>OX463227.1:182149827-183349827 GCA_949820135.1 Sylvilagus floridanus | reverse complement strand
GCACCGCGCTCATCCGATGGCAGGAGCCAGGTGCTAGGTGCTTTTTCCTGGTCTCCCATGGGGTGCAGGGCCCAAGCACCTGGGCCATCCTCCACTGCACTCCCGGGCCACAGCAGAGGGCTGGCCTGGAAGAGGGGCAACCGGGACAGAATCCGGCGCCCCGACCGGGACTAGAACCCGGTGTGCCGGCGCCGCAAGGCGGAGGATTAGCCTGTTGAGCCACGGCGCCGGCCTGTTTTAAGGCTTTTATTGAATAGTAACAGATCAATCCACTTATGAGAAACTAAGCTATCACAAGATTTCTTAATCTCCTCTTTAAAATGGGAGTTACTTTAGACACTTCTTAACCTTTACTTGAAATTCTTAATATAGGCAAGTACTTAGTTTGTGGAAAATGAAATTAAAAGATTACTTTTGGTATAAAAATTTGGAAATCTTATGCACAGATTTTCATATTAGGCACTTTTTGTGAATTTTTTGTAAAGATTTGTCAGAGATTGACCAGTCTTCCATGTACTGGCTCACTCCTCAAAATGTTGAAATAGTCAAGCCTGGTCCAGGCTGAATCTAGGAGCCCAGAACTCCATCCAGTTCTCTCATCTGGGTGCCAGGGACCCAAGTGTTTGGGCCATCCTACTCTGCCTTTCCAGGCATATTAGTGAGGAGCTGGATCAGAAGCAGAGCAGCTGGGACTCAAAGCTGTGCTCCAATATGGATGCTAGCTAATGTCACAGGTGGTGGCTTAACCTGCTGCACCATGATGCCAGACTCTTTATGAACTTTAAGACCCCCTCTCATGTATGAATTTCACTTTTTGGTGCTGTTTCCCACAAACTTTTGGAAGTAACCTCCTACAGTATAGGAGTCTATGTTTTGGTATTGTAATAACTTAATCTCATCACACATCTACACTGATCAGTTTTTAAAACTGGATCAAATGGATCAGAAGAGGGACTCCCATGGCTGACTGTCTCACCAGGTGTCAGACTGTGTAAAAAGACATAAGCCCTCACAGGCTGCTGGAGTGGTTATAAAACCTCAGTCATAGCACTAGATGTATCCTCAGATGATCAAAATGAATTCAACTTCATAAGGGGGAACTAGAACCTCAGCGGGTAGAGTTCTAGCTTCCTAAAAATCATGCATTGGTCACTCATCAGTAAACTCCAGAAGGTTTCCAGAAAAACCTGATACTGATAGGTTGATGCTGAATTTGAAATCGTTTCAAAAATGTATATCTTGGTCTTAAAATATAATGCCAGTTTAATAAGATTTTGCCACTTGATGTTCATTTCAGTAAAATGTAATCTATCTAAATGTTTCAGGAAAGACTTTGCAAGGACCATCTTAACTGTGGGTGGTAAGACTTTTAAATACTTGGTATACTAAATATAAGCATCTTGGAACTCAGAATAAATCACAGTCAAGCTCTTTAAATCAGTATTAGAATTTTATTCTTTATTGATGCTTGCACTCTGAACACTGTAACTAATAATCAAGAATTACACTAATTTGCCAGTCAGTTTTATTAAATTTTAGCATTTTGCCACATCTACTTCAGCTTGTTTTCTTTAAAGAAATCAAAACTAGGGAAATTGCCCTGTGTTCCTGTCCCTAATCCTGTTCCCCTATCTTTGATTCAGATTAGATTTGTTTATTCCCAAGCAACTTTTTCTGCATTTTCTGTTTTCATAAGCAACCTACATTATAGTTAAGCAAATTTTAATTTTAATTTTTTAAACACAATCAGTTAATTTTTCATTTTATTAGACAAGTAGAGTTCCAATCCACTGTTTATTTCTCAAATGCCCACACCAAAAACTAGGAGCTGGGGTCGTTACTGTAGCATAACAGATAAAGCTACCATCTGCAGCACAGGCATCCCATCTGGGAGCTGGTTCAAGTCCCAGCTGCTCCACTTGCAATGTGGCTCTCTGCTAATGTGCCTGGGAAAGCAGCAGAAGATGCTCCAAGTCTGTGGGCCCCTGCAGCCATGTAGGAGACCCAGAAGAAGCTCCTGGCTTTGGATTAGCCCACTTCTGGTTGTTGCAGCCATTTGGCTCTTTTTCTGCTTGTCTATAACTCTGCCTTTCAAATCTTAAAACAACAAAAACTAGGAGCTAGAAACTCAATCCAAGTCTCTGGGTGGCAGAGAGCCAGCCACTTGAGCTGTTACCTGCTGCCTCCCAGGGTTTGCAGTAGCAGGAAGCTAGAACCAGGAACAGAGCTAGGACCCAAACCTACACACTCCACGTGGCATATGGATACCCCAACTGGTGGCTTAACCACTGGGAAAAGTGCCTATTCCTGAGAAGTATATAAAGGCATCCTATTGGACATATTTTGCTGCAACTCCCTCTTTAGCTTTCTTTTAATTTTCATTTTTTAAAAGATCTTTTATTTGAAAGGCAGAGTTGGAGACAGAGGGAGAAACACATCTTGGATCTGCTGATTCACTACCCAAATGGCCACAATGGTTGGAGCTGGGCCAGACCAAAGACTGAAGCCAGGAACTTCAGCTCTGTCTCCCATGTGGGTGCTGGGACCCAAGCATTTGCTGGTTTCCCAGGATCATCAGCAAGGAGCTGGATGTGAAGCAGAGCAGCCGGGAGTTGAACAGGCACCTATATGGGAGGCCTTCGCTGCATGCGGGGGCTTAACCTGCTATACAGCCCCTGATTTTTGAGATTTAAACATGTTGATATATGTAGTTTTTAGTGTCTTCTGTGAAATATAGTAAGTTATCTTAGAATTTTGTAGAAGAAATATTTTTAGAGCTATTTAATGAACTGCTTTTGGTGTGTTTTTAAATGTAGCAAAAATAAACCTATAACTAATTTTTGAAAAACTTACATATAGTTGACTTATTGGTTAGATTTTTCTCCCAACATTTCTTGATTGTAATTTGAATGATGATCATTACCCCAGGATACATCTTGCTCCACTACATTTGTGTGACAGAATGCTAGATTTTTAAGGTGAAATCTATAAGGGCAAGTGCTATCTCTGGAACTCATTTCCTTTTTTGCTTTGTGTCCAGAATTATCAATGTCTGCCATGTTTTGACCTCTAGATTATGACCAGCAGGTTTCAATCTCTGAAACCTTGTGTAGGCTGACAACTAAAACAGCAAGGCAGGAGCTTGTCCATCAGTGGTTTGAGGATGATGCCATTGCTGAAGCTTTCAAAGAAATTAAGGATCGAGAATTCGAGACGGTAAGAGTCCTGATCGTAACAGTGGCTGTGAATATTTGTTTAGTTTCCCCTTGGTACTTGATAGTGAGTTGAGCTTAGGGGAGAATCTTCTTCAAAGTCATTGAATTGCCCCCCCCCCCTTTTTAAAGTGACTTGTTTATTTTATTTGAAAGGCAGAGTTAGAGATCTTCCATCCACTGGGTTACTCCCCAATGGCCACAACAGCAGGAGCTGGGCCAGGTTGAAGCCAGGAGCCAAGAGTTTCTACCAGGTCTCATGTGGGTGCAGGGGCCCAAGCACTTGGACCATCCTCTGCTGCTTTTCTAGGAGCATTAGCAGGGAGCTGGATCAGAAGTAGAACAGCTGGGATTCTAACTGATGCCCATTTGGGATGCTGGTGACAGAGGCAACAGCTTTACCTGCTATGCCACAACACTGGCCCCTCTACTGCCATTTTTTTTTTTTAAGATTTGTTTTATTTGAGAGGCAGAGTTAGGAAGAGACAGAGGTATTCTGTCTACTGGCTCACTCCCTAGAGGGCCACAACATCCAGAGCTGGCCAATCAGGAGCCAGGAGCATCTTCTGGGTCTCCCATGGGGTTATAGGGGCTTACCACTGCTTTCCCAAGCACATTAGCACGGAGCTGGATTGGAAGTGGAGCAGCCGGGACTCAAACCAGTGCCCATGTGGGATGCCAGCACTGCAAGTGGAGGCTTAGCCTACTTTGCCACAGCACCAACCCCTCAATTGCCTTACTTAAATTCCCTGTTTTGCAAGGAAGAGGATCAATTTGAAGTCAATACAAACAGAGGTAGTATAGATGAGGGACAGAATTATGTGAATTTGATGGATCTGGTCAAAGAAAATGTCTTGGAATTGTGAGTGGACTTGGAGGGGTGTGGAGAATTGGAGAAGAGGAGGAAGCATTTTAGCCTTACGGAGAGCAGCAGTGGTGATGGCTGGAGACTAGCAAGGATGGGCAAGCTCTGGTGGCTGAGCAGTATTGTGGACTGGCTGTGTTGGGAGCTGTCCAGGCTCTACAGTTTGGAGGAAAGGGAATTTTCAAGGTCTTCTGTGTATGCAGGGCTCACCTGCATTGTACCCTTAAAGCAGCAAAAAGTTGGTTTGTGTCTTTGTGTATCTACCTTCAGCCTCAAATAGCCAAAAAATTTCCACTCTTTTCAAATTCTTAAAGTGAGAGGTTCTCTTAGGAGAAGGCAAAAGTCTTAGTAACACTGTTCATGTTAAGGGTGCCCTTCTGCTCAGAATTCATGTAATTGGGATTTTCCTAAATCTGAGCCACTTGATCATTGCAGACTCTGAGCCTATTGCCACTTATATTGTAGTTTCTTCTCCAAGATTCCATGTGATCCGAATGGAAACAGGAGGAGTTCAGGGCTGTCCCAAGCTTGAGTTCCACCTCCCTGATTTAAGTGGTGAGGAAATGGTTATGTGGAGCCTAAGCATCCTCATCTGTAAAGTGGGAATAAACCCCTTTGTCTGTGTCTCTCTCTCTCACTATCCACTCTGCCTGTCCAAAAAAAAAAAAAAAAAGCCAGCGCTGCAGCTCAATAGGCTAATCCTCCACCTTGCGGTGCCAGGGCACTGGGTTCTTGCCCCTCTTCCAGGCCAGCCCTCTGCTGTGGCCCGGGAGTGCAGTGGAGGATGGCCCAGGTCCTTGGGCCCTGCACCCCATGGGAGACCAGGAGAAGCACCTGGCTTCGGATCAGCGCAATGTGCTGGCCGCAGTGCGCCGGCTGGGGCGGCCATTGGAGGGTGAACCAACAGCAAAAAGGAAAACCCTCTCCCCCTCTCCCCCTCTCCCCCTCTCCCCCTCTCCCCCTCTCCCCCTCTCCCCCTCTCCCCCTCTCCCCCTCTCCCCCTCTCCCCCTCTCCCCCTCTCCCCCTCTCCCCCTCTCCCCCTCTCCCCCTCTCCCCCTCTCCCCCTCTCCCCCTCTCCCCCTCTCCCCCTCTCCCCCTCTCCCCCTCTCCCCCATTTCCACGTTTACCCCCCACCCCCAGAGCAATCGACTTCTTACTTGAATTACTTTCACATTAAAGGCTTCCTCTGCTGATGTCTACTTGGTGCTGAAGGTAGATGCGAAGTGTGAGGAGCATTTGATCACAACAGCAAATCCTTGCTAACAAAAGGGAACAAATCCCTGGATCTGTGTCTCTTTGCCTTTCCTGAAACCTGTTGGTGAGGAGAACTCTAAAAATAGTCTTGGTTCTTAGAGCATAAGTCTGGAAAGAAAACCAAGGGATAGAGAATTGCTGGAGAAAATGGCAATGGATGAGACTCCAGATAAAAGCAGAGTTGATCAATGTTGTGGGTGGGTTTGTGGTTGACTCTTGCTGGGCAGGTGTTAGGAAGGTAGACACCCAATGGGCGAGTCAAATATTATAACCTAGGTAATGTGAATTTCTCTTGCTTCTGACCCAGTGAAATATAATGTGCAAATAACTTCTGGAACTCCAACTATTCCTCAACCGAGAATCTCACGGTTGGGGGTAGGGAGTTTGCTTGTGAAAACACACGCCTCTTGATCATGGCAAAGTGTGGTTATGTGTAGTATTGAGTCCCTGTGAAACCTCATGGTGTTGCTGGATGCTAGCCATTTAGAAGCTGGCATTGGTCTCCATGTGCTGGTCAGGGTAGTAGTACATAAAACATCTTGAGTTTTTAAATTAAAATGTCTGAATTATTTGCTTTGTAGGATAGTCGCCGCTTTCTCAATCACCTAAATGACAGACTTGGCGACCAAAGAAGGTAGGATGTCTTTTAGAGTATTCTGTTGACTCAGTGTGTGTTGAAAATGCCTAATATTTTTAAAGCATGTCTAGAACCTGTTGCATTTTTGGGAGAGACTTGAGTGCTGTGGAACTGTCCATTGATGAGAAATCTAGGATGATCAGACTTCCTACCCAGTGATTCACTTGAGTGTACTTAAAAATTATCTGTTAGTCTTTAGCATGTTTCTTTGACTTGGGACGTTTTTGATACTACAGCCTCCAGAAAGTCCATAGATTTTGTGAAGAGTGATTTTTTTTTTTTTTTTTTTTTTTTTTTTTTTTTTGAGGCTTGAGGTCACTGGGGATAAGCATCTAACGGACAGTTGAGTTCCTGATGCGACAGTTATTGGCTAACTTCTTTGGGAATTCTGCAAAGCCATTTGGTTGAGCTAGCACAGCAGTAAGCATGGTTCATACACTACCAGATGGAGCTTTAAAATCCTTTTGTGGGAGTTTCCCATTTGTATGTTTGAAACCCCTACCGTACTCCATGCAAAGAGACTTGATGGTGTACACTAATTATAAGTATTTTTGTTGCAGAGCCTCTGGGTTGTGCTTGGGATCAATCTATATTTCACTTTGTAATTGTGAGTTGTTTTTCAGGGTATATTCATTTCCATGTATTGCTGCTTTCGCTGATGGACATGAGGTATGTTCATCTGTCTTGGGAGTTGGGAAGGTGGTAGGGCAATGAAAACCAGTTAAGTTAAATTTCACTCTCCTTTCTCAAAAGGAAGCTAACATCTCCTCTGAGTAGCTTCAACTCTCAAACTGATGTGTCCATACCGTTACAGATGGTCCACTTGAGGGCTCTGGACTATATGGTTACTAGAGAAAAGGAATTTTAGGATCCACACTGTACAAATGAAGTCAACTATGGAAACCTTGCCTCATTTTACCCTCTTGACGGGAAACATTCATGCAGAAGCAAGGGGGTGATTTCCTTGCCTCTTTGCTTCCAGTTGATGCCTCATTTCTCTCAATTGGAGCCACTCTTTCTCTTCCTATACTATAAGGCATGGAAGTATAGGACTTTATAAATGATGTGCCTTTATAGGAAAGTATCTGATGGTACAAGTATAGTGCTTTGTAGTCTAAGGTTGATCAGTTTATTTTCACCCTCTTTGGTTTCTGGAGGAACAAGGTCCTTCATGTAAAAATGCCCCCAGATACAGCATCTCAGTGTCAGGGTAAGGCCATCACAGGTGTTGGACTCGTGACACAGCTGAGGTTTCCTGGATCTTGCCTTCAGAGCATCCTCATTAACGATTTCCTTGGTTTAGCTTCAGCCTGCCTTTGCCTCTGAACTCAGGACTTCACTGCTCATTCTTTGGAATGGATTCCGGTCGTCTGATGCCTGTATCTCAGCTCCATCCGTGTTTTTCTTCAGGTTGCTGTGAGGATTCTATTCTCTGCATGGGTCATCTTTCCAGTTTCCATCAGCTTCTATCAGGTTCCTTACACTTCACCATACCCTGGCTTCCAGTACTTGAGTGGTGGGGCGAAGCCTACATTTTACCAAAGCACCAAAAAAAGTACAGGAAGGACAACCCCCTCAAAGTGAGGTGCCAGGCTAACTGGATCTCCCTAGGCAGAAGATGGAAACTTAATTTATTCCTCTCCCATACAAATAAAGATGGAACACAGATCTATAAGACCTAAAACTGTGAAACTACTAGGAGAAAACCTAAGAGAAACACCTCAAGACACTGATACAGGCAACATTGTTTTTTTTTTTCCTGATGTAATTATTTATGAATATGCATTTTTTAAGAATAATTGTGTGTTAATTACAGAGTTCAACCACTAGTACTAGGATAAAAAAATACTACAATGGATAAAGTATTACATTGTACAACAACAGTCAGCACAAGAGCTGATCAAGTCACTGTTTCTCATAGTGTCCATTTCACTTCAACAGGTTTCCACTTTGGTGCTCAGTTAGTCGTTGCCAATCAAGGGAAACAAATGATATTTGTCTCTTTGGGACTGACTTAATTCACTCAGCATGATGTTTTCCAGATTCCTCCATTTTGTTGCAAATGACTGGATTTCATTGTTTTTGACTGCTGTATAGTATTCTGTAGAGTACATGTCCCATAATTTCCTAATCCAGTCTACTGTTGATGGGCATTTGGGTTGGTTCCAAGTCTTAGCTACTATGAATTGAGCCGCAATAAACATTACTGTGCAGATGGCTTTTTTGTTTGCCAATTTAATTTCCTTTGGGTAAATTCCAAGGAGTGGGATGGCTGGGTTGAATGGTAGGGTTATATTCAGGTTTCTGAGGAATCTCCAGACTGACTTCCATAGTGGCTCCACCAGTTTGCATTCCCACCAACAGTGTATTAGTGTCCCTTTTTCCCCACATCCTCTCCAGCATCTATTGTTGGTGGATTTCTGAATGTGAGCCATTCTCACCGGGGTGAGGTGAAACCTCATTGTGGTTTTGATTTGCATTTCCCTGATTGCTAGTGATCTTGAACATTTTTTCATGTGTCTGTTGGCCATTTGGATTTCCTCTTTTGAAAAATGTCTATGAGGTCCTTGGCCCATCTCTTCAGTGGGGTGTTTGTTTTGATGTTGTGGAGTTTCTTAATTTCTTTGTAGATTCTGGTTATCAACCCTTTATCTGTTGCAGAGTTTGCAAATATTTTTTCCCATTCTGTCAGTTTCCTATTCACTTTCTTGACTGTTTCTTTTGCAGTACAGAAACTTTTCAATTTGATGCAATCCCAGTAGTTAATTTTGGCTTTGACTGCCTGTGCTTCTGGGGTATTTTCCAAGAAGTCTTTACCAGTACCTAGGTCTTGCAGGGTTTCTCCTATGCTCTCTAATAATTTGATGGTGTCGGGTCATAGGTTTAAATTTTTAATCCATGTTGAATGAATTTTTGTGTAAGGTGAAACGTAGGGATCTTGCTTCATGATTTTGCATGTGGAAATCCAGTTTTCCCAGCACCATTTATTAAACAGACTGTCCTTACTCCAGGGATTGGTTTTGGATCCTTGATCAAATATAAGTTGGCTGTAGATGTTTGGATTGATTTCTGGTGTTTCTATTCTGTTCCATTGGTCTATCCATCTGTTTCTGTACCAGTACCATGCTGTTTTGATAACTACTGCCCTGTAGTATGTCCTGAAATCTGGTATTGTGATGCCTCCGGCTTTGTTTTTGTTGTACAAGATTGCTTTAGCTATTCGAGGTCTCCTGTGTCTCCATATGAATTTCAGCATCATTTTTTCCAGATCTGAGAAGAATGTCCTCGGTATCTTGATTGGTATTGCATTGAATCTGTAAATTGCTTTTGGCAGAATGGACATTTTGATGATATTGATTCTTCCAGTCCATGAGCATGGGAGATTTCTCCATTTTTTGGTATCCTCTTCTATTTCTTTCTTTAAGGTTTTGTAATTTTCATTGTAGAGATCTTTAATGTCCTTGGTTAAGTTTATTCCAAGGTATTTGATTGTTTTTGTAGCTATTGTGAATGGGATTGATCTTAGCAGTTCTTCCTCAGCCGTGGCATTGTCTGTGTATACAAAGGCTGTTGATTTTTGTGCATTGATTTTATATCCTGCTACTTTGCCAAACTCTTCTATGAGTTCCAATAGTCTCTTAGTAGAGTTCTTTGGGTCCCCTAAATAAAGAATCGTGTCCTCTGCAAAGAGGGGTAGTTTGAGCACTTCCTTCCCAATTTGTATCCCTTTAATTTCTTTTTCTTGCCTAATAGCTCTGGCTAAGACTTCCAGCACTATATTGAATAGCAGTGGTGAGAGTGGGCATCCTTGTCTGGTACCAGATCTCAGTGGAAATGCTTCCAACTTTTCCCCATTCAATAGTATATTGGCCATGGGTTTTTTATAAATTGCTTTGATTGTATTGAGGAATGTGCCTTTTATACCCAGTTTGCTTAGGGTTTTCATCATGAAAGGGTGTTGAATTTTATCGAATGCTTTCTCTGCGTCTAGTGAGATAATCATATGGTTTTTCTTCTGCAGTCTTAATGTAACATTGTTTTCGATAATACCCACAAAGCACAGTAACAACAAAAAACTAGGCAAATGGGACTATATGAAGCTAAGAAGCTCTTTCAGAGCAAATGATTAACAGTGAAAACTGACTGGATGGGACAACATATATGCAAACTCTTCATCTGACAAAGGACTAATATCCAAAATATGACAAAGTATTCAAAAAATCCCAAACTAATCCAGTTAGGAAATGGGCAAAGGATCTGAATAGAAAAGTTTTATTTTGTTTGAAAGGCAAAGAGACCGACAGAAAGAGAAAGAAATAAAGATAGACATAGATAAATCTCTCCCATCTGCTGACACTCCCCTTCTCCCCGCCCAATGCCTGCAAGAGCCAGGGCTGCGCCAGACCAAAACAGGAGCCAGAGTTCATTCTGTGTCCTGCGTGCGTGGCAGAAACCAAGTACCCATCACCTGCTGCCTCCCAGGGGAGTGCTTTAACAGGAAGCTGGATCACAGACAGGGCTAGGACTCGAACCCAGGGACTCCAGTATGGGATGGAAGTGTCCCAAGTGGTATCTTAACTGCTGAGCCAAATGCCTGCCCCCAAATAGACCTTTCTTAAAAGAAGAAATACCATCAGTCAACAAATACATGGAAAAATGCTCAATACCACTAGCTATCTGAGAAATACAAGTCCAAAGAACAATGAGATCATCATCTTCAGTTAGGTTATCATGTTGATATCTGAAGCAGATATGACAAAATGTTAAACTGATGAATCTCATTGAATTTTTTATATTTGAAGTATCTTAAAAAATGCTGGGAAGGGTATAAAGATAAGGAAACTTGAATATTGATGGGAATTCAAATTAATATAGTCATCTTATTAAATGTTCATTTTCATCTACTTGAAAGAAAACTTCTATTTGCTGACTGACTCCCCCCAAATACTCATGACAGGTGGGGCTCCCTAGGCTGAAGCCGGAAGCTCCATCTGGTCTCCCACATAGATGGCAAGAACCTAATTACTGGGCCATCATTGGCAGCCTGGCAGGCTGGATTAGCAGGAGGCTGGGTTGGAAGCAGAACAGCCAGACTCAAACTAGCACTCAGATACAGGATGTAGCTGTCCCAAGTAGTGGCTTAACCCACTGTGCCTCAACACCTGCCCAACTCCCGCATTTATCCTGGCACTGCTCACGGTGGCCAAAATATAGAACCTAAGCATCTTATAAATGGATGAATGGATAAAGTGTGTGGTGTGTGTGTGTGTATGCTCATACAGTAGAATATTATTTTCCCTCTCTGCCTTTCAAATCTTAAAAATTAACCTCTTTGAATTTGTATTTGAATAATTTTCTTGAAGAAAAAATGCTATAACTACTCCAAGTTATGTTTACCTAAATTTTCATAAGTCAAGTACACACTTAAATTGACTTAATATATCCCAGGGCCGGTGCTGTGCCGCATGAGATTAATCCACTGCCTGGGGGCTCTGGCATCCCATATAGGTGCTGGTTCTAGTCCTGGCTGCTCCTCTTCCAATCCAGCTCTCTGCTGTGGCCTGGGAAAGCAGTCGAAGATGGCCCAAGTGCTTGGCCCCTGCACCGCATGGGAGACCAGGAAGAAGCTCCTGGCTTTGGACTGGCATAGCTTCAGCCATTTGTGGCCATTTGAGAAGTGAAGGAAGAAAGACCTTTCTCTGTCTCTCCCTTTCACTGTAACTCTACCTCTCAAATCTTTAAAAAATAAAAAATATATACCAGATCATCTAAAGGGAATTTTAGGATTATAGCAATTTCATGATTGTTACTTGTATTTATTATAAAGTATATTTCACTGATTCAGCTGTTTTTTGCCTTGAAACTTAATGTAAAGAAATAATTCAAATGAAAAATATGAAATAGTAGGTATTTGACATAAACTATGTTAAGTTATTGTTAGCAAAACTAAGATGGCAATTAGTTATGGCTCTATAGGCACTAAAATACATAAGCAATGTTTGAAAAGAAATTGGCTAGAGTCATCTGACACATTTAAATGTGTGAAGTATAAGAAGATAGTGACTTTTTTTTTGGAAATGGTTACATGAAAATGTGCTTTTCCTATTTTGCACGAATCTAGCTAAGAAGGGAAACGGTAGAATATTAGGATAGTATTATTCCAGGAAAAGCTCAAATTCTGTTTGTAATGAAATACATTTTGCCTGCCTCTTTAACATGAATTTTCTACTTAATTCATACTGAATTTTTCTTACAGATGAGAAAACCAGCAGATGAAAAACTAGAGAAATTTTGGATTGATTTCAACCTAGGAAGTCAGAGCATCACTTTCTATATAGACAATACTGAGGTAATGGTGTTTAATTCCTCAAGACACCTAACTGCTTATGGATTGTTCCTGTGTGTGTGTTGTATGCTCATGAGTTTCACAAATTTGTCTTCCAGAGTGCTCTGTGGGATCCAGTAAGACTGTGGAAGGAAACAGTGTTGAATTTCAGCATAATAGGTAAGGTGATAATGTTTAGCTACCCCATATCTAATGCTGTTTGTTTCTATTTCCAGTATATTATTTCCGTATATAGGTTAGGTAGTTGTAGGGAAGATACTGATCTATGCCTTGAGATAGAGGGAAGGTTACTTAGTATGATGGAAGGCACACTGGGCTCAGGGCCAGCACCTGAGTGATAGAGCTGGTGACCCCTTTGTTTTGTAATTTTGAGGTTCAAATAATTTACTAGTTTGTCATTGTAGAAGCAGATATAGTCCTCCAAAAATTAAAAAGTACACTGTATAATTCTATCCTATTTCTGCATATATATCAAAAAGAAAGCCCCAAAAGATACTACTGCCATATTAATTGGAGCATTATTTATAGTAGCTCAAATGTCCAAGGAATTCAAGCACCTGTTGAGGAATGGAAAAATACCTTGGTACCCACACATAGAATGGTGTATTGTTCAAATTGAAAAAGGAAGGGAGTTTTGACACATGCCATAATTTGGAGGATACTTGGAGGCTAAGTGAAATAGCAAGTCTCAAAGACAATTCCTATACAATTCCTCTTATCCCTGGAGAGTTAAAATGACTTGTGGAAAAATGGAGTTAAGAGATAAATTAAAAATTTCTCAGGGACGGCGCTGTGGCACAGCAAGTTAATGCCCTAGCCCGAAGCATTGGCATCCCATATAGGCACCTGTTTGAGACCCAGCTGCTCCACTTCCCATCCAGCTCACTGCTATGGCCTGGGAAAGCAGTAGAAGATGGCCCAAGTCCTTGGGCACCTGCACCCATGTGTGAGACTTGGAAGAAACTCCTGGTTTCGGATCAGCGCAGCTCTGGCCATTGCAGCTAATTGGGGAGGGAACCATTGGATAGAAGATCTCTTCCCCTCTCCCCCTCTCCCCTCTCTGTGTAACTGACTTGCAAATAAACTAAATCTTTTTAAAAAAACTTTCTGAGCATCAGGTCCAAGTTTAAGAACATTTGTAATTGATATCAGTCATTTAGTCTATCCTATCAGGCGCTAAAAGCTGCTGTCCAGGCTTTTTCAAAAAAAAATTTAATTAGTTTATTTGAAAGGCACAGCATCAGGGCTGATGTTGTCATACTTAGACCATCTTCTACTGTTTCCCAGGCCATAGCAGAGAGCTGGATCAGAAGTGGAGCAGCTTGTACCTGAACTAACACCCATATGGGATGTAAGGGCTGCAGACAGCAGCTTTACCCGTCATGCCACCGTGCTGGCCACCTGTTGTATTTGAGCTCTTTATATATTCTGGTTTTAACCCTCTACCTATTCCATAGTTTGCAAACAAATTCTCCCATTCTACTGGATGCCTCTTCACTTTGCTGAATGTTTCTTTTCAGTGGAGAAGCTTCTTAATTTGATTTAATCCCCTTTGTCAGTTTTGGCTTTGTGCCTCTGCGGACTGTTCCAAGAACTCTTTGCCTGTGACAATGTCTTGCAGGGTTTTTCCAGTGTTCTCTAATAATTTAATGAGATCAGGCCATAGATTTAGGTCTTTAATCCATTTTGAGTGGATTTTTGTGTAAGGTGTAAGGTAGGGGTCTTGCTTCATGCTTCTGCATGTGGAGATCCAGTTTTCCCAGCACCATTTGTTGAAGAGACTGTCCTTGCTCCAGGGATTGATTTTAGCTCCTAGGTCAGAGTTAAGTTGGGCCGGCGCCGTGGCTCAACAGGCTAATCCTCCGCCTTGCGGTGCCGGCACACCGGGTTCTAGTCCTGGTCGGGGCGCCGGATTCTGTCCCGGTTGCCCCTCTTCCAGGCCAGCCCTCTGCTGTGGCCCGGGAGTGCAGTGGAGGATGGCCCAGGTGCTTGGGCCCTGCACCCCATGGGAGACCAGGAAAAAGCACCTAGCACCTGGCTTCTGCCACCGGATGAGCCTGGTGTGCCAGCCGCAGCGCACTGTCCGCGGCAGCCATTGGAGGGTGAACCAACGGCAAAGGAAGACCTTTCTCTCTCTCTCTTTCACTGTCCACTCTGCCTGTCAAAAAAAAAAAAAAGTTAGGTTGGTTGTAGATGCCTGGGTAGATTTCTGGCATTTCTGTTCTGTTCCATTGGTCTACCCATCTGTTTTTGTACTGGTACCAGGCTGTTCTAACTGCCCTGTAGTATGTGTCTTTTTTTTTTTTTTAAAGATTTGTTTATTTGAAAGAGTTATACAGAGAGGAGAGGTAGATACAGGCCTTCATCTGCTGGTTCACTACCCAGTTGGCTGCCAGAGCTGCACCGATCCAGAACCAGGAGCCAGGAGCTTCCACTGGGTCTCCCACATGGGTGCAGGAGCCCAAGGACCTGGGCCATCTTCCACTGCTTTCCCAGGCCATAGCGGAGAGCTGGACCAGAAGTGGAGCAGCCGGGACTCGAACTGGTGCCCATATGGGATGCTGGCGCTTCAGGCCAGGGCATTAATGCGCTGCACTACAGCACCAGCCCCCTGTAGTATGTCTTGATATCTTATTGTGATACCTCTGGGTTTGTTTTATGCTGTATAAGATTGCTTTAGCTATTCAGAGTCTCCTTTGTTTTCATATGATTTTCAGCATCAATGTCTCTGTATCTGAGAAGAATGTTCTATGTATTTTTGATAGGTATCACATTGAATTTGTCAATTGCTTTTGGTAGTATGGACATTTTGATGACATAGATTCTTCTAATCCATGAACATGGAAGATTTTCCTTTTTGTGTGTGTGTGTCTTTCATTCTTCAATGTTTTGTCTTTGACATCCTGGTTAAATTTATTCTAAGGTGTTTGATTTGTTATTTGAAACTCAGAAAGGCAGAGGTGGAGGGAGAGAGAGAGGTCTTCGATCTGCTGGTTCACTTCTCAAATGACTGGAGCTGTGCCATTTCTGAAGCCAGGAGCTTCTTCCAGGTCTCCCATGGATGCCCAAGGACTTGGGCCATTTTCTACTGCTTTCACAGGTGGTAACAGAGTTGGATTGGAAGTGGAGCATCCGGGACTTGAACTGGTGCCTATATGGGATGTTGGTACTGTAGGCAGTAGCATTACCAGCCACCGCAGCACTGGCTCTGAGTTCCAATAATCTCTTAGTGGAATCTTTTTGGATCTCCCTATATATAGAATCATGTCATCTGCAAATAAAGGTGGTGTGACTTCCTCCTTCTCAGTTTGTATAACTTTGATTTCTTTTTTTTGCCTAATGGCTCTGTCTAAATCTTCCAGAAACATATTGAATAGAGATGGTGAGAGTGGACATCCTTGTCTAGTTCCAGATCTCGGTGGGAATGCTTCCAACATTTCTCCATTCAATATGATCCTGGCCGTGGGTTTGTCATAAATTGCCTTGTGTTGAGGAATGTTGTTTCTATATCCCATTTGCTTAAAGTTTTAATCATGAAAGGTTGATGTATTTTGTCAAATGCTTTCTCTGCATCTATTGAGATAACCATATGGTTTTTGTTTTTCAATTTGTTAATGAGATGTATCACATTGATTGCAAATGTTGAACCATTCGTGCATACATGGATAAATCCCATTTGATCTGGGTGAGTGATTTTTCTGGTGTGTTGGATTTGATTGGCTGCTACTACAGTGAGGTTTTTTTGCATTTAAATTTTTCAGGGAAACTGGTCTGTAGTTCTTTATCTCTTTCAGGTTTAGGAATTAAGGTGATGCTGGCTTCATGGAGGAGTTTGGGAGGATTCCCTCACTTTCCATTGTTTTGAATAGCTTGAGTGATTTGGAGTTAGTTCTTTAAAAGTCTGGTAGAACTCCATGCTGGGAAGGTCTTTATGACATTCAATTTCTGTCTTGCTTATTGGTTTATTTAGGTTTTTGTTTGTCTAATTTTAATTTTCCTACTATTTTTATGTATGGTTTGCTATTTTCTAGTCCTTGAGATGCAATGATGGCTCATTGCTATGGTGCCTTTCTAAATTATTGATATAGGCACCAATTGCTATAAACTTCTCTCTTAACACTGCTTTTGCTGTATCCCAAAGTTCTGATATGATCTATTGTCATTTTCATTTCCATGAATTTTTTAATTTGTTTTAATTTCTTCAGTGACTCACTGTTCATTCAGGAGCATGTTCAGTCTCCATGTGTTTGCACATGTTCTAGAGACTCTTGGGTTGTTGATTTCCAGCTTCATTTGATTGTGGTCAGAGAAGATGCATGGTATAATTTTGATTTTGATTTTGTTTGAATTTGCTGACACTTGCATTATGGCCTAGTATGTGGTCTATTCTAGAATAAGTTCCATGCACTGGTGAGAAGAATGTGTATTCTGCAGCTGAAGGATGAAAACTTCTTTATCCATTAGGTCTATTTAGTTGATAATATCGAATTAACTATAGTTTCCTTTTTGATTTTCTGTTTGGTTTATCTGTCCATTGTCAAAAGTGAGGTATTGAAGTCCTGCATTACTATTGTGTTGGAGTCTCTAACCTTTTATATCCACTAAAATTCTTTTTTTTTTTTTTTTTTGATAGGCAGAGTTAGAGACAGAGAGAAAGGTCTTCCCTCCTTTGGTTCATCCCCAAATGGCTGCCATGGCCAGTGCGTTGCGCTGATCAGAAGCCAGGAGCCTGACACTTCCTCCTGGTCTCCCATGCAGGCGCAGGGCCCGAGCAGGTGGGCCATCCTCCACTGCACTGCACTCCCGGGCCACAGCAGAGAGCTGGACTGGAAGAGGGGCAACCGGGACAGAATCCGGCACCCCAACCGGGACTAGAACCAGGGGTGCCGGTGCCGCAGGCGGAGGATTAGCCTAGTGAGCCTTGGCACCAGTCTAAAATTCCTTTTCAATAGCTAGGTACCCTGTCATTTGATGCATACATGTTTACAATAGTCACATCTTCCTGTTAAGTTGATCCCTTAATCATTATATAGTGCCCATATTTGTCTCTTAACAGTTTTTCTGTTATTTTTGTCTGATACTAAGCTGGCTACATCAGCTGTTTTTTGGTTTCTGTTAGCATGGAATATCTCTTCCCATCCTTTCACTTTCAGTCTGTATGTATCTTTGTTGGTGAGATATGTTTCTTGTAGGCAGCAAATAGATTGGTGTTTTTATTAATCCATTCAGTCATTTTAACTGGAGAGTGTAGTCATTTATATTCAAAGAGACTATTGATAAGTAATGACTTCACCCTGCCATTTTTTTCTGTAAATATTCCTAATGTTTACTTTGGATTTCCTTTGTACTTTTACTGGGAGGTTTCCTGCCTACACCTTCTTCCATAGTGATGACCATGTTTCTGTGTTTGTGTGCAGCAACTTTCCATCTCTGTTTGTTGTGGAAGGTCGTCATTTTTCCTTTCATAAATGAGAGCTTTGCGGAGTATAGTATTCTTGGTTGACAGATTTTTTTTTTTCTCTTACGCCTTGTGCTATATCTTGCTGTTCTCTCCTAGGCTGTAGGGCTTCTTATGAGACGTCAGCTGTGAGTCTAATTGGAGATCCCCTGACAGTAATATAGCATTTGTCACATGCACATGTTAAAAATTTTTCTTTGTTTTACTGTGGAGAGTATGACTACAGTGTGTCTTGGTGAAGATCTTTTCTGGTCATGTCTATTAGAAGTTCTATGTGCTTCACGTACTTGGATATCCTTTTCTTTCCCCAAATTAGAGGAAAGATTTCTGTAACTATGTCACTAAAAAGGCCTTCTAATGTGTTCTTTCCACACTTTGGTGAACTCCTAAAACCTATGTTGGGTCACTTGATAGTATCCCATAAATCTCCAACAGTGTCAACAGTGTTTTAGTTTTCTAATTTCTTTTTTTTTTGGTCTGTCTATAAATTCCCAGAGATTTGTCTTCTAACTTGCAAATTCTTTCTTCTGCCTCACTGAATCTGTTAAGGCTTTCCATGGTATTTTTTGTTTGATCTGTTGAATTACTCATTTCCAATATTTTGTTTTGATTTCTCTTAAAACCTCAATTTAAATTTTCATGTCATGTATGGATTTCTTTAGTTTGGATTTGCTTCTGATTACTTCTGAGCAGTGGTATGATAATTTTTTTGAATTTTCTGGTGTTTTATCAGTCTGTACACTTTCACATTCTAGTGCTGAATTTTTGTGTTCTTTAGGGGTGTCATGTTGTCTTCCTTATTGTTTCTTGAATTGCTGTGTTTATTTTTAGGCATCTGTGGAGATACTTGGGTTTTTTTTTCTCCCCTCTGTGATGGCTTTTTATCTTTGGACTATGCCTGTGTGATTTAGTGGATTGTCTGCTCTTCCAATGCATACCCAGAGGCATGTTCTAGGTATGGTCAGGGAGCTCTGCTCAGTGCTCCAACTTGAGGGGAGTGTCCAAGGTGGGCGTGGTAAATCTCCCCTCCGCCCCAGAGGTGAGGTTTGTTCAGTTCTGTTGGTGTAGTCTTACAGTCTCCTTCTTTCCTCCAAGGAGACCAATGGCTGGGTGCTAGGCCTAGTGGGTACAATATTTATCTATGCTACCACAAGAACCACATGAAGGATCTGTGCAGTTCTTGAGCATGGATCCTACAGCAATGACACTCGCCAGGGAATTGGGGAGCCCAGAGTATGTGGGGTCACCCACAGTGCATGCCCTAGGACCCAGCCATACCCTGTGCTGTCCCACACAGCCACAGTGTTTTCACAGTCCCAGCACACAAGGCTCTCGCAGTCATGAGTACCCAGCCTTCTGTCAATTTTCCCAGTTAGACCCATGAATCTCCTCTCTGCTGGCTGCTGGCCATGTAGACTCGAGCTGGAACAGCTGCTAGGTATGTCCACCCTCTCTAGGCTAGTTACAGAATGCCACTGCCAGGTGTTCTGGGAGAGAGAAAACAGCCCCACTTCTTTCTTCTAGGTTTGCAGGTCTACTGTCCCTGATTGAGCTCCAAGGTTGACTCATGTTTGGCTCTTCCCGCAACTTTATCACTAGTGGCTTGGGCTGCTGTAGTCTGGTCTCGTCTCAACCCAAAGCTGGTGCCGAGGCACTCGGCTGTTAGGGTTCCAAGTTGTACACCTCCACACCTTCCACGTAGGTTCACAGTGTCCCTCTGATTTGTATGGAGTTTCCTCTGCCATTTTAGTCCGATCTCTTCCCTGAGGTTTCACACTCTCCACTTTTTTAAAACTCTTTTCCCTAGGCTAGAGCAGTAAAGTCACTCCCTGTTTTACTTTCTTGAACTCCTCAACTCATTAATTCTTCAGGAAGTCACTCAGATGCAATAGCCAGTTTAAGAGAATTCAAAGAAGCACATATGTATTAACAATGCTGAAATTTATAAATGGATGCAACACTAGACAGTTGCATTCCACAGACATGATTAACTTGCATTTCTGTGAACAAGAATCTCCGGCATGGGTCCCAGTTTTCTACAGTCTGTAGATCTTTAGAATGGCTCAGAGATAACAAAAGGCACAAATAACCCAGAATGGTTTACAGACCTAGTAACTCTGCATTTCAAAGTCTTTCACAGTTTCTTCTATGTGATTCTTAGTGCCTATGAGGATTTGTTCCAGTGTGTAGGAATTCTGAGTTTCTCCCTTGGGGAATTATCTTTATAAAATGCAAGTTTGGGATTAGGATTAGATTAGGAAGTGAAGCAAGGGCAGCAAGAGAGGAAAGGCTTCCTCAGTGACGCTCTGGGAGAACGATAGAGATGAGGAAAACCGAGCCTAAGTTTTGGGGCTAGGAGGGGGATCTTTATAAAAACGTGGCTCACTTGGTTAATCCTCCGTCTGCAGTGCCGGCATCCCATATGGGTGGCGGGTTCTAGTCCCAGCTGCTCCTCTTCTAGTCCAGCTCTCTGCTGTGGCCCGGGGAAGGCAGTGGAGGATGGCCCACGTGCTTGGGCCCTGCGCCCGCATGGGAGACCAGGAGGAAGCACCTGGCTCCTGGCTTCGGATCAGTGCAACGCACTGGCCGTGGCGGCCATTTGGGGAGTGAACCAACAGAAGGAAGGCCTTTCTCTCTTTCTCTGTCTATAACTCTGTCAAATAAAAAATAGAAGTCTTAGATTTAAAAAAACTTCTTGTACCAAAATAAACTTACCTTTTTAGTTCTGTTTTTAACTTGAGTACCCTCACATCTTTGCATTGATCCCTACAGTCAAACTATTATTTGCTTTATCACGTGTGGGCTAGGTTGTTACTGGCTTTTGTACATTTTCCTCTCAGGGACCAGTAAAGGCCCTGAAAACTCGGTACTTGGAGATCTCAAAACTTTACTCTAGATGAATGCTGTCCTATAGATATGATATGAGCTATGTATTTAAATTTTCTAGTATTCGTGAATTAAAATCATTAAAATACAGTACACACACCAAGAAATGCACTTTAAGCATACAGATCAGTGAGTTTTACTGTCCTCTGATTATAACCAATACCCATGTTAAGAATAAAGCATGACTAGTATATCAAAAGCCCTCACTAGTCCCCTCTCTATTTCCTTTTTCTGTTTTTTTTTTTTTTGACAGGCAGAGTGGACAGTGAGAGAGAGAGACAGAGAGAAAGGTCTTCCTTTGCCGTTGGTTCACCCTCCAATGGCTGCCGCGGACGGCGCGCTGCGGCCGGCGCACCGCGCTCCTCCGATGGCAGGAGCCAGGAGCCAGGTGCTTTTCCTGGTCTCCCCATGGGGTGCAGGGCCCAAGCACCTGGGCCATCCTCCACTGCACTCCTGGGCCACAGCAGAGGGCTGGCCTGGAAGAGGGGCAACCGGGACAGAATCCGGAGCCCCGACCGGGACTAGAACCCGGTGTGCCGGCGCTGCAAGGCGGAGGATTAGCCTGTTGAGCCACGGCGCCGGCCTATTTCCTTTTTCTAATGTATAAAATCAGTATATTGTCACTTACATGGTATGAGTCAGTGAAGCAATATTTATAACAATTATCAAATGAACTGAAATCCACATGATTTGTATTCACTGTATATCTTAACTACCACATGTAAGAGAAAACACTTGTCTTTTTGGGCCTGGCTTAATTCACTTAGGGTAATCTCCATTTGCATCCATTTTGTTGCAAATGTTAGGATTTCATTCTTTTTCATGGCTGAGTGATACTCCACAATGTATATATCCTACATTTTCTTTTATCTAGTCATCAGTTAATGGGCCTCCAGGTTGATTGCATACTTAGCTTTCCTGAATTGAGCTGCTGTAAGCATAGGAGTGCAGGTAACTCTGTCATGATGCTGTCATCTCTCTGGGATATACTCCCAGGAGTGGGATAGATGGATCATATGCTAGACGTTTTAAGTTTTCTGAGGAATCTGTTGTCTTCCATAATTGTTGTACTAGTTTACATTCCCTCCAACAGTGTACTAGGGTACCTTTTTTCCATATCCCTGCCAACTTTTTTTAAAGATTCATTTTGAAAGTCACAGAGTGAGAAGGAGCGATGGAGAGCTTCCATATGCTGATTTGCTCCCTGCATGGCTGCAACAGCCAGTGCTGGGCCAGGCCAGCTTCACTTGGGTCTTTCACATGGGTGGCAGGATCCCAAATGCTTGGGCCATCTTCTGCTTTTCTCAGGCCATTAGCAGGGAGCTGGATCAGAAATGGAGCAGCTGGGATACAATCTGGTGCCCAAATGGGACGTTGGCATTGCAGACAGTGGCATTACCTGTTGTGCCACAATGCTGGCCTGAGCATTTGTGTTTTGTTTTTTGGATGATACTCACTCCTACTGGGGTGAGGTAATACCTCACTGAGATTTCTAGTTGTTTTTCCATGAGGGTTAGTGGGCCTATCCTGAGCGTTTTTTCATGTGTCTGCTATCCATTTGTATTTCATCCTTTGAGAAGTACCTGTTCATATATTTGTCCATTTCTTAACTGGAATGCTTGTTTTGTTGGAGTTTTTTGAGCTACTTATATATTCTGGATATTAATCTTTTATCAAGTGAATAAACTGTAAACATTTTCTCCCATTCTGTGGTTGCTTCTTCGCTTTTTTTTTTTTTTTCTGTAGAAGCTTCTTAGCTTGATGTAATTTCTTTTTTTTTTTTTTTGCTTTTGTTGCCTTTGCTGCTGGGGTCTCATACAAGAAGTCTTTCCTAGGCTAGTGTCTTGCAGTATTTCCTCAATTTTTCCCATAGTAATTTGATGGGTTCAGGTCTTGGATTTAGATCCTTGATCCATTGTGAGTGGATTTTTTTAAAAAAAGGTTTTATTAGAGTTAGAGATCGAGAAAGGGAGAGACAGAGAAAGGTCTTCCTTCTGCTGGTTCACTTCCCAGATGGCCACAACGGCTGGAGCTGAGCTGTTCTGAAGCCAGGAGCCTCCTCTGGGTCTCCCGTGCGGGGGCAGGGGCCCAGGACACAGCAGAGAGCTGGATTGGAAGAGGAGCAGCCGAGACTTGAATTGGTGTCCATATGGGATGCCTGTGCTGCAGGCGGAGGCTCAGTCCACTATGCCATGGCGCCCGCCTCTGAGTAGATTTTTTCTTTATAGGGCATAAGGTTCTATTTCAGAATTCTGCATATTGAAATCCAGTTTTCCTGACATTATTTGTTGAAGAGACTCTTTAGGGAGTGATTTTTAGCTTGTTTGTCAAAGATTAGTTGTTTGCAGATGTACGGATTACTTTTTGGGGCTTCTATTCTGTTCCATTGGCCTGCATGTCTGTTTTTATCCTGGTACTAGGAAGTTCTGTTTATACCAGCCCTGTTGTGTGTTTTGAAAATTATATTATGGTGCCTCTAGTTTTATTAAGATTTCTTTAGCTATTTGAGGGTCTCTTGTGTTTCCATATGAATCTTAGGACTACTGTTTTCTAGATCTGAAAAGAATGCTCTTGGTATTTGCATTGGGATCTCAAATTGCTTTGGGTTGTGTGGACATTTTGATGGTATTCTTCCAGCTCTGGAGCATGAAAGATTTTCCCTTCTGTGTTTTCTATTTTCATTAATGTTTTATATTTCTCATTATAGAGTTTTCATATCCTCGGTCAAATTTATTCCAAGGTTTTCATTTTTTGGTGGTGAATAGTACTGATCCTTTAAGTTCTTTTTCAGCCATGGTATTGTCTATGTATACAAAGACTATTGATTTTTGTGTGTTGGTTTTGTTTTCTGACAGTTTGCTGAATTCTAAGAATTCCAATAGTCTCTCAGTGAATCATGTCCTCTGCAAATGGATAATTCAGCTTAGTTGTTTCCAGTTTGTATCCTTCTGGGTTCTTGTCTAATGGCTCTGGCTAGAACTTCCAGAACTATGTTGAATAATAATGGTGAGAGTGAGTATCTTTGGTTCTGGATCTTAGTGAAATGCTTCTAGCTTTTCTTCATTCAATATGATGCTGACTGTGGGTTTATCATACTGCCTTCATTGTGTTGAGGTATGTTCCTCCTGTACCCAACTGTTGAGATTTTTACCATAAACGAATGTTACCAAATTACTTTATCAAATGCTGTCTCTGTATCTATTGAGAAAATCATGGTTTTTATCATTCATTTTGTTGATGTGATGTGTCATGTTTATTGATTTGCATGTGTTGAACCATCTCTGCATCCGGTGATCAATCCCAGTTCATCCTGGTGGATGATTTTTTACTTATATTCTGAGGATATTTGCATCTATATTCATCAGGGATATTGATCTATTGTTCTCTTTCTGTTGTATCTTTCTCTGGTTTTGGAATGAATGCTGACCTCATAGAATGAATTTGAAAGCGGTTTTCCCTTTCAATATTTTTGAATAGTTTAAGAATAGTTGGTGTTAGTTCTTCCTTAAAAGTTGGGTGGAATTCCGTTGTAAAGCTACTCAGTCCTGATCTTTTCTGTGTTGGGTGGTTTTTCATTGCTCATTCTACCTCCTTCTTGGTTTTTGGTCTATTCAGGCCTTCTAAGTCTTCATGTTTCAATTTTGGAAAATTATATGTGTCTAAAAACCTATTTCCTCTAGATTTTCCAATTTGTTGGCAAGTAGCTATTTGTAATTTCGGATGGTTCTTTTCATTTCTGTGGTATCTGTTGTAACATTTCTTTTTTCATTTCTGATTTTAATTTGGGTCTTCTCTCACTACCTTTTGATTAGTTGGGTCAATGGTTTATCACTTTTTTTTTCAAAAAACAGCTTTTCACTTCACTGACCTTTTCTGTACTATTTTTGATATCTATTCTCTAATTTTTATTTCTAATGTTGGGTTTGATTTGTTCTTGTTTTTTCTAGGTCTTTGAGATGCATTGTTAGCTCATATATTTGATATCTTTCCAGTTTTTTGATGTAGGCACTTAATGCTTTAACTTTCATCTCAACACTGCTTTTGTTGTGTCCTATAAATTTGAATATGTTGTGTGTTCACTTTCATTTCAAGGGTTTTTTTTTAATTTACCCTCTGATTCCTTCTGTCGCCCACTGCTCATTCAGGAATGTGTTTAGTCTCCATGTGTTTAGCGTATTTTCTAGAGTTTCATTTGTTTCCAGTTGTGGTCAGAAACAATGTGATATGATTTCAATGTCTTAATTTGAGATTTGTTTTATGGCCCACTATATGGTCCATATGCTATGACATTGTTCCATAATGAAAAGAATGTGGCCTAGTCTGTTCTATACTACAGGATGTTCTATGCACTGATGAAAAAACAATATGGCCTGATGTGTGGTCCATATACTAGAGAATGTTCCATCACTGATGAAAAACTGTACTGTGCAGCTGTGGAATGAAACGTTCTGTAGCTATCAGGTATGTTTGGTCTATAGTATACATAAGTTCTGTTTCCTTATTGACTTTTTGATATATTAAATAGCAGGGTGTTGAAGTCCCCCATTATTATACTGGAGTTTATGTCTCCTTTTATCTATTAACATTTGATTTATAGAACTGGGTGCTCTTGCATTTGGTACAAATACATTTACTATAGTTACATCTTCCTGATGAATTGATGCCTTAATCATTACAGAATGAATTTCTGTGGCCCTCAACAGTTTTTTTTTAAACTTTTATTTAATAGATATAAATTTCCAAAGTACAGCTCTTGGATTACAGTGGCTTTTTGCCCCCCATAACTTCCCACCCGCAACCCTCCCATCTCCCACTCCCTCTCCCATCCCATTCACATCAATTCATTTTCAATTATCTTTATATACAGAAGATCAATTTAGTATATATTAAGTAAAGATTTCAACAGTTTGCACCTACACAGAAACACAAAGTGTAAAGTACTGTTTGAGTAGTAGTTTTACAGTTAATTCACATTATACAACACATTAAGGACAGATCCTACATGGGGAGTAAGTGCACAGTGACTCTTGTTAATTTAACAATTGACACTCTTGTTTATGGCATCAGTAATCACACCAGGCTCTTGTCATGAGTTGCAAGGCTATGGAAGCCTTTTGAGTTTGCCAACTCCAATCTTACTTAGACAAGGCCATAGTCAAAGTGGAAGTTCTCTCCTCCCTTCAGAGAAAGATACCTCCTCCTTTGATGGCCCCTTCTTTCTGCTGGGATCTCACTCACAGAGATCTTTCATTTAGGTCATTATTTTTTATTTTATTTTATTTTATTTTATTTTGCCACAGTGCCTTGGCTTTCCATGCCTGAAATACTTTCATGGGCTCTTCAGCCAGGTCCAAATGCCTTAAGGGCTGATTCTGAGGCCAGAGTGCTGTTTAGGACATCTGCCCTTCTATGAGTCTGCTGTGTATCCAGCTTCCCATGTTGGATCGTTCTCTCCTTTTTAATTCTATCAGTTAGTATTAGCAGACACTAGTCTTGTTTGTGTCCTCCCTTTGACTCTTAGAGCTATCAGTGTGATCAATTGTGAACTGAAACTGATCTACAGCTTTTTTTTTTTTCTTAAAGTATTTTACTGGATGTGAGAATAGCTATTCCTGCTTGTTTTTAATTTCCATCTGCATGGAATATCTTTAACCATGCTTTACCGTTCAGTCTGTGTGCATCTTTATAGGTGCAGTGTATTTCCTTTTTTAAAAAACTTACTTGAATGGCAGATTTAGAAGAAGACATAGATCTTCCATGGCTGATTCACTCCTCAAGTGTGCATAACAGCCAGGTCTGGACTAGGCCACAACCAGGAGCCTGGAGCTCCTCTGGGTCTCCCACATGAATGTAGGGCTCCAAAAACTTGGGCCATATTCTGATGTTTTTCCAGGTGCATTAGCAGGGGGCCATATTGGAAGTGGAACAGCCCATATAGGTTGCCAGTGTTGGAGGTGGCTGTTTATCCCACTGCATTGACTCTGAAGTGTGTCTTGTAGGCAGCATATGAATGGATCTTGTTTCTTTATCCATTCAGACAGTCTATGTCTTTTAACTGGAGAACTTAGTTCTCTTAGATTCAATCATTATTTAGATAAATAATGATTTGGTCCTGTAAGTTTTGCATAAATATTGCTATTGCTTTGGATTTCCTTTTTTCTTTTACTGGGAGGTTTTCTGCCTTGTTCTTTCATGATGCTGAATGACTTTGTTTCTGAGTGCATTCTTAAGGATCCCTTGTAAAGCTTGCCAGGTGGTGACAAATTAAGTTTTTGCTTGTCTTAGAATGTCTTTATTTGCCCTTCACTTATGAGAGCTTTGCTAGGTAAAGTATTCTGGGTTGGAAGGATTTTTATTTTAGGATGTAGATTATATCTCTTCTCTCCTGGCCTGTAGGGTTTTTGTTGAAATCAGCTGCTAATCTGATGGGAGTTCTTTAAATGTGATCTGGCATTTTTCTTTCATATTTTTGGATATTCTTTTTATGCTTTACTTTTGAAAGTTTGATTATAATGTGTCCTGGTGAGGATCTTTACTAACGATGCCTATTTGAGGCTCTATAAACTTTGTGTATTTGTATGTCTATATTGTTCTTAAAATTGATTAATTTTCTTGCTCCTATTTCCTGAATAAGTTTCCTAAGCTAATAGTTTTTTTCCCATACCTTCAGGAACTCCTAATACTTGTATATTTGGTCATTTGATGGTATCCCATAGATCCTGAATGCTGTTTTCAGTTTTAATTTTTTCTTTTTTGTCTGATATTTCAAAAGACTGGTCTTCTCTAGATCAGATATTCTTTCTTGTGCCTTGCAAAGTCAGTTAAAACTTTCCACTGTATCTTTTATTTGACTTGTTGAATAGTTCGTTTTAAATATGTTTGATTTTTAAGTATCTCTCTTTGCAGAGTTTCTTATCCACATCATTTATGGGTTTTCTTATTTCTTGTAACTGTTTCTCTGTGTTCTTGAATTCTTTTGAATTCCTTTAAAGCGTTTTGTCAATCTTTCCTTTTAACAGTCTAATATTGTGTATTACTGTGTTCCTTTGGGGGTGTCATGTTGCTTTCTTTGTTCATGTTTATTGTGTTTGAGTTTTACACACCTGGGAGATTACTTAGTATTATCTCTCCTGGGAGATATTTTTAAAATTTTATTTATTCGTGGAATTTATTCTTGGAAATGTGCCTCTCTGGATCAGTGGAGTGCCTGAGACTTGCACTGGAGTTCCAGGGGTATGTGCTGTGCGGGACCAGGGAGCTCTGGCCACCGTCTGTGGGTGGGGCATGGTCCAGAGTGACACCAAGTTGGACATGGTAGAGTACCTCTGGCTGCAGGCAGTAAGGGGAGGAGATGTTGGAGCTGGCTAGTATGTTCACAACCCCAGCCCTTCTTATGCCAAAGGGAACCAACTGATTCATGGCCCAGGGTAAGCTCATGGTACCGGCGTACCCCACCTACCCAGATAACCACACTGCAGAGAACATGGACCCACTCTGTAGTGTGTCCCCAGGCCTGCTGTGGGATCTGTCCCCAGCCCACAGGGAACCCTGAGTTTCCACAGTCAGACCATGTGGCTGCACAGGAACCCAGCCACAGCCCATGTCTCTGTTCTGTGGCCTATGCCCACAACTCTCAAAGTCACAGGGTGCGGGGTGTCTGCTGTCTGCCCTGCACTGCCCCTGGAGTGAGCTGCCTGCTGTGCCACGAGTCAGGATGGAGGTTGGCAACTCCACCCCAGCAAATTGGGTCTGGGGTTTTGGTGGCAGGAGGGGAGAGGAGCAGCATGGTCTCCCTTCATGGAGCAAAGGAGTTGCTCAGCTCCCCAAGCAGGACTGGAAACCAGTGGGGATGTGGAGTCCTTCATTCAAAGCTGCTGCCTCTCACCTGGCCTGGGGAAGACTGCAAATTCCAGCTGGGGGTTAGCCGTGTGTACGCGGGAGTCACTGGCAGTGTTCAGCTGGCAGCTGCCTGTTTTCTCTCTCTTCACTGCTCCAGAGTCTCTATCTTGTCTGTTTTCCACCAAGAATTTCTCTTAATCAGTCCCCTGGGAACATGGTCCTTCCTTTGTTTTTCTGGCATCTGAAGCTGAGATCAGTGTGGATTCTACCTATTCGACTATCTTGTATCTCTGAGAATTTGTTAAATAAATGTAATATTTTATTTAACCTACTGTAGCCAAAATATTATTTTTGCTATGCTGTCAATATAAAAATTATTGAGCTAGCGTGCAGTTTCCTTTTTGGTCCCACATCTTCAACAATTTGATGTGTAAGGTACCCTCAGCTCCACCTGCATTAAGCATGTTTAAGTCCTCAACTGTGTTTTTCCCTCTTTTCCTCTGAATTTCCATCAGTTTGTGGCTATTAGCTTTGCTTGCTTTTTTTTTTTTTTTAAGATTTATTTATTTGAAAGGCTAAGTTACAGTGGTGGTGGGTGGTGGTGGTGGGGAGATCTTCCATCCACTGGTTCTCTTCCCAAATGGCCACAATGGCAGGAGCTGGGCTGATCTGAAGCCAGGAGCTTCTTCCAGGTCTCCCTCATGGGTGCAGGGGCCGAAGCACTTGGACCATCCTCTGCTGCTTTCTCAGGCCATAATCAGAACTGGATCAGAACAGGAGCAGCCAGGACTCAAATGGTCACCCATATGGGATGCTGGCACTGCAGGCAGAGGCTTAACCTTCTATGCCACAGTGCCAGCCCCTCACTGGCTCTTTCTTGCACTTTATTCCTCCTAACTCCTCCCCCCACCCCTTTTTTTATTGGCTACTTCTAACTGGCCTTGGACTTTGCCTTATTCTTGGACTTTCTTTTTGTTTGACAGGCAGAGTGAGAGAAAGGTCTTCCTTTTTCCGTTGGTTCACCCCCAAATGGCCACTATGGCCAGCACGCTGCACTGATCCAAAGCCAGGAGCTGGGTGCTTCCTCCTGGTCTCCCATGCGGGTGCAGGGCCCAAGCACTTGGGCCAACCTCCACTGCCCTCCCGGGCCACAGCAGAGAGCTGGACTGGAAGAGAAGCAACTGGGACAGAATCCGGCGCCCCAACCGGGACTAGAACCCGGGGTACCGGCACCGCAGGTGGAGGATTAGCCTAGTGAGCCATGGTGCTGGCCTATTCTTGGACTTTCTATGAATTTTGATCTAAGCTATTGTTTAACAGCATTTTCCAGCCAAGAGCTGATATCCTGCAAGGAGTCTGTTATCTAACATAGACTTCTCTTCTCCGGCTCCACTTCTCTTTAAGAGCAGCTTGAGAGGGGCATCTGCCTGGTAATTAAGACACTCGCATCCCACACTGGAGTGCTTGGGTTCTATGCCTGACTCTGGTTCCTTTTTCTGAGCTCCCGCTAATGCAGAGCCTGGAATACAGTAATGACAGCTCAGGTGGTCGGGTTCCTGGCTCCCAGCTTTGGCCTCGACCTGGGGTAAGTATTGGGGAATGAACCAGTGAATGAGCGCTCTATTTCTGTTTTTCTGACTTGCCTCATAAACTAATTTTGAAGTCTGTTGAAATGGAGGTGGATTATTCTGTTTTGTATATTGGGAACATGTGAATTTTAGAAATAACAAATTTCAGAGATTGAATATTGTGTTTGGAATATTTGCAAGTAAAATACTTGTTGCAGATGGTAACTCCATAAAAACAAAATGCTCTTCAAAAAACTGACTTGTGGGGCTGGCACTGTGGTATAGCAGGTAAGGCTGCTGCCTGCAGTGCCAGCATCCCATATGGACACCAGTTCGAGACCCAGCTGCTCTACTTCCGATCAGCTTTCTGCTATGGCCTGGGAAAGTAGTAGAAGATGGCCCAAGGCCTTGGGCCCCCGCACCCATGTGGGAGATGTGGAAGAAACTCCTGACTTCAGATTGGCACAGCTCCAGCCATTGCGGCCATCTAGGGAGTGAACCACTGGATGGAAGACTCTCTCTGCCTCTCCTCTCTGTGTGTAACTGACTTTCAAGTAAAATAAATTAAAAAAAAAAATGGCTTGTGGAAGACCTCCATTTCCTTGCTGCTGAGCTAAACTGGTTCATGCTTTCACAAGATCAACCACACAACCATGTGACATGTATGTCTACGAATACATGCACATTTAATAATCAAATTTTAGTTAATGATTTCTTTTCATCCTATTGTTATAGAAAAATATGAATAGTTAAGAGGTAACCCAGGGACTGTCATTGAGGCATAGTGGGTTAAGTTGCTGCCTGTAATGCTGGCATCCCATATGAGTGCCAGTTCAAGTCGCAGCTGTTCCACTTCCGATCCAGCTCCCTGCTAATGGCCTGGGAAAGCAGTGGAAAATAGTCTCAGTGTTTGGGATCCGGCCACCCATGTGGGAGACCTGGAAGCTCTGCTTTGGCCTGGCCCAGGATTGGCAGTCATATGGAGAATGAACCAGCAGATGGAAAATTGTGTGTGTGTGTGTGTCTGTGTCTGTGTCTGTGTCTGTCTCCCTCCCTCTCTGTAAATCAGAAATATCACATTGCCATTCTTTAAAATGATGGCGTCTTAAAACAACCTCTTTGTGTATTGATGGGCCTCATATTTTTTTTTTGTTAGAAACTGAGACGATGAATATGTTCGTCATTTGCCTGAAGCAGCCTGTTGTTATCAGCAAGAAAGAGGTGATGAGAATGGAAATCCACTTTGACTTAGAGCTCATGGTATCACAAGCTGCCATTCAAGCCTTAGGAGAAGACAAACAGGTAGCAGACTTAATTCTTATTGATTATTTAAAAATGTGCTAATGTCTCTTACATTTCCTTGTTGACTTTTGATCAATGTGAATGTTGGCTATAAAAATCCTTGTTCTTCTGAGTGCCCTGTGAAGAGTTGAGTGTTCTGAGTTCTGATCCCACTTCTTCCTTTTCCTGTGTCATTCTTACCTGTGTAGCACTCAGGCCCTGCTAATGAGCCTCAAAGTGCTAATTCCCTTTTCTGTGCACTGTGGGAAGCTTTTCTGGGGGTAACATCACCTCTCCACTTCCTGGGGTCCCAAGGACGTTCACTGTGTGGTTCTCTTGACACTTCTCTCTCTGCTTCTCCTGCTCTTGGGTTGAATTATTAGGAATAGGATTTCTTTATTTTTAAAGATTTATTTACTTGAAATTCAGAGTTAGAGAAATCTATCTGCTTATCCACTCCCTAAATGGCCAGAGCGTGTCCAGTCCGGAATCAGGAACCAGGAGTTTCTTCTAGGTTTTCTTCATGTATGCAGGGGCCCAAGTCCTTGGGCCACCTTCCACTGCTTTCCTAGATGCATTAGCAGGGAGCTGGATCATAAGTGGAACAGCCAGGACTTAAATGGGTGCCCATATGGGATGCCAGCACCTTAGGCTGTGGCTTAACCCTCTGTGCCACAGCACTGGCTCCTGGAATAGAATTTCTTGGAGATTTTCAAAGTTATATATTGGTCTTGCCTTGAAGAAAGGTAGCTGGGGTTTCCATCTCTGTCTAGGTTTCCTATGTCCAAGAACAAGAAGCCTTAATCCATCACAGACGACAGCAGTGCAAAGACGTTTGTGACAGGAAGACCTGTGGTATGGTGGTAATGGCCAACTGGAGTTGAACAAAGAAGTCAGACCTGAGAGAGCAAGTCTTGGCCAATTTCCTTTTGTTTTGAGTTGTATGTGAAGGCATTTTATATACAATAAAGGGTCCTTGAATATGTACTAAAGACTCACCTTGAATGAAGAGATCGTTTCACAGGTGAGAATGAGAAATAAGTTACAGGAGAACCAATCACGTAAGCTCCTCCCCCGATCACACTGTGTGTGGATTGGACTGCCGGATACGTTTACCTTTTCTCACAAACCATATCGGTGTCCATGTGGTTCCACACTTCACAAAATGAATACAGTGGTTTGGGAGGAGAATGGAAATTTGTGTGTGGTTAAGCCACAGTTCCTAGTACTGAAACTCATTGAGAGAGAAATTGGAATTGAGGATCCTACAGCTGGGAGCTCACTACAGGCTTGTCAGAGACAGACTCAGTTTGAGTGTAACAGGGATTAGAAATAACCAAGAGGGTTAGACGTGGGCCAGAGAAGAGACTGTGAAGATCCGAGGGGAGAGAAGTTAAGAGTAGGTACCAGTCAGCCAGCACTGGACTTGGACGGAGGGGGTATGGAAGAACCAAAACCAGTGTAGTCCTACAAGAGAGGAGAAACAAGACCAGCCTCTTCTCATTCATCACTGAGCTGTGTTCTAAGCTTTAAACTTTCCTGGATGCTTTTAAAGGCTGCTACTTTTAAAATTATGGCTTATTTGCTTTTATTAGAGACAAATCTTCCACCCACTGGTTCATTTCCCAGTGATGCCTGCAGTAGCCAAAGTTGGAGCAGGCTGAAGCCAGGAGCCCGGTTCAGGTCCCCCATGTGGGTTGCAAGGACCCAAACACTTGAGCCATTACTGCTGCCTCCCCAGAAGTGCATGAGCAGGAAGCTGGGTGGGAAGTAGAGCAGCCTGCACAGGTGACTGCTTTTAAAGGTCATGTGGCTTTGGGCTTGTGTTTCAGGTGTTGCCAGACCAGATGAAAACCTCCCAGGAACTTCCTTCTAAAATTGAGAAAGAAGACACTGGGGTTCTTAGTAGCCATGATGGAGAGGCAGGTATGTGGGGAACTGACAAAACTCTGACTCTGACGAGTGATGAAAGCTAGCTTGGAAGAAGTCACTGAACACCCAGCATCATATCAGTTTGAGCATGATAGTGCCCCTGGAGAAGATCTGCTCAGAGCCAGGAGTCATTTTCCCCATTTCAATACGTATTTCCTCTGGGTCCATTGGAAATGACAAAGAGCAAATGCTGTAGGTAGCAGGAAGTGGGGTTTGAGAGTGTTGTCTTCCCTCCAAGCCAGCCTTGGACTAGATCAGACACATCTTTTCAGTTATATTCCATGGCTGGGTTTTCGGATTTGCCATTTGAGGCAGGACCTAATTCCCAGCTCTTACCAAAGATTGGTACAGTGCCCGAGGTGTGAAATCCGTGTAGTGCATGCTTATGTTTTTAAAATTGTTTTTGTGCATGCTAATATTGTGTGACACATTCTTTTCTCGATTTTAAAGATTTATTTGTAATTTTTAAAGAGTTAGAGATTCCATCTGCTGGTTCACTACCCAGATGGCCACCATGGCCACCACTGGCCCACACTGAAGCCAGGAGCTTCACTTAGATCTCCCATGTGGGTGGCAAAAGTCCAAGCACTGGAGGCATTTCCCACTATATTTCCTAGGTCATTAGCAGGGAGCTGGATGGGAAGTGGAGTAGCCCATATCGAATGCCAGCATTGCAGGTGGTGGCTTTACCTGCTACGCCACAATGCTGGTCCCATTCTTCTTTAACTTTGTGCAGAGCAGGTAGAAGAATCCACCAACCAGGTGAAAGTCATGAGTGCTGAAGATGACCGTTGCCTAATAACTCTCCCCATTAATGACAATTCCCAGCTGCCTGTGAGTATGGGGGCGCTGGGAGCCAGCTGTAATCTGGGTCTACAGGGATGGTGATAGGAGGAAGCTGCCTCTGCTTACAAGTAGGACATTTTCTGGCCAAACTATGAATGCTTTGAGCCTCCCTTTCTGTAGATGAGTTTTGCCTACTGGGTTCTTGAGTTCTCTCCTTTCCTTCAATGTGTCTTTGCTACAAAATGCACAACTTGGTTGTCCTATGACTCATCCCTTCATTTGGGATCTGGACACTGAATGTCTGAAACTCGCATATGGAACAGTATGAATGTGCTGTCAGGATGTTGTTGTCAACAAACATAGGATTTTCTTTCACATATATTGATATCTTTTTAGTATCTGGGAAACTGCTTCTACAGTAGTGCCAATGCTATGAGACGTTTTGTGAGTCTCGCTTTTCTGAGAGCAGATATGAATTTTTGAAATAGCCTACAGCCATTTGGAGCAGCAATTTCATTTTTTTTAAGATTTATTTATTTGAAGGCAGAGTTAGATCATGAATGAGAGAATGAGAATGTCTCTTCCAACTGGTGGTTCGCTCCCAAATGGCTGCAATGGAGCCGGGCCAGGCGGAAGTCAGGAGCCTGGAACTCCATCCGGTCTCCCACATGGGTGGCGGGGCCTCAAGCACTTCCACTGTCTTCGGCTGTTTTCCCAGGAGCATCAGCAGGGAGCTGGATCAGAACTGGAGCAGCCAGGACTTGAACTGGCACTCATATTGGGGGGCTGCTGCAGCAGGTGGTGGCTTACCTGCTGTGCCACAGTGCTGGCTGAAGCAAACTCGGTTATTAGTGAATTGAAGAGCCTGGAGTCTTAGTATTCAATGGATTTGCTTCTCTGGTAGGGTTTAAAGTAGTTCCAAATGACTGAACACGTGGACTTCATAGGTACCATAATCCTCTTGTGTTTCTGCAGCCAGCAGAAACTGCTGATCATTCACCTGAGAGAGTGAAGCTGGACGAGGCACAGGACGGTGAGATTTTCTTCTGTTGCAGACGCGAGTGGTCTGCTTGTTCAGTTGCCTACTTCGATGTTTACCATTTTTTGTCGTTAATCTTTGTCTCTAGAAGTTACTTCAGTGCATGAGGATTCTTCAGATTTGCAAGAATCACCAGTTAAAAATCAGACTCCTGAAGCAAGTGACAAAACGAAGTAAGTGGCGTTCAATGCTGATGAACCACAGGGAGCGTAGCTGACACGAGCCTACAGGCCCTCAATGGAGGTTTTCTCCCACTCCTGCATGCTGTCACCCCCCACTTAAGGAGAGAGCACTGCGTTTTCTGAATGCTTTTTTTTTTTTTTAAAGATTTATTTATTTGAAAGGCAGAGTGACAGAGGCAGAGATGTTTCATTTACTGGTTCACTCCCCAAATGGCACTATAGCCAGGGTTGGGCCAGGCCGAAGTCAGGAGTCGGACACCATCTGGGTTTCCCACATGGTTATCAGGGGCCCAAGCACATGGGCCATCTTCTACTTTCCAAGGTGCATTATCAGGGTGCTGGATCAGAAGTGGAGCAGCCAGGACTCGAACCAGCATTCAGATATGGGATGCTGGCATTGCAAGTGATTGCTCAGCCCGCTGTGCCACAACACTAGCCCCTGGAGAGCACTTTGGAGTAGTGTGGGCGAGTTCTGCTGATCCATGGCCCCATCAATATATCCTACGGTTACCTTTGGCAGTGTATTTTTTGGCAGCAAAATGCTGAATTTGAGATCAAAGGACACAAGATCAGTGTGAAAACCTCACTTTCCTTTCGGTATGCCAATAACAATTTGATATTTAAATAAAATCTACACCATTTACAATAGTGTTAACATAATAGCATTCTTGGGGATTAATTTCAGGGATTTGTTAGCCTACACACACACATTGAAAGCCAGAGCATTGCTGAGGGATATTAAGATATAAACAGACAGTCGTGTTCTTGTGATACAAGACTTACAAGATTGGTTCAAGTTCCTCCAGAATTGACCTGTGGATTCAACATAACCCCTGACTCAAATCCTCAAATGCTTTTTTTTAAAATAAAGGTTTATTTATTTGAAAGAGTTACCCAGAAAGAGGCAGAGAGAGATCTTCCATCTGCCAGTCCACTCCCCAACTGGCCGCAGTGGCCAGAGCTTCGCCGATCAGGAGCCAGGAGCTTCCTCCAGGCTTCCCACGTGGGTGCAGGGGCCCAAGGAGCTGGGACATCTTCTGCTTTCCCAGGCCACAGCAGAGAGCTAGATCAGAAGAGGAGCAGCCCGGACTAGAACCGATGCCCGTATGGGATGCTGGCACCTCAGGCCAGGGCGTTAACCCACTGCGCCACAGCTCCGGCCCCCTCAGATGCTTTTTTTTTTTTTTCTTACGAAACTGATGGGGCCAGCGTTGTGGCATTGAGGGTTAAGCTGCCACCGCCTGTGATGCTGGCATCCCATAGGGGCACAGGTTTGAGTCCCCACTGCTCCACTTCGCATCCAGCTCCCTGCTAACGGCTTGGGAAAGCAGTGGAAGATGGCCCAAGTCCTTGGGCTCCTGTACCCACATGTGAGACCTGGAAGAAGTTCCTGGCTCAGCCTTAGCTGTTGCAGTCATTTGGGGAGTTAACAGTGGATGGGAGACCTCTCTTTTTCAATGTAACTCTGACTTTCAAATAAAAAAAAATTGGGGAAAAAAAATACCCTGGCAAACTATTTCTAAACTTCTTGTGAAAAACTAAAGGACCAAATTTTAATAGTCAATTTTTTAAAAAAAGGCAGAGTTCTAGACAGAGGGAGAGATAGAGAGGTCTTCCATCTGCTGGTTCACCCCATAAATGGTTGCAGCAGTCAGAGCTGGGAGGATTCCCAGGGCCAGGAGCTTCTCCCAGGTCTCCCAGGTGGGTGCAGGGGCCCAAGGACTTGGGCTATTGTCCACTGCTTTCTCAGCTTGTTAGGGAGCTGGATCGGAAGTGGAACATCCAGGACTTGAACCGGCGCCCCTATGGGATGCCAACACTGCAGGCGGAGTCGGGGCCTACTATGCCACAACGCCACCCCAAGCACTAGGGGGGCATTTTCCACTATTTTTCCTAGGTCATCAGCAGGGAGCTGGGTGGGAAGTGGAGTATCCCATATGGAATGTCAGCATTGCAGGTGGTGGCTTTACCTGCTACGCCACAATGCCAGTCCTGTCCTTTTCTTACTGTGTGCAGTAAGAATCCACCAGCCAGGAATGCCTCTGTGTGATATCCATCTGGGTCTGACTGCAGCTTCCTGCAAGTGCAGACAATTGGAGGCTGTGGTGCTGCGTCAAGTCGTTGGGTCCTGCACCCACGTGGGAGCTGTTGCAGGCATTTAGGAAGTGAACCAGGGGATGCGAGTTCATTCCTCTACCTCTCAGAAACAAAATTCTTCTAAGATCACTGTTAGAGTGAAAAGATAGGCCTCAGCTTTGCAGAAAACATTTGAAAGGCATATATTTGATAAAGGACTTATATCTGAAATATATTAAGAACTCTCAATTTGATAACAAAGGTAAAACCAAAGGAAAGTATTAGCAAAATATTTAAACAGTTCCTTCACCAAGGGAGATACATAGGTCAGATAAGCATTTAAAAAGTTACTTAATATCATTAGTTATCCAGGAAATTTAAATAAAAACTAAGTAGATGCACTAAACTTGTTAGGATGGCTACAATTAGGTTGTGCCACCTGCTGGTGAGAAACGTAGAGCAACTGGAACTTAGATATTTCTAGTAGTTTATTTTCTTTCTTTTTTTTTTTTTTGACAGGCAGAGTAGACAGAGACAGAGAAAGGTCTTCCTTTGCCATTGGTTCACCCTCCAAAGGCTGCCTCGCCGGCACACAGCACTGATCTGAAGCCAGGAGCCAGGTGCTTCTCCTGGTCTCCTATGCAGGTGCAGGGCCAAGCACTTGGGCCATCCTCCACTGCACTCCAGGCCACAGCAGAGAGCTGGCCTGGAAGGGGGGCAACCGGGACAGAATCCGGCACCCCAACCAGGACTAGAACCTGGTGTGCCGGTGCCGCAGTTGGAGGATTAACCTAGTGAGCCATGACGCCGGCCTCTAGTAGTTTCTTAAAATGTTAAATATATACCAACCCCCTGACCTATTGAGCTATTTATTCTATATTTCCCAAGAGAAATGTCAGTGTATGTCCACACAGAGGAATGCACGTGAATATTTATAGCAACTTTATTTGTAACAGTGCCAAACGAACCAACCCAAATATCCACCAATAGATGAATGGTAATCACAGTTAGGAAATCCATATACTGGAATACGACATAGAAATAAGAATGGTTGATACATATCATATGAATGAATCTCAGAATGATCATGCCCCAAAGAAGCTTGACCTAAAGAGTACATATTAAATAGTTCTATTACATAAAACTCTGGAAAATGCAGACTAACCTATAGAGACAGAAATTAGATCAGTGGTTGTCTGTTTTTATTGTGGTAAGAACACAATGTGAGATTTACCTTCTTAGCATGTTTTTGAAGTGGAAAATATGGTATTTTTAAAAAATGTATTTGAAAGTCAGAGGTAGAAAAGGAGAGGCAGAGAGAGAAAGAGATCTTCCATCTGCTGATTCTGTCCCCAGTTGGCTGAAACAGCTCGAGCTGTGCCAATCTGGAGCCAGGAGCTTCCTCCGGGTCTCTTACACAGGTACAGGGGCCTAAAGACTTGGGCCATCTTCTACTGCTTTCTCAGGCCATAGCAGAGAGCTGGATGGGAAGTGGAGCAGCCAGGACTTGAACTGGCACCCATATGGGATGCTGGCATTGCAGGCAGTGGCTTTACCCGCTACACCACAGCACTGGCCCTGGAAAATATGGTGTTTTTCAAAAGACTTATTTATGGGGCCAGTGCTGCGGCACAGTGGGTTAACACCCTGGCCTGAAGCGCTGGCATTCCATGTAGGTGCCGGTTCTAGTCCCAGCTGCTCCTCTTCTGATCCAGCTCTCTGCTATGGCCTGGGAAAGCAGTAGAAGATGGCCCAAGTCCTTGGGCCCCTGCACCCACGTGGGAGACCCGGAAGAGGCTCCTGGCTTCAGATTGGTGCAGCTGGGGAGTGAACCAGTGGATGGAAGACATCGCTCTATGTCTCTACCTCTCTCTGTAACTCTGCCTGTCAAATGATAAATAAAATAAATTTTCAAAAAGAAAAATGATTTATTTATTTGAAAGAGATACAGAGGGGGAGAGAGAGATCTCCCACGGATGGGTTCAACTCCCCAGATGGCTGCAATAGCCAGTGCTGAATCTGGCTAAAGCCAGGAGCCAGAATCTTCATCCAGATCTCCCATGTGGGTGGCAGGAGCCCAAACACTTGGGCTGTCTTCTGCTTTCCCAGCTAATTAGCATGGAACTGGATTGGAAGTGAAGCAGCCAGAACATGAACTGGAACGTATTTGAAATGCTGACGTCACAGGAGGTGGCTTTACCTGCTACACCACAATGCTGGTCCCTGCTGTTGTTAATTATAAGCCTGAGCACATGACTTGAACTTGGTCTTGTGTAACTGACACTTTATTCCCTTTTCTCAGTTTTTGGTAGCCTGTTTCTATGAGTCTATTTCAGATGCCTCATATAAGTGGAATCCTGTAGTACTTGTATTTCTGTGACTGGTGTATCTCAACACAGTGACCTTCAAGTTCATGGGGTGTTGTGTAGGGCTGGATTTCCTCCCTTTTTTAGCTGTGTAGTATTCTGTTATGTATAAATACCTTATTTTCCTTGACCATTCATGTGCTAATGGGCGCTTAGGTTGATTTTGTATCTCAACTGTTATGATGAATATGGGAGTACAGATATCTCTTCAATACAGAGATGTCAATTCTTTTTATTTATTTGAAAGACAAGGTTACAGAGAGAGGTAGAGTAAGTAAGGTCTTTCTGCTGATTCACCCCCAGATATGCTCAACTCTGGCTGTTGCACCTATCTGAAGCCAGGAGTTTCTTTTGGGTCTCTCATGCGGGTTCAGGGGCCCAAGGACTTGGGTCATTCTCTGCTGCTTTCCCAGGTGCACTAGCAGGGAGATGGATTGGAGGTGGAGCAGCTGGGACTCAAACTGGTGCCCCAATGGGATGCTGGCACTGCAGGATGGGGATTTAACTTGCTGAGCCACAGCGCCAGCCCTTGATGTCAATTCTTTTGAATATATATGCCATTGGTAGGATTATTGGTACATGAATTCTATTTTTAATTTTTTGAAGAACCATGAACTTATTTTCCATAGCAGCTATACTATCTTACATTCCCACCAACCTGTATGAAGTTTCCAATTGCTTTATCTCCTTGCCAATACTTACCCTTTGTTATTGTTTTTATTTTGATAACAGCAGACCATATGTCTGATAGGGTAATAATCCAAAACATAAGTACAACTCAATAGCAAGGAACCAAACAATCCTAATAAGAAATGGGAAAAGAACTTGAAAAGATATACAAATGGCCAACAGGTATATAGGAAGGTGGTCAGCCTCACTGTTGAGGAAAAGCTTTTGTGGAAAGCCCATCCCCTACCCACCAGGGTGATTGCAAGTAAAAGCAGCTTGAACCACTCGGTGCTTGGGCATTGCTGCCACTGCCTTTCCCGGCTTTCTGGGCCTGGCAGACAGGGGCTTCACAAGGATTTGTTTTTGCAAACTGTTACTGCCGGCCAGAGAATCTATGGACCTACATTGCATGGTAGGTTTGCAGAATGGGTACGTCTGGGCATTGGGTTCATGACTGGGCAAAGCACACATGAAGGAAGCCTGAATAGGGGCTGTAAAGCAGGGGAAGGAGGCGGCTCATGGTTGTACCAGTCCCACTCACTAGGTGTGTTTCATTTTAGGGATGATTCTGCTCTCAAGGGTGACAGAAGGCAAGCAAGAAGGATGTCGGTAATGAAATAACTTCTATTCTAAGATAATATATCACAAATTTCAATTACTTGTATACCATCTTCAGAATGTGCTATGGCTCAGTTGTTATCTGTTTTTTTCCTTGAGTTTTTTTTTTTTTTTAAGATTTGAGAGGCAGAGTTGTAGACAGAGGTCTTCCATCCACTGGTTCATACCCCAAATGTCTGCAATGGATGGAGCTGAGCTGATCTGAAACTAGGATTCAGGAGCTTCTTCCAGGTCTCCCATGTGGGTGCAGAGGTACAAGCACTTGGGCCATCTTCTACTTTGTCAGGGCATTAGCAGGAGCTGGAATCGAAGTGGAGCAGCCCAGATTCAAACGGGCACTACAGGTGGGGGCTTAACCTACTATGCCACAGCGCCAGCCCCTTGAGTTTTTCTTAAACTCCTTTTAACCTTTAAAAATAAATGAAGAAAACCTTTTATTTCACTTTGAACTGGATAACCAGCATTACTTGTTACAAATAGTAGCTAGGCCTCCAAATAATAAGTAGTAAAAATATCCGATGTTAGCCTATTGAACTACACTGTCTATTGACTTATTTTTTATTCATTATATAAAATAGACCTTATTAACTTAGACTTATTAACTGAACTATGAAAAGGTAAATCTGCCATTCTCAGGCTCTCTGGTTAGATGGACAGATTGATGAGCCCAGTCAGTAGTCTCAGCAGAAGTTTAGTGTTTCATGTGTGTTCTTATTTGATGGCAAATAGGTCATGGGAGATTGAGATTCCCTTAGTTAGTCCTGTGCAACTGCAGCAGGCACTCACTCAGCTTTGTAGAGTTTGCTCACCGGAGGAAAGATGGGTAGACACAGTGGTCCCATCTTACTCATGAGGGCTGTGTTCCAAGACCCCTAACAGAAGCCTGAAATGACAGGTAGTACAGAACCCCTGTATGTCGTCTTTTCCTAATCATACCCATGAGAAAATTTGACTTAGAAATTAGACATAGCAAGAGATTAGCAACGATAGCTAGTAGGAGTGATAAGTTTTGTTGAATGTGGTCTTTCTCTCTCAATGTCTTTGTATTCTGTATTCACTCTTCCTTGATGACATAACACGATGCCACCTGATGTGAGGGGAATGACATAGTCAGAATGGCCCACAGTTTAAAACCCAGGATTATTTCTGGGATTTTTCCTTTTAGTATTATCCTGACCATGGTTCACCATGGATAACCAGACCAAAGAAATCAAAACCACAATTTGGGATAACACTGGTCTCTCTCTTATAATTGAAGTCTTGGGTGAAATGGCACTGCCTATGATAACTGGCACTTACAGCCAGTTACAGCAATTTATTTTTTTCTAAATTTATCTATTTGGGAGTCAAAGTTACACAGAGAAGGAGATAGAGAGAAGCCTTCCATCCGCTGGTTTACTCCCCAGTTGGCTGCAAAGGCCGGAGTTGCACCAATCTGAAGCCAGGAGCTTCTTCCAGGTCTCCCACGCAGGTGCAGGGGCCCAAGGTCTTGGGCCATCTTCTGCTTTCTCAGGCCATAGCAGAGAGCTGGATTGGAAGTAGAACAGCTGGGACTTAAACTGGTGTCCATATAGGATGCCAGCAGCCTTACCTGCTATGCCACAGTGCCGGTCCCTACAGCAATTTTTTACACCAAGAAATGTAGAGTTGGTAATGTCTCTCTTTCCCATTGTGTCCCATTGTCCTGTATATAGGATACCTATAAAGACTTAAATTGAACAATAAATATATCACTCATGGTAACTTTGACATAAATATTACATCATCGAATATTTGCAGAATTGAAAATTTAGTCAGTTAAAACACTCTTTCAAAAAACCTATATTAAGCTTTGTGCCTAAAGCTTGTTTTTGCTTTGTTAGAAGACTGGTAAGTAGAAGAAAAATGTTAGACTTATTAGCACCTAGACGTCTGAATAGATGAATCGTGTTTAAGAATTGAAGAGTGGCCCTTGGCCTAGTGTTAAGACCAGTGTCGATGTCAACATCCCATATCAGAGCCTGGCTCCAGATTCCAGCTTTGTGCCAGTGTAGACCCTGGTAGGCTGTGGTGATAACAGAAGTAGTTGGGTCTCTGCCCCTAAGAGGTAGTCTTGGATTGAGTTCCTGACTCCTGGTTTTGAGCCTAGCCTGGCCCTGGTTGCTGTGGGCTTTCTAAACAGCAGATGGGAACTCTCTTCCTTCCTTTCTGCCTGCCTGCCTCTCTTAGTCTTTTTTTGCTTCTCAAATTGAAAAGAAACATTGTGCTCTGAGCCTGTATTGTTTAGGGCCATAGCTTTGTTCCCATGCACACCAAATGACACTTGTCCTGTGTGTGACCACTGGTAACCTCTTTGGGAAGCACAATGCCCTGTAGTCAGTTTATTTTTAAAAGAATCTCTGATGAATATTCAATGAAGAATTTTCCTAAACTTGAGTTTGTGGGTTTCAAACAAACATGTTAAGGCTTAGTCTAGTTTTCCCTTAGCTGTGCTTTTTACCTTCTGCCCAGGCCTCAGGTTGTCCTCTCCAGAGGAGTCGGAGAAGCTCTGAAAGTCTGGTGCTGTCTTGAGCGATTTTTAAAATTTATTTTAAAAATAGAACAATGGTGTGTGTGTGTGTATGTATTTGTATATGTATAGAGATTGAGAGAGATCTCTTCTATCTGCTGGGTTTATGCCCCAAATGCCTGTAACAGCCATGCATAGGCCAGGCTGAAGCCAAGAGCTAGGAACTCCATCCTGGTTCCCTACGAGGTGGTAAGGACCCAAGTACTTGGCTCATCTTTTGCTGCCTTTCTAAGCACATGAGCAGGAAACTGGGTTTGAATTGGAAAATCCAGGACTTGAACCCGCCCTCTGATATGGCACGTGGGCATTGGAAGTGGTGGCTTAACCTGCTACACCACAATGCCAGCCCTCGGGGATTCTAATTTCATTGATTTGTGGCAATGTCCAGGAATTCGGATTTCTTTCAAATTCCTCTCCTGGTGATCCTGTTGTGTGGCCAAATTTACAAACCACTGCTGTATATACCTGTGTTGTTGTAAACAACCTTCAACGGTTTGAGGTAAAACCATAGAAATTGCGAGTCTTGGGGCCGGCGCTGTGATGCAGTGGGTTAAAGCCCTGACCTGAAGCATCGGCATTCCATATGGGCACCGGTTCCAGTCTCAGCTACTCCTCTTCCAATTGAGCTCACTGCTAGGGCCTGGGAAAGCAGTAGAAGATGGCCCAAGTCCTTGGGCCCCTGCACCTGCATGACAGACCCGGAAGAAGCTCCTGGCTTCAGATTGGCACAGCTCCTGTCGTTGCGGCCATTTGGGGAGTGAACCAATGCATGGAAGACCTCTCTTTCTGTGTGCCTCTCTCTGTGCCTTGCCCCACCTCTCCTCTATCCGTATAACTCTTTCAAATAAAATCTTTAAAAACAAAATTGGGAGTCTTGCTGTGTGAAGTTTTTTGTTAAATATTTGAAAAGCAGAATGACAGACATACAAATAAAGAACTCCTTCATCCGCCAGTTCATTCCCTAAATGATTAGAACAGCTGGGACTGTACTAGGCCAAAGCCAGAAGCTGGGAACTTCATCCAGGTTCCTATGTGGGCAGCAGGGACTCAAGGACATGGCCCATCTGCTGCCTTCCCAGGCACATTAGCAGAAGTTAGAGCAGAAGTAGAGGAGGAGCCGATGCTGTGGCGTAGTGGGTAAAGCCACCACCTGCAGTGCCGGCATTGCATATGGGCGCTGGTTTGGATCCTGGCTGCTCCTCTTCCCATCCAGTTCTCTGCTATATCCTGGGAAAGCAGAAGATGGCTCAGATCCTTGGGCTCCTGCACCCAGGTGGGAGACTGGGAAGAAGTTCCTGGCATTGGAACGGCACAACTCCAGCCATTTGGGGAGTGAACCAGCAGAAGGAAGACCTCTGTCTGTCTCTGCTCCTGCCTCTCTAACTCTGCCTCTCAAATAATAAGTAAATCTTATAGTAGAGGAACCGGGACTCAAACCAGTACTTTGATAGGGAACGCAATTTTAACGGCTGTGTGGCAATGCCTTCTCTACTTCATGGTTTGTTAATTGCAAGCATTAAATGAATTGAAGTTTGCTATTTACTAGACACTGGGCTGAAGAACTCTGGAGCAAATGAGCAAGTTCCCCCAAGCTTTGCTTTACTTGTTTTCTCCTCCTTCCCTCCCTTAAGAGTAAGATGCAAATAGAGCTGGCTCCCAAAGTTCCTTTTAGAACTTCTCTAATTAACCAAGGCATTCATCACTGGAAATACAGTACAAGTATGCAACAGAAGACCGTCCATTCTTAAAAAGGAAGAAAATCGTGACACTTGTGACGAAGTGGGCCAACCTGAAGACCATGATATTAAGTGAAATAAACCACGCTCACGAAGACAAATGCTACATACTATCATTTATATGTGGAATCTAAAGAAGTTAAATTCTTCAAAGCAGAGAGTGGTGGGAGTGGGAGACTGGGAAGACATTTGTCAAAGGATATGAAGTTTGTTAGGAATAAATTCAAAGATCCATTGTGCATCACATTGGCTGCAGTTACCAACAGTATATTGCATACTTGAAAATTGCTGAGAAAGTAGACTTTAGGGTAGTTTCATGACAGAATATCATAAATATAGTAAAAATGTTAGCTTGATTTAGGCATTACACAGTATGTATCAAAACATCATGCTGTATATCATAAACTCTTGTCAAATTCTTTTCTGTGAAATACTGAACTGCTAGACATTTTTGAGGAGGAGTCGTTAGGTTTCCTGGAAAGGGACTTATTTGAAAGATAATTAGCCATCACTCACCCTAAATGGTACGGGTGATGCTGTCGGGAACAAGGATGGTATTGGTCCAGTCCTAACCTAGTGACTGCCTCGGGAGCTGATTCTTCATGTTTTCATTTCACGACAGATGCATTTCCCATCTGAGATGACTGGGTGAGATTTGGAGGAGTCCTCCTTGGCCGGGAATGAGTTGTTACCAGTTGAGTGGTAGAGCCCCTAGAAAGACATGATGGCTTGAGGCTGAACCCTTTGACAGGGATAGATGGAGCTCAGATGGAGTGGACTTTTGTCAGGACCAAAACAAATTCTACTTGAAAATTGAGGCAATCATTTGTTACAGCATTTATAAAAATGCAAAAAATATAAAAGACTTAAACTATAAATATCAAAGTACAGCTGACTAACCCACTAGAACAGCCTAAATTTGCTCTAAATCTCTAATATTTTGACAGTCCAGGCTTAATTTCAAAACACTTCTACTTAGCTTGTTACTGTCTTGTGATTTTCATTGTATGGATCTTTATCTAGGTTGAATTTATTCTAAGTATTTAATTTTTTTTTTGGAGCTATTGTGAGATTGATCTTAGAAGTCCTTTCTTAGCCATGGCATTTTTTGTGTATACAAAGGCTGTTCATTCTTCTGTGTTGACTTTATATCTTGTCACTTTACCAAACTCTTCTGAGTTCCAATAGCCTGTCAGTGGAGTTGTTTGGATCCCCTATGTATATAGAATCATGTCATCTGCAAATAGGGATAGTTTGACTTCTTCTTTTCCAATTTGTATCCCTTTGATTTCTTTTTTCTTGCCTGATGGCTCTGACCATAACTTCCAGGACTATTTTAGGTAGCAATGTTGAAAGCGGGCATCCTTGTCTGGTTCCAGATAATAGGTGGAATGAATCTAGTTTTCCCCCATTCTCTACAGGCTGTTGGCCATGGGTTTGTCATAGATTGCCTTAATTGTCCTGAGAAATAATTCTTCTATACCTAATTTGCTGGAGGTTTTCAACATGAGAGGATGTTGTATTTTATCAAATGCTTTCTCTGCATGTATTAAAATAACCACATGGTTTTGTTCTTCATTTTGTTAGTGTGATGTATAGCATTTGTTGACTTGCGAATGTTGAACCATCCCTGCATAGCAGGTATAAATCCTACTTGATCCGGGTGAATGATCTTTCTGATGTGTTGTTGGATTTGAATGGCTAGTATTTTGTTGAGGATTTTTGTGTCTTTGTTTACCAGAGAAATTGATCTATAATTTCTTTCTTGTATCTTTTTCAGGTTTAGTTATTAAGGTGATGCAGGCTCCATAGAGGGAGTTTGGGAGGATTTCCTCCCTTTCAATTGTTTTGAATAGCTTGAGGAGAATTGAAATGAGTTCTTTTTAAATGTCTGGTAGAATTCAGTGAAGCAGCCGGTGCTGTAGCTCAACAGGCTAATCCTCTGCCTTGTGGCGCCAGCACATCAGGTTCTAGTCCCGGTCGGGGCGCTGGATTCTGTCCTGGTTGCTCCTCTTCCAGGCCAGCTCTCTGCTATGGCCCAGGAGTGCAGTGGAGGATGGCCCAAGTGCTTGGGCCCTGCACCCATATGGGAGACCAGGAGAAGCACGTGGCTCCTGCCTTTGGATCAGCGCGGTGCACCGGCCGTGGCAGCCATTGGAGGGTGAACCAACGGCAAAAGAAGACCTTTCTCTCTCTCTCTGTCCACTCTGCCTGTCAAAAAAAAAAAAAAATTCAGTGAAGCCATCCAGTCCTGGGATTTCCTTTGTTGGGAGGGCCTTTATTACTGACTCAATTTCCTTCTTGGTTATTGTTTAGGTTTTCTATGTCTGCATCACTCAGTTTTGGTAGATTGTATGTGTCCAGGAATCTATCCATTTCTTCTAGGTTTCCTAGTTTGTTGGCAGACAGCTCCTTGTAGTAATTCCTGATGATTCTTTTCATTTCTGTGGGGTCTGTAGTTACATTTCCTTTTTAATCTCTAATTTTATTGATTTGGGTCTTCTCTTTTTTTGGTTAGTTGGGCCAATGCTGTGTCAATTTTGTTTATTTTCTTTAAGAAAACCAGCCTTCATTTCATTGATCTTTTGTACTATGTTTTGAGTTTCAATTTTGTTTATTTTTTAATTTTAATTATTTCTCTTCTCCTAATTTCGAGTTGGTTTTTATAGGTCCTTGAGATGCATTGAAAGCTCATTTATTTGGTACCTTTCCAGTTTCTTCATTTAGGCACCAATTGCTATAAACGTTCCTCCTAACACTGCTTCCACTGTATCCCGTAGGTTTTCATATGATATATTCATTTGTTTCCAGAAATTTTTTGACTTCTCTTGATTTCTTCAATGACAATGTTCATTCAGGAGCATGTTTTTCAGTCTCCATGTGTTTGCATAAGATCTAAAGACTTTTGAGTGGTTGATTTCCAGCTTCATTCCATTGTGGTCAGAGAAGATGCATTGTACGATTTTGATTTTATTTTGAATTTGCTGAGACTCCTTTATGGCCTAGCATGTGGTCTGTCCTAGAGAAAGTTCCATGCTCTGATGAGAAGAAAGTGTATGTCCAACTGTGGGTTGAGAAGTTCTGTAGATGGTATGTGTACACACTATGAAGTACTACTCAGCTGCTTAAAAAAAAAAATCCTATCTTTGCAACAAGATGGACACAACTGGAAATCATTACTCATAATGAAATAACCCAGTCTCAAAAAGATATCTTTTGCTTTCCCTGATGTAACTAGTAGAGTACCTAAAATGTAATGTATTGAAGTGAAATGGACATTTTGAAATTACATGATTGTTTATAGTTCTCGTTTCTTTTGTTGAGGAACTGTTTTCTTTTTCATAATTGTTGAACTCTTTTACTTAGGGTTAACTATATGATCATTAAGTAGACTGAAAATAGATATATGTAAAAAATTAAGAATGGGAATGTGAGAGGGAGGAAAGAAGGTTGGGAGCATGGGAAGGGAAGGTAGGGGGAGATGTATCGCTATGTTCCTAAATCTGTATATGTAAAATACATGAAACTTGTATATTAAATAACCATTTACAGAAAATGGGAAAAAAACAACTTTTTAAAAATTTAAAGATTTGTTTATTTGAAAGGCAGAGTTAGAGACAGGGAAAGAGACAGAAATCTTCTATCCACTGGTTCACTCCCCAAATGTTCACAATGGCTGGAACTGGGCCAGGCTAAGTTGAAGCCAGGAGCCAGAAACTGCATCTGGGTCTCCTGTGTGGGTGGCAGGAGCCCAAGCAAGTTGAGCCATCTACTGCTTTCCCAGACACATTAACAGAAACCTGGACCAGACGTTGAACAGCTGGGACTCAAACTGGCATTCATATGGGATGGAAGTATCACAAGTGGTGGCTTAATCCCCCTGTTTGGTTTTTCTTCTAAGGTGTAGAGGGGATTTTCTTTGCTGTAAGTATAAATACACACATTTATTTATTTGAAATGCAGGGTGACCGATATCTTCCATCTGCTCATTCACTCCCCAAATTGCTGCAACAGCTGGCTAGGGCTTGTCCAGACCCAAAGTCAGGAACCTGGAGCTCCATGCAGGTCTCTATATGGTGGCAGTGCCCAAGTACCAAGGCCGTCCTTTGCTGCCGAAGTGCATTAGCAGGGGCTGCGAGGGATGCAGAGCAGCTGGGACTCGCTGGCGCTCCAGTCTGGGCATTGCAAGCAGCAGCTTAACCTGTGCCACAATACCAGACCCTAAAAAAAAAAAAAATGCCTTTATAGCTGCTTTTGTTATTTTTGTTAGTATCTTGAAGGTTGTGCCAACTCTAACATCTCAGTTGGAAATACCTGAGGGAATTTTGTCATTCTGTTCATAACGTCTGTGTTGAGAACTGACTCATGGGATAATCTTTCTTCTTCTCCTCTTTGCTTCTGAGTCATTTCATTGTGTGAGTTACTTCGCTTACGTCTAACTTGGCAGTAATAAACTTACTCTACATAAATGGCACCAACACCCCGTTAGCAGTTTTCGTTTATCATTGCACTCGTGTCTTTGACAGTCCAGTTACAGGAAGCATCTCTTTTCTGAGAGTAATGAAGATTCAAGTAGTAGTGCCAGTGATCGATCTTGGACCAGTAACCAAAAGAAGAAGTCCCTGATACCGTATCCTAGCAGAAGACAAAAAATCAGAGTCAGAAGCAGTGGAAGAAGTAAGTTTAGTGTTTGTCTTCTGAGTCATTTCTCAAATCGGCCAGCAGGTATTCGTTTTTCGGTATGTGCTATGAAAGGGCACCAAAGAAATACATAATCCAATCCCTTTCTCTGTCTCACAATTAACTTGGAATGGCAAAATGAACATACATTAAGCAGAGAAGAATTTGGGATGGACCAGCAATTGGTAAGTGTGAGTTACGGATAAATGGAGGGGAATCTGGCACCAGCTGAAGTCATCAGGAAAATCTTTGACTGAGAGGGAGGTGAGACATGAGAAGGAATGGGATTTGAAGAGCACAGGAGGTGGGGAAATAATCATGTGAGACCTGGAGGCTCTGGGGGTGGTGTTCAGAGATAAAGCCTGGGGCAGAGTCCTGCAGGGTGGTGAGGAACCGGGCTGAAGAACTTGGAAGGGATCTGCAGGCAGCAGTTGGGAAGGGGAAGATGTTATGGGCATTGGCCTGCACACCTGGGAGAGGGAGAGTGGAATTTCTATGTGTCCTTTAAGGAAACATACTCATTTTCTTCCTTGCTTGCTTTCTAAGATTTACCTTATTTGAAGGCAAAATTACAGAGAGGGAGGAAGAGATAGTCTTCCATCTGCTGGTTCACTCCCAAATGGCTGGAATTGGGCCAGACAAAAGCCAGGAGCTTCTTCCAAGTCTCCCACGTAGGTGCAGGGGCCCAACCACTTGGGCCATCCTCCACTGCTTTCCCAGGCACATTAGCAGGGAGCTGGATCAGAAGTGGAGCAGCTGGGACTCGAACCATTGCCATATGGGATGATGACCTTGCAGGGGGTGGTTTTACTTGCTACAGCCCATACATTTTCTTTCTTTTCTAGTTTTGCCGCTTTTCTCTCTTGGTAGTGCCAGCGATCATGAGAAAAACCAGGTAAATTTCTTCTGGGCTGCCATGTACTCTTTGGGGATAAACTGCACTCACTTCTCAGACTTTCGGGGATATGAGAAAAACAAACTGGTTTAATGGCATGTAAATGACTGCCATAGAACCTGCAAGGACTACTAAGCATCTAGCATGAATTGCTGATTTCTATAATATTCTATATTCTATAATCTATAATAATAAAATATTATATTGTTATATATTATATAAATAATATAATTATATTCTATAATCTATTCTATATATTTTCTATTACTTTTCAAAACATTAAAAGAAAGGGTCAGAAAAGTTTTTCTGTAAAGGCTAAATAATAAAATATTTTTAAAATGTTTATTTTATTGGAGAAATAGAGTTGTTGATGGGTGGGTGCAGAGAAGGAGATGGATAGAGAGACATTTTCTATCGGCTGGCTGATTTCTCACATGTCTGCAGCTGCAAGGGCTGGGCCAGGCTGAAGCCAGGAGCCTGGAACTCCATCCAGGACTCCCATGTGGGTAGCAGGGGCCCAAGCACTTGAGCAGGCATCCTCTGCCTGCTGGGATGGGTCAGCAGGAAGCTAGGTGGGATGAGAGTAGAGGGCCTGGGGCTCCAGGCAGCACTTTGGTATGGGATGCAGGCATCCCAAGAGGTAGCTTGACTTGCTGTACCACATGCTCACCAGTTTGCTTGCATGCTTGTCTTACTTAAAAGGCCGAGAGGAGTAAATATTTTAGGCTTTGCAGGCCATGTTGTTTCTGTGTCAACAAATCATCTCTTCCTTTGTAACCCAAAAGCAATCATCGACAGTGTGGAAATGAAAGGGTGCCCTGGGTTCCAATAACACTTTGTCAGCAAGGGCAGGCCGTGGATTAGACCAAGTCCTGGTTCTCCAACTTCAGTGGCCATCTCAGTGACCGGGATGGTTTGGTAAAGCACAGGTTGCCGAGTCCTGTACCCAGAGTTTCCGACTGGGTAGATCATGGAGAATTTGCCTATTTGCATTTCCATCAAGTTGCCAGGTATTTCTGATGCTCTAGTTCCAGACCATATTTTGAGAACTGCTCATTTACAGTAGTCAATCAAAATAAGATCTAAATATTTAATTTCAAATGCTTAAGCACTGAATACTTACACTGCTTAGGCACTGAAAATGTCTTAGAGTTTCTTTTTTTGATAACTTGTTTTGAATGGTTATGAATATTAACACTTAAAAAAGGTACTATATCTTTGGCTAAATGTCTGATTCCGTTACAGAAGGACACATCCAGGCAGAAGAATGCCGCACCAGCAGAAATTCCTGAAACAAAATTGCAGGGGAGTCCTGCCACCGTAACTCCTGAAGATTCTGCCCAGAGAACAGGTACGTGATTTTCTGTTGATTTGCACAGGAGATTATATATACACACACGTACACACACACACATATGTGTGAATATAGGTAAAGGTACCCTGTGGCAAACAAAACCTTTTTCTTTTAGTATCTGTTGAGGAAAGTGTAAATATATGATTGTCTCTGCAAAAAGGATATGGAGGTTTTTTGGATCTTAATATATTCTTTGAAATTTTAGAAGTCTTTATTTTTTAACTTCATGTTAATGTGATACTAATACACACATTAGCAGAACAGATTCCATGTACTTCATATACAGTTCTTTTTGTTTTTTTTTTGACAGGCAGAGTGGACAGAGAGAAAAGTCTTCCTTTTGCCATTGGTTCACCCTCCAATGGCCTCCGTGGCAGGCGCGTTTCGGCCGGTGCACCGCGCTGATCCGAAGCCAGGAGCCAGGTGCTTCTCCTGGTCTCCCATGTGGGTGCAGGGCCCAAGGACTTAGGCCATCCTCCACTAGAGCTGGACTGGAGAGGGGCAACTGGGACAGAATCAGGCACCCCTAGATACAGTTCTAAGAATGTAATGACCCTTCCCTCCTTTCCTCCCTTTTTTTTAATTTTTGACATAATATCTTCTTAAATTTACATTATGGTCAAAGGCTTAATGCTCCACTAAAGGGTTCAAGTTAAAGTCAAGACTAGTTCAGTGGGAATTTGGGCAAGGGCTAGGAACAATAATCAAATGAAAAATGCCCACTTCACTCATATACAGAGAATGTTTAAATAATCACGGATCATTAAAACTATAGTAGTATATCATTCTTAACCATTGGTTTGACAAAGAGACAAAATTTGACCAAACTGTTATAGCAATACAGAAAGTATTTGACAAAATTCGAAATCACTTTATGATGAAAACTCTGGACAAATTAGGTGTATATGGACCTGAACCTTAGCATGATAAAGGCTAACAGCTAACATCACGTCCACAGCTAACATCATAGTTGTAAGAAGTTGAAAGCTTTTCCTCTAAGATCAGAGTACTAGAAATCTTAACTAGAGCAATTAGGCAGGGGGGTAGTGAGCATCCAAATTGGAAAGGAGGAAGTTAAATTATCACTGTTTGTTGCATTGATCTCTGTATGGGAAACTCCAAAGACTACAAAAAACCTGTTAGAACTAATAATTCAGTAAAGTTGCAGGACATAAAATCAAAATACAAAAATATTTCATATTTTTATATACTAATAATGAACTGTCTGGAAAAAACAAGTCAAGAAAATCCCATTCCATTTATAGTAGCATCCAAAAGAATGAAAAACTCAGCAATAAATTTAGGCAAGGGGTGAAAGATTTGTATGTTGAAAACTGTAAGACATTAATGAAATAAGTTGAATACACAGTAGGTGGAAAGATTCCCCATGTCCATGGATTGGAATAATTACATGTCACTCAGATGACCATAATACCCAAAGCAGTCAACAGATTCAATTAGATGTGTATCAACATTTCAATGGCACTTTTACCAAAAAGAGAAGAAACAATCCTTCAATTTGTGTAGGAACTCAAAATACCTCAATAGCCAAAACAGGCTTACAGAGCAGAACAAAGCTGCTTGACTTTATATTTACAAAACTCTAGAAATAGAAACAATATGATACAGGTATGAAAACAGACACAGAACTGATAGCACAGCTAAAGACTAGTTGCCTGCAATGTGTATGGTTTTGTTTCTGAGCTAAGAATGTGCAATGAGTGAAGGAAAGTTTCTTTATGAAACAGCATTGGGGGCCGGCACCGCGGCTCACTAGGCTAATCCTCCGCCTTGCGGTGCAGGCACACCAGGTTCTAGTCCCGGTCGGGGCGCCGGGTTCTGTCCCTGTTGCCCTTCTTCCAGGACAGCTCTCTGCTGTGGCCTGGGAGTGCAGTGGAGGATGGCCCAAGTGCTTGGGTCCTGCACCCCATGGGAGACCAGGAGAAGCACCTGGCTCCTGCCATCAGATCAGCAAAGTGCGCTGGCCGCGGCAGCCATTGGAGGGTGAACCAATGGCAAAGGAAGACCTTTCTCTCTGTCTCTCTCTCTCTCTCACACTGTCCACTCTGCCTGTCAAAAAAAAAAAAAATAGAAATGGCATTGGGAAAACTGGATATCCATGTGCAAAAGAATGAAATTGGGCATGTTTTATTCCATGTGTAAAAACCTAACTCAAAGTGGATTAAAAGACTGATTTGAAACCATAAAACTTCTAGTAAAAACATGGAAATAGGTTCTTTGATCTCGGTAGTTGTTTTGTATAAGACATCAAAAGCACAAGCAACAATAAACAGGTGGTACTACATCAAATTAAACAGTCTCCGCATAGCAAAGGAAACCAACAAGATGAAAAGGTAACCTACAGGATGAGGAAAATGTTTTCAAGTCGTGTATACTATAACAGATAGTATTGAAAATACGTAAGAAACCCATACAACTCAATACAAACAACCAAGTAACCCAATGTAAAAAATAAAGGACCTGAATAGACATACCAAAGGAAGCATACAAATGTCCTAGAGATCTGTAAAGAAGTACTCAGTATCGGGGGAAGGCAAACTAGTACAATGAGCTGCTGTTTCACACCTGTGTGAGATGGCTGTTATTAAGACGAGGAAACAAGTACTGACAGATGTTTAAAAATGGAAATCTGGTGTGGTATACACTAGGTGGAAATATAAGTCAGTGTAGCCATTATAGGAAAAAGTATGGAGGGGTCTCAAAATTAAAAATAGAACAATCTAGCAATCTCACTTCTGGGTTTAAATCCTAAAGAAATGGAATTGGTATTCCAAAGGGATACCCATACTCCCAAGCTCATTGCATCATTATTAGCAACAACCAGGATATGAGAACACCTACATTTCCATCAATGGATGAAAAGATGAAGAAAATGTAGGTTTTCTTCAATCACAAAAATAAGGGAATACTGCCACCTTTAACAAGAGGCATGAACCTGGGGGACATGATGCTAGGTGAAATTAGCCAGACACAGAAAGATAAGTGCTGTGTGATGTCACTTTCACGTGGAATCTAAAAAGTCAAGCTTGCAGAAGCAGAGTCTAGTGACTGGGTGCTAGGGAGCAGGAGAGATGAGGGAGTGTTGGGCAAATGGCACAAAGTCTCAGTTCCAAGTTGAACAAGTTGTGGGGGTCTGATATGCAGCATGCATGGTGATCTCAGTATTAATCCGAGTGATAACCATGACACGATGTACATGTATGTCTGAGCATCACACACACAGGAGAGGGGTTCTAAGGGAGAGAAGAACAGAATCGCAAGGTTGGCCTGGTAGGATCCTTGCCCATGTTTTTCAGGGCCAAATAGGTAACTCCTAATGTCCTTGATTCAGTTGAAGTAATTGGCTGTGCTATCTACAGATCTACAAACCTAATTAACATACATGTCTCGAAAAATGCAAGGTTCTCATTTTTTAGCGCTGTGTCCACTTTTAAATGATCAGATTTAATAGAGAGCAATAGTGAAATGTGATTGCCTCCAATAATTTCTTGGTGTGTATATTCACTTGATACTGTTCTCTCACTAGAAAGTCAAAGTCCCCAGCTACTGAGTGGGTTCTCTTCTTTAGAAAACTCAGAAACTGAAGACAAAATATCTAAGGTACTTTTTTTTCCCCTTTTTTTCAGTTTGAAAGGCAGAATGACAGAAAGCTTGATCGTGTGCATAATAGAGATAGGCACAGGGTGGTCTTCTGTCTGCTGATTGACTCCCCCGATGCCTACAACATCCAGGGCTGGGCCAGCCCAGGCGAGAGCTAGGAGCCTAGAACTCCATCCTGGTCTCCAGCTTGGGTGGTAGGCACTCAAGTGCTTCAGCTGTCACTTGCCTACCAGGAAGCTGGATCCAAGGTGGAGCAGTCAGGACTCTAAGCAGGCACTGCAGTATATGGAATCGGGCATCCCAAGAGGCAGCTTGACCCATTCTACCACCACGCCCACCCCTAAGGTACTATTTAATTGTTAGCTAGTCACCTGGCTCCCCCCATTAATATTTATATAACATACATGCTTGTCATTTTTAAGGGAATAATATAAACCACTTATGTCTCAATTATGTAACTATATACATGTATATGTGGTTTGTTTCTTTTGTTTTAAGATTGGGAACCAAGAGTCAACAATGGAAAATACTAGCTTCAAACATAAGCTGCAAAACTTGGAAGATAGAGGTAAGAGAAGGATAAACTCATTTGGCAGAAGGAAGTGAAGGTAATCAGAATGTGGCAGATAAAAGCACTGTGCAGAGTGACCATGGCCAGGCCACAGGCCGAGCAGTCTGAGTGGCTTTCCCAGCTCCAAACGTTCATGAAAGCCCAGGGAGCAACTGGGGCTCTGCTCGGGAGCCAGACTCACTTGTGCCGAGGCAGGGATGGTCTAGGACCTGGATCCCATCAGCCGTCCTCCTGCCCAGCTGGAAAGAGAGGCCAGGGGAGGGTGCTTTGCTGGGGATGCCAGCGCCAGAGCTCATCTCATCCCCACATATATAGGTCACTTCCAATTCATAAGTAATGTCCTAAGCAGTTATGTGGCCAGGTTATTAATCATTCTGAATTCATTTTCTCAGGGCGACAGTGGTACGAAGGTTTCCAGGCTACTCCTGGCTAATCCTGGCGCCAGCCAGGATTTGTCCTTTTTAGGACTGAGTAGCATTCCATTGTGTCTATGCACCACGTCTCCTTTATCCCTCCGTATATGGAGACTTGGGTTGTTTTTGTTGTCTTGCTGTTAGAGATAGTGCTGTGGTGAATATGGGAGTGAAGCTGTTTGACAAACTGATTTCATTCTTTTTATGTATACCCAGGTCGTGTGGTAGCTGTTTTTATTTTTGAAGAACCTCCATACTGTTTTCCACCAATGACTGTGATAATTTAAATTCCCATCAATATTGTAGAGGTTCCCCTTTCTCCACATCCTCACCAGTCCTTGCTCTCTTGTCTTTTTGATAAGAGCCATTCTAACTGGAATGAACTGGTATCTCATCATGGTTTTAATTTGCATTTCCTTGATGATTAGTGGTATTGAGGGTGTTTTCCATTCTATGTATTGGCCATTTGTATGTCCTCCTTTGATAAACATCTAGTCAGATATATTTCCTGTTTTTAATTATTTTTAAAGATTTATTTATTATTTGGAAGAGTTTGGGGAGGGGAGTCAGAATGAAAGAGAATGAGAATATTGTCCATCGACTGGTTTACTCCTCGAAGGACCACAATGACCAGGGCTTGGGCCAGACCAAAGCAAGAGCTTCATCCAGGATTCCCAGGTGGGTGCAGGGGCCAAAGCACTTGGGATATCTGCCGCTGCTTTCCCAGGCCATTAGCAGGGAGCTGGACTGGAGTGGAACAGCTGGGACTTGAACCAGGGCTCATGTGGAATGCTGGTGCCACAGGCGGTGGCTTCACTCACTGCACCATGATTCTGGCCCAAATTGTGTGGTTTTTGTTATTTGGGTTCCTTGTGTATTCTGGATGTGAACCACTTGTCAGATACATAGCAAACATTTTCTTCCATTCTAGAGGCTGGCTCTAAACTCTGATTATTCACTCTATTATGCAGAAGCTTTTCGGTTTGATGAAATCCTGTGTCTGTTTTTGCTTTTGTTGCCTGTGCCTGTGTTTTTGGGGTTTTATTCATAAAATTCGTTAGCATTGTATATTCCAGTGTCCTGAATTATTTCCTAACTTTTTTTCTAAGAGTATAGCAGCTCAATATCTTTAGGTTTGTAATCCATTTTGAGCTGGTTTTTATATATAGTGAAAGATAGAGTCTAGTTTGTTTTCTGCATGTCTCATTTTATGTGCTCCATTTATTAAAGAGACCATCTCCAAATGTGTGTTCTTAGCAGCCTTGTCAGTTTTCTCTAGTTAGTGTCTCTGAGTTTGAACTCCTTTTAGCATACCCTGTACCCAGGTCTGGTGGTGACCGTTTCTCTCAGCTTTTGCTTTACTGAGCGTGTGTTTTTCTGTCTCTGCCATGTGTAAAGGGTAGCTTTGCTGAGTACAGTACTCTTGTTTGGCAGTTTTTTCTCTAAGTACTGCAAAGGGCTTACCCAGTCCCACCTGGCCTGAACGATTTCTGTCAAGAACTCCACAGTCCAGGAAATCTGGACACCCCCATGTGTTAATTGTTTTCTCATGCAGCTCTGAGAGCTTGAGTGTAATGTATCTTGTGGTATAATTGCTTCAGTTGACTCTGACTGTGACCTTTGACCTTCCCATCCATAGATAGTTGTATCTTTGTCTAGGTTTGGGACATTTTTCTGTTATCTCTCTGAATGTGCTTTCTACCCCTTTGGACTTCTCAAGTCCCTCTTAAAGTTTCCAAAACTCAGATGCTTCTTATTTTAATGCTCTGCCAACATTCCCATAAGCTTCCTTCATTCCTACTCATTCTTTTTTCTTGTTTCTGTTCTGTGTATTTTCAAATAGCCTGTCTTCATGCTCACTACTTATTTCTCATTTGACCTATTGATACCGTTTCTTGCATTGTAAATTTGCTTAGTGTTAGTGTACTTTTATGCTCAAAAACTTCTAAATATTACTTCCTACTCTCCGTTGAGTATCTCTATTAGGGTAACTTTTTTAAGATTTATTTATTTGAAAGGCAGAGTTACAGAGAAGCAGAGAGAAAGAGAGGTCTTCTATCTGCTGGTTCACTCCCCAGAAGGCTTCAGCAGCCAGAGCTATGTTGATCCAAAGTCTGGAGCTTCCTCTGGGTCTCCCACACAGGTGCAGGGGCCCAAGCACTTGGGCATCTTCTACCGCTTTCCCAGGCCACAGCAGAGAGCTGGATTGGAAGTGGAGCAGCCAGGACTAGAACCAGTGCCCACATGGGATGCCAGTGCTACAGGCAGCCGCTTTACCCACTACACCACAGCGCCAGTCCCTCCCTGTGTCTTCTGAGTTACTCAACTTTCCTTAAAACATGTTTAAAAGTCTGTGTCTAAGAACTTATATCAATTGATCTCTTCACCTTATTTGTTCATGGGTGAAGTCCTGGTTCCCTGGGAGTTCTCGATGCTTGCTGGCACATGCTGTCATGTGCATGTCAGAGGATTAGAGCTTTTCTTCCAGTCTTCATAAGCTGGCGTTTGTCCTCCCAGAAATTCTAAGCAGTCTGCTTATTTTCTCTGAGTCTGTGCGTGTTACTGCTACTCCAGTACTAGAGAACGCACTCTGTTGAGGTTGGCTGCAAGTTCTCCATAGGCTGCTGTCTAGTGCTTCAACACTAGAGGATGCCCAAGTCCAGGCTTGTCCTAAATGTGGACATGGTACATTCAGGATGAACTTGAAAAGTGTCTACAGAGGATTAGTCTGTCACCTCAAGCCTCTTCCTAGGGCTAGATAGGCCCAGACTCTGGTCATTGCTCCAGGGTGCAGCGAGTATCCAGGGTAGCACCCAGGTTGGACATGGTAGATCTCAAACCCAGCTACTCCCTGCACCTTCTCATGTGACCACCGAATCCCCACTGTCTCTGGATCCAGAGGTTTCTTTGCTCTGTCAGCCTCTGCAGTCAACAGAGAGACAGCTCCACCTAGGCGTCTGGATCCTGGGAGGCTATAGGCATCTCACTATCTTCCCTGGTTGCCCAGCCACCTCCCAGCCAGGGCCAACGTCAGTGGGGCCTGTGGATTGTTCCCTCCACTAGAGTCTCTGAATTGTGTGTGTATACAAGAGCCACTGCCCCAAATGGTGCTCCCTGCTTACCACTGCTGCTGGTACTGCTGAGAGGAGGCCTCCGGTGTCAGCCAATTGCTGTGCAGGCACAAAGTCTTCCACAGTTCCTGCCCAAACCCCAAATGGTTCCCACCCTTTCTCAGCCAGGCAGCAGGTGCTGTTGTGGGGATGTTTGGGTGAAGTAAATGTGTCCCCTCTACTTCCGGTTTGTGGGAAACCACTAGCCCCCAGGGCTCCAGTCTGGACCCAGGCCGTGCTCCCCCTCTGGCTATATCACCAGTCTGGACACAGGCAGTACTCCCCCTCTGGCTATATCCCCATGGATTGCTGCAGTCTGCCCTCGCCTTTGTCTCCAAACAGCTGCCGCCTCTGGTTCTTGGCTGCTGCACTGTGGCCGTGTTCCTGCTGCACGTCCGCACCCTCCACACGGGTCCACAGTATTCTTCCTCTTGCAGGATTCCCAGTGTGGTTTTCTCTCCAGTTCTCCCTGAGAGTGCACTTGCTGCACTTTTTTTCTGTTTATCCCTAGCCTGGTACAGTATGTCATCCCCTGATATTGCTATCTTGGAATAATTGCTGAATTCTTAGATCTAATAGTTTATCTGAGGATTCTCCTGGTTCTTCAAAGTAGATTTTATCATTTGCAAAAAAGTGATAGCTTACATCTTTTGATTCTTACATCTTCTGCTTTTTGTACATCTTTTACTTTTCATTGGCCATTATCTTACCTATACATTAAATATAGCAGTGATAGTCTGTAGCTCTTCTTCCTAATGTTATAAGGATTGTATCTGAAATTTCTCCATCAAAGAATATTTGCTGTAGATTCTTTTTTTTAAATTTTTTGACAGAGTAAACAGTGAGAGACAGAGAGAAAAGTCTTCCTTTTGCTGTTGGTTCACCGGCGCACTGCGCTGATCCGATGGCAGGAGCCAGGTGCTTCTCCTGGTCTCCCATGGGGTGCAGGGCCCAAGCACTTGGGCCATCCTCCACTGCACTCCCAGGCCACAGCAGAGAGCTGGCCTGGAAGAGAGACAGCCGGGATAGAATCTGGTGCCCTGACCGGGACTAGAACCCAGTGTGCCTGCACCGCAAGTCGGAGGATTAGCCTAGTGAGCCGCGGCACCGGCCTGCTGTAGATTCTTAAAGATGTTCCCTTCCATGCAAAATAGCTCTGTAGAGTAGTAAGCTAAGCCCCCACCTACTGTAGCAGTATCCCATGAGTACCAGTTCATGTTCCAGTTGCTCTTCCTATCCAACTCTCTGCTTATGGCCTGGGAAAGCAGTGGAAGACGGCCCAAGTGTTTGGGCCCTCACATCCTCAGGGGAGACCTGGAGGAAGCTCCTGGGTCCTGGCTTCAGATTGGCTCAGCTTCAGCCATTGTGATCATTTGAGGAGTGAACCAGTGAATGGAAGACCTTTCTCTGTCTCTCCCTTCCTCTCAAAGAAAATCTTTTTAAAAATTGATGAACTACATTTTCTACATCAACTTAAGAAATTAAGTGAATTTTTTTCCTTTAGTTCATTCTCTTTTCAGCATTATTGACTTCAGACAGAAAAATTACATATATAGGTCTATAACATGGTTTGATATCCATAAATGTGGTGAAATGCTTATCACAAGTGAGATACTAAATACATCTACTACCTCACATAGTTATCTGGGGTGTGTGTGTGTGTGTGTGGTACAAGTTCTTAAGATCTCTCAGCAGATTTCAAGTGTGCAATGTATTAATGATGGCCACCATGTTGTATATTCGGTCTGCAGAATTTGCTCATTTTGTAACAGAAATCTTGTACCTCTGGAGCAGCCCTCTGCATTCCCCCGCTGCTCACCCCTGGTCACCACCCTTCTGTGCTAAGTGGACGAGCCAGATGCAGAAAGACAGTGAGTTACTGTAGAAATTCAGACTCCCTGAAACAGTGGAAGGGTGATTGACATTCGTTAATGTGGAAAATTTCATGAGTAGGTATTGGGATGGTGGGCCAACTGTGTTCCTGGGATAAAGCTCACTTGATTGTGGTGCATTTTAAAAACATATTCTTGGATTTAATGAACTTGTACAACTTTTAAAATATTTATTTGAAAGGCAAAGTGATCTTGCATCTGCTGGTTTACTCCTCAAATGGCTACAACAGCTGGCCCAGGCTGAAGTCAGGAGCCTGGAATTCCACCCGGGTCTCCCACATGGGTGACAGGGTCCAGAGCACTTGGACCATCTTCTGCTGTCTTTCTAGATGCATTATCAGGAAGGTGGATCAGAAGCAGAGTAGCTGGGACGCAAACCAGCCCTCCAATATGGGCAGCTAGCATCACAGGCAGCAGCTTAGCTGGCTGAGCCACAGTGCTGGCCGCCAAGTAGCTAGTACTTCATTAATGAGCTCCGTGTCTCCCTGACTGAAACACATCTGGCTGTTTTTCTTAATATCACCACCTGACATTGGGATCACTGCTGTCCTAGCCTATTAGAAGACTGGGAAGCTGTTTCTGGTTTTTTGGAAAAAAATTTGTATTGGTAAGAAGTAACTACTTAAAAGTTTGATAGAAGCCGGCGCCGTGGCTCAACAGGCTAATCCTCCACCTTGCGGCACCGGCACACCGGGTTCTAGTCCCGGTCGGGGCACCGGATTCTGTCCCGGTTGCCCCTCTTCCAGGCCAGCCCTCTGCTGTGGCCCAGGAGTGCAGTGGAGGATGGCCCAAGTGCTTGGGCCCTGCACCCCATGGGGAGACCAGGAAAAGCACCTGGCTCCTGGCTCCTGCCATCGGACGAGCGCGGCGGCCATTGGAGGGTGAACCAACGGCAAAAGGAAGACCTTTCTCTCTGTCTCTCTCTCTCACTGTCCACTCTGTTTAAAAAAAAAAAAAGTTTGATAGAAATTACCTATAAAAATGCCTGGGAGTTTTATGGATAGGGTTTTTATGACCCATAGCCCTGTATCTATGGATTCCAAGTTCAACCAACTGCTGATTGTAAGTATTGCAAAAAGGGACATCTATATTGATCATGTGTTAATTTTCTTGTCATTATTTCCTAAACAGTGCAGTTTAGAATCTATTTTTTAAAGATTGATTTATTTGAAAGAGTTAGAGGGAGAGAGATTGATCTTTGATCTGCTGGTTTACTCCCCAAATGGCCACTACAGCTGGAGCTGGGCTGATACAAAACCAGGAGCCAGAAGCTTCTTTTGGGTCTCCTTTGTGGATGCAGGGGTCCAGAGACTTGGGGCATCTTCTGCTAATTTCCCAGGCACATTAGCAGGGAGCTGGGTTGGAAGTGGAGCAGCTGGGACTGGAACCAACAACTACAGGGAATGCTGGTGCCATAGGTGGCAGCTTTAGCTACTATGCCACAGTGCCAGCCCCAGCATCTATTTATAAATAATTTATATTGCATTAGGTATTTTCAGGAGTCTATAGATGATTTAATACATACAGGTGATCTGCATATGCTCCATGCACACACTGCACCATTCTGTGTAAGGGATTCGAGCATCTGGATTTTGTATCTCAGATACTCTGGACCAATTCTCTATGGATAAAAAGCACACATTTGTTTCAATTCACTTAATAATCCTGATATGTCCAAACTGTGTCTTGGGAATCAGTTTGTAAATTTTGTATTTTCCTAGGAATGTTTGTCTTCCCTATTTTTTCTTTTTTTGCTGTGCTTCAGTGTTGAATTTTACTCTGTGGTTGTCTCTCTTGTACTATACTTGCTGATTTGCATGTGTTCTCTTGTCCTTGATAAATATTACTACAGATGCACCTAATTCATCTTTCAAAAGAATTGGTCTTTTTTCACTCTTTTCTATGTTTATTGCTGTTTTTTCTTGCACCTTGAGTTTTTTTCTAGGGCTCTTTTTCAAAGTTTTGGATTGAATGTTCATTTGTTTATAACCTGTTTTGTGTCTTGATGAATATATTTGTTACCTTCTTGAAGGTTTTGGCTGTGTCACTATGTTTTGATATGTGGTGTTTTAGTTACCATTAATACTATGTTTTCCTTTTTGATATTTAAAGATTTCAGTTACTTCGTAAAATATAATTTCCAAGCATGTGGGATATTTTAAAGCTGTGCTTTGGTTGCTTATTGCTGGCTTCATTGCAACATGCTTAGAGACATAGCACAAGGTTGGTCCTTTAGAATTTGCAGGGGCTTACGTGAAGGCCTTGGTGTACTTGCTTCTGGCGGATGCTGTATTCAGATGTCATGCGTAGTCTGTCCTGTCTCCCCGTATTCTTTCCATTTTACTTGGCATTTCCAGAGGCAGAGGTTGCCATGTGCATTAGGAAGCGACACATTTCTCCTAATGCTTTTGACTTAGTTTATGTTGATAAAGCAATACCAGCTGCACTGAACTTACATTTACCTGGCATTTCTCTTTTCCTCATTCTTTCATTTCACTTTTTTCCCAGAAAACTTTTATTTAAGGAATACAAACTTCATGCATTTCATAAACACAACTTTAGGAATGTAGTGATTTTTCCCACCCTACCAGCCCTCCCACCCACACCTTTTCCTCCTCCTCCTCCTATTCCCATTCTTACTTTTTACTAATATATATTGCATTTTAACTTTATAGACATATGATTAATTCTATACCAAGTAAATAGTTCAACAAATAATATATTTAAAAAACTGTTCCTCCGTAGTCAAGACAAGGGCCGTTCAAATTCATTGCATCTCAAAGTATCAATTTCACTTCTATGGATTACCTTTTAGGGGCTCTATTATCACAGATCAGAGAGAACATATGGTATTTATCCATTTGGGACTGATTTATTTCATTAAGTATGGTGTTTTCCAGTTTCATCCATTTTGCAAATGATAGAATTTCATTTTATGTTTACCGCTGTGTAGTATTCCATGGTGTACATATCCCATAATTTCTTTAGTTAATCTTCAGCTGGCAGGCATTAGGGTTGATTACATATCTTAGCTATTGTGAATTGAGCTGTGATAAACATGGGGGTACAGATCACTCTTTCATATGCTGATTTCATTTCCCTTAGGGTAAATTCCCAGGAGTGGGATGGCTGGGTTGTCTACATTCAGATTTCTGAGGTATCTCCATACTGTATGCCACAGTGTTTGCGTTCTCACCAACAATGGTGAGAATGTACCTTTTTCTTCACATCCTCACCAGCATTTGTGGTTTGTCAATTTCGGTATGAAGCCATTCTAACTGGGGTGAGATGAAACCTCATTGTGGTTTTGATTTGCATTTCCCTGATGGCTAGTAAACCTGAGCATTTTTTCATGTTTTTGTTGGCCATTGGGATTTCTTCTTTGAAAAATGCCTAAGTCCTTTGCCCATTTCTTAACTCGATTGTTTTGTTGTTGAGTTTCCTCATCTCTTTATATATGCGGGTTATTAATGCTTTATCAGTTGCATAGTTTGCAAATAATTTCTCTCATTCTGTCTTTACCTCTTCCATTTCCTGACTTTCTTTTGCAATACAGAAGCTTCTCAATTTGATGTAATCCCATTTGTCAATTTTAGCTTCAACTGCCTGTGCCTCTGGGCTCTTTTCCAAGAACTCTTTGCCTATGACAAGGTCTTGCAGGGTTTCCCCAATGTTCTCTAATAATTTGATGGTATCAGGTCATAGATTTAGGTCTTTGGTCCATTTTGAATGAATTTTTGTGTAAGGTAGGGGTCTTGCTGCATACTTCTGCACGTGGAGATCCAGTAGTCCCAGCACCATTTGTTGAAGAGACTGTACTTGCTCCAGGGATTGATTTTAGCCCCTTTGTCAAATATAAGTTGGTTGTAGATGCATGAGTTGATTTCTGGTGTTTCTATTCTGTTCCACCCATCTGTTTTTGTACCAGGCTGTTTTGATTATAACTGCCCTGTAGTATGTCTTGAAATCTGGTATTTTGATGCCTCTGGCTTTGTTTTTGTTGTATAAGGTTGATTTAGCTATTTGGGGTCTCCTGTGCTTTCATATGAATTTCAGCATTCTTTCTATGTCTGAGGAGAATGTCTTTTTATTTTAAAATTTATTTGAGAGGCAGAATTACAGAAAAAGATCTTCCATCCACTGGTTCACTCCCTAAATGGTTGCAATGGCCAGAGGTGGTCTGACCCAAAGCCCTGAGCCAGAATTTTCTTCCAGGTCTCCCACATGGATGCAGGGGCTCAAGCACTTTGGGTCATCTTGCACTGCTTTCCCAGACCATAAAATGGAGTTGGGACAGAAGAGGAGCAGCTGAGACACTAACCATATGGGTTGCCAGTGCTGCAGGTGGAGGCTTGGCCTACCACGCCACAGCACCAGCCCCAGAATAAGGACTCTTAAGGCGAAGGCAGAAGGAAAGTCCTCACGGCTAACATTTCACCAATGGCAAAGTGAGAGTGAACACTGACAGACATCTAAGCACTATAATTAGGGAACATTTTGCATTTTGAGAAAGACTGGACAGTCCAAGAGCCTTCATCTGCCTGCCATGCCCATAGGCCATTCTTCAAAAAACTTTTTAACAGGATTAGAAAGTCACAACCAACAGCCAGGAACTTTACCAAAAGAAGTCAGGTAGGATGGATGTTAAGAGGTCAGGGTGGCTTATCAGAAAAACTCTGCCCAGGGCCAGAGGCATGTCTACACTGACTAGTGGCAAACAAACTCAATTGTAATATCTCTTGGAACATATTTTAAATTAAGACACACCAAAACAGAGGACAGCAACAGAAGCTGAAAAGTAAGCTCTGAGTCGGCAATCGGTAACAGAACAGCAATGAAAAATACTTTTGATTAGGTGACCTAAGGAGCCAATATAGACTCCCTTGCTTCAAATAAAATTAACAGCTCTGTGACCTCACTCAGATGTCTTTGCCTATCAAAATCTCATTTTGAGCACCTGAAAATAATGATGGAGCATACCTCATAGTGTGTTGTACAGGTATAGAAGATAATTTACATGAAGTGCTTAGGTTAGTTCTTGCCATAAGTGCTTAGTGGCTATTCTATTTTCTTCTTTTAAAAAGATTTTATTTCTTTGACAGTTACAGACAGAGGGAGAGACAGAGAGAAAGGTCTTCCTTCCATTGGTTCACTCTCCAAATGGCTGCAATGCCTGGAACTGCGCCAATCCGGAGCCAGGTGCTTCCTCCAGGTCTCCCACATGGGTGCAAGGGCCCAAGCACTTTGGGCCATCCTCCACTGCTGTCCCAGGCCAAAGCAGAGAGCTGGACTGGAAGAGAAGCAGCCGAGACTAGAACTGCTGGCCATATGGGATGCCAGTGCCGCAGGCAGAGGATTAACCTAGTGTGCCACGGCACTGGCCCCATTATTCTATTTTCTGAAAGAGAAAAAAATATTTAGTTTCAAATGCAGCTTCAGATACAAATTCATGGATTTCCTTTTTTATCTTATAATGAATCCTTATGTTCCTTTCCCTTCAATTTGAAAGAGAGAAACACAGTAGTCTTTTTTTTTTTAACTTTTATTTAATAAATATAAATTTCCAAAGTACAACTTTTGGATTATAGCGGTTTTTTCCCCCCGTAACCACTCTCCCACCTGCAACCATCCCATCTCCCATCCAGGCTTCACTCTGAAAATCAACAAGAAGAAACAAGTCTATAGTTCAAATACATTTTTGAAAGATTAAATCGTGGAGGATGAAGTCATAATTACTAACTGGAATTAGAACATGTTAGGTTCTGTCGCTGTCCTTTGAAGCTACCATCAGGGACAATAACTGCAGCCTTCTATGTACCCTTGGGTTTCTCGACCAGTGACAATATTGGTTTTAATGAAACATGGTTCTCATGAGAGAGGACAGTTTTTTTCTTATGTACTTAAGTCATTGATCATGACATCTCAAAATACTAACATCTCTTGAAGCTTGAAAGAGATTTGAGACTCAAAGTACAGTTACTATGATATGTTTTGGTTGTAGTCTCTAGAGTTTACAGTTTTCAAAGTGTTTTCTTTGATCCTTGTAATATTATCTGGGAGGAAGGCAGCCAGTAGGGTAGAAAACTGAGGTTTGGGGATTGAATGACTGGTTTAAGCTCATAGCTATTAAATAGGAGTGAATCCCAATTCAGGTAGTCTGAATCTCAGTCCTATGCTACTTTTACTGAATTATTAATAGCAAACTTCTGAAAATTGACGTCCCCAGAGACAGAACAGGCTGAACATAAGTTCTGAGAAGCAAGAAATAAAATAATGTTGCACAAAAAGTGTGGCACCCCCTCTGCCTGTGGCATCCATTGCCAAAGAACTACAGAACATCTTACGGATCATCCTGAACCTGGTTTCAAAATCGTCTCAGTGTAGTACTCTGTGTAGTTACTGCCAAAATATCAGTAGACCCAAGATTTTAAAGCTATTTGCATGAATTAATGGTTCACTGGGACTTAATAAGGTCTGAGATCGAGCCTGCTAATGTTTACCAATATCCATGCCAATATCTTCCTCCTGGGCATATTTCCCAGCATTCTTTGCAGTTCCATGAGGAATACGAAGGAATTCCAGCTCATGGAACATGAAAAGTGGGCAATCTTTTTCCTTCCTTCTACTGAATGAATGGAATGAATTGAGGCGATAGTCGACAATATGCTCACAAGATGGAAGGAAGTTGGGTCCCTGCATGCCTGGATGGTGTACACCCTGGGCCCCCAACTCTACCCTGCCTCCTGCTTTGTACTGACCTGAGAAATGAGCTGCTTCTGAGGGCACTGAGACTGGGGAGCTTCTTGTTCAGGAGTTACCTACCATTCTTGCAAAGGTTGACTTTGTGTGACAGTGCCCTTCCTTAAATAATCCTCATGTCATTCTCAGAACTACTGGTTAGGTGCTTTCTGCATACGTGTCAAATTTTAAACAATTTATGAATGTTCATTATAGTGGATTTCTTTTTTCTTATCCTCAGAATAATTTTCTTATTTGAGAGAAGTCCCTAACGGTTTGACTTTGATGGGGCCATGTGAGTATTAGGGTCAGTAACTTCCCTTATTCCATCCCTTACAAATCAAACTCGGGGCTCTTGACCCAGACTTGCTGAATGAAAAGTTGATATCTAAGACCTAAGACCCTAAATCTTAGGCAAATGAGGCAGTGCAGCAGGGAGAGTTAAGAAATCAGCCCCTGAAGCCACAACCCTCAGTCCAATGCGGCTGGATTCCTGTGACTTGCATTGCCTTGTATCCTACTCATTTTCCAATCTTGGTTCCTCTAAGTAGATTCTGCTAGATACTTAATACCCATTCGACTAACTTCTCTGTTTCAGTTAACTAGAGTCCATTTATATTGCTTGTGCCATGTGTTTGTGTTTAAGTACACATGCATATTCTATCACCACAAGTGTTCTTCGCCAGAGCAATCTTGCCAACACATAAATTTGTTCATGATCCTCTCCTGATTAAAAATATTTACTCCATTCAGAATAAAAACAAGTTTAGCCTGGCATCCAAGAATCTTTCCATATCTCTATTTCAGCTGTCAACATTCACTCTTCTACCCTAGACTGGTGCCTGGACGCACCATTTCTCTACAACACTGTTCACTGTGTACTTGACCTCTTGTGTTCTTCCTCTTGTCCTTGTCCTTAGTATTTGAATTGGGATTGCTTTAAATCTGTATGGACATTTTGATGATATTGATTCTTCCAATACATGAACATGGAAGATTTTCCCACTTTTTGTCTTTTTTTTTAAAGATTTATTTATTTGAAAGAGTTACACAGAGGGGGAGGAGGAGAGGGAGAGAGAGGCCTTCCATCTGCTGGTTCACTCCCCAGTTGGCCACAAAGGCCAGAGCTGCGCCATTCTGGAGCCAGGAGCTTCCTCCGGGTCTCCCACGTGGGTGCAGGGGCCCAAGGACTTGGGCCATCTTCTGCTTTCCCAGGTCATAGAGAGCTGGGTTGGAAGTGGAACAGCCAGGACACAAACTGGCACCCATATGGGATGCTGGCACTGCAAGCGGTGGCTGTGCCTGCTACATCACAGCACTGGCCCCCAGAAACTTGTTAAACCAAATTGTTAATAAAGTTTGGCAACATCTTTATCTTTTAGGTTTTTCTAAATGCTTTTATTTAAGGTGTTTTTCATAGGTACAACTTTAGGGAATATAATGGTTCTCTTCCCCCATACCTGCCATCCCACCCCAACTCCCTTCCCACCTTTTACTCCCTCTCCCATCCCCTTCATTATGGTTCATATTTAGTTTAACTTCATATAGAGGACCAACTCTACAATTTTTTAAAGGCATAGATCTTCCTGGATTCAAGAAATTCCTTTAAACCCAATATCCAGATACAGTTAAGCCAAATTCTCATGCATGAGATTATTTACCAAAGACTTTTTTTTTTTAGATTCTGAGTTTGAATCTACTTCTCTTTTTATCAAAAGAAAATACACCTTAGGCCAGCACTGCCCAGTCAGCAGTCAGCTATTTGGGACTGCCTCTGAAATAACATTTTCAGGCAGCTGCCAGGCAGGTCCCAAGGGTGATTGTGGGCCAGGGACTGCTGTGTCAAAGTACACTGGAGATTGTTCACCATTACATTAGGTTTATTGGGAAAGGGCATCCACCAGAGCAGGGGGTCACCCCTCCAGAGATTCCTAAGGAGGAGAATCTGATGGGAGGCAGAAATAAGGGGCAATGAGTGACCTAATAGGAGGCTCCTGTAAGAGGCACAAAGAGGACAGGGGAAATCTAGAGGCCCTGAAAAGAGACCATGACCTTTACTCCAAAACCTAAAGTCAGTACTAAAAGAATCTAATGGTGGGGCTGTCGGTTAAACCAGCTTCAGGGATGAGGAGTCAGGATGGGAGGTGTCTCAAGTCCACGACTTCTTTGTCTGGATTAATCCATGTATGTTCAGTAGCATCTGAAATTGTTAGGCCTAGATTCTTGCCTAGAAACCCCTCCAATACAATACCATCAAGATTGCATGTACCAATGCCATCTCATTAGTCCAAGTGATCAATTTCAATTCACAATTGATCACACTGATAGGTCTAAGAGTCAAAGAGATCACACAAACAAGACTAGTGTCTGCTAATACTAACTGATAGAATGAAAAAGGGAGAGAACGATCCAACATGAGAAGTGGGATACACAGCAGACTCGTAGAAGGGCAGATGTCCTAAACAGCACTCTGGCCTCAGTATCAGCCCTTAAGGCACTCGGATCTGGCCAAAGAGCCCATGAGAGTATTTTAGGCATGGAAAGCCAAGATACTCTGGCAGAAAAAAAAAGGACCTAAATGAAAGATCTCTGTGAGTGAGATCCCAGTGGAAAGAACAGGGCCATCAAAGAAGGAGGTACCTTTCTCTGAAGGGAAGAGAGAACTTCCACTTTGACTATGACTTTGTCTAAATAAGATCAGAGTCAGCGAACTCAAGAGGCTTCCATAGCTTTGGCAACTCATGACTAGAGCCTAGGGAGATTTCTGACGCCATAAACAAGAGTGTCAAATTGTTAAGTCAACAACAGGAGTCACTGTGTACTTACTCCTCATGTGGGATCTCTGTCCTTAATGTGTTGTCCAATGTGAATTAATGCTATAACTAGTACTGAAACAGTATTTTACACTTTATGTTCTGTGTGGGTGCAAACTGTTGAAATCTTTACTTAATATATACTAAACTGATCTTCTGTATATAAAGATAATTGAAAATGAATCTTGATGTGAATGGAATGGGAGAGGGAGCAGGAGATGGGAGGGGCGTGGGAGGGAAGTTTTGGGGGGAAGCCATTGTAATCCATAAACTGTACTTTGGAAAATTATATTTACTTAATAAAAGTTTAAAAAAAAACCATATCAAAAAACCCCTACAAAATTACAAAAAATGGGGTCAAGGGTCACCTGGTTTAAAATACTCTCCTCCACTAGGGCTTGAAATCCTCAATAGTCAGACACTAAGACAGATGGACCCTGGTGGTTCACTAGATAGACCCAAGGACCCTCTGACACTCAGGAAAAGAATAGAATGCATATCAGAGCACATGTGGGGTAACAGAGGCAAGAGGCCAGTTAGAAGACAGAGCTCTGAGATTGGGAGTTACAGTAGAGGGGCTGGCACTTCTCACAACTCTCTTAGGATAATTTTATCTTCTAGCTTGTAAGGTCAGATGGTAGTGCAGACAATACTTTTTTTTTTTGGTTAGCTCAGAGGTCAGAGACCTCAAAGTAGATCGTTTGCCTGCTGGCGGTAATGAGAGCCTAAAAACAGATGTGTGCTTCAAGTCTCCTGAATTCGAGATCTCTCAAACTCCTGCTGCCTGTGGTTCCAGACATGCACTGAAGCCCACAGGGAAGGGAGGAAGGTGAGGGTGGGATTAGCACATGTCCCCGCTCTGGCTCAGCCTTCCACACCTGTAGCCCAGGGTGTGTAATTTGTCAGACTAGCACATGCAGGGAGTGAGCAGTTCCCTTGCTCATGGTGTGCCTCTGCTTGGTCAAATATATAGTGTTGCTTTGTTCTTACATGAGGAAAAGTAGTTGTTCTTCACGTCTTCACCTTGACTCTTGTCTGGTAGGCCTGATTTGACAATGAGCCTTCATGGAAAGAGCCTTAGCTCAGCTTTAATACATGTTGAGTACTTTTGTTTAAGGTGTAAGGTAGGGGTCTTGCTTCATACTACTGCATGTAGAAATCCAGTTGTCTCAGCACCATTTGTTGAATAGACTGTCCTTTATCCAGGGATTGGTTTTAGCTACTTGATCAAATATAAGTTGGTTGCAGATGTTTGGATTGACTTCTGGTGTCTCTGTTTTGTTCCATTGGTCTATCCATCTGTTTTTGTACAAGTACCAGGCTTTTTTTTTATTATTATAACTGCCTTGTAGTATGTCTTAATCTGGTATTGTGATGCCTTCAGCTTTGTTTTTGTTCTGTAAGATTGCTTTAGCTATTTGAGGTCCCCTGTGCCTCTATATGAATTTCAGCATTTTTTCTGCATCTGAGAAGGATGTCCTTTGTATTTTGATTGGTATCACATTGAATCTGTTAACTGCTTTTGCAAGAATGGACATTTTGATGATATTGATTCTTGCAGACCATGAACATGGAAGACTTTCATTTTTTTTTTTAGTATCATCTTCTATTTCTTTCTTTAATGTTTTGTGATTCTAATTGTAGAGATCTTTGACATCCTTGCTTAAATTTATCCCAAGACATTTGATTTTTTTTGTAGCTATTGTGAATGGGATTGATCTTAGAAGTTCTTTGTCAGTCGTGACATTGTCTATGAATAAAAAGGCTGTTGATTTTTATGTATTGATTTTATATCCTGCGATGTTGCCAAACTCTCTGCATTCCAATAATCTCTTAGTGGAGTTTTTTTGGATCCCTCATATATAGAATTATGTCATCTGCAAACAGGGATAGTTTGACTTCCTCCTTTCCCATTTGTATCCCTTTCATTTTTTTTTTTCTTGCCTAATGGCTCTTGCTAAAACTTCCAGGACTATATTAAATAGCAATGGTGAGAGTGGGCATCCTTGTCTGGTTCCAGATCTCAGTGAGAATGCTTCCAGCTTTTCCCCATTCAATATGATGCTGGCTGTGGGTTTGTCATAAATTGCTTTGATTGTGCTGAGGAATGTTCCTTCTATACCAAATTTCCTTAGAATTTTCATTATGAAAGGGTGTTGTGTTTTGTCAAATGCTTTCTCTGCATCTATTGAGATAATCATGTGGTTTTTGTTCAGCAGGTTGTTAATGTGATGAATCACATTGGTTTGTGAATGTTGAACTATCCCTGCATATCAGGGATAAATCCAACTTGGTCTGGGTGGATGATTTTTCTGATGTGTTGTTGGACTCAACTGGCTAGAATTTTGTTGATTTTTGTGTTTATGTTCATCAGAGAAATTGGTCTGTAATTCTCTTTCTCTGTTGCATCTTTTTCTGGCTTAGGAATTAAGGTAATACTGGCTTCATAGAAAGGATTTGGGAGGATTTCCTCTTTCAATTGTTTTGAATAGCTTTAGAATTGGAGTGAGTTCTTCTTTAAATGTCTGGTAGAATTCAGCAGTGAATCCATCCGGTCCTGGGCTTTTCATTGTTGGGAGGGCCTTTATTGCTGTTTCAATTTCTGTCTTGGTTATGGGTCTGTTTAGCTTCTCTATGTCTTCATGGCTCAATTTAGGTAGATTGCATGTATTCAGGAATCTATCTATTTCTTCTAAGTTTCCAGATTTGTTGGCATACAGTTCTTCGTAATGATTTCTGATGACTCTCTCTCTTTTTTTTTTTTTTAAGATTTTTTAAAAATTTATTTGCAAGACAGAGTTACAGAGAGAGGCCTTTATCCACTGGTTCACTCCCCAGGTGGCTGTAACAGCTAGAGCTGCGACAAGCCAGGAGCTTCTTCCGGGTCTCCCTTGTGGGTGCGGGGGCCCGAGGACTTGGACCATCTTCTGCTTTCCCAGGCCATAGCAGAGAGCTGGATTGAAAGAGGAGCAGCCGGAACTAGAACTGGTGCCCATATGGGATGACCATGCTTCAGGCCAGGGCTTTAACCTGGTGCACCACAGAGGCAGCCCTGATTCTTTTTATTTCTGTGGTGTCTGTTGTTATAGTTCCCTTTTCATCTCTAATTTTATTGATTTGGGTCTTCTCTCCTTTATTGGTTAGTTGGGCCAATGGTGTGTCAATTTTTTTTTTTCAAAAATGCAGCTCTTGGGGCCATCTCTTTTCATGAATCCAGCTCTTGAGGCCACTGCCAAAGCACAGTGGGTTGATCCTCTGCTTGCGGCACCAGCATCCCATATGGTTCTGGTTCTAGTCCTGGCTGCTCCTCTTCCAGTCTGGCTCTCTGCTGTGGCCTGGGAAAGTGGTGGTGGATGGCCCAAGTCCTTGGGCCCCTGAACCCACATGGGAGACCAGAAGGAGGCTCCTGGCTTCAGATTGGTGTGGCTCCAGCCATTGCGACCATTTGGGGAGTGAACCAACAGAAGGAAGACCTTTCTCTTTCACTTTTCTGTCTGTGGCTCTACCTCTCAAATAAATAAAATCTTTTTAAAAATCCAGCTCTTCATTTGCTGATCTTTTGTATTTTTTTGATTCAATTTTGTTGATTTCTTCTCTAATTTTAATTTTTTTCTCCTAGTTTTGGGTTTGGTTTGCTGCTGTTTTTCTAGATCCTTGAGATGCATTGATAGCTCATTTATTTGGTGCTTTTCCAGTTTCTTGAAATAAGCACCTATTACTATAAACTTTCCTCTTAACATTGCTTTTGCTGTATCCCATAAGTTTTGATATGTTGTATTGTCATCTTAATTTGTTTCCACAAATTTTTATTTCTCTTTTGACGTCTTCTGTGACCCACCATTCATTCAGGAGCATGTTTTTCGGTCTCCATATGTTTGCATACACTCTAGAGATTCCTGAATTGCTGATTTCCAGATTCGTTCCCTTGTGGTCTGAGAAGATGTATGGTATGATTTCAATTTTCCTGAATTTGCTGAGACTTGCTTTATGGCCAAACATGTGGTCAATCCTAGAGAAGTTCCATGCACTGCTGAGAAGACTGTGTATTCTGCAACTGTGGGATGAAAAGTTCTGTAGATATCTATTAGTTCTATTTGGTCTATAGTGTCAATTATATCTGCTGTTTCCTTGTTGATTTTCTGTTTGGTTGATCTGTCCATTGCTGAAAGTGGAGTATTGAAGTCCTCCATTACTATTGTGTTTATGTCTATGTTTCCCTTTAGAGACATTAACATTTCTTTTAAATAGCCAGGTGCCCTGTAACTAGGTGCATATACATTTATAATAGTTATATCTTCCTGTTTTATTGATCCCTTAATCATTATATAGTGCCCTTCTTTGTCTCTTAACAGTTTTTGCATTAAAGTTTATTTTGTCTGATATTAAGATGGCTACAACAGCTCTTTTTTGGTTTCTATTGGCATAGAATATTTTTTCCATCCCTTTACTTTACGTTTGCATGTATCTTTGTTGGTGAGATGTGTTTCTTGTAGGCAGGAAATAGATGGGTTTTATTTTTCAATCCGTTCAGCCAGTCTGTGTTTTTTGACTGAGGGGTTGAGGCCATTTACGTTTAAGGTGATTATTGATAAGTAACGACTTTGCTCTGCCATTTTCCAAAAAATATTCCTATTTTTTTACTTTAAATTTCCTTTGAACTTTTACTGAGATTTTTTTCCTTTACCTTCTTCAGTAGTGAAGACCATGTTTCTGTGTGCAACACATCCTTAAACTTTTGTAGGGTTGGATGGGTGGCGACAAATTGTTTGTTATGGAAGGTCTTTATTTCACCCTCATAAATGAGAGCTTTGCAGGGTATAATCTGGGATGACAATTTTTTTTTTCTCTTAAGACATGGACTATATCTTGTTATTTTCTCTTAGCCTGTAGGGTTTCTGATGAGCAGTTGGCTGTGAGTCTAATTGGATATCCTCTGAAATTAATCTGATATTTCTCTCATGACCATTTCAGAATCTTCTCTTTATGTTTTACTGTGGTGAGTTTGATTATAATGTGTCACGGTGAGGATCTTTTCTGGTCATCTCTATTAGGAGTTCTATGGGCTTCCTATACTTGGATGTCCCTTTCTTTTTCCAAACTAGGGAAGTTTTCTGCTAGTATTTCATTAAAAAGGCCTTCTAATTCTTTCTTCTTTCCATACCTTCAGGAACTCTTAGAACCTATATACTGGGTCTTTTTATAGTATCCTGTAGATTTTCAACATTGTTTTTTAGTTTTCTAATTTCCTCTGCTTGTCTGTGGCTTGACTGTTTAATTTCCTGTGCTTTGTCTTCTAAGTCTGATATTTCTTCTGCTTCACCGATTTTGTTAAGGTTCTCAACTGCATTTTTTATTCTTTTGAATTCTTCATTTCATTTTGATTTAAGATCTCTGTTTCATGGGAGAAATTTTCTTTCATATCCTATATTCAGTAGTTCATGTATCTGCTTCTGATTACTTCTATGTAATTTTATGATTAATTTTCTGAATTCCGTTTCTTGCATTTCTTCCATCATTACCTTCAAAATCCTGTATGTTCTTTTGGGAGGATCTTGTCTCCCTTATTCTTGTTTTTTGACTCAGTGCAGTTGTTGTTTGGCATTTGTGGCAATACTCATTGGTTTCTTTTTTCTTTTTGCTGTGGTGGCTTTTGTCTTTGTGCCATGACACTGTAGATAAGTGGAATGTCTGCTTTCAGTGAATCTCTAGAGGTTTGAGGGGGCGTGGCCAGAGAGCTCTGTTCAGTTCTCCAGGGTTAAGGGCATGCCTAAGGTGATACACCCAGGTTTGGCATGGTAAACCTTCTCTTTTTTTAAATCTGAATGGGAAATTTATTCTACTCATCTGAACTCCTCTCTCAAAGGAGACCAGTGCCTGAGTTCTAGCCCCAGTGAGTATAATATTTATTCTGTCCCAAGGACCACACAAAGGATCTGTGCAGTCCTCAGTGTAAATTCAGATTCCCCAGCAATGTCTCTCACCAGGTAACCAAGAAACCCTGAGCATGTGGAGTCTCCCACTGTGACTGCTCAAAGTCCCAGCCACACCATGAGTCCCCCACACACCCTCAGTTTTTTTCATAGTCCTGGTACAAAAGCCTCACATAGTTGCAAGCTCCCAACACCCTGTTCTCCCTGCCAGAGTTGGGAGTCTCCACTGTGCTGGTTGGCGGATGCAGACACAGGCTTGCACAGCTGTTATGTGTGTCCAAAATGGTGCCTGCTCTATTGGCTTGTTACAGGACACCATTGTAAAGTGATTGGGGAGAGAGAAACATATCTGCCAATCCTTTTTTTTTCCCTCTAGTTTGTCTGCTACACTATCCCTCATGTGGCTCCAAGCCAAGTTCCTTCTAGGCTCTTCCTATAGCTTTTTTACCAGTGGCTTGAGCTGCTGTAGTCTGGTCTCACCTCACTTTCCAACATTAGTGCATAGGCTCTCAGCTACTGGAGTCCCAAGCCATGGGTGCCCATGCCCTTCATGTAGGTCTACTGTGTTCCTCTAATTTCTCCCTAACCCTTCCCTGAGATTGCACTCTCTCCACTAATTTTAAACGATCTTCTCTTCATCTAGAGCAGTCATTAAGCTGTTTTTAAACTAGAGTTTGGTGAAAGAATGCCTGGTTATTACCTGGTTATTACCTAGATTGTTGACTTGGCAGGTAAAGTCACAGAAGTAGAGTAGGGGAATAAAATTCTCCCCTGTAAACCTCTCTGAGTTATGTACCACATAGGAAGGACTAGATAGAAGTGACTCAAAAGTGGGAACTTACAAAGAAAGATGAGAGATACCAGAGACAGACTAAGACTTGTCTATACAAGTTCAGGCCACGTGAGAACTTAGTGGGAATCTAGATAAAAAAGCTGCCTGTCTGCAGATGGGATAATTAAACTTTAACAGGACTAATGAATGAAATATCTAGGAAATACCCACTAATGGGACCAGGAAGTTGAGTCTGTCAGAATTCAGGAGACCTAAGGAGGTATAGAAAGCTCTTAGAGGAGCAGAGAGACAGAGATCTTGTTGGGATCTGCGGTAAAGGAAAAACTCATTGAGACATGGAGCCCAGAGCCCATGGTCTTGCTCCAAACTGTGCCCAGCCTTACCAACAAATCTTCAAGGAAGGGAGAATAGAATGCAGTTTTTGGCTGACACCCTAACAGGCCTTCAAGGTCAGGTGTCTAGTCAAGGAGTCCTTGAAAAACACTGGAAAGTGGCCCTGGCCAATTCCCCCAGTCCTGCGTGTCCGGCTGATCCCCACCAAAGGAAGCCAAGTTGTACCAGCCAACGTTCCCAGAGCTGAGACGAGCAGTCGGAAGAGTGGAATCTCTGGCTTTACAGTTCATGAGGACTCCAAAAGGGCGGGGACTTGCTCACTGATGGAAAATGTGCCTCCTGGCCCAATGCCATTCTGGTCTGATGCCCCATCGAGAGACTTTCTGGAAACACTGGGGTGTAACCCCAGCCAGAACCCATCAGTTGTCTCGAGTCCTTCTTCTAGTCCCACACAAGGGACAACTCCTCACAGGAGGGAGGGAAGGTGTTTTACAGTCCAATACCATTCGAGCTATCAGGGTCTGGTGCCCGGTTATGACACCTTCCAGAAACACAGGGGTGTAGCCCCAGCCAGAATCCAACAGTTGTCTCAAACCCTTCCTTCTCATTCCACATGAAGGGCCAACCCATACCAGAGAAAAGAGGGGTTAGCATAGTCTCAGCTCCATGGAATTGCTCTGGTATTAATCAGCAAGACTTGTCTCTGACTCTTAAGACTGGTTACCATGCTAGCTGACAGGGACTCAGTGTTTTGAAAAAAAGAATACTACTTATGGAGGAGAGGAAGACTCTCCAGAAAACAGTGAAAGAAGTCCACATACTCACCAGTCTGGTGGGGTGATCCAGTGCTGGCTGGAGTTGAACTTGAGTGAGATCCATGTCACGTTGGAGTTGCTATCTGAGTCACGGTACCAAAATGTTATGGGGAAATGACAGCAGGAGGAATTATTACCTTGGTTCTTTGTCTCACATGGAAAAAGGGTTCCCAAGCAGAGATTTAAAAAGCAAGATTTATTAGAGGCAAAGACCTCTAGCCAGAGTGGCATGGAGGGGGGCTTCCACAAGAGGAAAAAAGCCTCTCTCGTACTTTTACTGGGGGACTTTCTACCTTCACCTTCTTTCATGATGATAGTTTGCTTTCTGTGTTTTTGTGTGTAGTACATCTTCCATATCCATTTGTTATGGAAGGTCTCTATTTCACTGTCATTCGTAAATGAGAGCTTTGTGGGGACAGTATTCTGGGTTGACAGTTTTTTTTTTCCTCAAGACATGGACTATATCTTGTGCCATTGTCGTCTAGTCTGTAGGGTTTTTGATGAAAAGTCAGCTGTGAGTCTAACTGGAGATATTTGAAAGTAATCTGGTGTTTCTCTCATGCACATTTTAGAGTCTTGTCTTTATGCTTTACTGAGGAAAGTTGGACCACAATGTATAGTAGTGACAATTTTTTCTGGTCATACCTCCTAGGAGTTCTATGTGCTTCCTGTATTTGGATGTCTCTTTCTCTGTCCATTAGGGACGTTTTCTGTAACTATTTCACTAAATAGGCCTTCTAGTTCCTTCTCTTTCATACCTTCAGGCACTCCTAAGACCCATGTATTGTGTCGTTTGATGGTATCCCATAGATCTCTAACACTTTCTAAGTTTTCTAATTTCCTTTTTTTAGTCTGAATAATTTCAAGAGATTTGTCTTCTAGCTTGGATATTCTTTCTTCTGCCTTCCCAAGTCTGTTGTTAAGGCTTTACACTGCATTTTTATTTGATGTATTGAATTCTTCATTTCTAGTATTTCATTTTGATTTATCATTTAAATATCAATTTCAGGGGAAAATTTTGAATTCATGTCATTTATGGTTTTCTTTAGTTCATGAATTTGCTTGATTTTTAATAATCCTATGACTAATTCTTTGAATTCCATTTCTGGTATTTCCTCAATCTCTTCATCTTCCCATTCAATTTTGAAATGTTTTCCTTTTGGGGAAGGGTCGTGATGTCTTCAAGTCTCATGTTTCTTGAATTTCTGCTTTTATTTTTAGGCATTTTTAGAATTACTGCGTTTTTTTTTTTTCCCTCCTGATGGCTTTTATCTTTGAACTGTGTTTCTGTGGCTTAGTGGAATGGCTGCACTTTCAGTGAATACCAATAGCTGTGTGCTGGGTGTGGCCAGGGAACTCTGGTCAGTACTCAGGGTGGGGCAAGTATCTAGGGTAACACTAAGGTGGGCTGAGTAGCTCTCCTGTAGTTAACAGGATGGAGAAGAATGGTCACTTCTGTTGGTGTGCCTACCCCCTCACCTCTTCTCCTCTAGGCTAAGGAATGCCCAGGTGTTAGGTTCCAATGTGTTGCACACTCATCCGTATTGCCATATGAACAGCACATATGACCTGCACAGCCCTTCCTGTGAGCATAGTTCCCTCTGCTATGAACTGCTCTACACAACCAAAGAGCTCTGAGAGGGTGCAGCAGCACACAGTGATTGCCCAGAAACCCAGCCATACCCTGCCTCCTCTCACACAGTCAGTGTTTTCTCATCCTCAGCACACAGGGCTCTCATGGTAAAGCAGCGCAAGAGGGACCACTCCAACCCAGCAGGCTGTCCCATCCTCGGGGAGACTGAGGTGTTCCCAGAGCTGCTGCCCGTGTGTGTTCCACCCCACTGGATTGGACCCGATCCTCCCAGCCAGACTCAGTGGAGAACGCAGATTTTCCTCTTTGGGAAAATCCCTGGATCACAGGCGTGTAGAGTACCTTCTGTCTGCAGCCCTGCTGATGGTGCTGGGTGCATACAAGTGTCCCCGCAGGAAGCACTTCCCTCAAATAGGGATGGCTCCCCCTCCCCGTCCATTGCCAGGTGGGTACAGCTGACACGGTGGAGACCACCCCCACCATTTGCTCTTGAACTGCTGTGGTTGCCCTTGTTGACTGGGTCGAGAGTGTCCCTGATTGTTGCTGGGTGCTCGCACAAGAGGTGGAGCAGCTGCTTTTGTCCAAAAATGGTGCCAGCCCTCCCACAGCTGGCTGCAGGTCACTTGTACTGGGGAGAAGGGGAGAGAGAAATGTGCTTCTCCTCCCCACCCCCCAATCTGGGTGAGCAGTTGCCCCACTGCCCTGAGTGATCCGTGCTAGACTCCTAAGTGGTGTATTCCATGAAGCTCGCTCGCTCTCCAGCTGTATCAACAGTGGTGTGGGCCCGTGCAGTCTGACCTCACCTTGTTTGCCAGGGCACGTGCTTTTCGGGGTTCAAGCTGCTGGGTTCTTTGTGGTTTCCTTGCTTGTTGCTGCGTGTCTGCACTTTCCACACAGGTCCCGGCCATTTCTGCTGCTTTCGCAGGACCTCCCACAGCAGTTTCCCCTGCAGTTTTACCCTGAGAGTGGACTTGCTTCACTTTTTTATTGTTAATTTCGCTTAACCTGGATCAGACTGCCCTGTCACTGTTCCGCCATCTTGGAACCCCTCTTCTCCCTAACTCTTGTCTGAGATTGCACACTTTTTTTTTTTTTTAAACTTTCTTCCCCTAGACTAGAGCAGTAAGCTTTCTCTCTATGCTGCCATCTTGGATCATCCCATTCTTTCACTTTAAATCTTTTTTCATCCTTGTGAATTGCTAAATGTTTCATGGTCAGCTTATGTCCAAAATAAAATCCACTGGACAATCGTTGCCTTTCAGCAGAGCATTTAACCCTATGGTTACCATTAATATATTTGGTTTTAGTTCTCTTGCTTTGTCCCACATCCTATTCTCATTCTTCTATTCTGTTAGTCCTTGTCTTCCGTTATATGACTTTTTTTTTGCTGTCTCCCCCCTTTTCCTTGTTTCATCATTATATGTCCTCTATTTCTACTATTGATTGTAGAAATTTTAATGTCCTTTAAAAAACATTTTTAGAATTTTGATGCCTAACACCTGTTTATTTATGGGACACACATGATGCTTTAGTACATGTATATAATGTGGGATGGTCAGATCAGAGTGATTGGCTAAGCCATCTCAAATATTTATCTTTCCTTTGATCTTCTCTACAAGCTGTTTTGAGATATACAACTAGTTGTCATCAAATACAATTATCCTACTCTGCTATAGAATATTATAGATTATTTCTTCTATGAAAGCATGTTCAGTGTCATCATTGGCAAAATACAAACCAAAAGCACAGCGAGGTGTTATCTCATCCCATTTAGAAGCCTATTATTAAAAGAGCCAAAGAGCAGGAATCTAGCTTCCTGGTTAAGATGCCAACATCCCACATTGGAGCACCTAACCAAACCCAGGAGCCAGGAACTCCATCTGGGTCTCCCACGTGGGTGGCAGGGACCCAAGAACTTGGGCCGTCCTCTGCTACTTTCGCAGGTGCATTAGCAGGCAGTTGGAAACAGAGCAGCTGGGACTCAAACTGGTGTTCATATGGGTGTGGGTGTCACAGGCAGTGGCTTAACCTGCTGTGCCACAATAGCAGAACCCTCATTTTTTTTTGGTATTTACTCTATGGGATCTTTTGTTTTGCTTTTGGAAATCACATCCAGATACCCTGTTGGTCTTTTCTTCCTGAGCATCCACAGCAAGAGCCCTTTCTTTCTTTTTTCTTTTTTTAAATGTATTTTTATTATTTGACATATAGAGTTATAGACAGAAATGTCTTCCTTCCGCTGATTCACTCCCCAAATGGCCGCTAAGGCCAGCACTCTAAGCCGATCTGAAGCCAGGAACCAGGTGCTTCCTCCTGGTCTCCCATGCGGGAGGATGGCCCAAGCACTTGGGCCATCCTCCACTGCACTCCCTGGGCCACAGCAGAGAGCTGGACTGGAAGAGGAGCAACCGGGACTAGAACCCGCTGCCCATATGGGATGCCGGTGCCACAGGAGGAGGATTAACCAAGTGAGCCTCTGTGCCGGCCCCAAGAGCCCTTTCTTAAATGCAGCTTTCCTTTCCCTCCAGAGCTCCACCAGGAAGCAGGATAGAAGAAGGGACTTGTACTGGGGGAACCCCAGATGGAGACCCCTGGGGCTCAGGCCATTGCCTGAGGCAGCTCCATCATCTCAGTGAGGGAAGCCCTAGGCAGGGCTGAGGGACCAACAGCAGTGCCAGGAGGGGAGCAGTGGCCCAGCAGCCTTTCCTGTGTCTTGGTCACGGCCAGCAGCTTCTCTTTGCACCTCCCCTATGTGGGGACTGCCACCAGGCAGGGTACTTTGAAGATCGGGAGCTGCAGTTTAGTCCATGTCTTTCTAGGTTTCTTTGGCCTTGGCTAGCTTCTTTGGGAGCCCTTTGATGTGAGACGGATCTGCAGGCCAAGCAGAACAGGAGTGTCTGCTGGCCTGAGACGGGCAGGTGGCAGGTAGTGATGATTCGCTGAGGGACTCACCAACTTGGGGGTGCCTCTGAAGCCAGCCACATCACCTGGCAGAAGAAAAAGGTCATTGAGTTGTGATGACTCAGCAAAATTCTGACTGTGTGTGAAGTTGGATGAACACTCGAGGCGTTCTGCTGCCCACACTGCTACTCCGGGAAACAGCGGCTTATTGTGTCTGTCCTTAGGTGGACTTCGTTCTCGTCATCTTTGCTTTGTGCTGTCTTTCTAAACAATAAACTTTTTATCTCCGAATAGTTATAAACTTATACAGCTACAATTGTGAAGTAGCACAGAGAATTCTCATGTACCCCACACCCAGCTTCCTTATAATTAGTATCTTTTTAATAGGATATATTTTTCTTTTTTTTTTTAATTTTTTTTTTTTTTTTGTGACAGGCAGAGTGGACAGTGAGAGAGAGAGACAGAGAGAAAGGTCTTCCTTTGCCGTTGGTTCACCCTCCAATGGCTGCTGCGGACGGTGCGCTGCGGCCGGCGCACCGCGCTCATCCGATGGCAGGAGCCAGGATCCAGGTGCTTTTCCTGGTCTCCCCATGGGGTGCAGGGCCCAAGCACCTGGGCCATCCTCCACTGCACTCCCTGGCCACAGCAGAGGGCTGGCCTGGAAGAGGGGCAACTGGGACAGAATCCGGTGCCCTGACCGGGACTAGAACCCGGTGTGCTGGCGCCGCAAGGCGGAGGATTAGCCTGTTGAGCCACAGCGCCGGCCTAATAGGATATATTTTTCACAATTAATGAACCACACCCAGTTTCCCTCATTTTTTAAAAAGTTCAAACTTCCCTTATTTTTCAAAAAACCAAACTCACTTTGTCCATCCTGGCCGCTAAGCCTCTAATAATCACCATTCTCTGATCAGGCTTTTGTTTTGTTGTGTTTTTAAGTTCCTACATATGGGAGAGAACACACAGTACCAGTCTTTCTGTATCTGGCTTATTTCACTTAACAGGATGTCTCTGGTTCCATCCATTTTGCTACAAATGTCAGGATTTTCTTTAATGGCTGAGTAGTATTCCATTGGGTAGATAGCACATTTTCTTTGTTTTTAAAATAGTTTTTTTAAATACTTATTTGAAAGGCAGAGTTAGAGAGGAAGAGAGACCAAGATCTTCCATCCACTGGTTCACTCCCCAGATGGCCACAATGGTCAGGGCTGGGCCATGCTGAAGCCAGGAGCTTCTTCTGGGTCTCCCATGTGGATGCAGGGGCCCAAGCACTTGGGCCATCTTCCACTGCTTTCCCAGGACATTAGCAGTGAGCTGGATTGGAAGAGGAGCAGCCACGTCTTGAACTGGTATCCATGTGGGATGCTGTCACAGGTAGAGGTTTAACTTACTACATCACAGCACTGGCTCTGATACCGTATTTCTTTATCCATTCATCTGATGATGGACACCCTTCTTGATTCCATATCGTAGCTTTTGTGAACATTATAGCTATAAACATGGTGGAGCAGGTATCTCTTTGATAAAATGAGTTCATATCTTTAGGGTATATACCCAGTACTGTGATTGCTGGACCACGTGGCAGTTCTGTCTCCAATTTTTTTCTAGTAGTACTCATCTACATTCCCACCAACAGTGTATAGGAGTTCCCCTTTCTCCACATTCTTACCAGCATGTATTAGTCTCTTTTCAATAATAGCCATTCTAACAGGAGTGAGGTGATACTTCATTGTGGTTTTCATGTACATGTCCCTAATGGCTAGTACCATTGAGCATTTTCCCCTGTATTTGTTGGCCTTTATTTCTTTTAAGAACTATCTATTCATGTTCAACTGGATTGGTTGTTTTTGTTGAGTTTTTTGAGTTGCTGGTATATTCTGGATATTAATCTTTTGTTGGATAAGTAGCTTGCAAATATATTCTCCCTTCTGTCAGATGTCTCTTCATTCTATTGAGTGTTCACTGTGTAGAAGCTTCTGATTTTGACATACTCTGATTTGCCTAGTCTTGCTACTGTTGCCTGTGCTTTTGGGTCTTATCCAAGAAATCATTGCCTACACAAAAGTCTTCACGTATTTCACCTACATCTTCTTTTAGCAGTTTCATAGTCTCAGGTTTACAGTTAGCTCTTTGATCCAGCCTGAGTTGATTTTTGAGTATGGCGAGAGGCAGGGATCTGATTAATTCTTCGGCATATTTACGCCTCGTTTTGTCAGCACCATTTCTTGAAAAGACCATCTCTTTCTCCAATGTATGTTCTTGGCACCTTGTCAACCTTCAGTTGACCAGAGGCATGTGGATTTATTTCTGGGTTCTGTATTCTGTTCTATTGACCTATGTGTTGGTGTTTAATGACAGTACCATGCTGCTTAATTACTATATGCTTGTAGTATGCTTTGAAGTCAAATATTGTGATGCTTGATTATTGTTTTTTTGAGGGGGAGAGTGCTTGATGTCTCTTTGGCTATTCTGGGATTTTGTGTTCCCATATGAATTTTGGAATTGTTTCTTCTAATTCTGTAAATAATGTCATTGGTATTTTGATAGGGACTGCATTGAATATCTAGATTATTGCTAAAATGTCCATACTACCTTAAAAATATTCTTCCAATCCACATTTTTTGGTGTCTTTATTTCTTTCATTATTGTTTTATGTTTTTCTTTGTAGAGATCTTTCACATCTTTGGTTAAATTTATTCCTAAGTATTTAAATTGTTTGTAGTTATTCTGAGGTATTTTTTCCTTGATTTCTCTTTCAGCAAGATTGTTATTGGTATATTAAAATGCTACTGTTTTTTGCATGTTGATTATTTTAACTTATGACTTAGTTTGTCAGTTTTTGGTGGAGTGTTTAAGCTTTTCCATGTACAACAGCATGTTATCTGCCAACATGGATATTTTGACTTCTTCCTTTTCAATTTTGATGCCCTTTATTTTTTTTTCTATTCCCTTATTGCTCTTATTAATACTTATAATATTTTGAATAAGAGTGGAGAAAGTGGATATCCTTGTATTTTTCTAGATTTGAGAGAATGCTTTTTAGCTTTTTCCCATTCAATATAATATTGGCTGTGTGTTTGTCATTTAGCATTTATTATAATTTTGAGGTGTGTTTCTTCTGTACATAATATTTTTAAAGATTTATTTATTTATTTTAAAGGCAGAGTTACAGAGAGAAAAAGAGGGAAGTCTCCCATCTGCTGGTTCACTTCCCAAATGACCACAACAGTTGGAACAGGACTGATGCAAAGTCAAGAGCCAGGAACTTCGGCCAGGTATCCCACACAGGTGCAAGGACCCAAGGACTTGGGCTATCTGCTGCTTTCCCAGGCCATAGCAGAGAGCTAGATTGTAAGTGGAGCAGCCGAGACTCAAACGGGTGTCCATGTGGGATGCCAGCACTGCAGGTGGTGGCTTTACCTGCTATGTCAGAGCACCAGCCACTATACCTAGTTTTTTGAGTTTTTATCATGATGTGATGTTGAATCCTAAATGCTTTTCTGCATCTATTGAGATGATCATATGGTTTTTGTTTCTCATTTAATTGATGTGATTATGACTATTGATTTGCAAATGTTGAGCCACTCTTGTATCCTTGATTTACCCTTGTATATCACTTGATCCTATGATCTTTTAGATGTAGAGTTGGAATTGGTTTGCTAATATTTTGTAGAGAATTTTTGTGTCTATGTTCATCAGGGATATTGGTCTGCAGTCTTCTGTTTGTGTTGTGTCTTTGGTTTTGGTATCAGAATCATACTGGCCTCATAAAAGAAATTTGACAGTTCTATCCTTTTTCAATATTTTGCAGTAGGTGTTAACAATATTGGAAATAGTGCATTTTTAACTGCTTTGCAGAGTTCTTTTGTGAAACCATTAGGTCCTGGACTTTTCTTTAAAGAGAGACTTTTCATCACTGCTTTAATCTCATTACATGCTATGGGTCTCTTTAGATTCTCTACATATTGTTGATTTTCTCTTGTTAGATTGTATGTATGAATTTATCAGTTGTTTGAATTTATCAGTTCCCTCCAGGTTTTCCAGTTTGCCTGCCCACTATTGTACATAGTAATTTCTCAGGATCCGTTGTATTTCTGTGGTATCAGTTGTAATGGTTCATTTTTTATCTCTAATTGTAGTTATTCGGGGTGGTTCCTTTGTTAGTCTTGCTAAAGGTTTGGTTATTTTATCTTTGAAAAAAAGATCAGCTTTTAATTTTGCTTTTTAAAAATTGTATTGTTTTCACTTGTTTCTGCTCTGATCCTTATTATTTCTTACCTCCTACTAATTTGGGGTTTGGTTTGTTCTTTTCTAAGTCTTTGAGATGCATCATTAGATAGTTTGAGATCTTTCTAATTATTTTATGCACTTATTGCTGTAAACTTCTGATACTGATTTTGCTATATTCTACAGCTTTTGATATGTTGTGTTTTTGTTTTATTTCAAAAAATTTTTATTTTCAAGAAACTTTTGTTTTTAATTTATTCTGTGATCCATTCAGAAGCATGTTCAATTTCCATGTATTTGTAAATTTTTTTCTAATTTTCTTGATGTTGATTTCTAGTGTTCTTTTGTGATCTGAGAAGATAACATGGTATGACTTCAGTTTTTAAAAATTCCCTCTTTGTGTGGCTTGATATATGGTCTGTTCTAGAAAGTGTTCCATATGCTGAACAGAACAATGCATGTTCTCCAGCTGCTGGATGAAATGTTCTCTGACTCTGTGAGGTCCATTTGCTCTATGGTGTGTGTCAACTCCAATGTTTCTTTGCTAATTTTCTGTCTGGGTGATCTGTCCTTTGTCACAATGGGGTGTTGAAGTTGCCCACTCTTATTGTAGTGGAGTTTCTCTCCATTTAATTTTAATCTTTGCTCTCTCTATTTGGGTGTTCTTGTTTTGGGTACACATTTTTTGTGTCTTCTTGCTAAATTAGCCATCTAATCAATATATAATGTACTTTTTTTGTCTTTTACTACAGTTTTTTGATTTGAAGTCTGTTTGATATGAGTATAGCTGCTCCCACCTCATTTTTGGTTCCCATTTGGTATGTTTTCCCAACTCTTCATTGTTTGTGTATCTTTACCTGTGGAGTGAGTTTTTTCTAGGCATTTAAAGTTGGATCTTATTTTTCTCTTTTTGGCGTTTTTTCTTTTTAACTTGGCTAGCATATCGTTTATGTAATTTAACCCATTTACATTCAAGGTTATTACTGATAGACAAGAATTAATCCCTGTTATTTTGTTGGTTGCCTGCTAATTGTCTTATATATTCTATTTCTTTCTGCACCTCATTGTTTTTCTTTGTACTTTGGTAGTTTCTGTCATGATAAAATTGGATTCTCTTCTGTTTCTCTTTTGTGTACCTATTGTGTTCGTGAATTTGGTACTGTCATGTATTTTCTTTTTTTTAATGTCTCTTACTCAAAATTCAGAGTTACTGAGAGGCAGAGAAGTCTTCCATCCACTGGTTTGCTCCCCGGATGGCTGCAATGGCCAGAGCTGGGCCTATTTGAAGCCAGAAGCCTCTTCCAGGTCTCCCACGTGGGTGCAGGGGCCCAAGGGTTTGGACCATCTTCTGCTTTCCCAGACCATAGCAGAGAGCTGGATCAGAAGAGGAGCAGCCAGGACTTGAACCAGCGCCTATATGGGATGTTGGCACTGCAGGCAACATCGGCCCCTGTCATGTGTTTTCGTGGTGGTTACTTTCAATGTAGGACTCCCTTTAGAATTTCTTGCAGGGCTAGTCTGCTGATGATGAATTCTCTGGATTTTTGCTTGTCTGGGAAAGTTTTTCTCATTCACTTCTGAGATAAATTAGAACCCCTTTCTTAAAAGATCACATTCATTTTATAGTACTTGAGCTATATACTTTATATAAGAAAAGTAAAATCATGGTAATCTTAAGAAAATCACTCCTCTGGCTATCTCTCTCCCTGACAGATTTCTGGGGTCCCTAATACATGTACAGTGGAGCAGTGCATTTTCCATGTCACTGTGTCAGCTGCTGGGTTTTTCGGCCTCAGGGACTAGGGCAGCTGAGCTTCCCCCCAGATGATAAACTTCTTTAGGAAAATAGCGGCCTTTGAAACATCCCAGGTGCGCTGCTGATTCCCAACATAGCCTCAGTCAAAACTCACGTTTCAATGCGTGCCCTGGAAATTTTGATGTGCTGCGCTCTCAGAATAAGAGAGAAGGCTAATTTGTCGTTTGTAGTTTGGCCCTCATCTGTGTTGTTGGAGAGGACAGGCGGATAGCTCCCCATTCCCTTCAGTGCTGTGAGCGCCTGGTTCAGTGCCTGGCAGGTAGAGGCGTTCAGTGAGCATTTGTTAAGAGGAAGAAATAAGAAACCTAGAGGATATTAGCATTTAATGAAGAGCCTCTGTGTGACTCCAAATTCAGACAAGCATTTATGCAGAATCACAAAGAAACACTGTCAGCTGACTTACAAATTTTTAAGTACATGAATTCTAAAGAAGAAAGGTATGTCGGACTGAGCAATTCGATGGCAAGTGTTGTCTTGGGCTTTTCATATCTTCAGGACTTTGGAAACACTGGTAGAGTAAACAAAGGAAAGTGGAAAGTGCTGTAAATACTGCATGGAAGACTCAGGCCAGGAGCTCTTGCCCAGTCCTTAGCATTCTGACGTTACCAGACATTACCATTCTGTGCCACAGGGTGTCACCCCAGAGCAAGGTTTTTAAAAATGCTTTCCTTTGGCCCAACTTGGCTGTTAACCATAGGATTGGTTCTGTTGTAGCATTAATTTTATCAGAAGTATGAGTTTAAACATGTGCCATGAACACCAAACTGTGTTCACCAACGTTTGCACACAAAGTAAGTTCAGAATCTCCTTGCTTTTCAAGACTTTAATTTTCATAGAAACGAAAGCTGTGTGCTTGTGCAAGCGAGAGCACACCCAGTTCTGCCAATGCATGGAGTTAGCATCCTTTGAGATAACTTTGGTTTAGCCACAGTGCATTTACCAGGACAGGATTGTGTTCGTTTTTTAGACATTTTACATATGTATTTTTAAAAATAATTGTTTATTTGAAAGGTAGAGTAGCAGACAGGGAGAGACAGATCTTCCATCTTCAGTCCCCAAATGGCCACAACAACAGGTCTGGGCTAGGCTGAAGTCAGGAATGCCCTCCTGGTCTCCCACGTGAGTGGCAGGGGCTTGAGTACTTGAGCCAACGTCTGCTGCTTTCCCAAGTGCATTAGCAGGGAAGTGGATTGGAAACGGAGCGTCCAGGACGTGAACTGATGTACCACTCTGGCATGCTGGCTTCATAAGTGGCAGTTTAACCTGCTGCAGTATAATGCCAGCCCTTACCTATTTAGTTTTAACCCTTTTTATGAGCATATGGACAGATGCCAGGGACAAGAAGTATAGAGTTACCATGGGAACAACACTGAGGGAATAGAATCACATCGGACAAAGTTTATGACTTGGTGTGTGCCTTTCTGGAGGATGTTGTGGAGAGCCATCCTTGAGCACGGGTGAAGCCAGGCTCTTTCCAGGTCCCTGAAGTGGCCCATCAGGCTCTGTTAGTAGCTGCACAGGTCTTAAGTAAGTCACTCAGGAGCTAAGCAGGCTACTGCCTCCGTGGCTCTGGAGTCCTCCCTCCACTGCATGTAGTTAGTGCCTCTGCAGGCGGATGTCCCGCCTTACCCCAAGTGGTGCGTGAAGGTGACAGTCAACTTCAAGGCCGTCCTCTGGGCTGTTGCTACAAATTTGCCATCAAGAAAAAAAATCCAAGAGATCCCAGAAAGGACAGATCAGGCAGTGAGGAAAGGAGTGGCGTGGTGGTTTGTTAATGCCCGTTTGGAGCTGGCTGGATTCTTCCTGCAGGGGTGTTTGGACACCATGGAAGATGCAAGTGTGCGTGCTGTTTCCTTTGAGGCTGGAAGAGCAGGAAGATGCGGTATCTGCGTTCCTCCCTTGATTTAAAAAATCCTTTACCATAGGCCGGCGCCGTGGCTCAACAGGCTAATCCTCCGCCTTGCGGCGCCGGCACACCGGGTTCTAGTCCCGGTCGGGGCACCGGATTCTGTCCCGGTTGCCCCTCTTCCAGGCCAGCCCTCTGCTGTGGCCAGGGAGTGCAGTGGAGGATGGCCCAGGTGCTTGGGCCCTGCACCCCATGGGGAGACCAGGAAAAGCACCTGGCTCCTGGCTCCTGCCATCGGACGAGCGCGGTGCGCCGGCCGCAGTGCGCTGACCGCGGCGGCCATTGGAGGGTGAACCAACGGCAAAAAGGAAGACCTTTCTCTCTGTCTCTCTCTCTCACTGTCCACTCTGCCTGTAAAAAAAAAAAAAAAATCCTTTACCATTTTGAACCATGTAACCTAGAAAATGTCCAAACTTTTCTTTTTCTTTATATCTTTCCCTCTCTTTTTAAAATATTTATTTGAAAGTCAGGGTTAGAGAGAAGATACAGAGAGATATTTCATCTACTGGTTCACTCCCCAAGATGCCACAATGTGCAAATCTGAGGTTGAAGCTAGGTGCCAGGAGCTTCATCTGGGTCTCCTATGTGGGTGCAGGGGCCCAAGCACTTGGGCCACCTTCTGCAGCTTTTCCCAGGCCATTAGCAGGGAGATGGTTGGAAGTGGAGCAACAGGGACATGAACTGGTGCCCATGTGAGATGCTGGTGTCACAGACTGCTTCTTTACCCACTACACCATGCCAGCTGCATCCATAAACTTTTCAAACAAATGAGCTCATCCAAATCTCAATGCAATGGGCAGAAAATGACACTAGCATTTCTCTGGGAAAGGAGCGTTTCCTATGCTTTTTCTTTTATTTCTCATTATAGAAAGGATGAATCCTGACTCTTTCCCAGGTTCTGCAGAGTGGGAATGCGATCTCTAAGGAAATGTTCAGAGTTTGGAAACCAACTAGGGCGTCCCAGGAAGTGTCATTCACATACGGCCAATCTAGTCACACAGCTGGTGGTGCCGGTTGAGTCTTCTCTGCTCGGGGCGCATCCTCTTCTCTCTAAGCTGTATTCATCACCTCTCTTCTGCCGTTTACTTATTTTCTTTTAATAGAAAAACACAGTTGACATGTTATAAGCCTCTGTTACTTTTTCTGATAGAAACAAGTGGTATTCAAAAAGTTCATGAAAAATTCACTTTCTACAAACATCTATGAATGGATTTCCAAAACCTTTTGCACCAAAATGAACTGATCTCTTAATTTCAGGTTTTCAAGAAGATTCTGAAAAATCCTCATATAAAGTCAGCTATGCCACAGAGCATAAAATATTTTAACACTATTCAGTATAATAGTGTAGCATTTAAATAGATTTAACATCAAAATTCTTTTCCTTTTGTCATCTTAAAGCTTGTGACTAACTTTTTAAAATTTTTTTCATTTAAGGCAGACAAATTTCATGTAACTCATAGATACAGATTCAGGAGCATAGTGATGCTCCCTACCCTACCCTCCCTCCTGCCCACACTCCCACCCCTCCTCCTCCTCCCTCTCTTATTCCCTCTCAATTTTTACAATGATCTACTTTCAGTTTACTTTAACCCTACACATTCAGCAAATGTAACTAGTTTTTCTTACTGAGGTATTATCTTTAATAATTAGTGCATTCATCACTTTCCCAGGGATAGTTTTAAAAGATCTTAAAATGCTAAATTTATTAACTTTTATTTGTGTGGTAAGTACAGTCAGCCTTCCATATCCATGCATTCTGAATCCACAGTGTAAAGAAACTATGGATTAAAAATATTAAACAGGCCGGCGCCGTGGCTCACTAGGCTAATCCTCTGCCTGTGGTGCCAGCACCCCGGGTTCTAGTCCCGGCTGGGGCACTGGATTCTGTCCCGGTTGCTCCTCTTCCAGTCCAGCTCTCTGCTGTGGCCCAGGAAGGCAGTGGAGGATGGCCCAAGTGCTTGGGCCCTGTACCCACATGGGAGACCTGGAGGAAGCACCTGGCTTCTGGCTTCAGATTGGAGCAGTGTGCCAGCCATAGTGGCCATTTGGGGGGTGAACCAATGGAAAAAAGAAGACCTTTCTCTCTGTCTGTCTCTCACTAACTCTGCCTGTCAAAAAAATATTAAAATACAGTATAACAACTACCTACATTATACTAGGTAGTATAAGTAACTTAGAGAAGATTTAAAATATATGGATATGTGCAAACTGCACCATTTTGTGTTAGGGACTTGAGCATCTATGATTTTGGCACCTGGTGGTGGTGGGGTCCTGGGCAAATCCCCCTGGATACTGAGGAATGATTGTATTTGGATCTAAGGTCTGTGCTGTTCTTCTACCTCCGTGTTTACTGCAATGTGAGGGAATTAGAATAAACCTTGATCTATTTATTGAGATCCTTTGGGCATATCAGATATCTGTGGGAGCTTGGGCATTCTGCAGCATTCATTTGTTTGTTGACACAACAAATATTTGAGTATTGTGTGCCAGGCCTTTTCTAGGTGTCCAGGATATTCCAGTGAACAAAATGCTTGTCCTCAGAGCTTACCTTTTAGTCTGGGAGGCAGATAGTGCATAAAAAAAGTGAAATGTGTTGTATGTTATATTGTGATACAAGCTAAAAAAATTAAGCAGGAGAGGAGATTTTAAGAGCTGGGACATAGTGAAATTTCAGATTAAGAGTCCAGAACAAGCCTTAATAGAGTCATGTGGGGAAACATATGAGTCAGAAGAAAGCCCAACTGTAAGTCTTTGAGGTGCGAGTGTGCCTGGGATGTCCAAGGAGCCACAAAGAAGCCAGGCCAGCAGGAGCAGAGTGAAGGAGGGGATGCTTGCCTCTTGGCTGCTCCACTGTCTGCCAACCACATTGCATGGCTCCAAATATTCATTGAATGAATTAGTGGAATTAGATTCCAGAACTTTTAGAGGGAAGATCAAGAGTGACTTAGAGATGGGAAAGATGAGGGGGAGTCAGACGACTTCCCGGAAAATGCTAGGCTGGGGTGGAATAGAGTTGGGAGGGTTCTCAGATGGAGACATTGAAACGTTTGCTGAGAACAAAAGCTTGTTGCGCAGAGGCAAGAGACTTGGGAGGTGACAGCTGAAGAAGTAGAATCCACGAGGTCTTCCAGGGGGATGGCCTTGGGCAGGGTCGCCGTGTGGGGATGCAGAGGGAAGGGCTCATTTCGTAGCAGATCCTTAGGGCTCGACGGGGAAGCTGGCAGTAAAGAGAGCAGGAGCCAAACCTAACGCTGGCACTCTACTGACTACTGCAGTACCACTGGTCGAGAACCTTCGCCAGCAAGGGTCCAACCCACGGATTCATGCATGACATGACCGCTGTTGATCGGTTCTCAAGGAGCTTTTATTTTAGTGATAGCAGAAGGAAAGGAGAGAAAGAAGGAGAAAGACTGAAGAGGCTGCCCCATTTCCCGCCCCTATCCAGGTCTCTTATCCATTCTCAGTCCCCTAGGGCGAGCAGTCCATGGATCAGATCAAAGGGCATGCATATCCTCAGGTTGAAGGTGTATCTCTTTTATGTCTTGTGGTCAGTACTTCCTTGACTTTGTTATGCTCAGCAGGTTAAGCAGATTGCAATGAGAAGGTCCCCACAGGTGGCCGGCCTAGCCTGCGGTTCCCCACACCACTGATTGGATTGACAGGATGCAGATGCTTTGGGGAGGGCTGGGAGAGTGAACACTGAAGTAGAAGACATTTGGTCACACACGGGGTTGAAATGGGGAGCCACCTTTTAGTCTCATCCGCTGGGATGCTCCAAGTCACTGAGCCATTGAGGAGCCAAGATGGCCTCTGGTAGGAGGGAGTCCCTTGTACAGCGCTGTGGTGCCAGTGTCACCAGCAGGTGGCGCACTCCAGTGGGTGCGCTCAAGAGCTGCCGAGGGCCCATCTGCCTGGCAGCCTTGCTAATTTACCGTTTAACCTGGAGATCTGGCCATGTGTTTCTGATGCTCATGGTGACTGCTTGGTTTAGGAACACTGCCTGGTGAGTCTACACTACCTGGCAAAACAGAACATTCCTAAGTGTGTCTGCACTCATCAAAGGGATGCGCACGTCCCAGTGTCCTCATTCAGGCGTGGGTATTCTTCTGCTTGGCCGATGTGGCAGATGAGAAGTAATGAGTCGTGAGCAAGGGACAGGTTGCAATGGCGTGGTCCCAGAGAAATTTGCCAATTTGCTGCTGTCAAGGTTAAATATTAACTGGCACATTTAAAGAAGGACAAGATACATGTGGGACCAATGGAGTGAGCGCTCACTGATGTGCTGTGTTTGCCTTAGACTTACCACACGGGAGCTTTGTGAAGTCAAAACAATCAAGGTTGGAAGATGAGGCTCCCGGATCCAGCACAGTGGCAGGTAACGTGCTGCGCCCGGCCGGACGTTGGAGGAGGAGTGAGATAAATGTGCCGGCAGGGAATGGGCCGAGATGGATTGCAAGGGAGTTAGATTAGAGTAGCTACAGAAACCTAAGAACTAAGCATTTTTTTTTTCCTTTCAAAGACAAATTGTTGCACAAATTACAGATTAAAGCAGCATCGCCTCCTAGCATTTTGATATCTGCAATCCAAGCAGTTTTCAGGGACTGTGTGTTCTCCCAACAAGGGTGGGAAGCCTTTTTCTGCCAAGGGCCATTTGGATATTTATAGCACTAATCGTGGGCCGTACAAAATTATCCTTAAAAATGAACTTGCAGTAGATTTATTGACTTTCAGGTCCTGCCTGTAGTTGCCTTGATTTCAGGGGCCTTATATGGCCCACAGGCTAGACGTTCATCACCCCTTTGTTGGCTCTCTGCTTTAGCTGATAATTACTAACAAACTTTTGTTAAAGGACTGTATAAGGGGGTCTTCAGAAAGTTCATAGAAAACGTGTATTATGGAAGAGCTATGTGTGTAGCTCTCAAAGTTGTTTGAGCTTTTAAAAAGTAACCTCTTATAGTAATCGGGGAGAGCGATCTGGCATGTCCGTGTGTGTTGGACTGGACTTTTGAATAAATAGCACCACACGTTTGGAAACGAAGGGCTCCAAGAAGATGAGACTGGCAACCCACTGGGAGGCAGTGGTTCTGGACAGTCTGGGTTTGAATCCTGGAGTGGCTGGTGTGAGCCTACACAAGTCACGTGCTCTGGCTGTGAAATGTGGACCATAGCAGTGCCAACTTCACATGCCTTTTTTATGAGGAATAAATGGCTCCATGTATGCAAATACCTTAGAATAGTACCAGGTACTGTGAGGTCTCGTAAGACGGATGCCAGAGGCCATCTCGCCAAGTTGTCCCCACAGTTCCGCCCCAACTGTGTTTTATGTCCTCCTTAAACCTCTTAGAACACCTCAGCTGGCTTCTTAGAGTATCAATTGCCCCAATTACAAATGCTGGGAAGGTCATTAATTGCAGCAAATAAACTAATATCAGATGTTTGGAAGGGAAAAGGGTCTGAGGGGGTTGATGGGACTGTTGTATTACATCACCATTTTTGTCTTGTAAATTTAAAACTGTTCAGAAATAAGATGTTTGACAAAAATGGTAAGATGCTGGGAAGGTTTGGATGAAGGAAGCACTTGCCGGAGAGTGAGGTGTGGAGGGAGGCGTCATAGGCACCTGCCACCTTGGGCTCTGCACAAGTCGGTTTGCGCAGTCCTGGCTAGAGTCTGCCACGCTGCAGGGTCACAGCCGGGCGGCCAGGGGGCAGCACTGGAGCGTCCAGCTGTAGCCTCTGGGCAGCAGAGGGAATGAGCACAGCTTCTTGGAACAATTTGTTAATTTGGTTTAATGATTTCTTTCTGTTGTTCAGAAGGCATTTCTACCCCAGGTCTGGAGGCTGTGCCGGAGAACTCAAGTGGTTCTGCCATTATCACAACCTTTGAGAACTTCTCTAGGCGACTGAAGAGAAAATACGAGGTAATACCGTGCTAGCAGGGAACAGCTGCCTCACTGTAAGCCCGAAGCTTGTTAGGGAAGTGACACAGGCCAGACACAAGTCCTGCGCACTCTAGCTCACTTCCACATGGAGTCTAAGAGCCTCGAGCTCAGAAAAAGGAGAAGGGGAGTGGAGGAAATGGGGGGATGCTGGTCAACGTGTACGAACTTGAACTTCGGTTATAAGAGGAAGGAGTTCTGGGAATCTACCCGACAGTGCTGTGACTTTGTTACTGACATTGTGTACTTGAAATTTGCCAAGAGAATAGATTCTAATTCTTTCCACACACACACAGAAAAGGTAATTGGGAAATTTGTGTGTGTGTGTGTGTGTGTGTGTATAAGCTCTGTTGTGGTGGCCATTTTACAACATATACTGTTCCAGGGTCCTTCAAAAAGGTGGAGGAAAATGAAATTAAAATATAAGATTATTTTTATGCATTGTTTGAAATCCATAGTTTTTCATACATCTTCCCTGAACTTTTTGAAATACAGTATTTTGTAACTTTTTGCAACTGAATAAAGTTAACTTTTTTTTTTGACAGGCAGAGTGAGAGAGAGAGAGAGAGAGAGAGAAAGGTCTTCCTTCTGTTGGTTCACCCCCCAAATGGCTGCTATGGCCGGAGCGCTGCCATGAGCCAGGTGCTTCCTCCTGGTCTCCCATGGGGTGCAGGGTCCAAGCACTTGGGCCATCCTCCACTGTCTTCCCAGGCCACAGCAGAGAGCTGGACTGGAAGAGGAGCAACCGGGACAGAATCTGGCACCCCAACTGGGACTAGAGTCCCGGGTGCTGGCACTGCAGGCAGAGGATTGGCCTAGTGAGCTGCGGCGCAGGCAAAGTTAATTTTTTTTTTAAAGATTTTATTTATTTGAAAGAGTTACAAAGAGAGGTAGAGACAGAGAGAGGTCTTCCATCTGCTGGTTCACTCTCCAGATGGCCGCAATGGCCAGAGCTGCGCCGATCCGAAGCCAGGAGACGGGAGCATCTTACAGGTCTCCCACATGGGTGCTGCAGGGGTTCAAGCACTTGGGCCATCTTCTGCTTTCCCAGGCCATAGCAAAGAGCTGGATCAGAAGAGGAGCAGCCAGGACTAGAACTGGCGCCCATATGGGATGCCAGTGTTTCAGGCCAGGGTTTTAACCTGCTGTGCCACAGTGCCAGCCCCAGAATAAAGTTAACTTTTAGTTCCATTTTGCATGAACTTTTTGAAGCCCTCTTGTATGTATATCAAACCATCACGCATGCACTTTATATATACCCCATGCCTCAACAAATCTGAAAAAAAAAAAAATCCAAGCATTTCTCATTGTGAGTTATAAGTAGTGGGTTGGAGTATTCATGAGTGCCCTCTGCTCCTCTTTGGGGAAGGTGGCCATCCCTGAGTCTGTAAGGAGTGTTTGTCTAAGCTGTGGACATTGATTTTAGTCCCTTTGTGACTTGTGGCTTGCACTTACAAGACAGCTCTTTTGTGTGCATTCGCTCATGGGACTGCATGAACCTATTTGTAAATCAGATTCATGGTTGGGTTTTATTGGTGGCGTTCTCAGACAACTGAGACACCAGAAAGCAATGACTTGGTCCCAGAGATGGACAAGGAGGAGAGAGGGGGAACGGTCGGTGATCTGACTGGAACTCTGAGACACTGCGTATATAGTTGTCCTGAAATCTTGTCTGCAAAATGAACATTGGAGCCACTGCATCCTCACATTTTCATCCTGTTTTTTACAAATCCCTAATGACTTTGTTATTAGCACATATGAGGAAAGTGTCTTACCCTAACATTCATTCAACTAACCTGGAAATTCTTAAAGTCTTATTTCTACAATACTAATGCAAGTCAATTTATAACAAATGTATTCATAGCATTCATTAATATGCACGTTGATAACATGAATATACATTTTCCTGTTGTAGTGTGTTTATTCTGAACCTAAGATAATTCCTGAAAAGTGTATAATATGGTCCTTTACTTCTTTAGCAGTAAAGTTATAAATATTATTATATAAGGGTACTTCAAAAAGCTCATGGAAATGGGGTTAAAATACATTTATTTTGGTGCAAAACCTTTTTTTGAAATCCATACCCAGTTGTACATAAGCTATGAATGTTTCGTGAACTTTTTGAAGACCCCTGGTCTGCTTGCAGTCTCTTAAATATAAGTGTGAACTGCACTTTCGTAGTCGTGTTTAAGCCAATGTGATCATTCTGTTGTGGTTTAGCTTCAGCACAGGAAGAGTCCACTTCATTCAGAAAAGGCAAAGAAAGCGCCGGATTGCCTGACACAGCTTTTAGACCAGATACACCTGCGCAGGTAAGGGTAGGATTTCAAACCGAATTCGCAGAAGTGCGGTCACTCACACACAACGTTTATCACATGACCACTGCTGAGGCCCCGAGGAACTGAAGCCTGGGCACTTGCGAGGTTTAATGCGTCACTTAACCCCCTGGATTTCTGGTTCTTCACTTATACAAGGGGTTGAAATACATGCCCTCCTTAAGCAAATAGCATTCTGAAAAACTTACAGTCCAGTCGTGAAGAGGAGCTGACATGGAGATAGATGTAAAAATACTAGATGCATGAGATGTGGTGTATCTGTACATAGAAAGGAGCAAGTCCTGTCTGATGCCACTTACATGAGGAACTTGGAATAGTGCAAGTCAGAGAGCACATTCCAGGTGACCAGAGGCTGGGAGAAAGAGGACTTATTATTTAATGGGCACAGAGTTTCTCTTTGGAATGATGGAACAGGTTTGGAAGTGGACCATGATAATGGTTACAAAACATTATGAATGTACTTTGAACTATACACTGGAAATAGTTATAAGGATACATTTATGCATATTTTTACCATAATGGGAAAATACTACACACACATATGCATCTACCCATACACACACATACATACTCTTATGACCATGTAGCAAGAAGTACAAAGGTGTCAAGATTTCAGAGATGGGAAAGATGGGTGATAGTTTCTAGTGATTGAAGTTCTCACAGAGCACTTTTAAAGGAGGAGCTTCTTGAGTGAGATTTTGGAAACAAAGATTTGAATGGCACAGGCAGGGGAGTGTAGGTACTGTTCCCACCTAGAGACCATGGCTCATAAATGAAGGAGGGGAAGAAAGAGAGGGCAAATCATTTGCTTTATTAATGACAACACTTTGTTAGAGGTGAATGTTATTTTATTAGAAATATATTTTTCAGATTCCTGTTTGAAAACATGCTGTGTCATTTGATTGTAGAAACAAGCCCGTGGAGGACTGGATCTATGTAGTTCCCGTTATGTTTCGGGGGTTTATGCTGGTGCATGCCTGCTCCGTGCAGGGGTGCAGTGAGAGCAAGCCCTGGGGACTCTTACCTTCATGAACATCCAGCCTCATGGAGAAAAATAGTACTGCAGTAGCAGCTTCCTCGGAGCTGCTGAAGGAAGATTGGCCCCGTTAGGTTGCTGGAGCTGGGGATGAGTAGGCAGACGGGGTGTGGAAGAGAAGGGAGAGACCACACATTCCTAAGAACTGTCCAGAAAAGAATATGCAGTATTCTTATTTATTTATTTGAAAGGCAGAATTTTGGGAAACGGGAAGGAGGGAGAAATCCTCCATCCGCTGGTTCACTCCCTGAATGGCCACACAAGCCAGGGCTGAGCCAGACTGACGACAACAGTCAGGAACTCCATCCGGATCTCTCATGTGGGTGACAGGGGTTCAAGTACCTGGGACATCTTGTGCTGCTTTACCAGCTACATTAGCAGGGAGCTGGATCAGAAGTGGAGTCACTGGGACTTGAACTAGTGCTCATGTAAGATGCTGGTATCTCAGGTGGTGGCTTAAACCCTTGGCCCCTAAAATCTCTTCCAATAAGATTAAGAGTATTTTTGGTTACATATAAGATGTCCCAGTGAAATTTGTTGTTGTTTACGTTTTCAGACTCAACAAACTGGACCAGTTTCACAATGTTGTTCTCCAAGAGCTGAGCAATCTGGAGAAGGACATGCAGGCTCTGAGCGAGCTTGAGAAGAATGTTCTGGTATGTTCTTAGCGTTTGGGATGCTCTCTGGGATTGAAGAGAAGTTTCCCAAGGCAGGACAACTGCTCACTTCTTACCCCTTTTGCTGAATTTTAGGAGTTTTGGGGGAAGCAGTCTGCTGATCTGAAATCATTCTGTGACCTTCAAGTGCTGAGGTGCGTTGAAAAGCATTGTTTCTGGAAGGTTCTTAATTGTCACGTGAGGTGATGCTTTAGCTTGAGTCTGGGTGGTTGGTGTTGCTAAAACTCACACAGCCAGCTGCTTCCAAGGCGATAGAGTGGGGCTAATGATAGTGGTTGAGAAACATGCATTTTGAAAAGCATAACAGGATCACGCAAGTTTCTTTTTTTGGTCCATTGAGATTTATTTGTATGCACTTAATACACCCCTATAAATAGAACCCCAGGGTTTTCCCTTGCATGTGGTTTTGTCTTGCTTCTTCATGGTCTATGATGCCAGCTGAGGGTGTCAGTACAATGAAACCAAACCTGTGGGATGGGAGCAGATTATTTTTCTAGATCGTTCAGCTGCACGTCAAATCTGGGCCTGATCACTCCACACGTGTTTAACCTGCCGGTGAGGTTCACAGCTCCTGGCTCTGTGATCATCCATGCTTTCAGTGTCACCAGTGTGACCATGCTTCATGGGTACAGTTAGCATGGCCTAATAAGGACCTGGCGTTTGCCTCTTCCCGGCATTGTCGCTGCTGTTGAGAATGTCGGCCAGGGCATTCGTGGGCACCATCATGGCAGCACCAGAAGGTGAAGGAAATGGGGCCATGCGAGTTTCTGTGTGCGCGAGCCAGACTGTCTTCTGTTAAAGCTATGTTTTTAATGATTAGGTTTTCAGAAAAGCATTTAGGTTTCTGAGAAAATAGTTGATGTTCGGTTACAGACAGAATTATGTTCTTGACAGGCTCTGTATATACACATGTCCATTTGTGTGTATAGCAGGTGTACGCATGCACGTTTTTCTTTAAACAAAGGGCTTCTCTTGCTACATGTGCCTCTCACTGTAACTGGTGCACATTCTGAAACAGCTGATCCTGTCCAGCTGGGGTGTTCCCCCCTGTTCTGGAGCCTTGGACTGTGGGAGTGGAGAGTGGGGCTTGAATTCCTCTGCCCATGCCCTGGGCAGACTCCTCAGGTTCTCTTCCCACTTAAGTAATCAGAAGAAACGTCTATAGTAAATTCGTAATGGCTGAAACAGTTTCTTTTTAAAAATCTATTTATTTGAAAATCAAAGCGACAGAGGGAGAGAGAGTGAAAAATCTTCCTGTAATGGCCAGTGTTGGGCTGAAGCCACTACATCCAGTGGTCTCATGCATGGCAGGGAACCAAGGACTTGGGCAATCCTCCACCGCTTTCCCAGGTGCATCAGTGGGGAGCCGGATCAGAAGCGGAGGAGCCGGGACCCAGACTGGCCCTGTGATACGGGATGCCAGCTTTACAGGCAGCGGTTTGCCCATTGCTCCATGATGCCAGCCACACTTCTAAAGCTTTACCAGTGGAGAGTCAGCTGCTAGCACAGGCATCCACGACAAATGGTTTCTGATCGTTTGCAAGCAGAAAACAAATGTGAAGACTCGAGTTACCCATCCTTCTACTCACTGAAGTTCACGTGATGAGCAATGATGGCAGTAAGGCTAGTTTTCAGAATCCTTTCACGTACTCACCTCTCTCCATGCAACTTTCTGCACCATAATAGGTGATACCCTTTCCATCTCCCCTGGATGCCTATGGTTGGTTGTGAGTTATTCTCAAATTTCTCAAATTTCTTGGACTTCAAGCTTCATCACACACTGGACATTCATTGAGGATTCCCAAAGAGCTTTTTGGCTTGCATGACTGTCTTCCATATTAAAAGTGGAAATTGGCCAGTGCTGCCTGTGGTGCCGGCACCCCGGGTTCTAGTCCCGGTTGGGGCACCAGATTCTGTCCCGGTTGCCCCTCTTCCAGGCCAGCTCTCTGCTGTGGTCCGGGAAAGGCAGTGGAGGATGGCCCAAGTGCTTGGGCCCTGCACCCACATGGGAGACCAGGAGAAGCTCCTGGCTTCAGATCAGCATGGTGCGCTGGCCATAGTGGCCATTGAGGGGTGAACCAACGGAAAAGGAAGACCTTTGTCTCTCTCACTGTCCACTCTGGCTGTCAAAAAATTGGGGGGGCCAGCGCTATAGCATAGCAGGTAAAGTTGCTGCCTGAAGTGCCAGCATCCCATACGGGTGCCGGTTCAAGTCCCGGCTGCTCCACTTCCAATCCAGCTCTCTGCTATGGCCTGGGAAAGCAGTGGAAGATGTCCCAAGTCCTTGGGCTCTTACACCCATGTGGGAGACCCAGAAGAAGCTCCTGGCTTCGGATTGGGGCAGCTCCAGCCATTTTGGCCATCTGGGGAGTGAACCAATGGGTGGAAGACCTCTCTCTCTGCCTCTGCCTCTCTGTAACTCTGACTTTTAAATAAATAAATCATTTTTTAAAATTTGCAAAATATAGCAATACTACCTTTTTAAAAGATTTTATTTATTTGAGAGGTAGTGACAGAGGGAAAAACTGAGAGAAAGGTCTTCGATCCACTGGTTCACACCCCTAATGGCCACAATGGCCAGAGATGAGCCAATCCAAAGCCTGGAGCTTCTTCCAGGTCTCCCACTTGGGTACAGGGGCCTAAGTACTTGAGCCATCTTCCACTGTTTTCCCAGGCCATAACAGAGAGCTGAATTAGAAAAGGAGCAACCAGAACTAGAACAGGTGCCCATTTGGGATGCCGATGCCACAGGCAGAGGATTAACCTACTGCGCCACAGCACTGGCCCAGGAGCCAGGTGCTTCTCCTGGTCTCCCATGCAGGTGCAGGGCCCAAGCACTTAGGCCATCCTCCACTGCACTCCCGGGCTACAGCAGAGAGCTGGACTGGAAGAGGAGCAACCGGAACAGGACCGGTGCCACACCTGGGACTAGAACCCAGTGTGCCGGCACTGCAGGCAGAGGATTAGCCTATTCAGCCGTGGCGCTGGCCACGGCCCCCAAATTTTAAGAATTGAGAGTTATAGAGAGGGAGAGATATAGATGTCTTCCATCCATTGATCCACTCCCCAGATGGCCATAACGGCTGAGGTTGAGCTGATCAGGAGCCAAGAGCCTCTTCTGGGTCTCCCACGTGGGTGTGGGGGTCCAAGGACTTGGGCCATCCTACACTGCCATCCCAGGCACATTAGCAGGGAGTTGGATCAGAAGTAGAGCAGCTGGGACTCAAACCAGTGCCCATATGGGATCCTGGTGCTGCAAGCCAGGGTTTTAACCCATTGTGCTGTAGCACTAGCCCCTGCAAATATCTTTTTTCAACTTGATTTATTTTAAAGGTAGAGTTACACAGAGAATGGGAGAGTCAGAGAAACAGATCTTCTATTTGTCCCCAAATGACCACAACAACTGGGGTAAGGCCAGAGTGATGCCAGGAGCTCCCAAGCACTTGGGCCATCTTCCACTGCTTTCCCAGGAGCATTAGCAGGGAGCTGGATCAGAAGTGGAGATGCCAGGACTTGAACTGAAGTTCATCTGGGATGCCAGTGTTCTAGGCAGCAGCTTCACCAGCTGTGCCACAATCCCAGCCCTGCAAATCTTTTGTAAAATTTGAGCAGCAGAGAGAATGAGCTCGTATCTACAGGTTCTTTCCCCAAATGCCCTGAATGGCCAGGGGGAAAGGTAAAGGGAACTAAATGCAGTCCTCCTTGAGGCGAGGCTGGAGCCCGACCAGTTTGGCTATCACCACTGCCTCCCGGGGTGCACGTTGGCAAGCAGGAATCTGGAATCGGCAGCCAGAATCGGGAATCCAACTCGAGCACTCTGATGTAGGACATAGGCATTTTAATCACTAGGCCAAATTCCACCCCTGCTAATCTCTTCAAGGTCTGGCTGACTGTAAGGCAGCTGAATTCTCCCATCTGGATTCTCCTATCTGCTTCTGATTTTAATCTGTTTGTCATGCAGAATTCTAGGGAATTCCACTGTACATTGGTGAGTTTGAGTAAATCTTAGTGTTGTTACTGCCATTACCAAGGTTGACCTCGCCAGACCCCTAGTTCCTTAGGAGGTCTGCACTAAGGATCTTTGAGAACTGCTGGTACAAAGCAATCCTGTGTTTAACATTAAAAATGAGTATTGCTCATAGTCTGGGAAACCTGGAGAATTTTTTTTACTTAAGTCCAAATTTAAGGCAACTGTTCCACTAGCACTGTATGGTATGAATTACTATTTGCAGTCATCTCTCTTTGGTAACAGGTCCCTGTGGAATTTAGAATTTCTCAGAGAACCTCCCTCTGTAAAAATTTGTTTTGCTTTATATGCAGAGAGAAAGAGATATATCAATCTGCTATTTGCTAATTCATTCCCCAAATGGCTGCAGATGGCCAGGCTGAAGCCAGGAGCCAGAAGCTCCGTCTGGGGCTCCCATGTGGGTGGCAGGAGCCCAAGCCATCTTTCCTAGCTTTCCCAAGCACATTAGTAGGAAGATCGATCTGAAGTAAAACAGGTGGGACTAGAACCAGCGCTCCTAAGGGCTCATATGGGATGTCAGCTCTGTAAGCAGTGGCTTAATCTGCTGAGCCGCAGCACAGGTTCCATGACCATCTTTTCTAAATAAACATCCCTCAGGGCTTTGTGCTGCTCTCTGTTCCAAACACTTGAGAAAACTGGCCTTGGCTTGAGTGTGAGACCTGATGGTGATCTTAGCTCTCAGCGCTTGCTGGCCCTAGGAAAGGTTAATTAGCTGCTTCAGATCATGCAGGTATCCAGTGTCTGCCTTTTTGTCATTTTTTTTATGTCACTGATGACTTTGGGTATTTTGCTAGGGAAATGAGAAGACTGTCTCTTAGACCAGATCATTTCAACCCAGAAGTTAAGGATTCAGTGCACAGAGGGGTGGTGCTGAAATGCCCCTACCTATGTTGTGACAGAGGCAACGCACAAAGTAGAATGAAGTAAAGACATTAGTCTCTTAGGTGGTGTCCTAAGTTGCTACTGACCCGCCTTGTCTATTATCAAGTCATGTAATGATGTGTAGGATGACTGTTACAGCATAACACACACACACACACACACACACACACACACACACACACACACACACAGAGATGTATGTCCTTGTTTAAATTGTCTGATTGAATGCAGTAATAAGAAATGGCCTCATTTCTTCCAGGCTTAACCCCATGCAGCCTTTATAAGAAAAGCCGAAGCCCAGTGGGATTACTGCATCCCTCAGGTAGGCACAAAGCTTTGCTTGCCTGTGTGGTCCATGCGAATTGGGGGTGGGAAGAAGCATGCACTTTTTAAAAGCTACTCTGATGCTCCATATTGTTTCTGTAGCTGATCTCCCTCCCCTTATACTCTCCGCCATCCTAGGAATTGTCTTTTGGAATCTGGATTATTCATTCAGTAAATATTTACAATTAAATGTTTGCTTTGCATCAAGCACCACGCAAAACCTGGAAAAACAGTGAATAACACCCTTATGTTACCTGTCCCATTAAACAATAAATTCCTCAAAGGAAGACACAAAGATATAAGTAAACAGAGTAACTGCGGGTTTCCTAGGTGCTTTGAGGGGTCTTAACACGATGCTTTGGCAGAGAGCAGGTGATCATCAGAGGCGCTCTGAGGAAGTGACATCTCAAGGAGAGGAAGAACCAGGCTTGTGAACAGCTTAAGCTGTTAAGCTATAGGGTTGGGAAGGGGAGAACTTGATGTCTTTGAAGAATGGAGAGAGCTCTTCAATCACAGTGAATGTAGGGGGACAGTTATTTGAAATGAAGTTGGGAGCATTGTAGAGTCTTTGTGAATTCTTAATTCTCTGTTGAAGACTTTGATTTTTTACAATAAGGGAAAATACAGATAGGTTTTGAACAAAGGCATCAGGGTCACGTGAGGGTAACATACACAAAATAGAAATGTGCTTAGTATTTTAAGAAAATGCTTCCAGCTGCTATGTTGAGAATTAATTGGAGGAGTTAGGAATAGGAGAGCCCAGTTGGATGGCTTTTAGAGATGAAACTGGTGGCCCTCGCAGGAGAGTAGCAGTGGAGATGATGACAAATGGAGAGATTTCAGACTTATCTTAATGGTGGAATTAACAAGTTGCCTATAGATGGATGCAATAGGTAAAGAAATGGGGGAGTTGCCGGCGCCGTGGCTCAACAGGCTAATCCTCTGCCTTGCAGCGCCGGCACACCGGGTTCTAGTCCCAGTCAGGGCACCGGATTCTGTCCCAGTTGCCCCTCTTCCAGGCCAGCTCTCTGCTGTGGCCCGGGAGTGCAATGGAGGATGGCCCAAGTGCTTGGGCCCTGCACCCCATGGGAGACCAGGAGAAGCACCTGGCTCCTGGCTTCGGATCAGCGTGGTGCGCCAGCCGCAGCGGCCATTGGAGGGTGAACCAACGGCAAAGGAAGACCTTTCTGTCTGTCTGTCTCTCTCTCCCTGTCCACTCTGCCTGTCAAGAAAAAAAAGGGAGCGGGGGGAGTTGAGGAAGTCTCCTAGGTTTCTCTTCAGCAGTTGGCTTCTGTTGCCAATTAGAGATAATGAGGACTCAGGGTGAGAGGAATGGGTAGAACAACTGAGAACTGGAGTTTACTTGTGAACATTTTAACTTCTGGGTGTCTGCAGGCATGCAAATTTTTGATAAGAGCCTGGGATAAATGCACAATTTTCCAGGAAAATATGATGTAGCAAAATAAACAATGGAGAAGAAACCTTGAGAAACAAATGTTCTAGAGGAGATATAGCAAGTTGTCACTAAATAACAACCTACGAACATGATATATGGCCCACCTTTCTTCACAGAATTCTTCTGGGACAAGGATAATCATGAGAAAAAAATTATAGATCAGATTCACAAATTAATTTTAATCCATCAACAGAATAACCACGTATAGGAGGACTTAACACAGCTTCATGGCAAATGGGATTAAAAGATAAGTTTATTTTGGTACAGGTTTTGGAATCTATGCATGTGAGGAGTGTTCAAAAAGTTTATGGCCAATGCATATTATGCAAAACCCCATGGATTACTGTTTTAAAATGTTTATTTCAATTAACTTGAAAGAGAGGGAAGAGAGACAGTGAGATCTTGCAGGTGCTGGTTCACTTCCCAGCTGCCCTCAACAGCTGGGGTTGGTCCAGACTTGAAGACAGCAGCCCAGAACTCCACCCAGCTCTCTTGTGTGGGTGGCAGGATGCACATTAGCAGGAAGCTGGATCGGAAGTGAAGTAGCCAAGACTTGAACCAGACACTCTGGTAAGAGATTCTGGCATCCCAAGTGGTGATTTGAGCCACAGTGCCAAACAGCCACCCCACGTGTAGATTTCAAACAATTTTGCACCAAAATAAACTTTTTGAGTCCCATTTTTCCCATGAACTGTCTGAAGTACCCTCATAAATATTCCTGTAAAATTTAGAAAATAATTTGCTGAAAATCATCCATTCTGATGAAAACTAACAATAAAAACACTTGGAAAATTAGAGATGGAAAGGATACCAGGTTTCTGATTATGTCTGCTGGCAACACTGCTCTTAGTGGAGGAAACAATTAAAACCATTAATAGGAATTTCTCTGCCTCCTATTTGAGCATCATGCTGAATTAAGTAATTTCTGACCATTCTGAGTGATTCTTTGAGGCTTGCAGTGTTAAACTTAAGTGAACTTGATCAGCTTTGCTGCATGAGTTTTCTATAGCAGAGTTCTGCCCAAGTGCAAGCATGTAAAAGGTACCAAGTAGGGGCTGGCGTTGGGGTGCAGTGGGTTAAGCTGCCACTTGCAATGCCTGAACCCGTATCGGAGTCCCAGGTACTCGGCTTCTGATCCAGCTTCTGCTAATGCACCTAGGAAATCAGCAGAGGCTGGGCCACGTGCTTGGGCCCCTGCCAGTCCTAGGAGACCAGGTAGGAGTTCCAGGCTCCTGGCTACAGCCCGGCCTGGTCCTGGCTGTTTTAGCCATTTGGGGAGTGGACCAGTAGATGGAAGATCTCTCTCTTTTTTCCCTCTCTGTTGCTTGCCTTTTAAATCAGTTGATAAATGCTTAGAAAAAGGTGCTGAGTAGGCCTTATCTATCAGAGACGTTTTGTCAGAGGGAATCTAGGCACAAAGGGCTGAGGCTGTTAGCCTAGGGTTTGCTAGAGGGATGCTGTGTAGAAGCCAGGTAGGGCACGAGCAGCAATAGCCCATTGCTGTGATGGACTTGTTGTAAAGTGATGGCGTCTATGGATTGACAGCTGCAGTGGGATAGTAAACATTGTGTAGATGACCCAGATTGAATCACTTTCTTTTTTTTGTAATAAAGCTTTTATTTAAAGAATATAAATTTCCAAAGTACAGCTTATGGATTACAATGGCTCCCCCCCATAACTTCCCTCCCACCTGCTACCCTCCCCTTTCCCGCTCCCTCTCCCCTTGCATTCACATCAAGATTCATTTTCAGTTCTCTTTATACACAGAAGATCAGTTTAGTACATGTTACGTAAAGATTTCAACAGTTTGCCCTCACATAGAGACACAAAGTGAAAATACTGTTGGAGTACTAGTTATAGTATTAATTCACAATGTACAGCACATTAAGGACAGAGATCCTACATGATTTTTTAAAAAATTGATTAATTATCTATGCAATTTCCAATTTAACACCAAGATTTTTAAATCATTTTCAATTATCATTATATACAGAAGATCGATTCAGTATATACTATGTAAAGATTTCATCAGTTTGCACCCACACAGAAACACAAGGTGTAAAAATACTGTTTCAGTACTAGTTATAGCATTACTTCACATTGGAAACACATTAAGGACAGATCCCACATGAGACGTAAGTACACAGTGACTCCTGATGTTGATTTAACAATTTGACACTCTTGAATCACTTTCATACAGAAATCTCCAAGTAACAAATGCTGGTGAGGATGTGGGGAAAAAAGGTACTCTAATCACTACTGGTGGGAATGTAAACTGGTAAAAGCACTATGGTAGACAGTTTGGAGGAACCTCAGAAATCTGAATGTAGACCTACCATATGACCCAGCCATCTCACTCCTGGGAATTTACCTAAGGGAACTGAAATCAGCAAATAAGAGTTATCTGCATGCCCATGTTTATTGAAGCTCAGTGCACAATAGTTAAGGTATGGAATCAACTAAAATGTCTGTCAACTTAAGACTGGATAAAGAAATTGTGGAATATGTATTCTATGGAATACTACACAGTGGTTAAAAAAATGAAATCTAGTCATTTGTAACAAAATAGATGAATCTGGAAAACATCATATTTAGTGAAATAAGCCATTCCCTGATCTGTGTTAACTGAGAGCACCTAAAAGGAAACCTGTAGAAGTGAAGCTGACACTTAGAGAAGCAATGATTTGAATAGCTCTTGACTGTTGAGGAACAGGGTTTTTTTGTTTAATTTTTTCCTTCTTGACACCATTGGTTGAATTCTTTACTTAACATAGAGTTAATCATATGTGTGTAAAGTCAATTGAAAATAGATCCCAGTAAAAAATAAGAGTGGGAAAAAGAGGGAGGAGCTGTATAGTTCTGCATACACTCCTACAGACTTACTTCTAAGGGTGCAGCTAAAAACTGGCAATGGGACTCCAAATCCCATTAATCTGAGTGGTAATAGTGCCATCTTAAGTGTTAAAGTGATCATCTAGATAGGACTGTTAAAGAGATCATATAAATAAGATCAAGTGTCTTGTAATAACAACAGATAGAATTAAAAAGGATAGAATGTTACAACATGGAAAGCAGTCCACACAGCAGACTTATAGAATGGCAGTCTCTCTAAATAGCATTCTAACCTCAGAATCAGCCCTTAAAGCATTCTGGTCTGGATGAAAAGCCCATGAGAGAGTTTCAGGCATGGAAAGCCAAGACACTTGGGCAAAAAATGATCCACATGAAGGCTCTCTGTGAGTGAGACCCCAGTGGAAAGAAGGAGACATCAAAGAAGACTGTACTTTTCTCTGACAGAAGGAGAGAACTTCCAACTTGTTTATGGCCCTAAATACTGGTGGAGATTGTGGGTTCAAAAGTCTTCCATAGCCTAGGCAGCTCATGTCAAAAACTCAGGTGATCATTGATGTCATACATAAGAGTGTCAATTGTTAAATCAATGAAAGGAGTCACTGTGCACTTACTCCCCATGTACTTCTGTGCTTAATGAGTTGTGCTATGAGAATTAACGGTAAAACTTGGTCTCAGTTTTTTCATATTGTGTGTGTATGCAAATTTTTGAAATCTTAGTATAGAGGTGGTCTGTATATAATGTTAATAAAAATAAATCTTAATGGAGAATGGTACTGGGAATGGGAGAGAGAAGAAGTTGGTGAGGGTGGGGGTGGGAGAACAGGTAAGATGGGAAGAATCACTATATTCCTAAAATTGTACTTATGAAATTTGTACTCAAAGATTTCTTTGGAAAAGAAAAAAAACATTGTGTAGATGAACAAGGAGACAAAGTGAATTGGAGAGGCCAGGAAGGGCATTCAGAAGGTGAGGTGTTCAGAATCAAGGTCTCTGATGGTGACAGGGTCTGGGAGCATATACCTGTCATGCGATTGGAGAAGACACTCATGGAAATGAGCTGGAGAACTGAGAAGTCCGTGCATGGAGATGGATGCGGGTGCAGCTGTCGTCGTGTGTGAAGACTGGTGGGAACTAGGGCTCAGGGAACCAAGCGGCCTGGAATTGACAGCAGAGTGCAGAGGGGTGGCATAAACAGGCGTTTATGAGAGAGCAGGAACCAGTCTGCAGCAGTGGCAACCAAAGAGAATGCCTGCTCCTCCTCCTGCCCAGAGAGAAAAGGGATAGCAGAGGCAAAGGTTTTGAGATGCCAAAGTGGTTGGTACTTGCAGAAGTCAGCTCTGCTTTAGTTAAAAGGTGAAGGCAAGGAGATATTTCCTAGTAGAAGAGGCTAAAGATATTGTTCTGCTGGGATGGATTGTGCTGTAAGGGTGTGGAGGCCTCAGGAGGATGGACAGAGGTTGTGGAGTGGGATAGAGGAGAGGTACAGAGCAGCTCACGGGTCTCCCACACCATGAGTTGTGTCACAGGGGGCCACTGGAGGCTGTCAGAGTAACTGAGGACTGTGTAGGACAACCACCAGCTATTCTGTTCTTGGATGCAGTTCTTCCACCCCAGTGAATTCTTTTAGTTTCTTTGTTACCATGCCATTTAATATTATTTATATTAATTTTTACAGATACCAACTTTAGGTTCAATTCATAGTTCTGAACTAATTTTCTAAGTAGGCCATGTCCAAATATATTTTTATGTGGATGAAATTCCATTTACCTTGAAGAGTGCCTCAATATTTTTTTCAAAAAATGTTTCATTTGGGAATAAAGGTAGTGGATAATTTTTTTTAAAAAAGATCTGCTTCAGGGTCCAAAGTTGTGCTTTATGATTTTGACCCTGTGATAACTAGGAAATTATCTTAAAGATGTGATTGAGCATGTGCCAAGATGCGGTTGATGATATCTATTACACACTTGACAGTAAGAGGGAGAGATGGACGATGTGGGAGAGCACTTCCATGTCCAGCTAGTGTTTGATGGATTAGATTGATACAGCCATATGACATGCCATGTACCCATTAGAAGGGATACACAGTGAGTGAAAACTAAAACTTACTGTGAAGCACCCTGTATGACACAGTCCCATGTGTATGAAATGTGTGAATGTGTGTGCTCATTCACTCCGTAAGCAGTTGAGTCTGTTAGGTATCAGCTCATTCATTCTCTCCCACCCTGCTTCCCTCCCAATCTCTTTCTCTAAAAGATTTATTTTTTTAAGATTTATTTGAAAGGCAGGATGACAGCCACAGAAGACATCAATCTGCTTATTCACTCCCCAAATAGCCACAATGGCCATGTTTGGAACAGGCTGAAATCAAGAGTCAGGAACTCCCAAGTATGTGGGCCATCATCCACTGCCTTCCCAGGTGCATTAGCTGGAAGCTGGATCAGAAGAGAAGCAGCTGAGACTTGAACCAGAGCTCCAATGTGCGATGCTGGCTTTGCAAATGGTGTCTTAACCTGCTGCACCACGGTGCCAGCCTTTACACTCATCTCTTGGTCTCCATAGGGAATTGGTTCTGGGATCTTTCATGAATACCAAAACCCAAGGATACTCAAGTCCCTTATGTAAAATGGCATAGTTTCAGAGAACTTAGGTGTCCCCCTGTCTACTATAAATCACCTCTGGGTTACTTATAGTACTTAAGACAATGTAAATGCTATGTAAATAGTTGTTCTGTATTCTTCGGGGAATAATGACAAGGAAAAAGGTCAGTGCATGTCCAGAACAGATGCAGTTTTCCTTCAAATAGTTTGCATCTGCAGTAGGTTGAACCTGAGGATGTAGAACCTGTGGACACAGTAGGTAGACGGTACTGTTAGATCCTGGGATAGACTAACTCCTGCAAGGTCCCTGACCTCACAGAGTGTGCACTGTAGTGGGACAGACACTAAACAAGCAGACATGTAACAGTGGCAAGTGCCAAGGAGGAATCAACTGGGGGGGAGAGAAAAACTCAGTGTGGAAAGAGGAAAGGTCAAATAAAATATTTTTATTTCTTTGAAAGGCAGAGTTACAGAGAGGAAAGACACAGAGAAAGAGGTTTTCCATCCGCTGGCTCACTCCCCAAATGGCTACAACAGCCAGAGCTGGGCCGATCCAAAGCCAGGGGCCAGGACCTTCTTCCGGGTCTCCCATGTGGTGCCAGGGACTCAAGGACTTGGGCCATCTTCTGCTTTTCTAGGCCACAGAAGAAGAGCATTTCAGAGGGAGTGGCCAGGACAGGTTTCTGAGGCCATAAGCACTTGACATGTTCTAGGAATTCAGTGAGGGCAGAGTAGTATGAGATGAGGTTGAGGGTCTGTGTGTGGTGGGGATACTGACCCAGGGCTAACAGGTCCTGGCAAAGAGTTTGGATTTTATTGCAGTTACTGTACAAAGGGTCATAGTCAAGGGGACATTTCAAGATCGTGTGTGTTGGGGGGGTGGATGGGATGATACGGGTGGCTAAGAAGGAGCTGGAAGAATGGCTGACAGACTGGGCCTGACTGATGGGGAGAAGGCAGGATCAAAGATATCTAGACTTGGGATGTGAACAATTGCATGGGCACTGCTGCCATGTATGAAACTGAGGAAATTGGGAAAGGTCTGGTTTGATTGGTAGGACAGAATGAGACTAGGTGTGAAAAGCTGTGTTCGGAATACACGATGGATCTTGAAAAACGTCATGGAAATGTGTGTTATGAAAAACCTAGACTTGCATTTCTAAAATTTTATGCACCAAAGCAAACTTGCCTTCTAATTCCATTTTATGTGCACTTTAAGTCCCCTCGTGTGCTCCTTGTGTGATTTCAGCTCTGAATTGGGCTGTCAAGTGGGTAGATGGATGTCTGAGGCTGTGTCATGACTGAGTGCTGAGACCTGGGACCCAATGTGCTGACTTGGGGACTCTGTTTAGGAACAAGACGGCCCAGGACAAGGTTATTGGGCCTTGGCATTGGCCAAACAGAAGGGTGTCTCTTCATTTTTTAAAGTGTTAGTTTGCTCACATCATTTAGGAAAAGATCTTTCTCATTTTCAGAGCCAGCTCACAAATAGAGAAATGACTTAAATTCCACAAATTCCAAAGGTCAATCTGTTTTCTCAGTGGGTGTGTGCCCGGGATTTCGGGGTGGGTGTGAGTGGGAATTTGTTCCCTTAATTGAGATCAGCCTCTCTGTCCTTATTGATGAGTATCCAATGGAACTGAATGCTGATTTGGGTATTAATAGCATGTAGTTCTTTCACAGCATGGCTCCTAAACCAGGCCCAACCAAGAAAGAGCTGCCTTTCTTGTAACACTGGACGAAAAATCCACCTGCCATGTGAGGCTGTTGAGAGATGATGTGTACACATGTGTGCACATACTGAGAAATGTAGCACGTGGTGGAAAGACTTGGGGAGGGGCTGGCACTGTGGTGTAGTAGGTTAAGCCTCTGCCTGTGGTGTGAGCATCCCATATGGGCACTGCTTTGTGTCTAGGCTGCCTCTTCTGATCCAGCTCTCTGCCATGGCCTGGGATGGAAGAAGAGTATGGCCCAGCTGCACCCACATGAGAGACCTGGAAGAAGATTCTGGCTCCTGATTTCAGATGGGCCAGCTCCAGCTGTTGCAGCCATTTGGGGAATGAACCAGCTAATGAACCTTTCTTTCTGTCTCTCCCTCTCTGTGTCTGTAACTCGGCATCTCAAATAATCTTTAAAAAAGACAAGACTTGGGGGTACCTTTGACGTCAGGCAGATCTCACTGAGGGCTCTGACCTTGGCTCTCGGGAGCCATCCAAGGTGCAGCTTCACTGAGTATCTGAATAGCTGACGTAACCGACAAAAGAGGGTGCTATTTGTATGGGCTCAGCGAGTCCTAAGGGAACAAAGGGTGGATAGTTCAGTCTTTTAAAGATTTATTTATTCATTTGAAAGTCAGTTACACAGAGAGGTAGAGCCAGAGAGAGGTCTTCCATCTGCTGGTTCACTCCCCTATTGGCCACAATGGCCAGAGCTGTGCCGATCCAAGGGAGGAGCCAGGAGCTTCCTCTGGGTCTCTCACACAGGTGCAGGGGCCCAAGGACTTGGGCCATTGTCTACTGCTTTCCTTGGCCATAGCGGAGATCTGGATCGGATGTGGAGCAGCTAGGACTCAAGCCAGTACCCATATGAAATGCCAGCACTGCAGGCAGCAGCTTTTACCTGCTACACCACAGCACCAGCCCTGATAGTTCCGTCTTGACTAACTACTGTTCCTTCCAATTCCTTTCCCACCAGGCTGAACCTCTGAAAGAAGAGGAGGAAGATGGAGTCACTTTTGGCTCAAACTGCATAAACCACACTTTAGTGCATGCTATTCATTTACTTTGTTCTACTCCCAACAGGATCGCTGGGAACTTCCAAGTTGGACTGGAAGACAATATGTTGATAGTTCGCAGTTGTTTTAGTATCAATTTGTTCAAAAAAGTTAACTTTTTATAGTAGAACTTGGTTAGATACTGGAAAGTTCAGAATGTCCAGCAACTGGGAGTGATAGTTTTCTTTATTATCTTAAAACACATTTTTATTTCAAAAATGTCTTCACATTTTGTAGAAACTTCGACATCTGTATCAATATGCTTTAGTATATGTTTTTGGAGGAGAAAATGTGAAAGTGATGAAAATAGTTCAGGTGACAATGGTGGTATGTTTTGAAAATAAAAATTATGAGGGAGGTTGATATGTGCAAACATTTCAGTTTCTGTGTTTTAAGAAAGTGACCATCTGTAGGAAATAGAAGTATTTGTGTGATAATTACTAAATGCTCTCACCAAGTTTAAGTGCATGAATTTGCAGATATAGTTGAGCATTTGAATGTTTAGAAAACTGAAAACTGCATAAGTTAAGGCCATCTACAGAGCAACTATTAATTGGATGAGCAGAGTTAGACTGTAGGATGAACAGTCTAGTCATATAACCTAGTAACATGATTTAGTTTATTAATTTGTAGCTTACCTAAAACCAATGTTCACAACCTCATTTTATTGTCATTTTAAAATGAGCTGTTTTATTACATTTGACAAGATTTATAGAGTTCAAGAGCACTTATTTTTTTATTTGCATGTATTTCATAAATACAACTTTAGGGACATAGTAATTCTTGTCACCGTGCCTGTCCTGCCACTCACACTCCTACCCCTCTTCCTCTTCTCTCTTCTGTTCCAAGTCTTTTTATTAAGATTTATTTTCCTTTAATTTTATACAGAGAATATTGTGTTCAACACTTTGTATGAGGAAGAAAAAGAAAACAGACATAAAACAAAAACTGTTTCTCAACAGTCCAGACAATGGCTGTTCAAAACCATTGCATCTCAATGGTCATTTCACTTTTTTGTAGAAACAATTATTTTTAAAGAAGAACCCAAGAATGATACATTTTTGCAAGCACTTAAACATAAGATATAAGAATATCCTCCACTTAGTACACTAAAATGAAGTAATTCTTTGAGAACAAGTTTTACTATTAAGTCTCATAGTACAACACTTTGAGGACAGAGGGAAGTTAGTGCACAGTGACTCTTGTTTATTTAACAATTAACACTCTTGTGTATGACGTCAGTGATCACCCGAAGCTCTTGACATGTGCTACCTAGGCTGTGGAAGACTTTTGAATCCACAAACCCCATCAGTATTTAGACAGGGCCATAAGCAAAGTGGAAGAAAACTCCTCTCTTCAGAGAAAAGTACCTCCTTCTTTGATGGCCCCTTCTTTCCACTGGAGTCTCTCCTTCATGTAGGACACTTCCTGTCACAGTGTCTTGGCTTTCCATGGCTGAAATTTTCTCCTGGGCTTTTCCGCAAGACTAGAATGCCTTAAGGGTTGATTCTGAGGTCAGAGTGCTACTTAAGGCAATTGTCATTCTGGGTCAGCTGTATGGGCTGCTTCCTATGTTGGAGCATTCACTCCTTTCTAATTCTATTATTATTACCAAACACTTAGTCCTATTTATAATGATCACTTTAATGCTCCTATCTATATGATCACTCTAACACTTAATTCTGTTCATATGATCTTTATAACACTTGAAATGATATTTTTACCATCCAGTTTAAGGGGATTTGGGGTCCCATAGCAAGTTTTTAAACTGTAACCTTAGAAGTAAGTCTATAGGAATATATGCATAGCTATACTGCTTTACAGTTACAAACTTAATACATTTCACAGTTAGCAACTTTAGGATCATGGTAATTTTTCCATCTGTGTCCACCCTCACACCCACCCTTCCACACCCATTCCTCCTCCCTCATATTCTCTTTTAACTAAGATCTATTTTCAATTAAATTTGTTTCTTTTTAAAGATTTTGTTTGAAAGAATTATACAGTAGAAAGGAGAGGCAGAGAGAGAGAGGTCTTCCATCTGTTGGTTCACTCCCTAATTGGCTGCAATGGCCAGAGCTGCACTGATCTGAAGCCAGGAGCCAGGAGTTTCTTCTGGTTCTCCCACGTGGGTGCAGGGATCCAACGTCTTGAGCCATCTTATATTGATTTCCCAGGCCATAGCAGAGATATGGATCAGAAGTGGAGCATCCAGGACTTGAACTGGCACCCATATGGGATGCTGGCACTGCAGGCAGTGGCTTTACCCGCTATGCCACAGCACCGAACCCTCAATTAACTTTATACACATATGGTTAACTCTGTTAAGTAAGGAGTTCAATGATTAGTATGAAAGAAAAAAGATAAAGGAAAAAAATTTAAATATTCCTCAGTTAAGGCAAGGGCCTTTCAAAGTTGCTGCTTCTCAAAGTGTCAATTTCACTTCTTCAGGTTGTCTTTTAGGTGTTCTATTAGCTATCACAGGTCAGGGAGAACACACAGTATTTGCCCCTCTGGGTGGCTTATTTTACTGAGTATGATGTTTTCCAGTTTCATCCATTTTATTGTACATGACCAGATTTGGGGTTTTTTCCACTCCTTTTAGTATTCCATGGTGTACATATCCCATAATTTCTTTATCCAGTTTTCAGTTGACAGGCATTTGGGTTAATTACATGTCTTAGCTGATGTGAATTGAACTGTGATAAACATGGAGGTATAGATAGCTCTTCTACATGCTGATTTCATTTCTCTTGGGTAAATTCCCAGGAGTGGGATGGCTGGGTCGTATGGTAGGACTATGTTCAGGTTTCTGATGTATCTCCATACTGTCTTCCAGAGTGGCTATACCAGTTTACATTCCCACTGACAGTGGATAAGGGTGCCTTTTCCCCACACCAGCATTTGTTATTGATTTCTATATGAAAGCCATTATAACAGGGGTGAGATGAAAACACTGTGGCTTTGATTAGCATTTTCCTGACATTAGTGATCCTGAGCATTTTTTCATGTGTCTATTGGCCATTTGGATGTCCTCATTTGAAAAATGTCTAAGTCCTTGGCCCATTTCTTTCTTTTCTTCTCTTTCTTCTCTCTCTCTCTTTCTCTCTCTCTTTCTCTCTCTCTTTCTCTCTCTCTCTTTCTCTCTCTTTCTCTCTCTCTTTCTCTCTCTCTCCCTTTCCCTTTTCCCTTTTCCCTTTCCTTCTACAGAGAGGTAGAGACAGAGGACATCCATCCTTTGGTTCACTCCCCAGATGGCTGCAATGGCCAGATATGAGCTGATCTGGAGCCAGGAGCTTATTCCAGGTCTCCCACATGGGTGCAGGGGCCCAAGCACTTGTGCATCTTCTCCTGCTATCCCAGGCCATAGCGGAGAGCTGGATTGGAAGACTTAGCAGCCAGGACTAGAATCGGAGCCCATATAGGATGCTGGTGCTTCAGGCCAGGGCTTTAACCTGCTGTGCCACAGTGCCTGCCCCCCTTGGTCCATTTCTTAACTGGATTGTTTGTTTTGTTGTTGAGTTTCTTGATCTCTTTATATATTCTGGCTGTTAATCCTTTGTCAGTTTTATAGTTTACAGATATTTTCTTCTTGTTCTGTCAGTTGCCTCTTCACTTTGCTGATTGTTTCTTTTGCAATGCAGAAATTCTCAATTTGATGTAATCCCTCTTGTCGATTTTGGCTTTGATTGCCTGTGCCTTTGGGGCCTTTTCCAAGAACTCTTTGTCCCAATGTCTTGTGGGATTTCCCCAGTGTTATCTAATAATTCGATGATATTGTGTCACAGATTTAGGTCTTTAGTCCATCTTGCATGGGGATTTTTGTGTAAGGTGTAAGGTAGGGGTCTTGCTTCATGCTTCTGCATGTGGAGATCCAGTTTTCCCAGCACCATTTGTTGGAGAGACTGTCCTTGCTCCAGGGATTGATTTTAGCTCCTTTGCCAAAGGTAAGTTGGTGTAGATGTTTGGACTGATTTCTGGTGTTTCTATTCTGTTCCATCAGTCTATCCTTCTGTTTTTTGTATTAGTACCAGGCTGTTTTGATTATAACCACCTTGTAGTATGTCTTGACATCTGGTATTGTGATGCCTCTGGCTTTGTTTTGTTGTGTAAGATTGCTCTAGCTATTAGAGATCTCTACTGCCTCCGTATAAATTTCAGCATTGTTTTTTTCTATATCTGAGAATAATGTCTTTGGTATTTTGATTGGTATTGCACTGAATCTATAAATTGCTTTCAATAGTATGGGCATTCTGATGATACTGATTCTTCCAATGCATGAACATGGAAGATTTTTTTTCCATTTTTGACTACTTCTTTAATATTTTGTCATTCTTATCATAGAGATCTTTGAGATCCTTGGTTAAATTTATTTCAAGATATTTGATTTTTTGGTAGCTATTATGAATGGGATTGATCTTAGAAGCTCTTTGTCAGCTGTGGCATTGTCTGTATAGAAAGGCTGTGATTTTTGAGTGTTGATTTCATATTTTGCTACTTTTCCAAGAGTTACAATAATCTCTTGTTGGAGTCTTTTGAATTCCCTATATATAGAATCATGTCATCTGCAAATAAGGATAATTTGACTTCCTCCTTCCCAACTTGTATCACTTTGTTTTCTTTTCTTGCCTGATGGCTCTGGCTAAAATTTCCAGGATTATATTGAATAGCAATGGTGAGAGTGGGTATCCTTGTCTAGTTCCAGATCTCACTGGAAATGCTTCCAACTTTTCTCTGTTCAATATGTTGCTGGCTGTGGGTTTGTCATAACTTGTCTGGATGGTGTTGAGAAATGTTCCTTGTATTTTGATTTTGCTTAGAGTTTTCATCGTGAAAGGGTGTTACATTTTGTCGAATGCTTTCTTTGTCTATTGAGATAATTATATGGTTTTTGTTCTTCAGTTTTTTTTTTATTTTTTTTATTTTTTTTTTATAACGCTTTTATTTAAAGAATATGAATTTCCAAAATACAGCTTATAGATTACAATGGCTTCTCCCCCCATAACTTCCCCCCCACCCGCAACCCTCCCCTTTCCCACTCCCTCTCCCCTTGCTTCACATCAAGATTCATTTTCAATTTTCTTTATATACAGAAGATCAGTTTACTATATATTAAGTAAAGATTTCAACAGTTTGCCCTCACATAGCAACACAAAGTGAAAAAAATACTGTTGGAGTACTAGTTATAGTATTAATTCACAATGTATAGCACATTAAGGACAGAGATCCTACATGATATATTTTTTTTAAAAATTGATTAATTTTCTAGGCAATTTCCAATTTAACACCAAGATTTTTTTTTCATTTTTAATTATCTATATACAGAAGATAGATTCAGTATATACTAAGTAAAGATTTCATCAGTTTGCACCCACACAGAAACACAAAGTGTAAAATACTGTTTCAGTGCTAGTTATAGCATTACTTCACATTGGACAACACATTAAGGACAGATCCCACATGAGACGTAAGTACACAGTGACTCCTGAAGTTGATTTAACAATTTGACACTCTTGTTTATGGCATCAGTAATCTCCCTAGGCTCTAGTCATGAGTTGCCGAGGCTATGGAAGCCTTTAGGGTTCGCTGACTTCAATCTTATTCCGACAGGGTCATAGTCAAAGTGGAGGTTCTCTCCTCCCTTCAGAGAAAGGTACCTCCTTCTTTGATGGCCCCATTCGTTCCACTGGGATCTCATTCACAGAGATCTTTCATTTAGGTCTTCTTTTTTTTTCCAGAGTGTCTTGGCTTTCCATGCCTAGAATATTCTCATGGGCTCTTGAGCCAGATCTGAATGCCTTAAGGGCTGATTCTGAGGCCAGAGTGCTATTTAGGACATCTGCCATTCTATGAGTCTGCTGTGTATCCTGCTTCCCATGTTGGATCATTCTCTCCCTTTTTGATTCTATCAGTTAGTATTAGCAGACACTAGTCTTGTTTGTGTGATCCCTTTGACTCTTAGACCTATCAGTGTGATCAATTGTGAACTGAAATTGATCACTTGGACTAGTGAGATGGCCTTGGTACATGCCACCTTAATGGGATTGTATTGGAATTCCCTGGCACAATTCTAACTCCATCATTTGGGGCAAGTCAGCTTGAGCATGTCCCAAATTGTACATCTCTTCCCTCTCTTATTCCCCCTCTTATATTTCACAGGGATCACTTTTCAGTTAAAATTTAAACACCTAAGAATAATTGTTTGTTAATTACAGAGTTCAACCAATAGTACTAGAATAAAAAAATTACTAAAATGGATAAAGTATTACATTGTACAACAACAGTCAGCACAAGAGCTGATAGTGAAATGGACACTATGAGAAACAGTTCTTCAGTTTTTTGATGTAATATATCATACTGATTTACAAGTGTTGAACCATCCCTGCATACCAGGTATAAATCCCACTTGGTCAGGGTGAATTATTTTCTGATGTGAAGTTGGATTCAATTGGCTAATATTTTGTTGAGGATTTTTGTGTCTGTGTTCATCAGGGAAATTGTTCTATAGTTCTGTTTCTCTGTTGTATATTTTTTCCAAATTTAGGAATTAAGGTGATGCTGGCTTCATAGAAAGAATTTGGGAGGATTGCCTTCCTTCCAATTGTTTAGAATAGCTTGAGGAGAAATGGAGTTAGTTTCTTTATTAAATGTCTGGTAGAATTCAGTGAAGCCATCCCATGCTGGGCTTTTCTCTGTTGTGAGAGTTTTTATTACTGATTCAATTTCCATCTTGGTTATTGGTCTATTTAGGTTTTCTATGTTTTCCTGGCTCATTTAGGCAGGTTGTTTGTGTACAGAAATCTATCCATTTCTTCTAGGTTTCTCATTCTATTGGAATACAGCTCTTTGCAGTAATTTCTGATTATTTTTATTTCCGTGGGATCTGTAGTTGTATTTCCTTTTTCATCTCTAATTTTATTAATTTGGGTCTTCCTTTTTTCATTACTTGGGCCAATGATGTGTCAATTTTATTTTTTCAAAAAACCAGCTATTCATTTTGCTGATCTTTTATTTGTTTTATTGGTTTTGATTTTGTTGATTTCTTCTCTAATTATTTTCTCCTGGTTTTGGGTTTGGTTTGTTGTTTTTCTAGGTCCTTAACATGCATGGATAGCTTGTTTATTTGATGTCTTTCCAGTTTCTTGATGTAAGCACTAATAGCCATAAACTTTCCTCTTAACACTGCTTTTGCTGTATCCCATAAGTTTTTGATATGTTGTATTGTCATCTTAATTTATTTCCAGGAATTTTTGATTTCTTCAGTGACCTGTTCATTCAGGAACATGTTGTTCAGTCTCCATGTGTTTTCATATGTTCTGGAGATTCTTGAGTTGATTACCAACTTTATTCCATTGTAGTCCAAGAAGATGCATGGTATGAATTCAATTTTTTTGAATTTGCTGAGACTTGCTTTATGGCCTACTGTTTGTTCTATCCTAGAGAAAGTTCTATGCACTGGTGAAAAGAATGTGTTCTGCAACTGTAGAATGAAAATTTCTGTAGATATCTATTAGGTCCATTTGGTCAATATTGTTGATTAACTGTTGTTTCCTTGTTGATTTTCTGTCTGGTTAATGTATCCATTGCTGAAAGTGGGGTATTGAAGTCCCCTGTTACTATTTTGGTTATGTCTATGTCTCTCTTTAGAGCCATTAACATTTATTTTAAATAGCCAGGTGCCCTGTAATTAGGTGCATACACATTTATAGTAGTCACATCTTCCTGTTGAATTGATTCCTTCATTCATATATGGTGCCCTTCTTTTTTTAAACAGTTTTGTGTTAAAGTCTGTTTTGTCTTACATTAGCATGGCCGCACCAGCTCTTTTTTGGTCTCTGTTGGCATGGAATATATTTTTCCATCCTTTTACTTTGAGTCTGCATGTATCTTTGCTGGTGAGATGTGGTTTTTTTTGAAGGCAGCAAATAGGGTTTTTTTTTTAAATCCCTTCATCCAGTCTGTTTCTCATAACTAGAAAGTTGAGGCCATTTACATTCAAGGTGACTATTGATAAGAAACTTGACCCTGCCATTTTCCCATAAATACTCCTGTTGTTTACTTTGGATTTCCTTCGCACTTTTACTGGGAGATTTTCTGCCTTCACCTTTTGGATGATGACCATGGTTTTGTGTTCTGCGTGTAGCACATCCTTAAACATCTTTTGTAAGGCTGGACAGATGGTGACGGATTTTTTCAGTTCTTGTTTGTTATGGAAGGTCTTTATTTCACTTTCATTCACAAATGAGAGCTTTTCAGGGTACAGTATTCTGGATTAATTTTTTCTCTTAAACTTGGAATATATCTTGCCATTCTTTCCTAGCCTGTAGGGTTTCTAATGTGAAGTCTGCTATGAGTCTAGTTGGAGATCCTCTGAAAGTAATCTGGCATTTCTCTCATGCACATTTTAGAATCTAATCTTTGTGCTTTACTGTGGAGAGTTTGATTGCATGCAATGTGTTGTTGTGAAGACTTTTTCTGGTCATGTCTGTTGGGAGTTCTATGTCCTTCCTGTACTTGGATGTCCCTTTCTCCAAATTATGAAAGTTTTCTTTTATTATTTCACTGAGAAGGCCTTCGAATATTTTCTCTTTTCATGCCTTCAGGGATTCCTAAGGCCTGTATGTTGGGTTGTTTGATAGTATCCTGTAGATCTCCAACAGTGATTTTTAGTTTTCTAATATCTTCTTTTTGGTCTGCCTGTAAAATTTCCAGAGATTTGTCGTCTAGCTGGAATAATCTTTCTTCTGCCTCACCAGCTCTGTTAAGACTTCCCACTGCATTTTTTATTTGACCTGTTGAATTCTTCATTTCTAGTATTTCATTTTGATTTCTCCTTAAGGTCTCAATCATGGGAAATTTTCATTGTATCATGTATAGTTTTCTTTAGTCCATGAATTTGCTTCTGAGTGCTTCTGTGTAATCTGATGGTTATTTTTTTGAATTCTGTCTGGCATTTCCTCAAGTTCTTCATCTTCACCTTCTAATATTGAAATTCTGTAGTGTTCCCTTGGGGGCTCACCATGACTTATTCTTATTTCTTGAATATTTTCCTTTATTCTTCGGCATTTGTATATTTGTGGTTTTTGTTTTGTTTGTTTGTTTTTGGAGGGGAGGTCTGGTGGCTGTTGTCTTTGGTCTGTGTCTCTCTGGCTTCGTGGGGCAGCTACACTTTCAGTCTTTCCTATGAGCACAGCTCCCTCCTCTATGAGCTGTTACAGGTAACTGAGGAGCTTAGAGAGTGTGGAGAGGTGCTCTGTGGTTGCCGAGGCCCTAGCCCCACTCTGTCTCCTCTTATGCAGTCATTGTTTTCTCAGACTCAACTCCCAGGGCTCTGCAGGTCGTGGATTGTCAGTAGGAGAGACTCCACCCCACTAGCCAGTCCTATCTACAAGGAAACTCAAGTGTTCAAGAGCCACTGTGTGTGTGTGTGGTTCTCCCAACCAGCTTCAGTGTCAGTGTTGGGGGGTTTTCCTCTGGTTAAGTCTGTAGTTCACGGCACACAAGTTTCTGCCCACTGTAGCTCCACTCCGTTCTCGATGGCGCTGTGCAGATAGGAGAGCCCTACAGGCGGTACTTCCCCTCTGTAAGGGTGACTCCTCTTCTTCTGTTGCCAAACAACTGGCACGGTGCAACTGGCACAGAGGGGGAAGGAATTCTTCTGAGTTGTTGTGGCCCTGGTGGATTGGGTGGGGTGCAACCCCTGTTATTGATTGTTGAGCACACATGGGAGTTGGGGTGCTAGCTAACTGCCTGTGTCCCCCAAAAATGGCCTGAGCCTGCAAGCCATTGCAAGTCTCTTCTGTAGCAGCGAAGGGTAAGGGAGAGATATGAACAGTCTTTTTTTCCTTTCTTCCCACCTCTGCGGTTTTAGGGGGTTTGTGTGTAACTTTAAAAGCAGTTCACCACGCTCTCCCTCTTGCTGTATCAGCAGTGCTGTGGGCCCGTGGAGTCCCCTCTCACCTCGTTTGCCAGGGCCGGTATATTCCTCCCTGGATCCAAGCAGCCATAAGAGTACTTATTTTGAAAGTCTAAAACATGAATGAGGTCGACCAACCTCATTTTATTTAGGTATAATCAGTTCAAGGATCACAATTTCTGGTGCCTTGGAGCTTAGTATAGAATCTGATGCCTTTACATGGACAGTCTTGATTGAAGCAACTGCTAAAGAGTGCGTATGATTTCCAGTAACCAGTGAGCATACGAGGGTACTTCAAAAGTCTGTGGGAAAACAAAATTAAAGACTAGTTTGTTTTGGTGCAAAAAATTGAAATCTGTGGATACTTTTTCATACTAAGTATTTTTCCATGAACTTTTTAAAGAGCCCTCATATGCAAGGATTTCAAAACTTCATATCAAAATAACTTAAAATTTGTGTTTTTTTTTAATTTGAGAGGCAGATAGAGACTGATAGACTAACAAATTAGCAGAGAAAGGGCTCCCATCGCTGGTTCACTCCCCACCTACCTGGAATGGCCATGGCGGGAGGTCGAAGCCAGAAGCCGGGAACTCTATCCAGGTCTCCCACACAGCCTCCAGCTACTTGAATCATCAGATGCTGAATCCTGGGGTCCATTAGCAGGAAGTTAGAATCTGGAACAGTGCCAGGACTGAGACACAAGTTTCTGCTATGGGACTTGGATGTCTTAACCATTAGGCCAAACACCTGCTCCAAACCTATCTTTTAATTGCATTTTCCATAAACGTTTGGAAGAATGCTTGTATGTTTAAGCACTTTGCTCTACGAACCCTCGAGTTTGCATACATGGAGGGTGTTAGCATGAGTAAGATGTATATGGCTGTTGAGAGCGTAGTCTGGAGACCTTGGAAGACCGTCAGTGGAAGCTCTATGAGGCAGCAGGCAGCAGTGTGGTGTAACTGAGCATCTCATTGTGAGGAAGGAAGAGTCATTTTTGTTGGGGTGATCAGGGATGGCTTCATGGGAAAGAGGTCCCATTTGAAATAGACCTTGGCCGGCGCCACGGCTCACTAGGCTAATCCTCCACCTTGTGGCGCCGGCACACCAGGTTCTAGTCCAGGTCGGGGCGCCGGATTCTGTCCCGGTTGCCCCTCTTCCAGGCCAGCTCTATGCTGTGACCAGGGAGTGCAGTGGAGGATGGCCCAAGTGCTTGGGCCCTGTACCCCATGGGAGACCAGGAGAAGCACCTGGCTCCTGCCTTCGGATCAGCGCGTGCGCTGGCCACAGTGCGGTGGCCATTGGAGGGTGAACCAACGGCAAAGGAAGACCTTTCTTTCTGTCTCTCATTGTCCACTCTGCCTGTCAAAAAAATTAAAAAATAGCCCTTAGAGGGGTTTTTCTAGGCTTGCAGAAGAGGGATTGACAAGAATATAGGAACAGAGATAGAAAAATGCAGGGTTTGTATTAGGCCATTATGCTATGGAGTGTTCAAGGGAATTATTTTTTAAAAAACTTATTGGCTGGACTGTGGCTATTTTTTTAAATTATTTATTCATTTATTTGAAAGTCAGAGTTACACAAAAGGAGAGGCAGAGAGAGAGAGACGTCCTCCATCTGCTAGTTCACTCCCCAATTAGCTGCAGCAGTTGGAGCTGCACTGATTTGAAGCCAGGAGCTTCTTCTGGGTCTCCCAGGTGGGTGCAGGGGCCCAAGGACTTGGGCCATCTTCTCCTGCTTTCCTAAGCCATAGCAGAGAGCTGGATCAGAATTGGAGCAGCCAGGACCTGAACCAGCAGCCATATGGCATGCCAGCACTGCAAGTGGCAGCTTTACCTGCTACACCATAGTGCCAGGCCCTTTATTTTTAAAGATTTTTTTTTTTATTTGAGAGGCAGAGTTATAGACTGGTCTTCCATCTGCTGGTTCAGTCCCTAAATGGCCACAATGGCCAGAGTTCAGCCAATCCAGAGCCAGGAGCCAGGAGCTTCTTCCACATCTCCCAGGTGGGTGCAGGGGCCCAGGCAGTTGGGTCACTGCTTCCCCAGGCTGTAAGCAGAGATCTGGATCAGAAGTGGAGCAGCCAGGACTTGAACCAGCACCCATATTAGGATATCAGCCCTGTAGGAGAGGGCTTAACCTACTATACCACAGTGCTGACCTGGGAAATTAAATTTAATGAGGCCCAAACTACAGTACCCTTCCTGACTTGATTGCAGGACTTCATTCTGTTGGTGAGAAGGAGCCAGTGAACACTTGGAATAGGGAAGGAAACGGGGGAGGTCCAAGATGGCTGAATAGGGAAAAGACATTCTGATTTTGACCAGGGGAAGATAAGAAGAAAAGCAGAGGAAGTGCATTCCTAGGGGGAGAGTTGGAGAGAAGTTTGCGGTGGAAATTCTACAGGAAGAAGAGATAACGCTGTGGAGCAGTGAGCAGGGACACCACCCACGACTCCCACAGCCAGGAGCTAGAGGAGACGCCCTCTTCTGAGAGCAAGGTGAGAGCAGACTGCGGCAGCACGTGTCTCCCACTGCCTGAGGGAGAACCTTGTACTACACTGACTTTGAGTCTGGCCTGGAGCGCTGGGGTGAGGGGCAGGGTGCCCATCTAACCCCATGAAGGGAGAGCGCATTTCTTTCTCCCCAAACCCCTTACATGGGCATGCAATGACTAGCAGGGGGAAGTGCCATCTTAATAACACGATCAGATGCTGTGATGGCTCATGTTCTTGTGCAACTAGGGGGTATTATTGGAGGGTTTGTTCTGCAGTTCCCACTGACTTTGAGCCTGACTTGGAGGCTTGGCAAGGGGCTAGACACCCGCTTTATCACAGGCGCCCAGGTTCAAACTTCCATGGTGGAGCACTGACGGGCAGCTGGCTCTGGGAATGCCTCTGCTCCCTCCATGAATGTGGCAGACTCGCGAGGCTGGGAGGATCCCCCTGCACTTTGTGATGTGGGAGCCTTGTGTGCTGTAACTGAGGGAATTCTGTGACTGGACGAAAGGGTGTAGAGTATAACTGGGCTCCAGGCAATCACTGTGTGTGGCTTACTAGGCTCAGAGTTCCCTGCATGCCTGGGATGGGTCACTGCAGAGGGTTCCATGCTCACAAAGCCACACAGATACTTGGTGTGGTTTGTGCACCTGCATGGGGTTGGGGGTTGTAGCCATTGTGGACTGACTCTGGACAGCAATCAGGCTGTGACTGCACCAGCTGACATGATCATACCCTCCCCACTACTGACAATAGAAGAGCTCTACCAGGCCTGACCTGGGTATCACTGTGGACTCTTGCCTCACCCTCAAGCACTGGCCAGAGATCCCTGGCCCCACCCAGCACATGCCTCTGGATATCCACTGAGAGAGCAGACACTCCACTAAGCCACAGAGGCATAGTTCAAAGATGAAAGCCATCAGAGAAGAAAACCAACAAGCGTTTCCATCAATGCCTAAAAATAAATGAAGAAATATAAAAAAACATGGACAGGCAGACAATGTGACTCCTCCAAAGGAATGCAACACTTCAATATTAGAATGTGAAGATAAACAGATTGATGAAATGCCTGAAAAGGAATGTCTAAGAATGATCGACCATAAGGTTACTCAAAACTGAACAGTGTACTCCTGAAGGTTGTAGAAGAAATAAACTCCTGGAAGAAAAGATAATATAACTTGTAAAAACTTATGGGACACAGCAAATTAGTCTGAAGATAGAAGTTTATAGCAACTAATGCCTACATCAAGAAATTGGAAAGACAGCAAATGAGTTACCAATGCATCTTGACTTGGGGGAAAAAAACAAATTAGGAGGAAAGCAATAATTAGAGAAGAAATGAACAAAATTGAAACAAATATAAACAGTGAAATGAAGAGCTTTTTAAAAAAATACTATTGGCTTAATGAAAAGAGGGAGAAGACCCAAATCAAAATCAGATGATAAAGAAGATATAACACTAGATAGCACAGGAATAAAAAGAATCATCAGGCCGGCGCCGTAGCTCAACAGGCTAATCCTCCGCCTTGTGGCGCCGGCACACCTGGTTCTAGTCCCGGTCGGGGTGCCGGATTCTGTCCCGGTTGCCCCTCTTCCAGGCCAGCCCTCTGCTGTGGCCCAGGAGTGCAGTGGAGGATGGCCCAAGTGCTTGGGCCCTGCACCCCATGGGAGACCAGGAAAACACCTAGCACCTGGCTCCTACCATCGGATGAGCGCGGTGCGCCGTCCGCGGCGGCCATTGGAGGGTGAACCAAGGGCAAAGGAAGACCTTTCTCTCTGTCTCTCTCACTGTCCACTCTGCCTGTCACAAAAAAAAAAAAAAAAAATCCTCAGGAATTACTACAATGATACGCCAACAAATTGGAAAATCTAGAAGAAAGTAATAAATTCCTCAACACATAAATCTGAAATTGAGGCATGAAGACGTTGAAAATCTAAACAGACCAATAACCAATACAAAGATTGAATCAATAATATAGACCCTCCCACCAAAGAAAAGCCCAAAACCAAATGGCTTCACTGATGAATTCTAAACCTTTAAAGAACTAATTCCAATTCTTCTCAAAGTATTCAAAACAATTTAAAGGGACCGAATTCCTCCAAACTTCTTTTGTAAGGCCAAAACCAGAAAAAGATACAACAAAGAAAGTATCATAGACCAATACTGCTGACGAATACAGATGCAAAAATTCTCAACAAAATACTAGGTAATCAAATCCAGCAACACATTCAAAAGATAATTCATACAGGCCAACTGGGATTTATCCCTGGTGTGCTGAGATGATTCAACATATGCAAATCAATAAATGTGATACATCATATTAATCTGTAGAATAAAAACCATGATTATCCCAATAGATGTAAAGCATTTGATAAAATACAACATCCTTTTGAGATTAAAAGACATTAAGCAAACTGAGTATAGAAGGAACATTCCTTAACACAATCAAGACACTCTATGACAAACCCACTGCCAACGTCATATTGATTTGGGAAAGTTGAAATCATTTCCACTAAGATCCAGAACGAAACAAGGATTTCCACCTTGACTGTTGATTTTCACCATAGTTCTGGAAGTTTTGGTTACAGCCATTAGGCAAGAAAAAAATAAGCAGATACAAATTAGGAAGAAATCAAGTGGCTGGTGCTGTGGTGCAGTGGGTTAATGCCCTGGCCTGAAGTGCCAGTGTCCCATGTGGACGCACGTTTGGGACCCTGCTGCTCCACTTCCGATCAAGCTCTCTGCTATGGCCTGGGAAAGCAGTAGATGGCCCAAGTCCTCGGGCCCCTGCACCCACATGGGAACCTGGAAGAAGCTCCTGGCTCCTGGCTTTGGATTGGCGCAGCTCCAGCTGTTGTGGGCAATTGGGGAGTGACCCATTGGACGGAAGACCTCTCTCTCTCTCTGCCTCTCCTCTCTAACTCTGACTTTCTTTTTAGACATTTATTTATTTTATTTGAAAGAAAAATCTAACGACTCACAGCAAAAAAAAAAAAATTGTCCGTTTGCAGATCATATAATCCTGTTTATGGGAGAACCAAAAGACTCCAACAAGAGACTACTGAAATTCATTAGATTTTTATAAAGTTGCAGGATATAAAATCACACAAAAATCAATAGCCTTTTTATATGCAAACAATGCCACCCCAGAGCACTTGGTACGTTCTATGCCACAATACCTACAAAACAACTTAAATACCTCAGAATAAATTTAACCAAGGACATGAAAGATCTCTGTGATGAAAACTACAAAACATTAAGGAAAGAAATAGATGACACCACAAAGGAAGAACCTTCCATGTTCATGATCTAAAGAATATCATCAAAATGTCCATATTACCTAAAGCAATTTATAGGCTCAGTGTGATGCCAATAAAAATACCAATGACATTCTTCTTAGATCTAGAAAAAGAATTAATATTTATTTTATTTATTTGAAAGAGAGAGGTAGAAACAGACGTCTTCCATCCACTGGTTCATACTCCAGACAGACCCAACAGCCAGAGCTGTGCCAATCTGAAGCCAGGAGCTGCTTCTGGGTCTCCCACAAGGATGTAGGGGCCCAAGGACTTGGGCCATCTTCTGCTTCCCCAGGCCATAGCAGAGAGCTGGATCGGAAGAGGAGTAGCTTGGACTAGAACTGGCACCTATATGGGATGCTGGTGCCTCAGGCCAGGGCTTTAACCCACTGTGGCACAGCGCCAGCCCCAGAAAAAACAATGTTAAAATTTGATTGGAAACAGAAAAGACTATGAGTAACTAAAGCAATCTTAAACAACAAAAACAAATCCGAGGCATCACTAAGCGAGACTTCAAGACATACCACAGAACAGCTATAATCAAAGCAACCTGGTGCTGGCAAATAGACATGTAGACAAATGGAGCAGAATAAAAGGCCAGAAATTAATCCATGCATCTACAACCAAGTAATCTTTGACAAACAAACTGAAATCAATCCCCAGAGAAAAGACGGTCTCTTCAACAAATGGTACTGGCAAAATTGGATCTATACACGCAGAAGTATGAAGCAAGACGCCAACCTTACACCTTATACAAAATGGACCAAGGATCTATATGACCTGATACCATCCAATTACTGGAGGATAACATCGGGGAAGCTCTGCAAGACATTGGCATAGGCAAAGACTTCTTGGAAAAGACCACTGAAGCAAGGCAATAAAATAAATAAAATAGACAAATGAGATTGTATCAAGCTGAGAAGCTTTTACTGCAAAGGAAGTGCTCAACAAAGTGAAGAGGCAACTGACCAAATGGGAGAAAAGAATTGCAAACTATACACCTGATAAAGGATTAATATCCAGGATCTCTAAAGACCTCAAGAAATTCAACACCAATGATGCAAACTAACCCAGTTAAGAAATGGTCAAAGGGGGGCCGACATAGTCGTGTAGTAGACTAAGCCTCTGCTTGTGGTGTGGTGCTGGCATCCCTTATTTGTGCCAGTTTATGTCCCAGCTGCTCCTCTTCTAATCTAGCTCTCTGCTTATGGCCTGGGATAGCAGGAGAAGATGGCCCAAGTGCTTGGGCCCCTGCACCTGTGAGGGAGACTGGAAAGATGCTCTGCCTTCAGATCAGCCCAGCTCCAGCCACTGTGGCATCCACATCTAACTCAACCCTGCTCCCCCAGGCAGTCCTAGTACTGCCCTCCCCTGCTGAGTGCAGGATCACCCTACACTCCCGTCTCTACTCAGAATCTTCCACTTGATCTTTTACCTCATTCCATGTCTTGTGGCATCTCCCAATGTAATCTTCTTTGTGGTCTAGCCTGGATTTTCCTTGATTTCACGGGGGACCATGCCACTACTGTGCCTCTCCCTTGGCTTCGCTGAGATCTTCTTCCCCTAGGAATTGCAAGCTTTCCATCTAAGCTGTCATTTCCCTCTGAATGCAGTGGCACCAAGACTATATTTCCAACCTTGTTTTTCTGCCCTTGCCTCTCAGCCTGAACTGGAGCTGCCTCTTCCAGAAGTTTCTAGAATGTGCCGTGACAGCACTGTCATTATGCCTCTCCTTAATACTGTTGATTATATCAGAAACATTCTTTGCCCAATTCTCTCCCCTACGGGAGCCTTTACATGTGCTTCCTGGCCTGGCTCCTGCTCTTTCCGCTCACACAATGTCTCCCCAGGCCGCACTCAGCCGCTCCTCTAGGCTCACCCAGTGTCCAAGCTCATCCCTGTGGTCAGTCTTGGCTCGTGATGCGATGGCTGCTGTCCAGGGATGTGCACACTTTGTGCCTTAGTAGAAGCAAGAGATGAATGAAGTCATTGTCTCAGGAAGAAACTGGAGCGGGGGTACCTCCAGGTTCCTCCAAGGCCACAGAAACCAAAGACGGGAAGTTGGGGAATGTGGCTGTTAACCCTGTCGTGATGGTAAAAAGGAAAGAAAGGTAGGAACAGACCATGGCATCTCGGTCATTGTACAAAGAGGGGCATGGGATAGTCAATTTTATGTGTCCATATGGCTAGACAGGCGTGCCCCAGCTGTCTGTGCAGACCAGGTGCGACTAACATTGAGGTCAGTAGACTCAAAGCAGATGACTGCCATGGGGGTGGGCCTTGTCCCTCAGTGGCCTTAAGAGGAAAGACTGAAGTCGCCAAGGAGGACACAGTTCTGCCTCAATTCTGCATCGTGGAAACCCTGCCTGAGTTTGCCACGTACCATTAAGCTTTCAGACTCAGGACTGCAGCCTCCACTCCCCTGTGCCATGATTTCCCCTTGCTCACCTCCACAATCATGTAAGCCAGTGGCAGGAAATAAGCCTGTGTATCTACTAATATACATCTGTCTCCCAGCAGTTCTGGCGCTCTGGAGAACTCTAATAAAGGTGTCTTTACACTGGTGTAGCTAAGACCTGTCCCGCTAGTGCCAGGAATGAAGCAGTCATGTGTGTGGAGGGGAGTGGGATGAGAAGTTAGGGACAAATATCAGTGAGTCAAGAATCTAGCTGCTTTTTAGAAAGTTCATACATGCAGAGAGAGCAGTCAGTCTTCAAGGTGAAAACACACATTTTGCATGAAGTCAAGGATTGATAGCAACTTGTTTCCACCTGGACTGGGAGGCATTGTGTAGGGGCCCTTAGACTCAATTTTCTACTCATTTATGGTTTCATGATCCCATGTATGATACTGTTGGTCTGATAATTGGGGTGGGACGCAGAACAGACCCCCTTTGTTCTGGAAGAGCAGGGGAAGCCCCTTTTCCTGGGATTCGGGTACAGCCAAGAGCTTGCCTTCCAGCTTTCCCATTGGGCTCACGAGTTTTTTTGTTATGGGATATTAAAGGGAAAACACACTCGCTGACATTGATTAAAGCCCAGAAAACTAGTCTCAATAAAGGATAGTTTTACACAGACTAGCTTAGCCAAAAGTGCCTCAGTCTCAGAAATCTACAGCATCTACCATTTATTTCTAGGGCCACACCGAGACTGTGCTGTTCACGCCTCCCTCCATGCAGGGGCACTTGAGAAGGTTTGTGGAACATTGGACTGAAAGGTGAGTTTGGGGAGGTTGCTTTGGTGCAGTGGGTTAGGCCACCACCTAGATTGTCTGAGTCCCGGCTACTCCACTTCTGATCTAGCGTCCTGCTAATGCTTCCCAGGAGGCAGCAGAAGATGGTTCAGTCCTGGGTCCCTGACACCCATGGGAAAGATTCAGATTAAATTCTGGCTTTGTCATGGCCCAGAGACAGCTGTTGTGGACGTTTGGGGAGGAAACTAGAAAATGCAAGGTCTGTCTCTGTTGCCAGGCCTTTAGAGTAGATGAAAATAAATATATAAAATGGTACAAAAACTTTTGAAATCCGTGCAAACTCTGTTCATGATATGTGTTTCCACAGACTTTTTGTAGACTCAACCCAGTTATAACTGCACAGGAGTTTTCTGGGTTTTTTTTTTTTGTTCTCAGCTCAGGAGTCGCAAAATCCAATGCATTCCAGGGGCAGCCAGGTTAATAGGCATCATTTGAAAGGATGAGAGGTGGTACCTTTGGGAAATACAGGAGCACGGGCACCAGCAGAAGACCCCCGGGGAGCTGCAGGCCGTCACATGGAACATCAAGGTGAGTGTCGGGAGCTTCGAGTGCACGAAGAAGGCTGAGCTCCACCTCATTGTGTCTGCCAGGCACAGTTTGCACACAAACACTTGGTTGATGGGCTCCCAGTGGGTTGTTCCCACTCCATATGCCTGCATTTACAAATCAGTGAAGATATGACTTACAGGTGGCCTTGTCAATCTATTGGATTATCTATCATTCACTCACTGTGAAGTTTAAGACAAAACCATGACCTATAAACAGCTTCTATTTTCTCTCTATTCCCCTGTGACTGAATGTCAATGTTTTCTGAAGGTCAAGAAATATTTAAGGTGGCTGTAGCTGGTGTTGTGTGAGTGACTGTTTCTTTGTGTGTGTGGGAGAAGAACTCTTCCTTAAATATGTGAGTAAAATCTGATTTGGGAGAAAGTCCGCTGTAACAGACACATACAGTTTCTTTATATAAAGGAATTAAGAGATTTATCTAGGGGAATACTTACTCTGTATAAGTATTTCAATTTGCAACAGTAGTTATTAGGCCTTGCCATAGGGACAGAAGATTCATCATTTTTTTTGTTTTGATAGGCAGAGTTAGTGACAGACAGGTCTTCCTTCCATTGGTTCTCCCCCCAAATGGCAGGTACGGCTGGCGCTGCACCAATCCAAAGCCAGGAGCCAGGTGCTTCCTCCTGATCTCCCATGCGGGTACAGGGTCCAAGCACTTGGGCCATCCTCCACTGCCTTCTTTGGCCACAGCAGAGAGCTGGATTGGAAGAGGAGCAACCGGAACAGAATCCGGTGCCTCAGCCGGGACTAGAACCCGGGGTACTGGCACCGCAGGCAGAGGATTAGCCTAGTAAGCTGCGGTGCAGGCCTCATCGTTTATTTTTAAACTCAAAAGTTGTTTGTTTGTTTGTTTTGACAAAGTGGACAGTGAGAGACAGAGAAAGGTCTTCCTTTTGCCGTTGCTTCACCCTCTAATGGCCGCTGCAGCCAGCACGTTGCGGCCAGCACACCACTCTGATCCGAAGCCGGAGCCAGGTGCTTCTCCTGGTCTCCCATGCGGGTGCAGGGCCCAAGCACTTGAGCCATCCTCCACTGTACTCTCGGGCCACAGCAGAGAACTGGCCTGGAAAAGGGGCAACCGGGACAGGATCCGGCACCCCAACCGGGACTAGAACCCGGTGTGCAGGCGCCGCAGGTAGAGGATTAGCCTTTTGAGCGCCGGCCTAAACTCAAAAGTTCTAATGAGTTTGTTACAATCACTGTTTTCAGCAATGAAAGGGGTGGCTTACAACATCCCTTGGGTTTCTGAATTCAAGATTCCAGCTTCCTGCTGATAGGCAGCAGATGATAACTCAAGTCTTTGGGTCTTTGCCACCTTTGTGGGATACCAGCACTGAGCTCTCAGTTCCTGGCTTCTGTCTGGCCCAGAGCAGCTGTTGTGAACATCTGAAGAGTAAACCAGATTGTGGAAGATCCTTCTTTAAAGCATTAAAAATGTGGCTGGCATTGTGGAATGGCCAGTAAAGCTGCCATCCGCAATGCTAGCATCCGTTTGGGCACCGGTTTGAGTGCTGGTTGCTCCACTTTGGATCCAGTTCTCTGCTAATAGCCTGGGAAAGGAGTGGAGGATGACCCAAGTGCTTGGGCCCATGCACCCATATGAGAGACCCGGAGGATGCTCCTGGCTTCTGCCTGGCCCAGCACCAACTGTTGTGGCTATGTGGGGAGTGCACAGCATATGAAAGATCTCTCTCCCTCTAACTTTTTTCAAATAAATGTAATCTTTAAAAAATACAAGAAAATGATGAGGCTTTTCCATTTCCTTATTTTTTTTAAAAAAAGACTTATTTGAGAGGCAGAGTTAGAAGTCGTCAATCCTCTGGTTCGCTCCGCATATGGCCATGATGGCCAGAGCTGGGCTGATCTGAAACCAGGATCTAGGAGCTTCTTCTGGATCCCCCACATGGGTGCAAGGGCTAAAGCACTTGGGCCATCTTCTACTGCTTTCCCAGGCCATAGCATAGAGCTAGATTGGAAGTGGAGCAGCTGGGACATGAACCAGCACCCATATGGAATGCTGGAGGCACAGGTGGAGGCATAGCCTATTGTGCCACAGCACCAGCCCCATTTCCTCATTTTTTTTTAATGTTGGGAGCCAACCAGCTCCTTTCCAGTTCTTTCTGCAGGATATAGTATAATGTGGAGAGTGGTCACCCTGCCATGCCATGGAACACTAGAACTTAGTACTTGTGTCTAACCTGTGTTTTGGGGCCCCTGAACCAGCTTCTCTGTACCCTCCTTGCCTCTCCCTCAGCATTTCCAGCCTCCAGTAATCGCAGACCTTAGTTCAGATCAACTTTTTATTTCTTTTAAAGATTTAATTTGAAAGTCAGAGTTACACAGAGAAAGAGAGAGAGGTCTTCCATCCGATGTTTCACTCCCCAATTGGCTGCAACGGCTAGAGCTGTGCTGATCCGGAGCCAAGAGCTTCTTCCGGGTCTCTCATGTGGGTGTAGGGGCCCAAGGACTTGGGCCACCTTCTACTGCTTTCCCAGGCCATAGCAGCGAGTTGGATCAGAAGTGGAGCAGCTGGGTCTCAAACCGGTGCCCATATGGGATGCTTGTGCTTCAGGCCAGGGCATTAACCCACTATGCTACAGTGCTGGCCCCATCAGATCAACTTTTTAAAAACTTCCCCATAAGAGAATGTTCTATGTTTCTGTTTCTGGCTTTTTTCACTTATATCAACCTCATGTTCCATTCATTTTTTTTTTTTTTTGTGGCAAGTGATAGGATTTTATTTTTAATGGCTGAATAATATTCTATTGTGTATAATATACCACACTCTGTTTATCCATTCATCCATCAGTGGATACCTAGGTTGATTCTAGATCTTTGCTGTTATGAATTGTGTTGCAATGAGCATGGGAGTGTAGGTGTCTGTGCTATGCTGAATCCATTTCCTCAGAGTGGGATAGTTGGAAAATATGGTAATTCTGTTTTTAGTTTTTGGAGGAACTTCCATACTTTCCTCCTTAATGGTGTCCTAATTTGCAATCCCACCAGCAGGGTATTGGGCTTCCCTTTCCTCCATGTCCTCACCAGGGTCCGTTGTTGTTGTCTTTTTCAGTGGCCATTCTAACTGGAGTGAGGTGATCTCTCATTGTGGTCCTGATTTGCATTTCCATGATGGATACTGATTTTGAACATTTTCTCCATTTGTTGGCCGATGGTATTTCTTCTTTTGCCAAATATCTATTCAGAATATTTGCCCATTTCTTAACTGGACTTTTTATTAATGGTGAGTTTTTGAGCTCCTTATATATTCTGGATATTGATCATTTGTTAGATTAACAGTTTGAAAATGTTTGTTCCTGCTGGTTTTCACTTCACTCTGTTGATTGTTTCCTTTGCTTTGTGCAAACTTCTTTTTCCCCACAAAAAACCTTTTATTTAAGGATTACAAACACCATATATTTAATAATTACAACTTTGGGATTATGATTATTTGCACCATACCCGGCCTCTACCCCCTCTCTCACCCTTCCTCCTCCTCCCTTGCTTATTCCCATTCTTATTTTTACTAAGATTCATTTTCAGTTATTTTAACCTTGTGCAAAAATACCTTATGCATATGGAAATACATGAGATTTAAATCATCAAAGAAAGAATCAAAAAGGTGAAACAGATACATAAAGCTGAGAAATTGGGTCCTTTTCATGTCAGGAAATTTGACAAGAAAATTCCAATCAATACCATTCTTTGAAGTTAGATTCTGAAAACTGGCTTATATGTAAGGAGAATGTTGCATATAATTTATTTTGCATTTCTTTCTATTTCAAGTGTAATAAGGGAGGAATTTGGTCAATATTAACATTTTTCTTTCTATATTCACTCTCAGGTCAGCCAATGTGCAGCTTAGGTCACTCACTGCTGATGCTGGGAAATTTCACTTTTGGATAGATAAGATGTTCAATTTTAATGAAGGTACCACAGCCAAGTAATAAACTAAAAATTGAACATAAAGCCCAAAGATATGTAACAAGCTTAAACACTTTTGCTCTTTTTTATTTCAGAGAAGTATTTTCTCCTTTTTGAGACATAAGAATATCCTTCATTTAACACATTAAAAGAAAGTAAGTTCTTGAGAACAAGTTTTATCATATTAAGAAAACACCTAAGAAAAAAGCAATGGAGTTGGACACTTAGGCTTAACTAAAACTTATGAGACATAAGAATATCCTCCATTTAATGCACTAAAACAAATATTTGAGAAAAAGTTTTACTGTTAACTCTCATAATACAACTTTTTGGGGACAGAGGTCCTGCACGAGAAGATAGATAGTGCACAATGACCCCTGTTGTTAATTTTACAATTAACACTCTTATGTATGATACCAGTGATCACCCGAAGCTCTTGATATGAGCTGCCTAGGCTATGGAAGACTTGAATCCACAAACTCCTTCAGTATTTTGACAAGGCCATAAGCAAAGTGGAAGTTCTCTCCTCCCTTCAGAGAAAAGTGCATCCTTCTTTGATGGCCCCTTCTTTCCACTGGGGTCTCGCCCACTGAGGTCCTTCATGTAGGACATTTTTGGCAATAGCGTATTGGCTTTCCGTGGCTCAAATGTTCCCCTGGGCTTTTCAGCCAGACCAGAATGCTTTAATGGCTGACTCTGAGGTCAGAGAGCTATTTAAAGAATTGTCATTCCATAAGTCTGCTGTATGGACTGTTTCCTATGTTGGAGCATTCACTCCTTTCTAATTCTATTATTACCAGACACTTAATCCTACCTATATGATCACTTTAACACTTAATCCTATCTATATAATCACTTTAACAAAATGCTATTTTTTACCACCCAGTTTAAGGGAATTTGGGGTTCCTGACAAGTTTTTAAACTGTACATTTAGGAGTAAGTCCATAGGAATGTATGCAGAACTATACAACTTTACAGTTACAAACTTCATACACTTCATAATTACAACTTTAGAAACATGGCGATTCTTCCCATCATGCCCACCCTCCCACCCACACTCCCACTCCTCTTACTCCTCTCTCTCTCATTCCCTCTCTTTTTTTTAACCAAGATCTATCTTCAATTAACTTCATACACATGATTAACTATGTTAAGTAAAATGTTCAACAAATAGTATGAAAAAAATGTTCCTCAATAATTGAGACAAGGGATGTTCACAGTCATTGCTTCTCAAAGTGTCTACCTTTTAGATGCTCTATTAACACAGATCAGGGAGAACATAGGGAATTTGTCCTTTTAAGATTGGCTTATTTCACTAAGTATGGTGTTTCCAGCTTCATCTATTTTGTTGTAAACACTGGATTTCATTTTTTTACTGCTGTGTAGTATTCCATGATGTACATATTCCATAATTTCTTTATCCAGTCTTCAGTTAATGGGCATTTGGGTTCATTCTATATCTTAGCTATTGTGAATTGAGCTGCAATAAACATGGGGGTACAGATCACTCTTTCATATGCTATTTTCATTTCCCTTGGGTAAATTCCCAGGAGTGAGATGGCTGGGTCATATGGTAGGTCTACATTCAGATTTCTGAGGTATTTCTATACTGTCTTCCACAATAGCTGAACAAGTTTACACTCCCACCAAGAGTGGATTAGGGTACCTTTTTGTCCCACATCCTTGCCAGCATCTGTTGATTTCTGTATGAGAGCCATTCTAACAGGGGGTAAGGTGAAACCTCATTGTGGTTTTGATTTGCATTTCCCTGATGGCTTGTGATCTAAAGCATTTTCTCATGTGTCTGTTGGCTATTTGGATTTCCTCTTTTGAAAAATGTCTGTTTAAGTCCTTTGCCAATTTCTTAACTGGATTGTTTGTTTTGTTGTTCGGTTTCTGATCTCTCTGTATATTCTGGTTAATAACCCTTTATCAGTTGCATAATTTGCAGATAATTCCTCCCATTCTGTCAGTTGCTTCTTCACTTTCCTGTTTCTTTGGTAGCGCAGAAGCCTCTCAATTTGATGATCACATTTGTCAATTTTGACTTTGATTGTTCTCCTGGAGTCTTTTTCAAGAACTCTTTTGCCTGTGCCAATGTGTTGCAGGATTTCCCCCAGTATTCTCTAATAATTTGATGGGATTGAGTCATAGATTTAGGTCTTTATTTGGATTGGAGTTCTGTGTAAGGTGTAAGGTAGGGGTTTTGCTTCACACTGCATGTGAAGATCTAGATTTCCCAGCACCACTGATTGAAGAGACTGTCCTTGCTCTAGGGATTGACATTAGCTCCTTTGGCAAAGACAAAGTTGGTTGTAGATGTTTGTGGGTTGATTTCTGGTATTTCTATTCTGTTCCATTGGTCTATCTGCTTTTGTACCAGTACCAGGCTGTTCTGATTGTAACTTCCCAGTAGTATGTCTTGAAATCTGATATTATGATGCCTCCAGCTTTGTATTTGTTGTATGAGATTGCTTTAGCTATCTCCTGTGTTTCCATGAATTTCAGCATCTTTTTTTCTTTTTTAAAAAAGATTTATTTATTTTAAAGTCGGATTTACATAGAGAAGGAGGGGCAGAGAGAGAGAGGTCTTCCATCCGCTGGTTTACTCCCCAATTGGCCACAACAGCTGGAGCTGTGCTGATCCAAAGCCAGGAGTTTCTTCTGGGTCTCTGATACAAGCAGGGGCCCAAGGACTTGGGCCATCTTCTCCTGTTCTCCCAGGCCATAGCAGAGAGCTGGATTAGAAGAGGAGCAGCTGGGACATAAACTGGAGCCCAATGGTAAAGCTGCTGGTGGTTTTACCTGATATAGGATTGTTTTTCTAATTCTATGACAAATATAATGGGCATTTTGATGGAGAGTGAATTGAATCTGTAAATCACCTTGGGTAGCATGGATATTTTATTATAATTCTTTCTATCCATAAACATGGAATGTCTTTCCAATTTTTTTTGAGAATATTCTTTCATTCTCATTTTTTTTTAATTTTCATTGTAGAGGCCTTGCACATCCTTGGTTTAAATTTATTCCAAGGTATTTTTTAGTTACTGTGAATGGGATTGGTGTCTGCAAGTTCATTATTGGTATATAAAAATGCAACTGACTTTTTTTCAAAGACTTATTTATTTGAAAGGCAGAGTTGCAGAGACAGAGAGAGGTCTTTCATCTGCTGGTTCACTTCCCAAAGGGTAGCAATGGCCGGAGTTGGGCCAATCGAAGCCAGGAGCTTCTTCCGGGTCTGCCACGTGGGGGCAGGGGCCCAAGAGCTTGGGCCATCTTCTATCACTTTCCCAGGCCATAGCAGAGAGCTGGATCAGAAGTGGAGCAGCCAGGACTTGAACCAGCGGCCATATGGCATTCCAGCCCTGTAGGTGGCAGCTTTACCCACTGTGCCACGGTGCTGGCCCCACTATTGATTTTCGCATGTAATTATGTATCCTGTGACCTTACTGAGTTTATCAGATTCATTAGTCTTTTGGTGGAGTCTTTTCCTATCTCTCCATCTAAAACCATATAATCCTCCAATGGGGAGTCTAACTCCCTCCTCTTCTATTTGTATGCTTTCTATTTATTCCCACTGCCTAATTGCTCTGGCTAAAACCTCCAGTACTATGTGTGCATTTTAAAAAATACTTTATGTATTTATTTATTTAAGAGGTAGCGTTACAGAGGGAGAGACAGAGGGAAAGGTCTTCCATCTGCTGGTTCACTCCCCAAATAGCCACAATGGCCAGAGCTGGGCTGATCTGAAGCCAGGAGCTTCTTCCAGGTCTCCTACTTATTGTTTTGGCCAGGCAGAGTTACAGACAGAGAGAAAGGTCTTCCTTCTGTTGGTTCACCCCCCCAATGGCCGCTATGGCCGGCGCTGCACCGATCCAATTCCAGGAGCCAGGTGCTTCCTCCTGGTCTCCCATGCAGGTGCAGGGCCCAAGCACTTGGGCCATCCTCCACTGCCCTCCTGGGCCAGAGCAGAGAGCTGGACTGGAAGAGGAGCAACCGGAACAGAACCCAGTGCACTGATCAGGGCTAGAACCCGGGTTACTGGTGCCGCAGGTGGAGAATTAGCCTAGTGAGCTGCGGCGCCGGCCCAAGTCTCTACATGAGTGTAGGGATCCAAGCACTTGGGCCATCTTCCACTGCTTTCCCAGGCCATAACAGAGAGCTGGAGTAGAAGAGCAGCAGCCAGGATTAGAACCAGTGCCTGTGTGGGACGCCAGAGCCACAGGCAGAGGCTTAGCCCACCATGCCACAATGCCAGCCCCTCCAGTACTATGTTGAACAAGCTCATGATGTTAGAGAAAAAATTTTCAGCTTTTCCTATTCAATGTGATGTTAGTTGTAGCTTGTTATATATAGTCTTCATATTGTTGAAGTATGCTCCTTCTATACCTAGTTTGTTTCTGTTTTATTTTTTATCATGAATATTGAATTTTATGAAATGATATTGCATCTATTGATATGTGATTTTTATCCTTTATTCTTTGCATATAGTGTATTATATGTATTGATTTGCATATGGTGAACCAGCTTTCTCTGGGATTAATTCCACCTGAACATAGTGAGTAGTCTTTTTGATGTGGTGTTAGACTGTTTGCTAGTATTTTTTGAGAATATTTGCCTGTATGTTTATCGGGGATATTCATCTATAATTTTCTTTTGTGTTGCATGCTTGTCTGGTTTTGGATCAAGTCAAAGCTGGCCTTGTGGAATGAGTTTGCATGAGTTCATTCTTTCTCGGTTTTTTGGAATAGTGTGAAAAGATTTGGTTTAGAGTCTTCCTTAAAAGGTTGGTTAGAATTCAGCAGTGACATTGTATGAATCCAGGCTTTTCTTAGTTGGGAGACTTTTTATTACTGATTTAATCTCATTATTTATTATTAGTCTGTTTAGGTTTCTATGTCATTATGGTTCATTTTTGTACATTATGTGTCTCCAGAAATTGACTCATTTCATCTAGGTTTTCTGATTTGTTGAAGTATATTTGTTCATAGTATCCCTAGTTTTAATTCTGTGGTTCAATTGTCATATTTCCTTTTCCATCTGATTTTTATTCATGTCTTTTTTTCTTGTTTGGCTAAAGTCTTATCACTTTTGTTAACTGTTTTCAAAAAACCAAATCATTTCATTGATCTTTTGTATTCTTTATACTCTAATTTATTTCTGTTCTGATCTTTGTTATTTCTTCCTACTGACTGAGTTTGGTTTGTTCATGCTTGTCTAGATCTTGAGATGTGGTTTGCTTGCTTATTTGATATATCTACTTTTTATCAGTGCTTATTGCTAATTGCTACTGCTTTTGCTATATCCTGTAAGATTTACATTTCCATTTTTGTTTCAAGGAATTTATTAATTTCCATATTTATTTTTTCAGTGACCCATTATTCATTCAGAAGCATGTTCAGTGTCTGTAATTCCTAAAGCTGCTCTTTTGTTGTTTCTAGTTTTATTCCATTTTAGTCATAAAAGATACACGATATGATTTTGATTTTTAATTTTTGAGACTTGTTCTGTAGCCTTTTGTATAATCTGTCTTTGAGAATGTTCATGTACTAATGAAAAAATGTGTATTCTTGTAGCTGTTGAATGAAAACTTCTAAATGTTCCATTTGATACAAAGTATGGTTTAACTCTGATTTTTTTTCTTTTTGTTGCTTTTGATCTGGAAGATTTATTCTTTGATAAAAGTGCATTGAGGTCCTCAGCTAGCACTGTATTGGAATTTACTGTTTCCTTTTGATAATTTTTTTTCATAAAATCGAGTGCTCCAGTATTAGATACATATGCATTTACAATCAGCCTGTCTTGCTGAATTGATCCCTGAATCATTATCTAATGACCTTCTGTCTCACTTTTTACAGTGTTTTCTCAAAGTCTCCTTTGTCTACACAAGTATAGCTACTCCTGCTCACTTTGGGTTTCTGTGTCCATGGGATATCTTTTCTCCATACTTTTAGTCTGTGTATGTCTTTATTGGTGAGGTGAGTTCCTTCTAGGCAGCATATTGTCTGGTCTTTTATTTTTACCTACCCAGCCAGTGTATATTATTTAATTGGTAAATTTAGTCCATTTACATTCAGGGTTATTATTGATAATTAACGATTTACTCAGTCACTTTAAAAATTGTTCATTTTGAATATCTTTTATATCTTTTTTTTTTCCTAGTGGGTTTTATAGTGTCACACATTTTCATGATGATGTTCATCTTTGGATTCTGTACATAGGATTCCCTTAACTTTTTGTAAGACCAGTCTGCTGGTGATAAATTCCCTCAGCTTTTGGGTGATTCAGAAAGTCTTCATTTATGAAAGAGAGCTTTGCTAGGTATAGTATTGTTGGTGGCAGATTTTTCTTCCAGAACTTGTAATGCATCATCCCATTCCCTCCTAGACTGTGAGGTTTCTGTTGAAAAATCTATTAGCCTCATGGGGGCTCCCTTAGAGATTGGTGCTTGTCTCTTGTAGATTCTAGAAGTCTCTCTCGATGCTGTTCTTGTGAGACTATGATAAGCTGCAGTGAGTATCTTTTCTGGTCATGTCTATAAGGCCTCTTGTAATAAAATGCCCACTATCTCTCCAGATTGAGGACATTCCCAGCTGTTATTCCTTTGGAAAGGTTTTCTATATATTTACTCCTCTCTCCTTCAGAGTCCCTAAATCTGAATATTTGTTCATTTAATGGTGCTCTAAATGTCTCAAAGCAGTCTTCACCTTTTTGGTTTGTTTGGGGTATCTCAAAAAACCTGTCTTCAAGTTTAGATATTCTTTCTTCTGCTTGATATAACGTGTTCCTGAGGCTTTCAATTGCATTTTTTGATTTGAATTGAGTTCTTCCAAAATTAAAAATAAAAATCTCTGTATTTTAAGGGCAGTGACAGGAAGGAAAGGAGGAGATTGATCTGTCCACTGCTCCACTCCTCAAATGCCCACAATGGCTGGGGTTGGCCAGGAGCGGAAGCCGGGAGACTAAAAATGTGGCAGGGACCAAAGTACTTGCACCACCGTCTGCTTTCTCAAGTGCATTATGAAGGAACTGGATTGTAATTGGTTACACGGGTCTCAAACTGGTACTGTTATGGGCTGCAAGTGTCACAAGCAGCAACTTAGTGCCCTGTACCACAATGCTGGCCCCGTATTTCCAAAATTTTTGTCTGGTTCTTTCTCAAGATTTCTTTTCGATGAATTTGCTGTTCGTATTATATATTTTGTTGATGTGGTTCAATTCTCTGTATTCTCTTGCATGCCACTGAGTATCCTTATAATCATTAGTTTGAATTCTTTACCAGGAACTTCTTCAATCTCTTTTTTTCTTGGAGTCATTCATTGGTGGCTGTGACCATGGGAGTGTGAGTCTGGAGTCCCAGAGGGTAGTGGTGGCCCCGTGGTGGCAGGCACATGGCCAGAGCTGCCGTCATCACTGGCCCAGCCAGGCTGAGGTGCATGCAGTCCCATGGCACCAGCCCCAGGTTTCTGTGCCATCTCTTAGTACCCCTTACCTGTTCTCCCCCCCAAGTTACCCTTTCCGTAATATGCTAAGGTTGGGGTAGGAATGGGGAAAGCAGTCCTGGGACCTCTGATGTCACAACGCTAGATCATTGCCAAGGCCACTGAAGCATGGTCCATGGGCTGTCTGCCGTTGGGGTGGACTCACGGCCTGAGGCCACTGTAGCCAGCCACAGGTGACACTGGTTGTGATATGAGTCCACACTTGGCACCAGGGGAGGCCCAGAGGCTCCATGTTCAGGAGCTGACTTAGGGACAGGGACTACTAGGATCTGCCCAGTGAGGGGTTTTACAGCCCAGCATCAAGTGTCAAAGGCCAGTTCTGTGCTCACTCCTGTGCCCTGCTCCCCCATGGTCTTGCTCCTTGCTGTCTGCCCAAGGTTGGGGGTGGGGTGGTGAAGGAAGTCTTTTGGCTGCTTAGGCTGACACTGAGTTGAACCTCAGTCTCGCAGCCATGGTGCCCTATGCTGTCTTGTGGGTGTCTCCCAGGCCTACATAGGCCAGTGGGGATGCAGGCTGAAATAGAAGTCCATCTCAGGCAGATTTATTGAGTTTATCTGGGAGTCCTGACCTCGGGACTTTATCTGGTGCTGGGTCTCACCATAGCATGACTGCACCAAACGTAAAGCCTTGAGCTCACCTTCCCATTCCATTTCACTGTGGTTGAAGCCTTACCCCTGCTGTGTGAGGTTGGTGGATGGTGGTGGAGGCAGTCCTTTGGCTGTGAAGTCTGGAACTAAAACTGAGTCACACCTGGATCTCCCAGTCACCAGGCCCTGTGCAGTGCTGGGGGTGAAAAGTAGGTCCCCATGAGACTGGAAGTGATTCAGGAAAGGACAAGCCCATCTCACAGGGATGCAAGTCTCTACCCGACACCGGTTCAGGTGTAGAGGCTGTATCAGCACTGGCCTGGGAATAGAGGCCCTTGGGTCTTATCTGCTGAGTCACTGCAGTAGGTCCCGCACTGAGGTTCAAAGTCCTAAACTCACTTCCTTACCTTATTCTCCAGTGTCCAGTCTTGCTCTGCTGCCTGCTGGGGTTGGGGTAGTGCAGGCAGTCCCGTGGCCATTGGTTAAGAAGGGTCTAAAAAGGGCTCAGTCTTCAGGTACTGACCTGGGGGCAGGGGGAGGGACAGGGGCTGTGGGGGCCTGGGTTTCACTGTAGCAGGGCTGGTACTGGGTATCCAACTCTAAAGTTCCAAAAGTAATGTCCTCTCTCCCAAGCAAAGGACTAGTGTCTCCACAGCACACTCACAACTTGGGTAGGTGATGCTGGTTATCACTGTCCTTAGTGCCTTCTTTGGTGAGTTTTTATTATTAATATTACTACTCTATAAACCGAGCACTGATTCCAGCTGGCATTCTTAGCTCTTGAGAAGGTGGCTGGTGCACAAAGAGCTGTTCAACTTCTCTGGGGGCTACAAGCGCTGGCACTCCTGCTCTGCCCTCAGCAGGCTCTGTAAAACCTGAATCTAGCTCCCAGTCAGGCGAAGTGGCACCCTTCATTCCCCCTTCCCTTAATAGATCCTGCTCCATGCCTACTGCTACCCAGGAATCTGTGTCTATGTATCCTTAATATTGCGTGTGAAACTCTCCTTTCCACGGTGACAAAATGCCCACCTGTGATCCTGCCCCATGCCCTTGACTTCCGCCTACTTGGCTCACTTACAGCCCCACTCCCCAGCTGTGATGGCCACTGCTCTGCCCATCCGGGGAGTCCCAGGTCTCAGACACTGCACAATTATCTTTGCCTAATATTTTCTCCTCAAGTCAATCCAGTATTCTCTGGGTTATTCTAGCTAGTATTTGTTACAGCCTTTGTAAGACCAGTGAGGTAAGCAGAGTATACATTCTTCTGAATCGCTGTTTTCTGAAATAGCATAACCTGGTATATGAATACTAAAGAATGCTCATTGCTCTTTGAAATGAAGAACCAAGCAGCTAAAATCGTTAAGACGTTGCTTTATTGTTTGTGAAAATCCCTGATAGGTCATTTAGAATATCAGGCACACAACTTACTTGAGCCAAGTAAGAAAAATTGTGACATGCTTTGCTTTTTGTGTAAAAATCAGTTTATTATACAATTATACAGAATGCTTTTTATCTACAAAAAAATGGCTTCTCCTGCCTCCCTGTCTACCCAATCATGATACTGTGTTCTTCACTATTTAAAAAAAAAAAAAAATCCTTGTTTTCCAAATAAGGAAGCCCCCGAAATGTTAAAACTGCATGGTAATAGCAGAATTAGAATGGTCTTCGGTAGAAAAGGCTGCCCGTCACAGTACCATCTTGCCTTAAATAAAAGTAGGCAGCACCTCTCTGAAGTGCGGAGGACCGTCTCTTCTACATTTAATTCCATTTGGTAAATACACTGTTAGTGTACAAATTGGGGAGAACTAATAGATACACAGTAGAACATTAAGTATTGTCACTCATCTTAGCGGAGATTTGGGAAAACAGCTTCTATTTTTTTTTCATGAACAGATTATAAAGATCTCAATTTTTATATAGTTTTGTCTTAGGAAGATCACGAAGTGAAAATTTCATTTTTTTGAAGTTCTAACACAAGGCAACAGGTTCAGATGTTCGTACCTGATTCAACATTTGTGGCTTTCAGAGCTCAGTGTACCTTTTAATCAGCCCTTGAGTGGTTTAAGGCTCCCAGTGTCTTAAGCTTTACTAGAATTAAAGAACACACTGGAAGCAGCATCCTGAAACCCCTAATTAAGTCCGGTGTAGTTTATGCTTTCAAGCTAATGCCAGAGTGTCCCACTTTGATGTGAGGGTTTCAGGCTGTCAAGTACTTAACAGCTGGCTGACTCGGGTCAGTTAGCTGCAGGCTGCCCCTCGCTCTACAGGTACGAGGCCCACGGAAACCACCTGATGACAGGTAAGGCTGTGGGCCTCACTGAAGAACAGTCACCAGTGATGTCTGCCTTCTAAGTCTCCTGTTGGCCTGGGGTGCATGCTGGTGATAGACTGAAGGCCCAATATTGAACTTGAGTTCAGTTTCTCCAAAAGACTTTATCTCTAGTCCGATTTGTGAAGTCACATCTTGTTTTAAAATTAATTCCTGGGAGAGAACAAAACTTTGAATACAGGAGGTGATGGAGTAGAGACTGAGCACCCTAGAGAAAGGCCATTTTAGAAAAAGGAAGTGGGCATCACACAGGGAGATGTGTGTTCAACAGGTCTGGCCCAGCCCACAAACCCCGAGGAGGTCACAGTCCACCCTGCGCTGACCTGGAAGACGACAGCAAGTGTTAGGCACCTTCCAGAACACAGGCCAGAGTCTTGGGAGTTTACATGAAATAAAAGCTTAAAAAGCCAGCGCTCACTGGTTTAACAGAGAAAATCATTTTAGAATTACCACTCGGGAGTTGGGGGGAAGGTAAAAAGGGGACAGAAAGGCCTTCTGCACTGTAATATGCTAGGGCAGTGGTGAAATGCCTGTCATGAATCAAAGTTAACACTGGCAAGTTTTGTGTTCCAGGGTATAAATTATTCTTCCTCAAAGCTTCAGAAAATATCGCTTCCAGTCTTGGTACAGTTTAACAGTAAGTAACTGTCCTACTCTGGGGAAAAGAGGAAATACTCATTAATGCTTTTGTGCTTCTCATAGCTCAGGATTCTGAGCAGGGACAGGCCTGTTCACTGGGGCTCAGCACCAGCCCACGGTGTGCAAAACCTCAACCTGCAAGGACTGAGAGTAGGTCTCTGGGATAATATTCAGAAGTAGGCTCACAAGAAATGGCTGACAAAATCAGTGTCGATTTTATCCCCACTGCTGTTAATTCTGACTTGCAAATAATCCAGTGGTGTGCACACTCTAAGTAGAGGGGCGGAGAAGATCCCAGTCCTGTTCACAATGGCCACTGGCAGCCAGATCTCAGTCTGGGGCCTGGTGTCTTTACTAGCCTTGCCTAACCGACGAGGGAGGCAGACATGACTATACGAATAATGAAGGAGACCAGACTAACACTGAGGAACAACTCCTATTCAAGGCCCCTGAGTTATGAGGAGTTGGCAGAAGAAGTTTTCTTCTTAAAATCACAAATCTTGAAAAGAAATTACAAATTTCATTACCATGTCTCTGAGGTTTGGAATCAGGAGTAGTTGAAGGAATTTGACAGACAAGACTCTGGCTTAACACAGATGTTCTATTTTCTCTTCTGTTTATGATCCTATTTTAATGTATTCTGGGGTTAATTCCTAAAGGAACAAATGGACTGATTACTTTGTGCACTGGCAATTATTGCTTAATGTGGATTAGAACATACCCTGTGTTTAGAATTAACATTTTGTTTTCAACATTTTAATCTGAACAAAACTCTTTATTTGAAGACGTGCCGTATAAAACAGTGCCGCGTGCGTCCCGGCTTTGTGTCTGAGTGGTGGAAGTTGCACCTGTTCTGAGGTCTACAGAGCCAGCATCACGGCAGTGCTGACCCAAGCATTCGGCTAACAGATCAACCCAACAGCAATCTAGTAATACATTCTGGGTACAAGTGATTTATAAACGCCAAGAAATTAGTTTATGCTAAAACATATATAACTGGTAATTTCAGTCTTTGCTTTAAAACAAGCGAAATCTGTTAGGCTAGTGTGCTGGGAAGGCTTCTCCTGCTACTCTACTCCTACTGTGCTTTCTTGTCCATCACACCGTTAGCTGCCATGAAAAAGGCTTTGGAAAAACCATTCTTGACTTCTTTTCCTGCAGGTGGCTCTCGTGTATCTTTCTTCCTTGGCTTTTTTCGGTATGTCTATTAGATGTGAATATTTTGAGAAGAAAAAGGGAAAAAAAGGTTCTTTAGTTAGCAATAATTAAAATAATACATAAATGTATAGGGCATAGAATTCATGTTTGTAATTAAAGATACAAACAGGGTAACAAACACATGAATTTCAGTGAAAGGTTGTATATAATGGAACTGCAGTAGCTCTCACTTGGAGAGCGAACAGTGTTTAAAAACAGTACTTTTTCATCTGAATTATGTTTTCTATGTGGGACTATGGCTTGACTAGGTTTTGGTATACCTTCCTATTCTGCCAAAATACCCGATCTCTCAACTTTTTAAAAGCAAGGGTATTGGGCCGGATTAAGACAGATGTTCATACTCAACTCCAGGACAAAGACTGAGCTTGAACAAGCACGCAGGGCCCAGCTCTGAATACGCTTGCCTGCACTTGTGGGGCTCTGTGTTTCACTTCAGGTTTAACGCCGGCCCCACCACGACTCCCTCAGCTGGCCTATAACTCTCGGGCTCCATCAAAGGACCGCTTATCAAAGACAAAGCCTAGCCAGTCCACTTTCAGAAAGACAGATCTGAAAAGCTGCCAACAGCACCCACAGTTGTCCTTTGCTGAAAGTTGACCCATGGTGATTTTATACAAATGAAAACTAGCAAAGGAGAGGTACTTCCTGTTGGTCTGAGAAGCAAAGTACTATTGGATGCAATTTCAGAATGTGTGTTCTCTCTCCCAATTCCCCAGTCCACAAAGGAGAGAAATCTACATCTACAACCAGCTGAGGCCTGCTAGTGCTTGTGTAACGGAAGAGCTTTGAAATTGCAGTTTGGAGTTCTCTTCCATTTAAATTGTCAGTTAAGAAAAAGTGTGACTTTCTGGTACTGGGTTTGTTCCAGTAGTGAGTCTAATGCCATCAAAACAGGTGCTATGGGAACAGTTCTTAAACAGTAAGTTCCACAAGCCCCTGTATTCACATATAAACTTTTCCTGACTTGCCAGAGTTCGGTAGAAGGGTGCTGCAAATGTCTGATGCAAACAGAACTGTGTATAGAGCCTACTGATAGTTTTGATAACATTGTATATGCATGCAATGAAAAATATGCCATAGAGTATCTGCTAGACTATGAACCAAGGTAATCCATTGAGGAGGAGGATGTGGGCAGGAAGGTTAGGAATGCAAGTTTGACTTTACAAATACCTCTGGTTATTTCAATTTGAATAGTATGGTAGTGCTTGCTTGTTGATAACCAGTTTTACCACAGACTATCTGCAACTCACGTACCTGAACATAGAAGTTTAAGAAGAGGATGACCAGGGTCATCATGTAAGAGGACTGGAAGATAAGACACCCGAAGGGGAAGCCACAGGGCTTCACGACGGCACTCATGGTGTGCGTGATGGTGAGCACAAACTGCACCTGGGGGTGGCAGAGAGGGCAGCCCGTGAGCCGGAGGCCAACCACACAGAAACCACAGGCACACATTACATTTGAAATTAGCCTCTTTCAGAAACAAACACTAAAGAAGCCCCACTATCTAGAAACTTAGATTAAATTATGTTAGGGAGCATCTAAGATTGCCCCTCCATTTTCTTATGTTGAAGATTAAAAAGTATATTTTAAATCATTTTCAGCAAAATAAATTAATGTGCAAGTTAAAACAAGGAACGTCCCATTATACACTAACTGCATCTACAAAGGACATTTTAAAACATCAAGTTTAATTCTTAAAAGGCCATTTTTAGAGAAAAACACGCCTCTGATTTCTACAGAAATGGAGATTTCTTTCCTTCCTCCAAGCCCTAAAGGGGTGTGTGTTGGGGCAACTTACCAGTTGAGCCTGTGTGAGGTATTTCTTCCACCAGAGATACTTGTGCATGGATGGAAACACAGAAAGTCCATAGTAGGAGTACATTAGAATGTGGATGAAACTGTTCAGTGTTGGTCCAAAGAAACCTATGGAAGCACAGTGTAAGAATGGCCCCTCCTCTTCAAAGAAGGACTGTTCACTCTCGTTTGCAGGTGAGAGTCTTCCTAGGCACGGATGAAGATCACAACTATGGGACACTCACAGATCAACTCCACCTGGTGACTGTGCCCCTACTCGAGGACCCAGAGCACCAAGTGAGCAGGTAATTCCTCACTGAACAAGCTTCACGCTGTCATTACCATCTGCTCATCTTTGAGCTGGTGGCAGATGCCCTCTCACAGAGCTGGCTTTGCTGTAGCTGCATACAGGGAGCCTTCTGTATGTGGCTGGACAGGGTGCTGGGAAGGGAAAACACTGCTCTACCAGGGAAGGACAGAGGGAGCAGGAGTCGCTGGAGACAGTGACCAATCAGAGAAAAGGCCCAGCCAGAGGAGAGGCTATTGGTCGGATCTTCCCAGCCCCTGGGCTGTCAACGTGGGCAGAGGGCATTTCAGGAAACTAAGGAGCAAAAGTTATGTTCCATGTTGGGTGTGGTAAGGGTCAAAAGGATTTAGCTGTAAGAGGTGACGCGTCAAAGTTCTGAGAATTACAGCAACCCAAGAACCTACTCGGAACAGTGCTGCACTCACAGTGAATGCTGTACAAGCGTTAGCCTCGGATCCACATGGCTAGGCTGGGAGCCGTCTGTCTCAGAGGACCAGGTAGCTATGTCCCCTTAGTTACAATAAATTTTTGCTTTCTCACCTAAAAAGTCCACCTTTTATTTACATGTAGTTACATTTAATAATGCCCTGAGTTAAAAAGCACTGTGCATATGCGGCTAATTAAGTTCTAATACTGCAACAGAGACCTAGATGGATAAATGTGAATCACTAAGAAAAGGTACAATATTATTCATACAGTAAATTCTTAAACACAGGCTGGAATAAGATATTCCAGCACTTGAAGGTATATGAGGTTACTTCAGAAAGCCAGTGGAAAGTACGATCCAAAGTTTGAGATCCATGAATGTTTTCAGACTTTCTGAAGAACCCTTATGTTCATGGATTTTAATCAATTTTGCACCAAAGTAAACTTTTTGAAAATCAGTTTCAGGGTACCAGCTGATATTTAGGTTTTCATATCCATCAATTAATACATACCATTATTGCTGATACTTTACATTACTCTCAAACTGTCACCTAGCATTTACTTTACATAGGGGTGATTTAAGTGAATCCTAATGCATGATCAGATGACAACTGTAAAAACCCTTAACCTTGACTTCCCCCTTGACAGTGATGTGGTCGTCCTTACGATTCACCATCACTGCACCCCCAGCAGTTTCCCTCTTCATCTGTACCGTCGTGGTCACTGGCACACACAGTGCCCAGCCTAACAGTGGCTCAACGTGATTTTTCACCTTCACCGTGGCGAGAGTGAAGCACACCCAGTGGCCTGTGTTTGGGCTCTTTCCTGGGATAGCCCTCCGTGGTCGTGGCCCCAAGGGCAACCCCAAGGCTCTGCTCGTGCACCTTGGTGCATTCAAGGCATTTTTGAACTACAGAATTTCCACTTGTGGGTTTACTGGGAAGTGACCCCACTGTAAGTGCAGCATCTGTAGTCCAAATATTAGTGGCTTTTTTCTATTATCTCTAGGTGAAGCTAAACCCCAAACAAAAATCACTTTGGCTTTTTCACAGACTGTTTTCAAAGTCTTGGGTTCAAGAAGATATCAGATGGAGAGCACTGTTCTCTCTGGCCCAGTGCTTCCCAAGCTGCAGGCCATAACTGACCTGCTGGGAGATCTGAAGTCAGGGCAGTGAGAACCAGCATCAGCTTTTCGTAAAAGTTAAACAGGATTTTGAAAAACACCCAAATATGTCATACAGTGCTAAGGCTTATATTGTTTCATGCAAACTCTAATATGAATGAATGCACTGGGTAGTGAAAAATGTCCAAGTACTTCACACAGTTGATTGAAAAGCAGCATTGAAATGTTTATTTTTGGAACAAGAAGTTGGAAACCATGCATAGTTTTTTCAGATGCCCTTCCCATGAACTTCTTGACCCCTCATATGCATGGATTTCAAGTTTTTTGGCATCAAAAAAAAATTTTTTTTTACAGACAGAGTGGACAGTGAGAGAGAGAGAAAGGTCTTCCTTTTTGCTGTTGGTTCACCCTCCAATGGCTGGCGCACCGCGCTGATCCGAAGGCAGGAGCCAGGTGCTTCTCCTGGTCTCCCATGGGGTGCAGATCCCAAGCACCTGGGCCATCCTCCACTGCACTCCCTGGCCAGAGCAGAGAGCTGGCCTGGAAGAGGGGCAACCGGGACAGAATCTGGTGCCCCGACCGGGACTAGAACCCGGTGTGCCGGCACCGCTAGGCGGAGGATTAGCCTATTGAGCCACGGCGCCGGCTCAGCATCAAAATTTATCTTAATTCCATTTCCATAAACTTTAGACAGATCTTCTAGTTCACTTCCCAGATACCCACAATGACCAGTGCTGGGCCTGGAGCTTCATCCAGGTTTTCCATGTGGGTGCAGGGGCCCCTGCTTTTCCAGTAGCTGGAAGGGAAGTCAAGCAGCCAGGACACAAGTGCACATCCATGTGTGACTTCTGGCATCACAGGCGGTGGCTTTACCCTAACACCACAATGCTGGCCCTTGCATGAGCTGTTTGTACTGGGAAGCATGGGGGGTACTTCAAACAATTACAGCACTGAAAAATCATCACTCTGGGGCATGACGGGTAAAGCCGCTGCCTGCAGTGCCAACATCCCACATGGATGCCAGTTTGAGACCCGGCTGTTCCACTTCCGATCCAACTCTGCTCTGGCCTGGGAAAGCAGAAGGTGGCCCAAGGCCTTGGGCCCCTGCTCCTGGCTTCGGATTGGCACAGCTCCAGACACTGTGGCCAACTGGGGAGTGACCCAGCAGATGGAAGACCTCTCTGCCTCTCCACTCTTTCAAATAAATCTTAAAATTCTCATTCTGATGGGTACACAAGGATATAACCTTAACTTTTCAGAGGGTGAAGCCCCAGCAGTCAAGGTGACCCATGTGTGTCACAGTTGCATAGGAGCCAACCGGCCCCATGGAAGGATGTGTTCTACATCTAATGCGTGAAAGTCCTTTTAAGGTTTCAGGTTGTCTCCTGATTTTGCTATTATTGACGACCAGATGCTAAACAGCCCCTGGCCAGCAGTGCTTTCTGCCCCGATGAGGCCTCACCCGCCACCTGCATGCTGTGACTGTCACGGCTGAGACCCGTGTGGTCTCCTAAGACTTACTCCTCAGAACTGAAAGATGAACAAGGTAACTTACTCTGTCCGCACGGTATCCAGTTCAAAACACACCACCAGATGTTAAACATAGAGGCGTGATGATAGACATGGAGGAAAGTGATCTGACTGGTTTTTTTCCGCAGAACAAAGAAAATTGTGTCCAGGAACTCCACTAATTTGGAAAAGTAGTACCACCACAGCACCTTGGCTACCTGCAAAAAAATTAAAGATGGAAAACATGGTGAGAAACCAAAGCGTTCCTCGTGCCGCCTGACCTCGAAGCCCTCTCTGCTGTGCACGTGACCGGGGTGTGTTTCCTTCTCTCACCGCCACAAGAGCCACTTGCTGGTGACCCTGCTCCAGTTCCTCACTCTAAGCAGTCCAATCTTTCCTAGTTCCTCTTCTGCACCTACAGGCCTATGTCCCCGGATGCTTGAGTACAAGGTTTTTCAGGGGCTTGGCAGGGCATCCTGTGAGCTCCAAGGGTGGCTGTTTACTGTCCCCCAAGTGTTCCCTGCACCCAACTCGCATGCCCCACTCAGGCCTGGCGTTTTCTGGTCATCCTCTATCAACACTCCCCTGAACTGCTGCTTGGAGTGGAACCGGACCTAGTTCTCTCCTTTCACAAATTCAGTGATTTCATTTATATCCCAAGTCACTTCATACCTCCATAATCAATAGCCATCATAATGTGGTTGGGGTGAGGAATTTATCAACAGGTGGCAAACTGCTGGGAGGCAGAGGCTCATTCCATAGGGGGTCACTGTTCACTACTGTAATGTTTCTGTTCCTCTACTGTCTATATGTGTCTGCCTCTTACACATCATATACTACCCAAGGACAGTCCATGACGAAAAGATTATGGAGCAGGATAGTCTTCATCCATACTCAGAATGGGTCATGATTACTCCTTCCTGTCCCTTCTAAGTCCTTAGTTCCTTAGTTTAGGGCGCAATGTTTTTAGGACTAACATCATCTGAACATACGATATTTTTGGCAATGTTGACAAGAGGAACCTTGAAATTAATCCACTTTCTCATCTACCTCCCAGGAAGATAATCACAGGGTATGGTGGAAACACCTTAGTGTCTGATGGCATCATTAACCTTTAGAAATATTAAATCAGACGTACTACAGCCACTGTTCTGTGGTAGTGCATCAGAAATAAGAGGGGTACAGAGAAACTGATATCTTGCTTGATATCATAGCTGAAGATGTTTTCCAATTGTACATATTAATAAATATTTTAGTTAAGTGGTTTATACTGTTCCTCTTGCTAATAATCCAAGCTTGTTAATTATAGAAATTTTCATATATCCACTAATGCAGGGGAAAGTAGATATAACAAACCCTGTGTATCTAACACTGACCTTTTGGGACTTTCAGTAATTCTAATCTAGTTCCATCAATTCCATTTCCTATCACATTTGAGGGGATGGCAGAATGCAAAATATTATAGGAATTATTAGATAATGTCTTCATGGTTATGTGAAAACAAAAATCCCATTTTTTAGAAGTCAGTTACAGCTAAAATGATACCAGCAATCACAATAAAAAGTACTGAGTACTTATATCAATGGGGATACCCAGTCAAAATAATTGTGATTTAAAGTCATTTGGAATGATTGTTTGGATGGCATGTCACCCCCACACAGGCCACTTTAGAGAGCTCTCACAGCAATGAAGTAGTACATTGTTTTTCTTAGAAGTGGGTCTTTCTCCATAAATACTGTCTTCTCTTCCTCAAAGGAACTATTTTGTATTGGCTTTGGGTTTATACTGCCACTGTTTAATATACCTATTCATATAATTCCTTGCACAAAAAGTATTGTACTATAAACATGGTCTGCAAGTCACCCCCCCCCCACCCTCACCCCGGGGTCAGTATAGCCTGATGACAAACAGGACAGAGGTCTCCCGCACTCGCTCCATTTTGCAGAGGCATTCCTGACCAGGATGGGCCTTGCTTTGTCCACACTGCCCCCTGCAGGTGGACCCCTGGACAACACCTTTGGGACAGATTTCTGCCAGGACAGGAAGGGAAAGCCTGCTCTCCCCGCAGGGATGGCTGTGGACAATGTGCTTCAAATGGCTCACCCGGACGTCGGCGTCCCCTGCACTGGCGAGATCTTGACACTGTAAGTTGTAGCCTCCTTCCCAGCTGGAAAGAATGAGCTGCCAAAGAACCAAAAAGGGAAAAATTAAAACCAGCACAAGCATCTCCCATTCGCACTGCTGCTGACTGGCATGCATTCGCGGTGCGCAGAGACGTCTCAATCAGTCTGACCTGATTCTGTCTTCACAGACCCATTGTCAAGGTGTTCAATTCCTGCTACTGAATTGCCATGGGTGGTTATACTCCCAATGTGTTTCACTTCTATCAGCCTAAAGCCACAGAATCCAGCTATCACTTCAGTTAACAAGATTTGATCTAAGGAATTATCTAGTCATCTGTTCCCACCAGTGAAATTTAGAACTGAATGTAAACACATGTAAGAAAACTACACTAAAAATCTTATTTTGGTTTACATATAAATTGTATTTAAAAACCTCCATTTTGTGAAATACAAATTATAGATGAAAAAAAAAAACAGCTAAGAAACAAACCATGTTCTTCAGTGTATTTATGCTACTTGGCAATCACATAATGTGTCGGGTTAATTGATAAATGCTTCTCTTCCTTCCCCTTTAGTCTTTAAAAAAAAGCTCCATAAAGATCTGTGCCCCTCTCTGCTCATCCTTGTTATCTACAGTTCCCTGCCCAAGGCTCGGCACCTAGTTAAGTGTTTCGATACTGAGGAGTAAACGATTTGCTCAGTGTAGAAACATGGCAATCACGGCAGAATTCAGCCTTCCTAACTCACCACTTAATGTTATTTTCATATTTTGAGATGTGAGCACTTTAATTCTTTGCTGAACACTGCATAAAAATTCTCTCCCTGTACAAATCTAAAATTCTAGAACATAATTACAAGGCCTGGTTTTTCTGCTGCCTGAGAGCTGGGTGAGGAAGGTACAGACCTGCTAACCCACATGTACACAGCAAGGAAGGACTGGGCATTCATGAACCAAACATTAAAAAGGATGCATTACTAAATAACATTTACAATGTTTTACAACCTTTATCTTTACTATCCCGATATTTCTTTCTAACACAGCTATCAAGTATTGGGAAAAATGTATCCACTGAAAGAAGAAAATACTGGGTTTCCCTGATGGGACCTGGGATCAACTCAGAGGTCATCGCTTTCATTCGTCCCCAGGGGCTTTGTGCTCCTTCTCAGCTGGGAACCAGGGTCTGGGGGTACCTTAAAGGGCATGACAGTTTTAGTGTGTTTTTCAAACTGAGAAAGCGGTTTAAGTTTGTGTGTAAGAATCAATTGAACATCTCTGTGGTTTGGCCACATTTTGTAGTTAGGGATCCTCTATTCTGCAAGCCAACAGTGTCACAGAGTAACCCCTGCGTGTGGAGGAACAGGGACGATTCTGTTTCCCATGACGTTTCCTGCTCTAGTCACATTAGTCCAGGCTGTCCTGGGACACCTATGCACGACTACCTGACAAGTCAGCAGCTGAACACAGAATCAGGCAGCCAAGTCAGAGGAAACTCTCTGCTTGCCCTGGACTGTTCCCACCTGCTTAGAGGGGTAGGGGTGGGAGCCACCCAGACTGTGTTGGAGAAAAGGAAACTATGCCGTGAAACAGAACTGGGCTAGGGAGCTGGCGATAAAATCATTCCAGCATGTACCCAGAGTACATCAGCTTCTCCCCATCTCCACTGCCTTAATCCAAGCTGCTACCTCTATGGCCTACAGCACTGTGATCTCTCCAAGTGGAGACAGCTTCTGCATGTGCTCCCTGCTCACACTTGTAACCCATTTTCTATAGAGCAGCCAGAGTGATCTACTCAAAAGGGACCCCAGCATCACTCCCCTCATTAAAATCCTCCAGAAACTTTACAGAGTACAAGCTCGATGCTTCCCAAGGCTCCAGGCACTGTATCTTCTCTCCATCTCATCCTGACCCATTCTCCCCTGTGTCTACTGGCTCCTTCAGTCACAGCTCAAATGCCACCTCCCCAGGGATGCTTGGCCCACTGCCAGCCCATCACTCTTCTCCCACGGGGCAAAGGCTGTGTTCTAGAATCTAGACTAGAACCTGACACAGTGGAACAACTCAATACATACTAAGCGAAAGAACGGCAATCACTGCAGAAACTTCTTGGTACAAGCAAACAAGTTGTCAATCACTTGACTAGATTCTATTAGGTACTGCGTATCACAGGAAATACTCTGAAGTCACTCTGAAAACAGTTACAGTCAGCCATCAATGGCAGTGATTTTGAACCGAGACTCACAGAAGTCTGAGAGGAGACGTGGACAGTGGAAGCAGGGAAGGGGCTCAGCATGAAGCTGTCATCCCTAGACACAAACGTTCTGCCGGGTTGTCTGAAACCTGAACTGCTGTCCCTGTGGACGGTAACTAATATTCCACTTGCACTTGACAAAACCACCTACTGTGTGCCACTCTGGGGGCCCCTCAGGTGCAGAAGCCGTGTCTTAGCCATTTGGTACCTTCAGGGTTTTGCACAGTTGACAGCACTTAGAACTAAGTGTTGGCAAAGCAGCATCCACTAATCCTCACAACTCAAGAGTTAAGTAGGATAAATACTGTCTTATCTACCTACTGGGTAAGGTTCAGAAAGCCTAAGTAAGTGTTCGAAAATTACTCCAAGTGGCAGAGCTGAGACTTGAACTCACGTCTCCCGACCACTCTACCAAAACGCCACCCAAGCCGACTGCAGAGCTGCTGATGCGGCCAGCATTCAGGCTGGCCCTTCTGATGCAGCAAGCGTCATGCCCTTTGCTATGAAGAGAAACTAACCCCGTAAATTCCCACCCTGCAAATCTCCTCCAGTGAGCCCAAAAGAAAAACCATCCTGTCCGAGTTGGTCAATGAGTGAGCACCCTTGAGATAGGATTTTGGAGTTGTCAGCATGGCTTTCCTAATCCTCAAATTTTATCTGCTCACCAACCTGCCCTGCATTCCAGATGCCTGAAATTTTATGATCAGAGCTGCACTCCAGCCACTTAAGATAAATGGTTAGTAACCATGATTATTCTGTGCATTGTTGCAGTGTGCACTAGTCTAAACTCTTGGTGAGGACCTACCCCAGGGTATCTCAAAATGTGGAAAAACAGAAAAAGACAAGTTTATTTTGGTGCAAAACATCATTGAAACCCACGGATAGCTTTTTTCATACTCCACATGAGCTTTTTGAAGATCCTATTTTAAGGCAAGAATTTAATTTCTATTAAAATCCATTACGTCAGGAATACATTATTGGCCACTTATACTTTGTATCAATTATTTTATCCTAACTTCTTGTTTCCTTTTTCCCCAAGGGTAAGTTTATGTAATGTTTCAGTTTCTCCTTGTATCACAAGGCAGTAACTTCTGTTCCAGAGTTCAGGGCAATCACTGGGAGTCAGCCCTGAGACACTGCTGAGCCACTGTCAGCTCCAAAGACGTGTGGAGCACTACCTAAGGGAACGTGCACACTTGCACTTCAGTCACACGAGCGCCATTTGACATTGAAGGTAACTAGAAGTACTGCGACTCAGTCACTGCCTTTTCTCAGCCAAGTTATGCAATTTTCCTAAGCCTGAGTGTCATCATGCGAAAGAAAATAACAATCTTTAGAGACCCATTCAGATCTGAATTGTGATTCTAAATTATAACTAGGTTAAGGACTAAAGACACAGATCTAAAAGGGGATGAACAAAGTCCAAGTTAGAAACAAGGGACTTCAAGGACTTTTAGAAATACTGGGGGCTGGCATTGTGGCATAGCACATACAGCTGCTGCCTGGGATGCTGGCATCCCAGAAGGCCACTAGCTCCAGACCTGGCTGCTCCACTTCCAATCCAGTTCCCTGGGAAGCAGTGGAGGATGGCATGAGTGCTTTGGCCCCGCACCCACATGGGTGACCTGGAAGCAGCTCTGGGCTCCTGGTTTAGTCCTGGCTCAGCCCCTGCCATAGCAGCCATTTTGGGAGTGAACCAGTGGATGGAAGATCTAACTTTGCCTTTCAAATCAATCAATCTTAAGGGGGAAAAAAATGTCAAATGCTAGAACAAATTCTTGAGGTCTTAAAGAACAGTATCAATAGCAACTATTGGAGACTTTGGTAGGCAATGTGATTGTGGCTACAAGTCAGTCACTGGACTGCAGGAGCACTTACCTCTGCCAGCATGTACGCGGAGAGAAGAGTGATCCCGAGGTTGTACAAGGTGAGGACGCCCCTGAGGGAAAGAGCAGGTCTGTTCTTCATGCATTTGTTGCCCAGCCATATTGAAAGCAGATACGCAACAGTGAGGAAAAAGGTGGGAAGGTAAGAGTCCAACAAGAACCATCCTCTGACTCGAGAATCTGCAAAGAAACCGAGGGTGAGAATCCTGCGAGTGACCCTCCCGTCGTCGCTACAGCGGTTCCCGCATCCTCCAGGTCTGTCCTCTACCAAGGATATGACCTGAAACCAAGGATACAACCCAAACCTACACGTGCCATGTGCGCACTTAATGACTTTTTTTTTTTTTACATTGTAAGCTTTTATTCAGTGAGAGAAATGCATAGGAGAGTGAGGGCCCTGTCTAAAGGAGGTAAATCTGGGTTCACACCGAGAACCAGGAACCAGCCACGCGGAGGAGCATCTAGGCCAGGAAGCATGGGGCGGGGCGGCCCCACGGCCATGCACTCTGGAGGCGCAGGGCTGCAGTCAGCCCAGTACTGGCAAGAGGCCAGGGAAAGGAAGGGGCAGGCACACTGTGCCTCAGGCTTTTAATCCACTTCCAAATTAACCTGGTTGGCTGGTGGGGGCTCAGGTGTGGCCAGGTAGGGGCATGAGGTCACACAGGGGCGTGGTCTTCCAGCTCACAAACCTACTCATTTTTAACTTGTATGCCTGCCTACATCATTCCCTCCTCAGAGACTCCATTCCCTTAAACCTAAGGGATATTGATGGACGTTGAGTCATCTTTTCTGTAGCTGCTTCCTGCTCATGAGGGGTGTAGTACAGGCCCTGCCTATCCAGGGTTTGGAAGTCTCTATCTTATCTAACAAATTCACTTTCTGAGCTGGAGCAGTCTCGGTCATTGTCGACTGACCTTTTCCTCTTAACTAAGCACTTACGTACTACGGCCACAACTTTTGCAGCTGAAGGCACCACAGCAAAACTAGCACACATTTCTCTTTGCTTCTTCACAAATTCATACACAGGTTTGTTCTTACCACAAGTCTTGGGCACATGGTCTTCGGCTTTCATTAAGTTGAGCATTTTTCACCCTTTCACCTCCAAAAAGGGGACTTTGTGGCTTCTCTCTGGCTCTGAATTGCCAGCATCACCTCTCCTATGCTATGGGGCTATTACTAAGTAACACACAGGCTCTTTGGACAGGGCACTGCCATCCTGCAACAGGCAACCTGATGACCAAGATATGCTGGACGAAGGGATGATTCCTATCCAGGATGAGGTAGACTGGGATGGTGGTAAGTGATTTTATCACACTAAAACAGGAACTGTTACTTCTGGAACTTTCCATTTAAAATTTTTGGACTGCAGTTTACCACAGGTAATTGGAACTTTGGAAAATAAAGCCACAAGAAGGGGGTAACAAAAACAACAGGAAAAACATGATACAACATAAATGAACAGCATTTGGGTTACAGTTCAGGGGAAGAAGAAACCAATGGGACAAGGAGTTAAGGAAGGTTTCATGGAGCAAGTGCAGTGTAAGTGGACAGTGAATGACAGAGAAAAGGGTGGGATGAGAAAGTTCTTCAATGCCTACTCTGGACCAGTTCCTGACTTATTCTAAATTAACAGGAAGGGACTACCATTACACCATTCTAGGGATGAAGAAATGGTCAGAAAACTTCAGTAACTTGCAAAATGCCACACAACGGTTAACAGCAGAGCTGGGGTTGCAGTCACATCTGCCTCCCAGCCTGCTGCACTGTGCTGCTGTCCTCCCATAGACCATCTGGGCAGTGAGAGGACGGAGGACATGCCAACACTGGATCCCAATTCCTAAAACCACAGAGGCCCAGAGCGCCTAGGAACCAGGAATGGATGTCGTGTTCAGATCCAGACAGACAAGCTGATGGCAGCACAAGCATGGGGAGCCGAAGACAGCACAGGCAAAACTCTGGAGCCAACGACAGGGAACTGAGCAGGAAGTAAAACCATGGTTGGCGAGAACCTGGACACATCAAGCGCACACCGATTTCATTTGAGAATGTAACAATTCGAGAACCTAAATGAAACCTCACAAGAGGGACCGGCGTTGTGGCATAGTGGGCCTCCTGCAGTGCCAGCATCCCATGTGGGTGCTGGTTCAAGTCCTGGCTGCTCCACCTCTGATCCAGCTCTCTGCTATGGCCTGCGGAAGCAGAAGATGGCCAAGTCCTTGGGCCCCTGCACCGTATGGGAAGACCCAGAGGAAGCTCCTGGCTTCAGATTGGCACATCTTTGGCTGTTGCAGCCAACTGGGGAGTGAACCAGTGGATGGAAGACCTCTCTCTCTCTGCCTTTCTTTCTCTCTGTGTAACATTGACTTTCAAGTAAATAAATCTTTAAAAAACAAAAACCTCACAAGAGTTACAATAAAAGGGGGGGGGCAGCACCATGGCTCACTTGGTTAATCCTCCTCCAGTGCCAGCATCCCATATGGGCTCCAGGTTTTAGTCCCGGTTGCTCCTCTTCCAGTCCAGCTCTCTGCTGTGGCCCAGGAGGGCAGTGGAGGATGGCCCAAGTGTTTGGGCTACTGCCCCTATATGGGAGACTGGGAGGAAGCACCTGGCTCCTGGCTTTGGATCAGCACAGTGCCAGCCATAGTGGCCATTTGGGAGGTGAACCAACAGAAGGAAGAGCTTTCTGTCTCTATAACTCTACGTGTCAAATAAAAAAAAGTTACAATAAGTAGCACCAGAAAATACCTGTAGGCATGTGAATTTTCTTTATTCTTCTTTTTGTTTAAAGAAAATAATCTTGCCCAGAATAATAAAACTTGCATGCTGTCTTTCAAAGAAATTACTCATTTACTTTATTTGAAAGGCAAGAGTTCTCTCAGCTGCTGCTTCACTCCCCAAATGTCACCCAACAGCCGGGGCTGAGCCAGGCCAAAGCCAGGCACTCAGTCCAGGCGTCAGCGCCTGCTGCTTCCCAGTGCACATCAGCAGGAAGCCGGCCTGGGGAAGTGGGAACTGGCGGCAGAGCTAGGACTGTACCGGGTCATTCTTGGATGTGGCTGTGGACGCGCAAGCAGCATGTTCACCTCTACACCCAACGCCCACCCGTTGTTGACCTCTATAAATAGAGCTGTAAGGAGCTGCTTGCCCCACAGCCTCGGTCCCCTTTCCTGGAATCCAGATCCCCCCCCCCCCGCAGCCTCTGGTTAAACCACCTCCCCCACAGGCTGTCCCCCTCCCACGAGGAACATGCTTCTAAGGCTCCAGCTGTCTCCATCACTTGTTCTGTGAACCTCTCCCTTTTGTGATAAGGAGATCAGCTCTTCTCAGCATTCACCCGACAGCGCAGGGCCTTTCACACAACCAGCTCGTCACAGCTGCCTGCCAGAAGCCGGTGCCACCTGCCACCTCCTCGTGCTCTACTGCATACAAAGTCCTACCCCCATCTAACACCCAGATGAACGCCCCACCTTCTGAGGGGAGAGGTTTCCCCTGCACTCTCATGACTGCAGCTCCCTGTCTGGGTACTGAAATACCACTGTACACGTTATGGCTCTAATATGGTTGTTACGACTAATGCTGAGCACCTACTTTGTGCCAGCCACTGTCCTAAAGCCTTCTGTAAGCATTAACTCTTAAAGCAATCCTATTGAGGGAGGAGCAAGAGGGTGGGAGCGTGGGAGGGAGGGCAGGTACGGCAGGAAGAATTGCTATATTCCTAAAGTTTTATTTATGAAATGCATGAAGTTTGTATTTCTTAAAAGGTTTCTGGGGCAGGGCGTGTGGGAGGAAGCAGTCCTATTAAATAGGTGATAAGGTTATCCTCAGATTACATTTGAGAAAAATCAAGCAACAGTTATAGGGGGCCCTACCCAGGGACAGTGGCTCCAAGAAAGGTCACGTGAATAGGGGCAGATGCTGGAGGAATGTGTGCAGAAGCCAAGGAATGCCAAAGACTGCCAGCAGCCAGCACGAAGTAGGTGACGGGGAGCAAGCTCCTACCTACACCTTGGTTTCAGACTTTTGGTCTCTAGAACCATAAGAGAACAAACCTCTGTGATTCTAAGCTGGCCAGTTGGGGTGCTCTGTACGGTGGCCCTGGGAGAGGAGCAGACGTGGTCTAGGCCTGAACCACTCCCCTGCTGTTCAGCTGTGCTCCTGCACCCTCCCCAGCAGGGTGCTGCATGAGACAGGCAAACTCTCCTGTCTGGACCCTGCCTCCCTCTAGCCTCTCAGTGCTGGATCCAGAGCAAGTATCAGGTTCAAACACAGAATCGGGCACATACTGAGAAACTGAACCAGCTCCCGAGCGGTTTCATCATCTTGTGCCATAAATCTGTAAATGTTTGCTTGAGTTGTTAAAGACAATCATAATCATTGCAACTGAGAGATGAGAAGAGAGACTTCTAGGAGCGCTGCTCATCTGTGGAACTCGAGAGACAAGGCTGTATCAGCTATTTGCCCAGAGGAGTATCCCCTGGTGGCACCAACAGAATACAGGTCAGAGAAGCCTAGGAGACCCCGAGACATGTACTGCCTGTCGCGCCAGTCAATGAAGCCTGTGCCACGTTTAGGAAGGGAAAAGCACTCCTGAGGGCTTACAAGCCGGACACCCTGTCACGTGTGTGATTTGACTGACAACTGTCAATTTCATAATCTCCTGGCTCCAGAGGAAATTTCCATAAAAATGACCAAAGAGTAAATGACTACCGTCTTTCCTCAGTGGATCTCACATCTGCAAAATCCCAGATCATGCTGATCTGACAACGTTTGGTATGAACCTGCATCAGAGGCTTGGTCAACCCTCTCGTGAAGTGGCCAACAGAAAGCCACAGTCACTGAAACGCTGCCATTTCTCCCCATGTCCTGCAGGCCTCAGCAGAGGGTCCTGCCTGCCGCACTGAATCCTCCCTGTCTCAGCCTCCACCACCCCAAGACGACGGTGAGGACACTGCCATTCTGCCCTGTCCAGCCCACAGGGTCATGGCAAGGACACACGTGAGGAACAGAGACCACATGAAAATGTTTCTAAGAGCTGCACACTAGCAGCATTCCCTTATATTCAAACTGTACAGTCATTCAGTTAGAACAGTTTATGGATCTTGGAGAGAAACTGGGGAGTGATATGAATAACTAAACGAAAACATCTCATTTCCCCCCTCCCCTCTCTCCCAGTACTGCCAAGGAAACAACTTGCAGAGAATTACAGATTTTCCTCAGTTCCGTGAACCACAAAAGCTCAGGTGGGATGAAACGTTCTGTCTAGAATTTTTTTTGTGAAATATGCAGTGCCTAATCCGTTCCCAGAACTGTCATACTTTTTAAATTCCATTTTCCATGAACTTTTTAAAAACAGATTTACTTATTTATTTGAAAGGGGGAGAGACAGATCTTCCATCTGCTGGTTCACTCCCCAAATGGCCGAATTGGAGCAGCTGGGACCCGAACCGGCACCCATATGGGATGCTGGCACTGCAGGCGGCAGCTTTACCTGCTATGCCACAGCACTGTCCACCCCTTCCCCCTCCCCCATCCCAAATTGTAATGAACCCTGGAGATAAATGGTGTATGCACTAGCTATGGTTCCTGTGCTTATGGGAGAAGCAGCTGTAGCCTGTGAGGGAAAGCAACGGAGAATACCGGGGGGCCTGCTTTAGAGAAAATGCCACTCTGACACCTGAAGCACCAGGAGGCTGGACACCGACTCACAGGTAGCTGGGACTGGATGGTTCGAACCAAGCAATCCACAACAGGAAGTCTAGTTTTTGGCTCAAGGGCAATGGGAAGACCATGATGAGTTTTAAGCTACAGAACCACACAATATGACTTAAAATGTTCTTTAGTTACTTTAGCTGAGCTTAATAAGGCTGGAGGAGGGAGAGGGTAGAAGAGGACAGCTACCTCTAAGTGACTGGTAACGGGAGAACAACCGAGACACTTCTAAGCTCTCCCCATAGCCCTGGGCTCACAAGGCCTGTAAGGACAGAAATACTGTGTACATATGACTGTGCACGTGAGGGTAGCAGAGAGAGAGAGAGAGAGAGAGAATAAAAACAGTTGGAAAGAAAGTGACGGCCTGGCTTGGTGGTCAGAGACCCTGGAGCAGAGCACTGCACGTCATGCCATCTGGCCTCCTGCTCCCCAAGGTCTTCAGTGGCGGGAGAGACTGTGTGGGAGGAGACCAGGGCCTTGCACATGTGCTGGGGGAAGGTCAGCTCCTAAACGTTAAGGACCCTCCTGTTTCCAGGACACCAGGAATAAGAGAACCGTTTTCCGTAACTAACTGGCGTCCCACATTCCATTCTTGAGCAGCACACCCACCTCGAGGTCCAAACATATTGTCCAAAAAAGCATTAATTTCATCATCAAGGGCCTTTAGTTGCTCCTAAAAGAGAAAGAAAAAATGATTTAAGTGTTTTGATTTATATAAATGTGTGTATGTGTGTGTGTATACACACAAAGCTCTTAAAACAAGCCACAAGCAACAGGTAGTCCACAGAATCGCCAAGGTCTCAGCCACAAGGGTTTTCGACCACAAAGGCTTACGGCAGCCTCACCTTTCACAACAGCACTCGGGAAGCTTTGGAAGGAACAATTCCCCTTTGATTTCCTTCGACAAGAGTCGTCAGGAGAACAGGCGTGGTGCATTTGCACATTGAAGGGTTATTTGACTTTAATTCCACTTTTGTCTAAGATGCGGACAGGCACGGGCAGGCACTGTGGGTTAAACCATCGTGTGGGACCCCTACATCCCACATTGCAGCGCCTGGGACCGAGTCCTGGTGGAGACCCTACTACTCGCCTTCTGATTCAGCTTCCTGCTCATGTGCATACTCAGAGACAGCAGATGATAGTTCCAGTTCTTGGGATCCTACTACCACTGTGGGAGACCTGGATGGAGTTTCAGGTCCCTGGTTTTAGCCTGGCACAGCTTTGGCTGCTGTGGGTATCTGCGGAGTGAAGCAGTGGCTGAAGATTGATTGTTCTCCCTTTTTCTTTCCCTGTTACTTGCCTTTCAAAGAGGCAAAGCTGTTCTATAAGAGCTCCCATTGCTGCCATTAACAAGGTTACTAGCAAGCAACAGTGAAGCCTATTCCTGCAGAGCATAAACGTAACTGTTAAATGAAAACCCAGGGCGGGCGCCATGGCTCACTAGGCTAATCCTCTGCCTGCGGTGCCAGTACCCGGGGTTCTAGTCCCAGGTGGGATGCCGGATTCTGTCCCGGTTGCTCCTCTTCCAGTCCAGCTCTCTGCTGTGGTCCGGGAAAGGCAGTGGAGGATGGCCCAAGTGCTTGGGCCCTGTACCTGCATGGGAGACCAGGAGGAAGTACTTGGCTCCTGGCTTTGGATCAGTGCAGCGCGCCAGCGGTAGTGACCATTTGGAGGGTGAACCAACAGAAGGAAGACCTTTCTGTCTAACTCTGTCAAAAAAAAAAAAAAAAAAAAAACAAGCCAGACTATATTTCATCAAACTGAAGATAAAACTTTAAAGATCTCTATCAGGTAAGGAAACTGAGCACCATAGCTACTCTATTATGTTTTGTTAGTTTTCAAACTTTATTTAAAAAAAGGGTTTACTTATTTGAAAACCACAGTTACAGAGAGGGAGAGTCAGAGACTGACCTTCCATCTGCTGGTTTACTCCCCAAGTGGCTGCAACAGCCAGGGCTGAGCAAAACCAAAGCCAAGAGCCAGGAGCTTCATGCAGGTCTCTCACACGGACGGATGAAGCCCAGGGACTTCACCATCTGCCAGCGCTTTTCCCAGGCCATTATCAGAGAGCTGGATCACAAGTGGAGCAGCCAGGACATGAACCACTGCCCATATGGGGTGCCAGCCTTGCAGGAGGCGGCTTTATCCACTATACCACAATGCTGGCCCCTCAAACTTTTTTTTTTAAGATTTGAAAGACTTACAGGGAGAGGAAAAGAAAGAATGAGCACTTCTATCTGTTGGTTCATTCCCCAAATAACCACAATAGCCAGGGTTAGGGTGAATAAAAGCCAGGAGCCTGGAACTCCATCTGGGTCTCTCAGCTTGGGTGCAAGGACCTAGGTACTTGGGCCACCTTCTGCTGCCTTCCAAGGTGCAGTAGCAGGAGTGAGAGTAAAAGTGAAGCAGCTGGGACTTGAACTATCACTCATATGGGATGCTGGCATCAACTTAACCTGCACCACGGCATGGGCCCGTTTTCAAGCCATTTAAAACATCAACTTCTAGTCAATATTCCAGTGAAGACTGTCAGTTGGATACACCACATCAATTATTGCCATCTTAGCAGAGCAAGGCTACTGCTGCTAAGGATCTGAAGGTTGACAAGCTGGCTGGCTCAGATCTACTTTACACTGCTCTAATACCTGCCATGCTGTTCCCTACCTCTGCTGCAAAGTTACAGAGCCCTCCTGATGCCAAAGGAGAAGACAGGGCACTACTCAAGGTTCTACCAAAGGATTTGGCCAGAAGACTGGTCTCTGATTACACAGGTTGAGCATACTGGCCTCAGAAGTTCATGTGGGGGGAGAGCGGCAAGATGGCGGAATAGGAAGGGAGCACACCGATAGTCTGGGGAGAGACAGTTTAATAAAAGTGGAGATACTGCAGGTTCAAGGAAGAGTAGGGGAAGAAACAGCAGAGGAAACCCTTCCGGAACTGGTGATCCACAGTGGACCTGTGTGGAGAGCGTGGGAGCCCACAGTTTGGGACACCAGCAGCAGATTCAACACACCAGCGCTGGAACGCGAGGTGAGCCGATCCTCAATAGCCCGAGACACCAGAAGGGAAGTGGAAAGAGGAGACTAGAGCGAACAAGGCTTGAAACCCTGCGGGGAAAAGTTCACCAGGCTAACTAGAAGAGAGAGAGAGAGAGGGAAAAAAAAAAAGTGACCCATATGGACACGAGTTTTTCTCCGCCCACCTCTCAAAGGTGAGCAAGACAAAGAGCAGGAGCCATTTTGGAATACGTCATAAGCAGGGTGACCTCGGGTCTACACAGGCCCTGAGCCTAGCAGAAAAACCTGACTCTGGGTGGGAGGGGTGAAATAACAGGAGATTAGAACCTGATGAATGTGTGGTGCTAATGAACTGAGACTGTGAAAAAAGAGACGGTGGGGGAGAGAACTCACGGAAATCATGAATTCATGTGAGTACTCTCCAGAGACGCTACAGTTCAGTAGCCTTGGCAGCCCAGTGGGAGACTGCAGGAGAATCTCAGCCCACACAAAGGGCCGCAAAGATTCCCTCTCTGGTCCTTGGGAAAGAGCTTCCGAACTCTGGCTCCTGTGGGTATATCATTCGCCTGCTAACCACCCCCAATTCCATTCAGCTGTGTGGAATTACTTCCCTTTTGAACCAAAAAAAAAAAAAAAAAAGTAACAGAGATTTACCACGCCTAACCTGGGAGTGTCTCCTTTGACACACCCTCAACCCTGAGGAACCAAACAGAGCTCTCAAGCCACACCCATCTCAAGCCTCAAAGGCTCCATCAAAAGCAGACAGTCCACTTTATCTAGAGTCATAGTATAACAAGAAAAAACACCACAGTGAAGAAACCAATATGCCAAACAACAAACGCAAAAACTGAGGTAATAAGAACAAGGAAGAGGCCGGCGCCGTGGCTCAACAGGCTAATCCTCCGCCTTGCGGCGCCGGCACACCGGGTTCTAGTCCCGGTTGGGGCACCGGATTCTGTCCCGGTTGCCCCTCTTCCAGGCCAGCTCTCTGCTGCGGCCAGAGAGTGCAGTGGAGGATGGCCCAAGTGCTTGGGCCCTGCACCCCATGGGAGACCAGGAAAAGCACCTGGCACCTGGCTCCTGCCATTGGATGAGTGCGGTGCGCCAGCCGCAGTGCGCCGGCCGCAGCAGCCATTGGAGGGTGAACCAACGGCAAAACGAAGACCTTTCTCTCTCTCTCTCACTGTCCACTCTGCCTCTCAAAAAAAAAAAAAAAAAAGAACAAGGAAGACACTATGGCGCCCCCAAATGAAAAAGACACACCAATTCAAGATTACAAAGATGATGAGATAGAAGAAATGCAAGAAGTGGATCTCAAAAAATTGATAAGAACACTAAGAAATACTCAAAAACAAATTCTTGAACTACAGAAATCCTTAATGGACAAGGTAGAAAATCTCTCTCATGAAAATGAAATATTAAGGAGGAATCAAGCTGAAATGAAACAACTAGAACATGAAACTGTGGCAGTGATGAGAAATCATAATGAAGTGAAGAATTCAATAGATCAAATGAAAAACACATTAGAGAGCCTTACAAACAGAATGGGTGAGGCAGAAGATAGTATATCAGACTTAGAAGACAGAGCACAGGAAAATATACAGTCAAATCAAAGAAAAGAAGAGGAAATTAGAAATCTAAAAAATATTGTTGGGAATCTACAGGATACTATTAAAAAAACCCAACATTCGAGTTCTAGGAGTTCCTGAAGGCATGGAGAGGGAGAAAGGATTAGAAGGCCTTTTTAGTGAGATAATAGCAGAAAATTTCCCAGTTTTGGAGAAGGACAGAGACATCCTAGTACAGGAAGCTCATAGAACCCCTAGTAAACATGACCAAAAGAGATCCTCACCACGACACGTTATAATTAAACTCACCACAGTGAAACAGAAAGAAAAGATCCTAAAATGCACAAGAGAGAAACGTCAGATTACTCTCAGAGGATCTCCAATTAGACTCACGGCAGACTTCTCAACAGAAACCCTACAAGCTAGAAGGGAATGGCGAGACATAGCCCAGGTACTTAGAGAGAAAAACTGCCAGCCCAGAATATTATATCCTGCAAAGCTCTCATTTGTGAATGAAGGTGAAATAAAGACCTTTCATAACAAACAAAAATTGAAAGAATTTGTTGCCACTTGTCCAGCCCTGCAAAAGATACTTAAAGATGTGTTACATACAGAAACACAGAAACATTGCCATCAACATGAAAGAAGGTAAACTAAGGGAACTTCACAGCAAAAGATCACAGGGAATTCAACATATACATTAGAAAATATCTTTGGCAAATGGCATGGCAAAGTTACCACTTATCAATAGTCACATTGAACGTTAATGGTCTAAACTGTCCTGTTAAAAGACACAGATTGGCTGATTGGGTTAAGGAACAAAAACCATCTATTTGCTGCTTACAAGAAACACATCTTTCCAACGAAGATCCATACAGACTGAAAATAAAAGGATGGAACAAGATATACCATGCCAACAGAAATGAAAAAAGAGCGGATGTAGCCATCTTAATATCGGACTACATAAACTTTAACACAAAAACTGTTAAGAGAGACAAAGAGGGACACTATATAATGATTAAGGGATCAATATTACAGGAAGATATAACAATTATCAATGTATATGCACCTAATTACAGGCCACCAGTTTATTTAAAAAATTTGTTAAGAAACTTAAAGGGAGACTTAGACCCCAATACAATAGTACTGGAGGACTTCAATACTCCACTCACAGATATTGACAGATCGACAGGACAGAAGATCAACAGGGAGACAGTAGATTTAAACAACACTATAGCCCAAATGGATCTAACAGATATCTACAGAACTTTTCATCCTACACATAAAGCATTTACATTCTTCTCAGCAGTACATGGAACCTACTCTAGGATTGACCACATATTAGGCCATAAAGCAAGTCTCAGCAAATTCAAAAGAATTAGAATCTTACGATGCAGCTTCTCAGACCATAAGGGAATGAAGTTGGAAATTAGCAACTCAGGAATCCCTAGAGCATATGCAAACACATGGAGATTGAACAACATGCTCCTGAATGAACAATGGGTCTTAGAAGAAATTAAAAGAGAAATCAAAAATTTTCTGGAAGTAAATGAGGATAACAGCACAACATACCAAAACTTATGGGATACAGCAAAAGCAGTGTTAAGAGGAAAGTTTATAGCAATAGGTGCCTACATCAAGAAACTGGAAAGGCACCAAATAGATGAGCTTTCAACGCATCTCAAGGATCTAGAAAATCTGCAGCAAACTAGACCGAAATCTAGTAGAAAAAGAGAAATAATCAAAATCAGAGAAGAAATCAACAGGATTGAATCCAAAAAAACATTACAAAAAAATCAGCCAAACGAGGAGCTGGTTTTTTGAAAAAATAAGCAAAATTGACACCCCATTGGCCCAACTAACTAAAAAAAGAAAAGACCCAAATCAGTAAAATCAGAGAAGAAAAATGAAATGTAACAACAGACACCACAGAAATCAAAAGAATCATCAGAAATTACTACAAGGACTTGTATGCCAGCAAACAGGGAAACCTATCAGAAATGAACAGATTCCTGGACACATACAACCTACCTAAATTGAACCAGGAAGACATAGAAAACCTAAACAGACCCATAACTGAGACAGAAATTGAATCAGTAATAAAGGCCCTCCCAACAAAGAAAAGCCCAGGACCAGATGGATTCACTGCTGAATTCTACCACATATTTAAAGAAGAACTAACTCCAATCCTTCTCAAACTATTCAGAACAATCGAAAAAGAGGGAATCCTCCCAAATTCTATGAAGCCAGCATCACTTTAATTCCTAAACCGGAAAACGATGCTGCATTGAAAGAGAATTACAGACCAATATCCCTCATGAACATAGATGCAAAAATCCTCAACAAAATTCTGGCCAATAGACTGCAATAACACATCAGAAAGATCATCCACCCAGACCAAGTGGGATTCATCCCTGGAATGCAGGGATGGTTCAATGTTCGCAAAACAATCAACGTGATACACCACATTAACAGACTGCAGAAGAAAAACCATATGATTATCTGACTAGACGCAGAGAAAGCATTCGATAAAATTCAACACCCTTTCATGATGAAAACCCTAAGCAAACTGGGTATAAAAGGCACATTCCTCAATACAATCAAAGCAATTTATGAAAAACCCACAGCCAATATCCTATTGAATGGGGAAAAGTTGGAAGCATTTCCACTGAGATCTGGTACCAGACAGGGATGCCCACTCTCACCACTGCTATTCAATATAGTGCTGGAAGACTTAGCCAGAGCTATTAGGCAAGAAAAAGAAATTAAAGGGATACAAATTGGGAAGGAAGAACTCAAACTATCCCTCTTTGCAGATGACATGATTCTTTATTTAGGGGATCCAAAGAACTCTACTAAGAGACTATTGGAACTCATAGAAGAGTTTGGCAAAGTAGCAGGATATAAAATCAATGCACAAAAATCAACAGCCTTTGTATACACAGGCAATGCCACAGCTGAGGAAGAACTGCTAAGATCAATCCCATTCACAATAGCTACAAAAACAATCAAATACCTTGAAATAAACTTAAACAAGGACATTAAAGATCTCTACGATGAAAATTACAAAACCTTAAAGAAAGAAATAGAAGAGGATACCAAAAAATGGAGAAATCTTCCATGCTCATGGATTGGAAGAATCAACATCATCAAAATGTCCATTCTGCCAAAAGCAATTTACAGATTCAATGCAATACCTATCAAGATACCGAAGTCATTCTTCTCAGATCTGGAAAAATTGATGCTGAAATTCATATGGAGACACAGGAGACCCCGAATAGCTAAAGCAATCTTGTACAACAAAAACAAAGCCAGAGGCATCACAATACCAGATTTCAGGACATACTACAGGGCAATAGTTATCAAAACAGCATGGTACTGGTACAGAAACAGATAGATAGACCAATGGAACAGAATAGAAACACGAGAAATCAATCCAAACATCTACAGCCAACTTATATTTGATCAAGGATCCAAAACCAATTCCTGGAGTAAGGACAGTCTATTCAATAAATGGTGCTGGGAAAACTGGATTTCCACATGCAGAATCATGAAGCAAGATCCCTACCTTTCACCTTACACAAAAATTCATTCAACATGGATTAAAGACTTAAATCTACGACCCAACACCATCAAATTATTAGGGAGCATTGGTGAAACCCTGCACGACATAGGTACTGGCAAAGACTTCTTGGAAAAGACCCCAGAAGCACAGGCACTCAAAGCCAAAATTAACTACTGGGGTTGCATCAAATTGAGAAGTTTCTGTACTGCAAAAGAAACAGTCAGGAAAGTGAATAGGAAACCAACAGAATGGGAAAATATATTTGCAAACTATGCAACAGATAAAGGGTTGATAACAAGAATCTACAAAGAAATTAAGAAACTCCACAACATCAAAACAAACAACCCACTTAAGAGATGGGCCAAGGACCTCAAAAGACATTTTTCAAAAGAGGAAATCCAAATGGCCAACAGACACATGAAAAAATGTTCAAGATCCCTAGCAATCAGGGAAATGCAAATCAAAACCACAATGAGGTTTCACCTCACCCCGGTTAGAATGGCTCACATTCAGAAATCTACCAACAATAGATGCTGGAGAGGATGTGGGGAAAAAGGGACACTAATCCACTGTTGGTGGGAATGCAAACTGGTGAAGCCACTATGGAAGTCAGTCTGGAGATTCCTCAGAAACCTGAATATAACCCTACCATTCAACCCAGCCATCCCACTCCTTGGAATTTACCCAAAGGAAATTAAATTGGCAAACAAAAAAGTCATCTGCACATTAATGTTTATTGCAGCTCAATTCACAATAGCTAAGACCTGGAACCAACCCAAATGCCCATCAACAGTAGACTGGATTAGGAAATTATGGGACATGTACTCTATAGAATTCTATACAGCAGTCAAAAACAATGAAATCCGGTCATTTGCAACAAGATGGAGGAATCTGGAAAACATCATTCTGAGTGAATTAAGCTAGTCCCAAAGGGACAAATATCATATGCTCTCCCTGATCGGCGACAACTAACTGAGCACCAAAGGGGAAACCTGTTGAAGTGAAATGGACACTATGAGAAACAGTGACTTGATCAGCTCTTGTGCTGACTGTTGTTGTACAATGTAATACTTTATCCATTGTAGTATTTTTTTTATCCTAGTACTAGTGGTTGAACTCTGTAATCAACACACAATTATTCTTAGGTGTTTAAATTTTAACTGAAAAGTGATCCCAGTGAAATATAAGAGTGGGAATAAGAGAGGGAGGAGATGTACAATTTGGGACATGCTCAATCGGACTTTCCCCAAATGGTAGAGTTAGGATTGTGCCAGGTAATTCCAATACAATCCCATCAAGGTGGCATGTACCAAGGCCATATCACTAGTCCAAGTGATCAATTTCAGTTCACAATTGATCACACTGATAGGTCTAAGAGTCAAAGGGATCACACAAACAAGACTAGTGTCTGCTAATACTAACTGATAGAATGAAAAAGGGAGAGAATGATCCAACATGGGAAGCGGGATACACAGCAGACTCATAGAATGGCAGATGTCCTAAATAGCACTCTGGCCTCAGAATCACCCCTTAAGGCATTCAGATCTGGCTCAAGAGCCCATGAGAGTATTTTAGGCATGGAAAGCTAAGACACTCTAAAAAAAAAAAAAGAAGAAGAAGAAGAAGACCTAAATGAAAGATCTCTGCGAGTGAGATCCCAGTGGAAAGAATGGGGTCATCAAAGAAGGAAGTACCTTTCTCTGAAGGGAGGAGGGAACTTCCACTTTGACTATGACCCTGTCGGAATAAGATCGAAGTCAGCGAACCCTAAAGGCTTCCATAGCCTCGGCAACTCATGACTAGAGCCTAGGGAGATTACTGACGCCATAAATAAGAGTGGCAAATTGTTAAATCAACATCAGGAGTCACTGTGTACTTACGTCTCATGAGGGATCTGTCCTTAATGTGTTATCCAATGTGAAGTAATGCTATAACTAGTACTGAAACAGTATTTTTGCACTTTGTGTTTCTGTGTGGGTGCAGACTGATGAAATCTTTGCATAGTATATACTGAATCGATCTTCTGTATATAAAGATAATTAAAAATGAAAAAAATCTTGGTGTTAAATTGGAAATTGCATAGATAATTAATCAAATCTTTAAAAAAAATATCATGTAGGACCTCTGTCCTTAATATGCTGTACATTGTGAATGAATACTATAACTAGTACTCCAACGGTATTTTCACTTTGTGTCTCTATGTGAGGGCAAACTGTTGAAATCTTTACGTAATATGTACTAAACTGATTTTCTGTGTATAAAGAGAATTGAAAATGAATCTTGATGTGAATGCAAGGGGAGAGGGAGTGGGAAAGGGGAGGGTAGCGGGTGGGAGGGAAGTTATGTGTGGGGGGAGCCATTGTAATCCATAAGCTTTGCTTTGGAAATTTATATTCTTTAAATAAAAGCATATATATATATATATATATATATATATATATATATATAAAAGAAGTTCATGTGGAACACAATGAACATTCAGCAGCGGTAGGCCGGTCAAGACACCGAATGCCTCTTATTCTCAAAGCCCAAGTGGCCAGGTAGAGAGTTAACTCCCAGGCATCTGAAAGGAGCACCTGCACACTGGGGGTGGCATGTGTCTTGGACCTGCTCCTCATTCCTGACTCTGATTGGAGAGCAAGTGTAAGGACGTTTAGGTCTTTGGAAACTTTAGGAAGGAGGATTGGGATTAGAGAATAACAATTACTGGCACCTACTACTATTGGCCATATTTCATATTTCATATTTCACAGACTCTCTACAAAAAATATTTTGGTTAAATCAAGCTTGTAAGTTTTTCAAACAATGTTTTTAAATATCTTTTTTTTGGCTTATCCTTAATTTATTTACTTATATAACTACTTATAAGGGATAGACAGATCTTCCACCTGCTTGTTCACACTTCAAATGCTTCCAACAGTGAGGGCTGGGCCAGGCCAACCAAAGCCAGAAGCTATCTGGGTCTTGCAAACAGTTTGCAAGAATCCAAGTACTTGAGCAGTCATCTGTGGCCTTTCCATGGTGCACATCCGCAGGAAGGTGGACTGGAAAAGGAACCATAATTCCAAGTGGGCACTCTGATAGGGGTTGTGGGCATCCAAACAGTGACCCAACTGCTGTGTCAAAGGATCACCACTAAACACTACTTTTTCTTTGGCTTCCATGTAGGACACTTCAGGAGACCTCTAGACTTGAGCAAGGCGGGTTCCCTAACACCTCAATGTGACGGAGTATGATCTGCAGTGCTGTTAGATTAGGGCACACCTGTCCAGAGGCCTCTCCATGCTTGAGCAAGGACTGTGAATCTCACAGATGTACTCACCTGCTAACTAGTGGCAATGAAATCTTTCTTCCATTACCACATCCATGAACAAATGTTTAAACTTCGTTTGTTTGCTAAGGTTCAAAATCCACTTGCCAGCACTTCAGTTAAAGAAAACTCTAACTGGATGTTGCAAAGCTCACATTATTGCTACAATCTTATGGAAATGCAGAGCAGAAACAGAGAAAGGGAATATATGAATGGAACAGAGAATGAAGATGATGAATACAAATATGCATTCCACTCTTCCATCCACTAACTTACTGATTCGTTAATGCAAATATGCATTACACTCTTTCATCCACTAACTTACTGATTCATTAATCAATTATTTAAGCATAACTATATGCCAGCACTGTTAGATGTTGAAACACAAAGTCTAATGAGACATGGCCCTTATCACACAGTTTTCAGTCTACAGAGAGTAACAAACAAGTAAAAAATTACAGTACTAGTGTCTTCAATATTACAAGCAAGGCTTACAAAAGTGGGCTACAGGAATATAGTGAAAAGCACTTTCACTCAGATTTCCTAAAAAGGGTGGGCTTCCAGAACCGACGATGTTATCTCTGAATTTTCAAAGATTCTAGGTCACTGTCAAGGAGGAAGAGAGGAGAATGTATTGGCAAGAAAGACTGGCATGCACAAATGCACTGATACTTGACTCACCGGCGACACACCAATGGCCAGGGGCTCTAGTGACCCATATGTATGACAGCTGGAAATACAGCCACTCTGGGGAAGCCAGAAGCCTGGTAAAACTTATCTCTGTATTTCCGGGTTACTTAATAGAGCCAAAGTAGTAGTCTGAAAAAGACACTGATGAGACCACAGAAGAACACCAAGATTCCCACTGGAGTAGTAAAATGTAAGCCTAAGCAGAGTTTTGTAGTGGTTGTCTACTTAGCCAAGCACGACAAAGCACAGCCTGGGCAAGGAAGCAACAGCTACACAAACACTAGTTCTGCATGTGTAAACGCCAGAGCCCACTGGACCATTCCTCAAGATTTACATTACAACCTAGGAGCTGGGGGGAACCAACCAGCTCCGTGCTGCACTTCATTCATTCAAACACCAGTTTTGAATGGATCTGTGTATAAATATTTTATCACATGAAGAAAAAGCAAATAGCGTCAGGCTCAAAGGTGTACAGACAAGCTGTGATGTACGGAGACAGGCAAACAGCAAACAACTGAGAGGAGGGAAGCAGGACTGCCGTGGTGACAGGAGTTACTGACTGAGGGGTGGGACTGTTAGAGGTAGTTAGAATTGGCACAGATCAGAGGAGAGGGCAAGAGAGCAGCCTTCAGACCTGAGCAAGAGAGGTGCAGCCTTGACCTCCACACTTCAGAGGGCTCCTCTTGGGCTATCCTTTGCCACTGGCCAACACAGAAAAACAAACATCCCGTGAGCCAAGCAAACAGGCCTACCATGGCCACAACAGCCCCTCCAGACTTTGTTCCAAGCTGCCCAGGCCACAGGACTCTGCCAAACAACCCTGAACCCACTTACAGAATAACCCCTTGCACCCACACCAAAGTGCATACTCCACGACCTGCAATTCAATTTGTGGCTGTGAACAGCAAATAGCTGGAAAATGGGATGACTGGAAGCCGAGAGGGCCATATTTAGCTGTGTATCCCTGACTACTTATTACAGCTTACAGGAATGTAAAATGGCACAGCCACTCTGCAGAAGAATTCGACAAACACAGACCTACAAAATACAAAATCAGACCTACCATATCATCCAGCATGCTACTTCTAGTTTTTTTTTAATGTATTTATTTGAAAGTCAGAGCTATAAAGACACACAGACACATACACACACACACAATCTCCCATCCACTGGTTCACTCCTCTAGGATGGCTGCAATGGATAGGGCAGAGAAGGGAGACAGGCCCAAACCAGGAGCTTCACCTGAGTATCCAATGTGAGTGGCAGGGGCCCAAACACTTGGAACATTTGCTGCTGCTTTTCCCAAGCCACTGGCAAAGAGCTGGACTGGAAGTAGAGTAGGTGGGGCACAGACCAGTGCTCATATGGGATGCCAGTGTCACAGGCAGCAGCTTTACCCAGCATGCTGCAGTGCCAGCCTTCACCTCCAGGTATTTACCCAAGAAGAAACAAAGCACATTACCATGCAAAGATCAGTATACAAATATTCATAGCAGCTTGAGTTGTAATAGTTAAGAAATATAAGGTCCATAAACAGGTAGTAAATGCAGTCTAAGACATTCAGTGAACTACTATTCAGCATTATAAAGGAATGGATTATCAGTGTACACACAACATGGCTGGGTCTCAGAACCATTACAGTGCAAAGAAGCAAGATGATCCATTTATATAAAATTCTAGAAAATATACCTTTTATAGTGACAGCAAATCAGTGGTTGCCTGGGGACTACAGAGGAAGAGACCAAAATTTTCTTCAAAAATAAGAGTTAAACAAGGACATTTTCACATATGCATGATAAAGAAATTATAAGCAGCAGAAATGCTCCACACACCATATTAAAGATGTTCTCTGTGCCAAAGGGAAATGATTCCATATGGAAACTAGAACTCACAGAAAAGAATCCGACTGATCTAATTGAAGAGTTGTAACTCACAACACCTAAAGCCAGCCAGCCTCAAACCACATCACTGCCAGCACCACTGGCACCGCTAGCCCCACGCTCATCCCTACAACCAGGAAGCAGCACAGCACATCCACATGCCTTGCACCTACTCCTTCCACCACCAGGAGGCAGCCACATGGAGGCAGCGGTGACCCCTCCGAGGCAGACCCACCACACCGACTTCTTCCAGAAACCTAAGCTGGCTTCAAGTCCACAGCTCGCAGTGCTGGCAGACTGGATCACCACGCTTCTGAGGATACTTGGGAAACAGGAAAGCCAAGAAGGGCATGTTTGGTTTTTTACTACCACCATGCTGACTGGGACTTTCACCCATCCCTACCTGCATCGCCTGCAGGTCAACATAACCCACAGCATCTCAGATGAAGGTCATTTCCTGGTCTGTTCTTGAAAACTGCAAGCTCAAGGGGGCGCTGTTACACGTGACCTGAGTTACAGCTCAGTGAGGATTTGACAGAGTTTATATATTCAGATCGGAAGGTTTCAGAGTTCCCAGAACACGGGAAGGTCACGGGAGTCTGGGACCACTGTGGGGACTGTTTTGCAACCAGTCGGTGATTAAGAGTCACTCTAGAGAAGCTGAAGCAGGAAGAAAATTAGAAATGAACCCCACCAGGAACTCCACCTGTGCTTTTTCTCATCTAAATGACAGGGCTCCAGGTTTCATTCTTTCTCCCCTTCCCCTCTCTTCCTTTACTCCCATGTTCATTTGCTCATTTCCTCCTTTCCTTCCTCTTTCATTTCCTTATTTTCCTTTCCTTATTTATGTCTTAGGTCTTATGTAGTTAGTATTTGTCTACCATGGACATTGTTTTATAGAAACCCAGTGATTCAAGATCTTGGTGTTTATCCTATTATGTTGATTGAATTTTACAAGTGTTTTAAAGAGACTTAATCTGAATAGCTATTTTCCAATACAGACTCACTGCATTTTTAAAAAATATTTATTTATATGAAAGTCAATTAATTACACAGAGAGAGGAGAGGCAGAGAGAGAGAGAGAGAGTGTGTGTTTGTGTGTGTGTGTGAGAGAGAGAGAGAGAGTGTCAGTCTTCCATCTGCTGGTTCACTGTCCAAATGGCTGCAACTGCCAGAGCTGCACCGACCTGAAGCCAGGAGCTTCTTCTGTGTCTCCCACATGGGTGCAGGGGCCCAAGGACTTGGGCCATCATCCACTGCTTTCCCAGGCCATAGCAGAGAGCTGGATTGGAAGCAGAGCAGCTGGGACTCAAACTGGTGCCCATATGGGATGCCGACACTGCAGGCTGTGGCTTTACCCACTATGCCAAAGCGTTGGCCCCTCCACTACTTCTGATCTAACTTCTGCTAATGTGCCAGAGAAGGCAGCAGATGATGGGTCATGTCCTTGGGTCCTTGCTGCCTTCATAGGAGACCTGCATTTTTTCTTTTTTAAAGCAAAGCAACAGAGGGAGAGAGACATTCACTCCTCAAATGTCCCCAACAGCCAGGGTGAAGCCAGGAGCTGGGAACTCCATCAAGGTCTTCCACAGAGGTGGCAGGGACCCTAGTACTCTCGTCTGCTGCCTCCCAGGATGTATTAGCAGGAGGCTGGATCAGAAATGGAGGAGCAGGGCCAGGGTGTGGCATAACAGGTTAAGCCTCTGCCTGCAGCACCAGCATCCCGTAAGGGTGCCAGTTTGTATCCCAATTGCTCCTCTTCTCATCCAGCTCTCTGCTATGGCCTGGGAAACAGAAGATGGCCCAAGTGCTTGGGTGCCTGCACCGCTTGGGAGACTGGAGGAAGCTCCTGGCTTCTGGCTTTGGATCGGCACAGCTCCGGCCATTGTGGCCATTTGGGGAGTGAACCGGCAGATGGAAGACCTTTCTATCTTTAACTCTACCTCTCAAGTAAATAAAACCTTTTAAAAAAGAAAGAAACGGAAGGGCAGGAACTCTGATGTGGGATGCAGGCATCTCAAGCAGTGGCCTAACCTGCTGTGCTACACTGTCCACTCTGCTTTTTAAAATTAACAAAAGCCATTAAGGTCATGAAGAAGACTGTTAAGTTTGAAAGGAGACGCCCTGTGTAAATCCTTACTTTCTTCTTTTTTGGTGTATTTCACAGGAAACTAAATCTAATGTGTTCAAGGACAACAAGTCGAGAAATAGGATAAATTCCTAAGCTGGTCAAATCCTGTTTCAGAGTAACCTGACCTAACTGTGACAATGTTCCAGGAGTGTCAGGGTCAAGGCCCAGCTGCACAGACCCACGGGATCTCCTGCCAGGAGACAGATGAGATACCATCACACAGTGTCCTGCCTTGTTCCCAGGGCTCAGGAAGGCGGACAAATGTTGGAACCCCTTCAGGCAGACAGCTGGGGGACTGTTCCCAGCCACCTTGCATGTTTTTGAAGAAACTCACTATGTTCACAACTATGACTGAAACTTAACAGTTTGGAGGATGGATAAAGTGCAAACATAAAAACACGCAGCACGCATGGGCTGCCATGCAGCTGATGCACTGATGCACATCTTACCCCGACACCCCTCAACTGCCTTTCAGAGTACCAGCCTCTCAACATCTTGCCTTCTCACTACTGTTCCCGGGAGGGAGCCAGGAAGCCAGTTAGCGTTTCTAGCCCATTGCCTACCCAGAATCTAAGTTCTCAATCAGGTAATGAAGAGGCCGGGGAACGTTTACATGTAGCCACCGCCTCTGGTGACACACAGAAACCAGACGGTGAGCAACGCTGCATGGCTGTGTTTATCAGGCACTGGATACACGTCCTCTAAGTTGGGTGTGTTCCCCAATTTGCAATGTGGAAACTGAGACTGCAGGTTCAAGGGTGGCGCTGTTGCACGTGACCTGAACTACAGCTCAGTGAAGATTTGTCAGAGTTCATCCAGATCGGAATGTTTCAGAGTTCCCAGGACAGGGGGCGGTCACCCAGCAGGGCCCATGCCCCTTTGCTGAGCCGTAGTGTCTCAGGATTCTGGCCTGACCACAGTAACAGGAGCTGGGCTTCTGCACACCCTGAGGCTGCACAACGGTTCCACTCACCTAAGGGGACAGGGGGTTTGAAATGACCAAACTATTACTGTGGTGGTTTCGTAGGCTCTCTCCTGCCCCACAGCGCTCCGTCTCGTTTCCTTCAGAAGCTGGTCAGCTGGCAGCCCTTTCCTAGTCCCCCTGACCATCTCCCAAAGGCCTAATTACAGAGGTGGCGGAGGCAGCACCTGCTCAGGGCACAGGATCACTGGCCCCTCTGGCACCGCTGTGGTACCTTCACAGCACTCTCCATTCCCCAGACTCTTACTGCTACTCCATTTGCTTACTGTCCATATTTCCCACTAAAATGTAAGCTCCAATTGTCTCTAATTCCAAGAACAATGTCACTGCATAAGAGCACTTAATACTATCAAATGAATTAACAAAGCTCTCTGAATTGTCACAATAACCACTTGGTATTTATTTCATATTACATCACACACCTACTTTTTCCATATGTGTGACCTGGTTTCCAGTATATTTTGAAGTCTTGTAAAGCTCTGTTAAGTGTCAGGGTCAACTGGACCCAATTTCATTTTTTGAATTTTATTTTTGAAGTTTGTTCTAGAGAAGAAACATTCAATCATCCCTTATTATTTTAAGATTTATTTGAAAGACAGAGTTACAGAGAGAGGCAGAGAGAGAGAGAAAGGTCTTGCATCTGCTGGTTCACTCCCCAGATGGCCGCAATGGGCAGAGCTGCACTGATCTGAAGCCAGGAGCCAGGAGCTTCTTCCTAGTCTCCCACATAGATGCAGGAGCCCAAGGTCTTGAACCATCTTCCACTGACTTCTCAGGCACATTGGCATGAAGCTGGATCAGAAACAGAGTAGCCGGGACTCAAACTGGTGCCCATGTGGGATGCTGGCACTGCAGGTCGTGGCTTTTACCCACTATGCTGCGGCACTGCCCTTCCCATTTTTAACAAAAGATTTGCTTATTTGAAAGAGTTAGAGGGAGAAGAGACAGATCTTCCATCCACTAGTTTACTCCCTAGATGGCCATGATGACCAGCACTGGGCCAGGCTGAAGCCAGGAGCCAAGGGCTTCATCCAAGTTTCCCATGTTGGTGACAGGCGCCCAACTACTTGGGCTGTCTTCTGATGCTTTTCCCAAGCCATTAGCAGGGAGCTGGATGGGAAGTGGAGCAGCCAGGACTTGAACAAACACCCATTTGGGATGCTGGCATGGCAGGACATGGCTTTACCTGCTACACTACAACAGCCCTGGCTTATTTATTCTTAAAGTCGAATCAAACTCTATTTTGCAGTTAACATGAATCTAATGGGCCCTTTTACAAACCTTTGATACATTATGGGATCTTAGTGGTCTTGTTTTATTTTAAAACATTTTGCCATTTAATCATCCTAGGAATTATCACTTTTCAGTCATTTTGATCTACTAAAAAAAAGTGTGTACAGAATGATGAGATGGCCTAGAAGGACAATCCAACAGTCAAAGAAACCATCACTGCTGCATCACCCTTCATTTTTCTTTTTTACTTTACCCAAAGTATTAGATCATTTGTACATAGAAGAAGATATCATGGTGTCGCAGGTGAAGCTGACTTCCTGCCATGCTGGCATGCAGTGCCAGTTCTTGTCCCAGCTACTCCACTTCTGATCCAGCTCCCTGCTAACGGCCTAGGAAAAGCAGCAGAGGATGGTGCAAGTGCTTGGACCACTGCCACCCACCTGGGAGACCCAGAAGAAGCTCCTGCCTTCGGCCTGGCCCAGCCTGGAGCTGTTCTGGTCATCTGAGGTGTGAACCAGCAGATGAAGATCTGCTTTTCTGTATCTTCCTCTCTATCTGTAACTCCACCTTTCAAGTAAAAAGAATAAATCTTTAAAAAAAAAAAAAAGGCATATCTGAACAGCAGTCTGGCCTCAGAATCAGCCCTTAAGGCATTCGGATCTGGCTAAAAAGCCCATGAGAGTTTCGCAGGCAGGGAAAACCAAGACACTGTGGCAAAAAAAAAAAAAAAAAAAAAAAAAATGAAAGATCTCTGTGAGTGAGATCCCAGCAGAAATAAAGGGGCCATCAAAGAAGGCAGTACCTTTCTCTGAAGGGAGGAGAGAACTTCCACTTTGACTATGACCTTGTATAAACAAGGTCAGAGTTTGCAAACTCAAGAGGCTTCCATAGTCTTGACAGCTCATGACAAGAGCCTCGGGCGATTACTGACATCATAAATAAGAGTGTCAATTGTTAAATCAACAACGGGAGTCACTGTGCACCTGCTCCCCATGTAGGATCTTTGTCTTTAATGTGTTATACTATGCAAATTAACTGTAAAACTACTACCCAAACAGTACTCTATACTTTGTGTGTCTTTGTGGGTGCAGTCAGTTGAAATCTTTACTTGGTATATACTAAGTTGATCTTCCGTATATAAAGACAATTGAAAATGAATCTTGATGAAGAATGGGTTGGGAAAGAGAGTGGGAGATGGGATGGTTGCGGGTGGGAGGGAGGTTATGGAGGGGGGGGAGCCACTGTAATCCAAAAGCTGTACTTCAGAAATTTACATTTATTAAATAAAAGTTAAAAAAAAAAGGCATAAAGGAAATCTGGATGTAGCATCTCAGTCTTTTTAAATCTTTCATCAAACTATTGAAAGCTTGGAATTTTTCACATTCTTAATCTTTCATGTTCATGAAAATCAGCTGGGGATACTGTTACAGTACAGGAGCTTCTTCACATGGTCTAGGAGGGGCCCAGAGGCTGTACTTCTAGCAAGCTTCCAGGTGATGGTTATGCCGACGTTGCCGGTCCAAGAACCAAACTTTTAGTAGCAAGAGTTAGACCATGGTCTGTTGATTATGGTCCAAATACAGCTTCTATTCACGTGTTTTTATATTAAAAATACCAAGTTCTTACTTTCCACAAATCCACCAAGTATTTTATTTTATAGTCTATGAAATCTAAACTCTATTATCACCATTCACTTTGTAATGAATAGTGGCCATGCAAACCCACTTTGATAGCATTCACATTGCTCCCAAAAAAATGAAATCACTGGGTTGACTGTGTTTTCCTTAGATTTTTTCTGCCTGCATACAGAATTCTAAAAGTGGTCTAGTCAGGAAGAATCAGAAGACTAAGGCCTCTCTCGAGCGTATGCAATTTCCATTGACTTATCTCAAGACTGCATTCGGACACAGCCTCATTTAGTCCGTGCCTGTGCTACTGTCAAGTATAACTAATTTATTTTTTAGTCAAATGCAATTTTTACTATTTATTCCTATTGAACTTACCACCTTTATTCCAGCTCTGCCTTTATACCCTGACAAGATTAGTCCAACTTTCTAAATATATGCACATGTTTGCTTTCTCTCCAGGCTTAGTAGATTTTAAAATCGCTTCAAGTTCCTAATAAAGGCAAATGAATAGTCTGGGTGAAAAGAAAAAAAAGCTCCGAGGAATAACTGTGCAAGAAAGGCAATCATACTCGAATCATATACATACAGCACAAGCATCCCCTTCTGAGATTTGGTTTAGGTAAAGAGATCGTCCAACAAGCTCCAATCTATTTGCCTCTGCATGTAGGTACATACAGTATATATAATACTCACACAGCACAGCAAACGCCAGGAAAACACACATCATACTGCTAATGATTACCTCTGGCAAGAGGAGGGGCAGAGGGGAAACAGACTAACATTTCACTCAATACAGCTGTATTTAGTTTTAACAAATTATTATAATTATGTATTTAAAACAGTACAACTAAAAGCTAAGTGAAAATTGCAAATTTTCTCTTATACAGGAAACTCGGAGAAAGGTTGCGTTAATTTATTTCAGTCTAAAAAATAATCACTTTTCATGGGTTTGCTTCTTCTTCCTATCCACCTGAAATAAAAGGTGAAAATATGTCGGCATAATAATGTAAAGTGACTAAAATGTATAACCATAGTTGAGAAATTCCTAAGTACTAGACAAGTAACTTAAATTTTCATCAACCATGTACTTTGATTATTTTGTATTCATACAATAGATTAGTAATAACAGGCATCAGGCTAACTCTCTATAGTAACTGACAGTAAATGGTTAATCCTTGAATCTCATATACTCTTGAACTACCAAAATCCAACTGTCTCCAAGAGATAGTAAAGCCAGCAGCTGTCTACCCTAATATTTCCACATGCATCCTTCCAAGAGGCTCAGAGAAGGGGTACAAGAGGGTCCCTCTAACTCTTTATTCACTCTGCCGTATCTGCCAATTCCAGAGGAATAAAATATCTAGGTGGAGAATCACTCCACTCTCATAGCAAGAGGATTTGTCTTCTCATCCAAAAAAATAAACCCACAAAGGGCTTCCCTCGACAGGTTTGCAACAGTCAGTCTTAAGTACTGGTACAACCGCCACAATGAAAACGGGATTTTTCCCCAGGTTAAAATCAAAGCCCTGCGGCGAGTCTCGTCTAGTAACCCCCTCACTATTTCTATCATCACAAGTGCTGTTGCAACTCCTATCATCGATATTTTAAATACAGTGCAAGTTAGTACAAAGCTCTGTGGAGAGAAAAAGCCCATATGCTGAGTGGACAAGGCTAAGGTAGTCGAGACAGACACTTCGTATCTTAACCTCGATTCCCCGGCATCCACCTGGCTGTTTTAAGAACTACTAGCATTTTTTTTTTTTTTGACAGGCATAGTGGACAGAGAGAGAGAGAGAGAGAGAGAGAGAAAGGTCTTCCTTTGCCATTGGTTCACCCCGCAATGGCCGCCGCAGTGCGCTGATCCGAAGCCAGGAGTCAGGTGCTTCTCCTGGTCTCTCATGCGGGTGCAGGGCCCAAGCACCTGGGCCATCCTCCACTGCCCTCCAAGGCCACAGCAGAGAGCTGGCCTGGAAGAGGGGCAACCGAGACAGAATCCAGCGCCCCAACTGGGACTAGAACCCGGTGTGCCAGTGCCGCAGGCAGAGGATTAGCCTAGTGAGCCGCGGCACCAGCCAGAACTACTAGCATTCTTACCTGGCAGAAAATCTGAAGAAATCTTTAAAAATCAAGTAATTAACTTCTATGGCTGACTGGACCAGAATTCAGTGACCTCTACCCACTCTTCTCCGCCTCCTCTCCTAGACTCCTGTGTGCACTCTGTGCTGCAGACATACCTAATTCCTCGTATCTGCACCTTGCTCTCTGCACAACCCCACACATCTGTCCTTTGGCCTGATGCCCCTGGGTTTCCGATGTTCTTTGCCTGGGACACACAGTGCATGCAGTAAGAACCTGGGTAATGTACCTGGTGGAGAACGGCCACCTTGCCAGGGTCACAGCAGGACCAGCACTAGCAAACTCCAGGGGCTCGCATCTGCATCTTTTCCCTTCGGCACCACTCTTCCTGCAGAAGGCCACCAGGGGTGTTTGTGTGAGTATATGTTTGGCAAGAGACAGAATGGATGAAAAGCCTTCGTAAACCACCACTGGGGCCCACATTGTGGTATAGCGGTTTCCCCTGCCTCCTGCAATGCCTGTATCGCATATGGGCACCAGTTTGAGAGCTAGCTGCTCCTCTTCCAGTCCAGCTCCCTGCCAGTGGCCTGGGAAAGCAGAAGATGCCCCAAGTACTTGGGCCCCAGCACCGGTAAGAGACCCAAAAGAAGTTCTCGGCTTCCGGCTTCCAATCAGCCCAGCTCTGGTCACTGCAGCCACTTGGGGAGTGAACCAGCACATGGAAGACCTTTGTCTTTCCCTCTCTGTAGCTCTACCTCTCAAAATCTTTAAAAAAGTAACTGTCTTAAAGCAGATACTGAGCAGAAACAAAGACCATGTCTCCATGGAAATCAAGTAGCAAAACCCTCAACAAAATCTTTTTATTCTTAAGCTGTGAGAGATAAATGCCTAGGTTTAATAACTCATCTGAGCAAGCTGTTCCCACAGCAGTTTCTGGTTTGCTCCAGGGCATGTGAATCCTTGGTCACCTGCTCCAGACCCAGTGGGTGGTGCGACTGGCTCACCTCCTAGCTTCAGAACCCTCTGAAAACGGGCCGTCTCGGAGGGTGCTCATCCTAAGGAGGCAGTGCTCAGAGGCTGACAAGGCTCGCTCAGGACAAAGCACTGGGCACGGCAGTGAAGTTGTAAGGTGGGGTGCAGAGTCGGGGTGCAGGGCTCAGCTCCTTTTGGGGTCCCAACAGAGAGGCACAGTGGGGAAGCTCACATGCAGAGAGGACGCCAGGGCTGCAAGACAAGACGCAAGATCACTGCCATCCCTAGCACACAACAGAAAGGACACAGGCATTCTCTCCGACCTCCCACGCATACCGCATGGAGCCTGGAACCCGCGGGGCTACTGTGCCTGGAAGTGGTAAAGTAGTATGCTCAACAGATGGGGTGGGGTATAGGCCCTCACCCAGCTGATGGGAAGCTAAGCAAGGGAAGGGCACTTTCCCCAGCATGCTATGCTAACAGACAGAGTGCTCATCGACATGCTGGGGACGTCCTTGGGGATGGCACGAGAGCAGCAAGGGAGAGGCACTCGGGTATGGGCCTCTCAGCACAGACCTAAGAAGAACACCCTGCTTCCAAGTCTCAAAACTAGATTTCACACTCTTAAAATACATGCACAAGGACTAAGTGGTTTGTGAATTCATTCACAGAAATTTACCAAGCTTGAGGAAACACATTTTTTTTTTTTAAAGATTTATCTATTCACTTGAAAGGCAGAGTTAGAGACACAGAAGCAGAGAGAGAGTTCTTCCAGCAGCTGCTTCACTCAAAAAGTGGCCACAATGGCTGAGCTGGGCCAATATGAAACCAGGAGCTTCCTCCAGGTCCCCCATGCAGATGCAGGGGACCAAGGACTAGGGCCATCTTCTACTGCTTTCCCAGGCCACCAGCAGGGAGCTGGATCAGAAGTGGAGCAGCCGGGACTCGAACCAGAACCCACACAGGATGCCATATGTGCCATAGCGGCCACAGCAGCAGCCCCAGAAATGCATTCTTAATGATTATAAATTTGTAAGTTATGGCCTTCTCTCCAACAGCATGGAAATAAAATCCAGCCATTTATCTCATAACATTCTGATCTAATTAAAATGTATTAAATAACTTGCCTTAATTTCAAGTGGACGTAATGAAATCCGCTACCCAGAAAAACTTCAATTTCACAATTAGAAATTAAGTTATTCAGTGACTCAGTACCAAACGTGCAAGAAACAAAGCAAACAATGCTGCTGAATTTGTAATTCCACATATCTGCAATAATTATTACAACTTCTACTTCCATGGGAAGTGGGGAGTGAATATAAAACTCCTTGGAGATTTAATCCAAAGCCAGATATCTGTACTCAGGACACCTTGGAACTGTACCAGCTTCAGAATTTGGGGACATGGGGAAGAATAAAGCTCTTTCACAATTAACAACAGCAATGAAAGGGGATTCTGTTTGTATGTGCTCTGGTTATCAAGTACTGACCAGAGGGGAAGCAGGTTGGCTATTCTGAATGTACAAGTGGTATCCTTTTGAATATGAAAACAAAGCAATGCTTTTAATCTTCTCGGTCACATTTTACTCCTAATTTTTAAAGTTAACAATCACATCTATAGTATTTCTCTATATTTTTTTACATTATAAAAATATCTACAGCATTTCAATGCACAGTAAAGTCCAAAGTTGTGTTACTTTACTGCTAAGACTGAGAAAGAGGATCAGAGTCATACAGGCAGACCTATTTAATATGTTCCTGCCTTCAAGCTATATAAAAAAAAAAAAATCCCATGTGGGGATTTACTTAACAATTCAGATTCCATCCCTGATGAATGAAATGCTTACCATTCACTTCAAGAGTAAATATCACTGAAGAGACAGCTGATCTACTTTTACTGTGTAAAGACTTTTTTAAAAAAAATAAAGATTTAGGCCAGCGCCACGGCTCACTAGGCTAATTCTCTGCCTTGCAGCGCCGGCACACTGGGTTCTAGTCCCGGTTGCCCCTCTTCCAGGCCAGCTCTCTGCTGTGGCCAGGGAGTGCAGTGGAGGATGGCCCAAGTCCTTGGGCCCTGCACCCCATGGGAGACGAGGAGAAGCACCTGGCTCCTGCCATCGGATCCGTGCGGTGCACCGGCTGCAGCGCGCTGGCCACGCCGGCCATTGGAGGGTGAACCAACGGCAAAAAGGAAGACCTTTCTCTCTGTCTCTCTCTCTCACTGTCCACTCTGTCAAAAAAATAAAAATAAAAATAAAGATTCATTTTTTTGGAAAGAGTTACACAGAGAGGAGAGGTAGAGACAGACAGAGAGGTCTTCCATCCAATGGTTCACTCTCCAGATGGCTGCAACGGCCGGAGCTGTGCCAATCCGAAGCTAGGAGCCAGGAGGTTCTTCTGGGTCTCCCACGTGGGTGCAGGGACCCAAGGACTTGGGCCGTCTTGTACTGCTTTCCCAGGCCATAGCAGAGAGCTGGATCGGAAGAGGAGCAGCCAGGACTAGGACCGGCGCCCATATGGGATGCCAGCGCTTCAGGCCAGGGCTTTAACCTGCCATGCCACAGCGCCAGCCCCTGTGTAAAGACTTTTCCAGAAGAAGAAAATTGATCTCTCTCCCTTAGCATTTTAATCCAAATGATGTCAACTCAAGATGGGTATCATTAATTGGCATTATGAGAGAAATAAGTCCTGAAAAAGCAAAAAGGCAGCCTGAGATTTGCAAGAATGGGAAAGACATCCCAACTGGCTTCTACAATGGTTAGAATGATGCAAACCAATTTGAGACACTTAAATTTCATGTTATTTTGAGCATCTTCAGGGATATCATCTTAATTACTTTATTCATTAACATCCAATCATCAGCACAACGTGGTCTCCCAAAACACAGCGCTAATGGATACAAGCACAGTTCTACTGGGGCAGTGGGGTGTGTGTGACAGCTATTATCTATTCTACTGATAATGAGTGGCAGAATATAAAACTATTCACTATAAGATATAAACCACATGCAGCTGAGCCAATGCCTTTGCCACACTGTTGTATGATAATAAAGTGTATAAACATAAAGCTCTGACCGTCTTGTAGTGTTGTCACACAATCTTCTCTCAGTGCTCTTCTTGGCCATTGTTTTGAATTCTACAAATGAACGCTTTTATGAAATATTACTTTCCATTTTCTTTTGGATAAATCACTTCTATTCAATAGACAACAGCAAGTATTTTGTAGTTTGAAATGCTCCCTAAGTAAACACAATCATTTTATTCCTTCTCTTAACTAGACCCCTGGAGACCTAGTTTTTGCAATTACCGTACAGAACACAGTAGCATAGAATAAAATGATCTCCAAGGCCCTTTCCAGCTCTGAAGTTTTAAAGACAATGATGCTAAGTCTGTGCTCTTCTCTCCTTCCTATCCTTTCCCCTCCTTTTCTATAGCCTCAAGGTCAGTAGGCAGAGTGCCAGATTCAAATAAATAATGAAATGTTAACTAAAATACCAGCAAATAGCAAACATGAAATTATTCTGGACTTTGAAATCAAAGGTGCGAAATTCAACAGTAACCTTGATCGGAATTGTCTTTTTGGAAGAGCAGGGTGCTTAATGGGAGGAGAAGCACAATGAGTTTGTTCCCAACCTCAGTGGTCAATCTGATTTCTCTCCCCTGCACTTGAGAGAAACCGTTGCACAATCCTCCTTCCAGGTCTGGAACAGACAGAAGGAAGAGGGGTTCTTTCCCTCTCAGAGCCTCACTGGAGGCAGAACCGTCCGTGGGGTGGGGGCTTCTGCATCCTCCTGGGACTCTCAGTGGCCACTGCCTGCCACCTCCATTCTTTTCCACCTCCATCTACCCAGTCTCTTTGAAACCATCCTCTGCTGCTGCCACCTGATGCCAGCACATTCTTTGCCTATATAACAGCTCTGAAGAGACTATTAGAAGGATGTGAGGCCGGCACCGTGGCTCACTAGGCTAATCCTCTGCCTTGCAGCGCCGGCACACCAGGTTCTAGTCCCGGTTGGGGTGCCGGTTCTGTCTGGGTTGCTCCTCTTCCAGGCCAGCTCTCTGCTGTGGCCTGGGAGTGCAGTGGAGGATGGCCCAAGTCCTTGGGCCCTGCACCCCATGGGAGACCAGGAGAAGCACCTGGCTTCTGGCTTTGGATCAGCGCAGTGTGCCAGCCGCAGTGGCCATTGGAGGGTGAATCAACAGAAAAGGAAGACCTTTCTCCCCGTCTCTCACTGTCCGCTCTGCCTGTCAAAAAATAAATTAAAAAAAAAAAAAGGATGTGAAACGCATAACTAAATTAATTTTATTTTCATTATGGTTTCAATGTCTATAGAATGTAGGACTGATGCAAAATTTGGATATTAACTGGGCAGACAGAACTAAAGACAGTGAGACTGAAATCTGTAGCCTTTTAAATGAATACTGATTGCTTTAAAAAGACGTTTTATTGAAATAAAGTATACATACCAAAAAATGCACTTAAGTGTACAGATACAGGAGTGTTTTTGGTCATTTGATCAGTCATAACCAATACCTAAAGTGAGACACCATTACTAGTAACAAGAATTCTCAGTATCCTCCTCATTTCTTTTTTTCACCTGTGACATGGAAATATCTTGTCATTTACATGGTATGACTCGGGGACGCACTATTTAACCATGTGCCAAATGATGGGACATCCACACGATGGTTTTTGGTATGTGTGCTGCCAAAGCAAGCACCATCCACACAGTTTTTAAACTCCATAAATTAACTACCACAAATAAGAGAAAACATTTGTCTTTTTGGTTCTGGCTTATTTCAATTAGCATCATATTCTTCAGTTGCATCCATTTTGTTGGAAAATGTCAGGAATTCATCCTTTTTATGGCAGAGTAATATTCCATAATGTATATACACCACATTTCCTTATCCGGTCTTCTTGATGGACATCTAGGTTGATTCTGTATCTTAGTTATTGTGAATGGAGCTGCTGTAGACATGGTAGTGCAGGTAACTCTTTCACATATTGATTTTATTTCCTCTGGATATACTCCCAGGAGTAGAACAGCTGGGTCATATAAGACATCTATTTTTAGTTTTCTGAGGAATTTCCAGACTGTCTTCCATAATGGTTCTATCAGTTTGCACTCCCACAAACAGTATATTAGGTTACCTCCTTTTTCCACATCCTTGCCAGCATTTGTTGTTTTTTGATTTGACAAATGAGCAAAAAAAAAAAAATCACTCCTTGGAGGAAGACAGTCTCTTTAACAAATGGTATTGGAAATATTGGATTTCACATGCAGAAACCATCAAATTACTAGGGGAAAATGGAGGATAAACACTTCAAGACACTGGCCTAGGCAAGAACTTCTTGGATAAGATCCCAGAAGCCAGGCAATCAAAAGAAAATATATAGATATATATACACACAAAAATGGGATCACATGAAGCTAAGAAGCTTCTGCAAGTAAGGGAAACACTAAGTGAAGTGACGAGACACCCAACAGAATGGGAGACAATATATGCAAACTACGAATCCAAGAAATGACTAATATCCAGAATATATAAGGAATTCAAGAAAGAATAAAATAAATGATACATTTAATAAATGGAGAAAGGATTAAAGATTTATTTGAAAGTAGAGTTACACAGAGAAAGAAGTCTTCCTTCCATTGGTTCACTCCCCAGTTGGCCGCAATGGCCGGAGCTGAGCCGATCTGAAGCCAGGAGCTTCTCTCAGATCTCCACGTGGGTGCAGAGCCCCAAGGACTTGGTCCATCTTCTACTGCTTTCCCAGGCCATGGCAGAGAGCTGGATCAGAATGGAGTAGCCAGGACCTGAACCAATGCCCACATGGGATGCTGACACTGCAGGCGGCAGCTTTACCCACTACACTACAGCGCCAGCCCCATGAACAGGCATTTTTCAAAGCATGAAAGACGCTCGCTTACGGTCCAGCCATCAGGGAATCGCAAACAGAAACCACAGTGAGAGGCCAGTGCTGCGGTACAGCGGGTGAAGCTTTCGCCTGTGGTGCTGGCTTCCCTTACAGGTACTGGTTTGCGTCCCGGCTGTTCCACTTCCAACCCAGCTCCTTTAGAGTGGCCTAGGTAAAGCAGTGAAGATGGCCCAAGTACCTGGGTCCCTGCCACCCATGTGGGAGACCTGGATGAAGCTCCTTGCTCCAACCTGGACCAGCGCTGGCTGTTGCAACCATCCAAGGAGTGAACCAGCAGATGGAATCTCTTTTTTTAAAATATTTTATTTATTTACTTGAGGTGGAGTTACTGACAGTGAGAGGGAGAGACAGAGAGAAAGGTCCTCCATCCACTGGTTCACTCCCCAAATGGCCACAATGGCCACAGCTGCACTGGTCGGAAGCCAGGAGCTTCTTTGGGTCTCCCATGAGGGTTCAGGGGCCCAAGCACCTAGGCAATCTTCTACTGCTTTCCTAGGCCATAACAGAGAGCTGGATCAGAAGAGGAGCAGCTGGAACTAGAACCGGCACCTATATGGGATGCTGGCCCCACAGGCGAAGATAAACCTACTGCGCCACAGTGCTGGCCTCTGGAATCTTATATTTCAAATAAATAAATCTTACACACACAGTAAAGTATCACCTCACCCCAGTTAGAATGGCTATCATCCAAAAATCAGTAATACTGAGCAATTTCTATAGGCATTTCACTCATTTGACAATTTTTTAGTTCAACTGCAGACAAGTAAAGTCTTTAGAATGCTTATCATTAGTGTGGCTTTTAATAGGGTAGAAGTAGAATTTTAAAAATGAATACCTATTTGAAGGAATTAGAAATGCACAGCCAGGGCCAGCACTGTGGCACAGCGGGTAATGCCACCACCCTCAGTGCTGGTATCCCATATGGGCACGGGTTCAAGTCCCGGCTGCTCCTCTTCCAATCCAGCTCCCACTAATGTACCTGTGAAAGCAGCAGATGATGGCTCAAGTCCTTGGGCCCCTGCACTCACATGGGAGACCCAGAAGCTGCTTCTGGCTCCGGATCTGCCCAGCTCCAGCCCTTGCAGCCACTTGGAGAGTGAACCAGCAGATGGAAGATCACTCTCTCTTCCTAACTCTTTCAAATAAGTAAATACATCATTAAAGAAAAAAAAGCAGGCCATTTAAAACCTTGTAATTTGAGAATATTACCAAATTTTCTTTAGAGCATGCATCAATCTGTTCCCTCATTAAGAACTACTTGATTTCTATGAAACACAAAAGCACACTAATTCTGATTTTATGATTTAAAAAACTTTCTTAGCAGAAATTTGTTTTAGCCTTTCAGTTTTAAAAAAATATTTTTTAAAATACAGCTTTTGAGCTGTATCATTAGAATGTTAAGTTGCATAGTAAACACAAATATAAAAGATTTACAGCAATTTTCCTCCCAACCTGTACAAGGGAGAGGATAAATTCAGTAACACTACCAGGTAGTCACTCTGGGAAGGGAGAGGGATGCTGCCGTGCGTTCAGGATGGCGCTGTGGAAGCAGCGATTCCTAGAGCCACAGCTAGGGTGGCCTGGCTTTCACTTTGCTACTGTACACAGCTTCATCACAAGTTCTCATTGTTTCTCAAGGGGTAGTCTCCGTAGAAGGGAAGACTCAAGAAGACTTCCTGATCCAATTGTGTAAAAATGAATATGCATTAGAAGAGTTAAAGACGTTAGACTACAATTTTTTTTTAAAGGAGAAAAGTCTTGCATAGCTTCAAAACAGCAAGCTAGGGTCTGAATGTGTCCGCCTTAAAGGTTCATGTGTTAAAAATCTCCAAATTCTTGCTGACAGTATTTGGGAGAGAGGCCTTTGGGACATAATCAGGATTAGATGAGGTCATGAGGGAAGGGCACCCTGGGGGAGAGACTTGAGCTAGCTGCTTGCTCCGCCTCATCATGTGACACCTCCACCACGCTGTAACACGGTAAGAGGGCCACCAGAAGCCAGCACCAGGCTCCAGGATGCCCCAGCCTACAGACTTGGGAGCCAAATAAACCTGTACTCTATATCCATTACCCAGTCCTAGCACTGTGCCATAGCCACAGGGAAGCGACCAAGGGCTGGAAATGTAACTGGAAATGTAAACAGCTAACCTGGGCTGGGCTGCCAAGCTCCAAGAGGGCAGCAGGAGGGGCAGGCTGCCTCTTCTGCATTGACCCTGGACTTGGGGATGAGCCATTCTACTGCAGACACCTGGAACAGCCACCACAAACTGACTCTCCATAGACAACCTTCTTCTCACGTGACAAACTAGGAGTCCTGGGAAAACTGAAACCGCTAATACTTTTTTCACAACCATCTCTCATTCCTACAGGGGTCTTAAATCTTCTAAGGGACCTATTAAGGCAGCAGCTGGTAATCTTTTATGAAAGGAAACCTTCCAATGCAGTATCTCTGCCTGGATTCAGACTTATGTAGTCTGATTTTCACCTTATTGTTCACTACAGCTTGGTGTGCCTTTAGGCCCTCAAATTCTGTAGAATGGGAGACACTTAAATATATTAACAAAGACGTCTTCATGACAGCAATGGTTACTTCTGCTGAAGATGAAATCTTTTAAAAATATATTCATGGCAAACCTAACACTTAGCAGAAAGATATCAGGATGTAGATTGGTCACACATTTAACTTTTATTTAATAAATATAAATTTCCAAAGTACAGCTTATGGATTACAGTGGCTACCCCCCCCCATAACTTCCCTCCCAGCTGCAACCCTCCCATCTCCCGCTCCCTCTCCCATTCCTTTTCAAGATTCATTTTCAATTATCTTAATATATACTAAATTGATCTTCTGTATATAAAGTAAAGATTTCAACAGTTTGCACCCACACAGAAACAAAGTGATAAATACTGTTTGAGTACTAGTTATAGCATTAATTCACATTGTACAACACATTAAGCACGGAGATCCTACATGGAGAGTTAAATGCACAGTGATTCCTGTTGTTGATTTAACAAATTGACACTCTTGTTTATGGCATCAGTAATCACCCCAGGCTCTTGTCATGAGTTGCCAAGGCTATGGAAGCCTTTTGAGTTCACCGACTCTGATCATATTTAGACAAGGTCATAGTCAAAGTGGAAGTTCTCTCCTCCCTTCAGAGAAAGGTACCTCCTTCTTTGATGACCTGTTCTTTCCACTGGGATCTCACTAGCAGAGATCTTTCATTTGTTTGTGTTGTTATTGTTTTTGTTTTTTGCCAGAGTGTCTTGGCATTCCATGCCTAAAATACTCTCATGGGCTCTTCAGCCAGATCCGAATGCCTTAAGGGCTGATTCTGAGGCCAGAGTGCTGTTTAGGACGTCTGCCATTCTATGAGTCTGCTGTGTATCTCACTTCCCATGTTGGATCATTCTCTCCCTTTTTTATTCTATCAGTTAGTATTAGCAGCCACTAGTCTTGTTTATGTGATCCCTTTGACTCTTAGTCCTATCATTATGATCAATTGTGAATTGAAATTGATCACTTGGACTAGCGAGATGGCATTGATACATGCCACCTTGATGGGATTGAATTGGAATCCCCTGGTACGTTTCTAACTCCACCATTTGGGGCAAGTCCGATTGAGCATGTCCCAAATTGTACATCTCCTCCCTCTTATTCCGACTCTTATATTTAACAGAGATCACTCCTCAGTTAAATTTAAACACCTAAGAATAATTGTGTGTTAATTAGAGTCCAATCAATAGTATTAAGTAGAACAAAAAATACTAAAAGGGGTAAAGTATTACATTGTACATCAACAGTCAGGACAAGGGCTGATCAAGTCACTGTTTCTCATAGTGTCCATTTCACTTCAACAGGTTTCCTTTTTGGTGCTCGGTTAGTTGTCAGCGATCAAGGGGAACATATGATATTTGTCCCTTTGGGACTGGCTTATTTCACTCAACATGATGTGTTCCAGATTCCTCCATTTTGTTGCAAATGACCAGATTTCATTGTTTTACTGCTGTATAGTATTCTATAGAGTACATCTCCCATAATTTCTTTATCCAGTCTTCTGTTGATGGGCATTTAGGTTGATTCCAGGTCTTAGCTATTGTGAATTGAGCTGCAATAAACATTAAGGTGCAGACAGCTCTTTTATTTGCCAATTTAATTTCCTTTGGGTAAATTCCAAGGAGTGGGATGGCTGGGTTGTATGGTAGGGTTATATTCAGGTTTCTGAGGAATCTCCAGACTGACTTCCATAGTGGCTTTACCAGTTTGCATTCCCACCAACAGTGGGTTAGTGTCCCTCTTTCCCCACATCCTCGCCTGCATCTGTTGTTGGTAGATTTCTGTATGTGAGCCGTTCTAACCACGGTGAGCACATATTTTTTTTTAAACAACTTTTACTATATATTTGAAATACAGAGACAGAGGAATCTCCCATTTGCTGGTTTACTCCCCAAATGCCTTCCAACAGCCAGAGCTGTGCCACACCAAAGCCAGGAGCCCTCAACTCAATCCGGGTCTCCCACACGTGTGGCAGAAACCCAACTTCTTGAGCCGTCACCTGCAGCCTCCCAAGGTTCACATTAGCAGGGAGCTGGAATCGGGAGCAGAGCCAGGACCATAAAATAAAGTAATGCTTCACTATAAAGTCAGTAATTGTTATAAGGCAGGAAGCACTGGGACATGATTTAAGAAGCCCCGTTCTGTGCGCCGGCGCTGTGGCACAGCAGGTTAAAGCCCCAGCCCGCAGTACCGGCATCCCATATGTTCGAGTCCTGACTACTCCACTTCCAATCCAGCTCTCTGCTATGGCCTGGGAGATCAGCGGAGTGCACCCCAAGTCCTTAGGCCCCTACACCCACATGGGAGACCTGGAAGAAGCCCGAGGGTCCCGGCTTCGGATAGGCTCAGCTCCAGGTGTTGCAACCATCTGGAGAGTGAACCGGTGGATGGCACACCACTCTTTCTCTACCTCTCTGTAACTTTCAAATAAAATAAATTAAAAACAAAAAAAGCCCAGTTCCTGGCCTTGACTTCAATTTTCTATTTCTCTTTTTATGATGACTGGATTAACCACTGTCAATTCATTCATTTACCTGAAACAAAGACTTTATTAAGACAGAATTCACAGAACATTGACATGCCTCAAGGTGTCCAACTACATTTTAGAATCAAGTAAAATACGTATACCTTGTGTTCCAACACAACACTAGAGTAATGGTATAAAAACTTGGCTTTGGTCACACTGTTAACTCACACTTAGCTTTATATAACTCCAGCATATGGAAAAAATGATTGTTGACAGTCTACTGACTATAGCCTCATTTCTTCATTTGTTACATGAAATTTTAATATTATTGTATCTATAGATTAAATATCCTACAGGGATTTGCTTTTTCTAAGATATCTGACAAGCTGACTTGCATATTTATGGTATACAACATAATGTTTTGAAATATGTATACATTATGCAATGGCTAAATAGATCTAATTAACAAATACATTACTTCATACTTTTTTTGTGGTGAAAACACTTGGTATCGACTCTTAGTTGCTTCTAATGGGAATTTTATAACCTTTGACCAGTAAGAGATTTATAGGTAAAATATTAAAGTTTGCTGTGAATAATTCTTCATTTCTTAAACTTGCCCTTCTGTGAAAAATAAAGATATAAACATCAATTTTTACTATGAGGATTTCTTTCCCATCACTCTAGCTCTCTATGCTGCAGAGTTCTGCGATGCACAGGAACACACAGGGAGCTGGCGCTGTGGCAAAGCAGGTAAAGCCGCCGCCTGCAGTGCCGACAGCCCATGTGGGCGCTGCTTCAGGACCCAGCTGCTCCACTTCCAATCCAGCTCATGCTAACACACATGGGAAAGCACAAGATGGCCCAAGTGCCTGGGCTCCTGCATCCACATAGGAGACCTGGGAGAAGCTCCTGGCTTTGGCTTGGCCCAGCTTCAGATATTGCAGCCATTTGAGGAGTGAACCAACGAATGAAGATCTCTCTCTCCCTCTCTCTGTGACTCTATCTTTCTAATAAATAAGTCATAAAAAAAAAAAAATGAGCTCAGGAGGAGTGGTTTTTTAAACCTCAGATGAATATGAGCAGTTCCTGGCCCTCGGAATACCAGAGAGACATCAACATCTAATCCAACTTCCACCCAAAGCTGGAAACTACGCTTTCTGCAATAACTCCAGCAGACATTTACCCACCTCCCCAGAAAACCCGAGTCCTAACTGATAAGGTGGTACACTCCACTTTAAAAACGGTTCTTGTTTTTCAAAAGCTGTTCTTCACATTCTGCAGTAACACTTTCCCCACTCTACAGTTACAAATCCCGGATCTTTCCTCGGCAGTCTCGCACACTGTTGGTCTTCCACACCTGGGTCCTTCCGACACTGGACAGGAGGGACGTCACCCGAGCCTTCACCTCTGTCCACTCCCTCGTTCCCCTGACCTTGTGCATGGCCTTTTCCACTTCCTTCCCCCTCCCCCTTCCACACACAGGACCTGGCTACTTGACAGGTTTTATGTATTAGTCGTACGCCTGCCTGCATGACACGAGCTCTAGGTCCTCACCCTCTTTGGCATTTTCTACTGGATTCATTCCAGTTTATCAGTTTTTCAAATGCCTGTTCTCAGAATGTGGCACAACTATTACCGCACTCACATTTCTACAGATGAAGCCCATGCCTGTTGTGTGGGCTTTGCTAAATAGCATTCTCCCCGACTCCATTCCTCCAAATGATCTGAATTGTGAGAGGGAAAAAAAAAAAATCTACACACGTGCGTCTCTCTCCTACCCAGCACACGGCAGCTACAGAACTGTTCACAACTATGCAGAGGGTGCTCTGGTTCTTTTCCTCTCTGGGGATTCGGTGTGGGGTTTGGATAAAGTACTCTGAAACAGGTTAAAATAAGTCATCCCAGAACACCGTAGGCCTCATTTGCTATGATGGCCAAAATGATCTGGCTGTTCAGTTGGGCCACCTTGTAGTTTTCGCTGAGCAGGAGTGGGCGTGGGCGTGGGCGCACAGGCTGACCCGTGACTGCAAGGCTTCAGCCGGGAGCAACTGCCTCTATCAGAAGAACAAATTCCCTCCGTGTTGTTGTGGCCTCTCCTTTTCCTTTCCTTTTTACCTCACTGACTCAGAACAAAAAAAATTAAAATTCTCCCACATTAGCATCCTATACCTGCCACGAAGACTGATCTCTTATATAATTACGTATTTTAACATAGATAATCAATGAAAACAGCTAGAATGTGTTTATTAGATGCAGCCATTGTACTTGGACACTGCATGCTATTTAGTTCCCTCAACTGCTCCATGTACCAGACACACACAAGGGATCTTCAAAAAGTTCATGACCAATGTGTATTACGAAAAAAATATGCATTAGTTTCAGGACTGTTTTACACCAAATATAAACAGGCATCTTAATTCCACTTTTCCTTGAATTTCGAGGCAGTCTCAGAGTTTCACCCATCCATGACAGAGTGCAGGAAAAGTGAAGCCAGAGAGGCACAGCAGCTGGCCCAACAGCCCGGAGTGGGCAGATGATGAAGGACCATTGTTTACAGGAATGCGGGCTCCTCTTGCCACTCACTGGCGACTATTTTTAGCCTGGGTCCACTGTGTGTGTTGGGGGTGGGGGTAAGATGGTCTCTCAAGGCTATGGTTAAAGAGGGGCAGTGACATTCAGTGTGGGTCACAGCAAAACACACACACACACACACACACACACAAACAGGCGTTTGACACAGGTTCCAGTCTTGACCCCCACACTGAGCAGCTACATGATGTAGGCCAAAACACGACCTCCGTGCAGGATCTGTTCTCTATGAGGATGATGACCTTGACATCGTGGTGCAGCTGCAGACTGAGGGCATATTTGTAAGAGTGGCTGCGACAGGCCTGCACTCAGACCAGAGGTTCAGCAGTCCCTCGGGGCTCTGCATTTTCAAGTCCCAAGGCAGGGCCACAGTGTCACAGCCTTACAGCTCACATTGCCACCCCACAGAGAAGCTCCCTGAATTGGTGCTTCTCAAGAGTGATGTCTTAGAAATGCAGCGGTGTGAAAAGCACAGCAACACACTTCACCATCACAGCTCTCAGAGACCGACTAGGAAAACTAGGAATGAATGTGGAATAGAGAAGGGAGAGTGAGAAGCCCTGCACACCACACCTGACCTGTGATCAGGAAACACAGACATTGATGGTGCACAACTTGAGGACAAATGCTCTCCTTAGTGTTCACACTTCTCTCCCAGCTTTCCTGTTCCCCCTCTGTGACCAGCCCCAGGGCTGACAGAGGGAGACCTCCCGGCGTGATCAGCAGCTGCCTCGTCTTAGGCGTCCTCTTGCTCTCAGGAGGGAAGACAGGCTCACTCCTCACTCTGAGGCTGAGCATGACAAACAGGCCCGTGGACAATTTGCCCTTTAGTTCTCCAAAAGTGCCAGAATGCTGAGTGTGACCCCAAAGACCTCTCAGATGTTGATTCAGGCAGCCAAGAGGAAAGGATCAGGGTCAGGCAAACCACAGAAAGCCCTCCTGCCCTGGGGCTCCTCGGCCAAGACCTGCTAAGCTCACCAGAAGTCTGCTGAGACCTCACATCCAGGATGATTCTTCACTTAAAGGTAAAGACATCAAAACGAACAGACCAGTAAAATAAACACATCACATGAATGTTCCAATTTTGTCATCTACTTTAGGTAGGTCTTGTACAATCCAATACTGAGTACATCCATGTGCTGCTACACCTCCCAACCCAATATCCCTTGTTCCTTCCTCAGAGGTAACTGTCGATACACCTGATATCAAGCCTTCCAGTCCATGTTTTTATACATTCAGATATTCACAACAAAACTGCACTTTTGCACATCTTAACGATCCGTATACATGATGCATACTCATCTTTCTGCAGCCTGCTCTGTCACCCGACATTGCTTTAGGAGATCCCATTGTGTTGATACATGTGGATCTAGTTTTCTCATCTTGACTGCTGCAGTCCATCATATGAACAAACTGTCATTTAACCTCTTCCTTACTGATGGGTATTTTGGTTATTTACAATTTGTTATTAAAAAAAATGTTGCTTCATACAATCTCTGTATGCTCATAAGTGAAAATTTCTGTGAATAAATCCAGTTGCAGAATTGCTGTGTTGCTTGGGGAATGTATTTTTAATTTTCGCATAAACTACCAGACTGCTTTTAAAAAATTCTGTGGAACTTGCTAATGTCAGAGTTTTTAATTTTTGCCACATTCATGGGTATGATATGGTTTTAATTTGCATTTCCTATTACTACTGTAGTTATGCATGTCTTTAAATATTTATTAATATGAAAGCTTCCTCTTCAGTGAGCTGCCATTTAATAACCTTTTCCATGGTTTTTAATAGATTGCTGGTCTTCTATTTATTAATTTATAAAAGTCACTTCTATATTCTAGATGCTAATCTTTTTTTTACACAAATCGCAAATACCTTTTAGCCTTATTCTTTTCAAGTCATCTCTCCCTATGGTATCTTCTATCATCTCAAAAATTTTAATTTTGATGTGATTAAACGTATAACTTTTATAGTTTGGGTTTTTTTTAGTCTTAAGAAATTATTCCTTCTTTCTGTCTCTGTCTACTCTGCCTTTCAGAAAAAAAGATTTATTCCTGGGGCTGGCACTGTGGCTTAGCAAGCAAAGCACCGCCTGTGATGCTGGCTTCTCCTATGGGCACGAGTTCAAGTCCCAGTTGCCTCACTTCCGATCCAGCTCCCTAATGTGCCTGGGAAAGTAGTGGAGGATGGCCCACGTGCCTCTGCACCCATGTGGGAGACTCAGAAGAAACTCCTAGCTTGGGCTGGCCCAGCTCTGGCCCTTGAGGCCATGTAGTGAGTGAACCAGCAGATCCAAGAGTGATCACCCTCTCTCTCCCCCTCCATCTCCAACTCTGCCTTTCAAATTAATGGATTTTTAAAAACAATTATTCATACAATAACTTCTGTTTTCTGTCTTCAAGCTTCATATTTATTTAGGCTTTTAAATGATCTGGAATTCATTTCTGTACGTCAAGTAGAGAATTTTGAGCAAACAGAAGGCCCAACACCATGCCCTATACAGTCTTCCCACTCGTCATCATGACACTCATCTTATAGCAAGTTCTTGTGTGTGCAAGAGACTGTCACCTTTGCCTAACTGACCTGGTTGTCTATTCGGAGCTGTCTACACCTCCATGGTAAACCAAAGATACCTTTCTCTGGTAAATGTCAATGACCTACCCAGGCTCTGATTTCTACTTTGCCAGACAAGTCAGAGGGGGTACTCCTACATGGAGTGTACACTATTTTCCACCTACCTCTTTCATAAGGTTGAGGTCCGATTTATGAAGGAATGTTAGGGTAAGAAAAATTTTCCCATCTTACTATTAATTTGCAGGACTTACTCCAATGACTGCCCAATATAACTTTTCATCCAAATTGTGCAAAAAGTCTTCTACCCAACAGGTTAAAGAGATTGAGATGGGGCCTCTACAGAGTCCCAGAAGTCAAGGGTTACACCCTTAGTCTTTTCTACTGTATGCAGATGATCATCACCAAATCTTGGGACTCTCAGGGCAGGTGCCGCATATTTTCACAGTGAAAAAATAACTGAATCTCTCTCAAATGGTTACAAGATATACAGCACATTCAAGGAGCCTTTGCTACCGGCAGCAAGCTGGCCTACTGAAGCACTTTGTTCAGGAGAGGAATCTGGAAACTAGTTGTCACACCGAATTTAGGCTGACTTTGAGAAATGAATAAATATTGACAAAATACTTCTAGGAAAACCTTGTGTTTTCTTAATTGCATCAAACTACTGGGTATTCTAAAGTAAGTCTTGCTGTGGTTTTGTTGTTACTTTTACTGTATTTCCCCAAAGTGATTCTATTGAACTGACCTGGACCAAGGAATCACTTACGGAACTAAGAAAGCAATGCCAGAGACAGCAAATCTAGAACCAAGTTTAAAAATATAGATATTACCTCAAAATAGATAGATTTTATAGATATATCTCTCATGACAAACTCAACTCTGCATGAAAGTGGTTTTATTTCTGCAAAGCAACTTATTGCACAAAAATGTCCTTGTGTAGAAACCCCACAGAATAAATAAATAGAACGTGACTGAAGCCTGAAAACACTCTATATAATAGACTTCTTCCAACAATACCGATTCAATTACTCTGTCTGCAGCGAGCAACTCCTCTCCACACCTTTACATCCTGTACATCCAGCGTGCCTCCTCTCTCTCACCCTGACTTGCATTTTCATCCACAGCTTGTTTACTTCCTAACATGTATTCGATGTACTTATTATGGTTAGGGTTTATTATCCGAATCCTCTCTTCTAGAATGCATGCATGAAGTTGTGCCTTAATTTTCTCCCTGGTGCATCCCAACACCTAGAACAGTACCCAGCATGTGAATAAATAAGTGAACAAATGAATATTTGTTCATTGTTTGCAAAGTGAATATTTGCTGAAAAGTGAATTCTAAGAAAAATAGAATTCAAATAGTTCTAAACAACTTCAGATCCATACAAACATGCTAAAATCCTCCCTCCTCTGGCCCTTTACATTGTAACATGTATTAGAGAAGTTCAGTAGGAGAACTTTTTACAAGAATGGTCAAACTGAAACCAGGGAACTACTCCGTAATCATGGGTACCAGGAAAGCCTACTGGGATAAAGCAGCAAGCAATGGAACAGAGGACACAGCACAGGGGTAGGCAGTGGGTCTGAATCCCTGTCCACCACGGACTAGTTTTATGACTATACAGAAAACAACTTCTCTGAATCTCAGTTCCTTGAGACACACGAAAATTACTTCACACACCTGTGCACGTATCAAACATATTCTCTATGAGCCTGCTCTGTGCAGGGAGTACTCTGGTGCTGAAATCTGAGGCAGGGCGGCTGGAAGCTCCCACTCCTGGAGCTTACAGGTGGTGCGGAGGCTGATGATATACACGTGGACAAAGTATTCAATAAGCAAGTCACGTGCCCCTGAGAGGATGTGACAGAAGCCTTGTGTAGACTGAGACACACCAGGCCAACAGGTGGCATGTGAGGGATGCAGTGGGAAGTAACTTTCACGGTGACCACAACATGGAAGTGTAATTCATCTATTTTATTTGAAAATGGGGGTCAAGCATACATGGCAAAAGAATCCTACCAGGTAGGAAAGGATTTTACGTTGAGAAGTCTTGGTCTTTGCTCTGGACTCAAACTTCATTCCACTTGGTGCAAGTACTCCTCTAGCCATTTCTTCAACAGGCCTTATATGGTAACTTCACTCCAGCCAGGCTGGAGAATTCGCTGTCCAACACGCTTTCTACTCTCCTCACCTAGCCCTAGCCTCTGCCAAGCTGCCCTCCTAGACTACACAAATCTCTACTCCCAGCTTACTTTTTTACTCATTACCTTTATGTCTAATCAATTTTTGCTACTTCTGAACTGACCAAGCAGTAGGAAAAGCAGCTATGTGCACATACGCATTCTTTTCCTCAACATTTCCAACAAAACACACAAAATCCAATAATCTGCTCTATTTAGGATTTCACTAACTGAAATAATGAGGACCCAGTGGGAAAGACAGAGAATGTAAGATACGTTTTCATGTAAATTTTTAGGGGCTAAGGCATTAGATTAAGCACTATTAAGAAGCTCAAGACAGGCAATTTGATGTAGGTGGCTGGGCAAATAGCTAAGGTTTAATCTGATTATGCAGAGCTCTTAGGATTTTCTAAAGTTGTGACTCAAATCCATGAAAGTTTTCAAAAAGCATTCCTTTTAATGCGAGTTCATCTACGGATGAGAACTATTCAGTAAGAAAAACTGTTTTGAAGCAAACATATAATTCAGATTTTCATTTTTCACTACTCTAACAGAACTCACGCAGCCCAAGGAGTCAAAAATCAGAAGAAACAACATTTTTTATTCTCTCCAGGAAAATAAATCCTGAACATTAAAACCAAAGTCAATCATCACAAGAATATGATTTTTTAAAATGCAAGTACATGTAGGTTAGTCAAGATATTTTAAAATTTCTAGTGTAGGAATAAAGAAAAAAGTTCAGATTGTAAATATGAGTATGATGGTCTCTCGATAACAGCTTTGAGCATTTAACAGTGGCCAATTTAGGTATGATAACAGCTTCCTAAGTATTATCTGACACAATCTTCACTAGGCTCTCATTTTTTGAGAAGACTTAGACATTAAAGACCAAATCTGATGTTCCCCATGTCAAAGATATTATACATCTTTTATGGGTGAGAACACTGTTCAAATGACTGAACGGGCGCATGTGGTTAAAGGGAGTTTTCCAAAAGTTGACAATTTGGAAAACAAACGGAGCCCACGAGCTGGCTCAGGCCCTTTCCAGCCTCTTCATCCAGGCTCTCCCAAGCCAACCAGTACTGAAACTTGATCACTGTTCCTGAATATTCTTGTCATTTGAGTCTCTACTCCAAAAGCCTACTTGTGGGGGCTGGCGCCGTGGCGCAGTAGGTTATTCCTCCGCCTGCAGCGCCAGATCTAGTCCTGGCTGCTCCTCTTCCAATCCAGCTCTCTCTGCTGTGGCCTGGGAAAGCAGTGGAAGATGGCCCTAGTCCTTGGGCCCCTGCACCCACGTGGGAGAACGGGAAGAAGCTCCTGGCTTCGGATTGGCACAGCTCTGGCGTCCAACTAGGGAGTGAAACAATGGAAGGAAGACCTTTCTCTCCCTCTGTAACTCTACCTCTTAATAAATAAAATCTTAAAAAAAAAAAAAAAAGTCTACTTGTTCTCTACTGCCTTCAAAACCTAAGACATTCTGATTTGGCTCCCTGCTGATGCACATGGGAAGGAGATCAAGTATCTGAGTCCCTGCCACCACGTGGGAGGCCCGGATGGAGCTCCTGGCTTCAGCCTGGCCCAGCCCCAGCTGTAGCAGCTATTTGGGGAATGAACCAGAGGATGGAAACTCTTTCTCTGCCTTTCAAATAAATAGTAAAAAAAAAAAAAAAAACCTAAGAAAATCTTCTTGGCCTCTTTCAAACAAATCTTTTTTTAAAAAAAAAATTATCTAAGAGAAACTTCTTAGCCTCAAATTCAAGATTTCCCAACATCTGACTTGATTCACATCTCCCAAATGTAAATCCCATAATGCTACCGGTCCACAGACTGCGTACTCAAAAGCACTGCTCAGTACCTGGTCCACGCGGGGCTCTGTGAAGACACAGTGTGTCCATCAAACTGCTCCCGGTGCAATGTTCCTCACATACATCTGTGTGACTACTTCTGGGGCCTCATGCAGTCACTTACCCTCACAGGGATGTCAGCTAGATCCTACATTCCTCCCCTTCTCCATACATCAAAATCCAGCCTGCTCAGACCAGCACTGTGGTACAGCAGGTTAAAGCTGCTGTAGTGTAGAATCCCATATAGCTCTAGGAGGAGTCTTGGCTGCTCCACTTCCAATCCAGCTAGCTGCTAATGTGCCCAAGGAAGAAGTGGAAGATGGCCCAAGGACTTGGGCCTCTGGACCCTAGTGGGAGACCTGGATGAAGCTCCTGGCTTGAGAGAGGCCCAACCCCGGCTGTTGCAGCCATCTGGGGAGCGAAGCAGCAGGCGGAAGACTTCTCTCTGCCTCTCCCTCTCTGTAACTATGCCTTTTTAGGAGACTGAATGCTGAAAAGGTCAATGAAAGGGGGGTAATGCCTTATTAGAAAACACAAAGGAATGGCAATCCCTCTGCCTCTGGAGAGCGGGATATGAAAGAGCCCTCACCCTCAAGTCTGACAGGGAGGCCCCAGGCAGTGAAGCCCAGCGAGTCCTCCCAACAGCCTACAGCCCCTCCTGCAATAGGGCCTCCCCCAGGGACACTGAGATGGTGATGAATTTGCATTTCTAAAAGCCAGAGAGGAGTTGCATTTTATTTTTGCAAAGCAAATGTTCACTTCAATAGTTTTTCATAAGGATGAAAAATAGGATGTGAAGAGCAAGAGCTGTGCACTGGGAGTCAGAAGTATTGGTGTTTAGTTTCTGAACAAGCAACCATTGAGCACTTACTGTATGTCGGGCATCCTAGGTGCTTGAGATACATTTCTGGACAGCAGACAAATGTCTCTGTCTTCATAAAACTCATTCAGGTGAGAAGGGCCAGGTAAGAGACAAAAAACACATGATATAACTACTAAGTAAATGGTTCAACATCTCCATGGCTATGTAAATAGCAAACTCTTAGGTCCTGTGTGCCCTGGAGAAAAACAACAGTGTGAGAGGATCAGGTGTGAATATGACAGCGCAGGCTCCAGTTTAAGTGGAGTGGGGAGGGGAGGTCCAACTACCCAAGTACTCAGGCGGTTTTCTGGGGGTAAGATCCCCATGGCCAAAGGAACAGCCCCATCAAGGTGATGAGGTCTCCTCTGATTCTCACATCTTTTGAAAGACATGACACCCCGCAACCCAGTGCAGCAGGTGCACAAACAGCGTCTCCCAGCGACTTGACCGAGGGAACCAAGCCAGTAAATAGTAAAACCAGTGCTGCAAACCAGGCTTCTTGACCCTTGGTCCAGTGCCCTTCTTTTTCTTTGTGCCTTGCTCCTCCAGTATGGAAGAAAGGGATCGTTCCTCACATAGCACCGTCGGAATGTCAGGTGTCATCGTCACGTTGCTATTACTATTGATCAGTTTCATCGCTATTTCTCAAAGAACAATTTCATTTTCCCTCCCAATGGCTTATTTTCTCCTCTATCTCTGCTTTTCTCAAGTGCATCATTTTAACCTCAGATTATCAAGTTAACTGAACTTCTTTGGATATTTGATAAATGGGAGATATTAGGTATGAGAATAAGCTATATAAACACTTATGAAAGGCTCTTCAAAAATGTGGATAAAAAACTATGTATTTTAAATTTTTGGCACCAAAATAAACTGATTTTTAAGCTCCATTTTCCATGAACGTTTAAAAGTACCTTTGTATGACTTAACATGAAATGGTGAGAATGTAGAACCCAGAGACCAAGATAGAAAACTTAGAGTTTTGAAAAGTAGGAAGTTAAAAAGTTAAAGAAACAAAGAAATCCTTAAAAAAGGAAACCCACAGAAAAGGCAGAAAGGAGGCTGAAAAAGGTAAGTAGGTTGGAAAATATTCAAGTGAGAATATGAAAATATGAGACAAGAAACAGTAGAGAGTCAGATTTCAGACGCAGGGACTGAAGAGCCGGTGGAATTACCACCGGCCACGGGGAGTGGCGAGCCGCACCTGAAAGAGGAGAACTTTCTGCAGTGCTGGGTTTAAGGTGGCGCGAGGCCCTCACGCGTGGAAAGGTGCAGGAGATAAGAGGTCAACCTGGAAGATGTGTACTCCAGCACCATCCTGACCATGTGTGGCTACTGAGCAGCGAATGCAGCCAGCCTGAACTAAGCGGGTTAGAATACACAGATATTCAATGAAAAAAAAAAAAAAGGAAAATTCAGTAACTTTTGGTGTAATTACATGCTGAAATATCCGCATGTTCTGGGTTACATGAAATGCATTAAAATTGATCTCACTTGTCTCTTTAATGTGACCACCAGAAAAACTGAAGGTCACACATGTGATTTCCCTTCCACTGGACACTGCTGCTACAGAACATATTAGGGTCACACAAGGGACACAAGTATGAAGTAGTTCTTCTCAAACATTTCAAAAGAATGAAAAAAAAAAACACATCAAGACAGCTAACATTTACGAAGCACCCAACACAATATGCTAGACACATAAAATGCACCACCTTGCTTCTCCCCAAACCAAGAAATCATATCGTCCCTTCTTACAGAAGACAGCAGGGCTCAAACACACTGTGTTAAGTGCTGGTGCTGGGATTCAAACCCCTGAAGGACGCAGATCCCAACTCTAAATCCCCTTACTAAATTGTTAGACTCTAAATGGTTACATTTAAACTAACGCTTCTTCCCAAACATCTGCAGAGTCTGTGATATACCAATGAAGTGATTAAGAAAACAATATAAATAAATGCATAAGATTTTTTTCAAATTAGAATGAGCGACTGACGTCATTTTTTTTACATTAAGCCACTAAATCAGTTTCCAATGCAACTCCTTTCCCTTTATCAACCACATCTACTCTGAAAAATGCAAACCCATCTAGTTAGATACTACATGATCACTAACAACCCTGAATCCTAAGACCCTGCTTTCTGAACTAAGGACGAGTGTAGGAAGAATCTTCAGAAAGTTCCAGAAATGCATATTATGAAAAAGCTATATTGCTATAATCATAAAAATTTCAATTTTTTTCCCTCACCAAGATAATCTTTTATTTCCAATTTTCCAAACTTTTAAATACAAATAAAACATTTTTAAAGAGACAAATCTTCCACCCATAGGTTCATTCTCAAAATGCCCACAACACCTGGGGCTGTGCCAGGTTGAAGCCAGGACTCTGGAACTCAGTCCAGGTCCCCCTCAGGTTGGGCAGGGCCCCAAGAACTAGAGCCATCATCTACTGCCTCCCAGGGTGCACATTAGCAGATAAAGCTGCAGTCGGGAGCCAGCAGTCAAACTCCGAGGGGAAGCATTCCAAGCGGCAACTTTACTGCTGGGCCAAACACCTGGAGCTCCACTTTCCCACAGATTTTCTGAAGTACGCTCATACAATGTGGATTCATTTACAAGATTTTCAACAGCCTACTTCACATCGGGGAAGCACCTGAACCTCGCAGACTAATAACCACTGGCACAGATTTACCTCATGGAAATGGAAAAAGTGAGGGAGATTGGAAGGCAAACATTTTGGAATAAGTCTAATTAGCAGAACCATCTTAAGAGCTTGTAATGGACCTAGAGTGAAAAGCTTGTTGGTCTGAAATGAACTACTAATTTATTTACAAATCCAACTCCCATTCCTTGCCACTATGTTTTTTCTTTTTAAAGATTTATCCATTTATTTGGAAGAGTTACAGAGAGAGAAAAAGGGACACAAAGAGATCTTCCATCTGCTGGTTCATTCCCTAAACAGCTCAACTACCAGGGCTGCCTGGGTGAAGCCAGGAGTCAGAAGCTCCATCCAGGTCTCCCATGTGGGTGGAGGGGCCCAGGCACTTGGGTTATCTTTCACCACGTTCCCAGATGCATTAGCAGGGAGCTGGATCAGAAGTGGTGCAGCATGGCCTCCAACCAGTGTCCAAGGGGGCAGGAACGCGCTGTGCTACAACAGCCTTGCCCCGCTTTAAAAAAAAAAAAAAAAAAAAAAAGGGATACAACTTGGATACATTGAAGTTATCTCCCCTGAAGCTCAATCTTTCTGAAAAACACATAACTAAAGAAGAAAAAAAAAAAAAAAGCACAAGGGTCAAGGTTAAAGCCTCTAAGAGCTGGCCCTTGGTTCTGACTCAATTTCCACTTCTTTCAATTAAGGAGACATCCTGGGCCTTGTTCTCTTACCCACTACAACCCCTACCAATACTTTGGAATAAGAATCAGACCCCAGGGGAGAGTGTCAGTCCTAAAGTTGCTTTGTCCACTCTGCTGCCAAGACATCCAGCGCACAAAGTGACCAGGCCTACGAGGCCGCCACCTACACCCTGACCACCGAAGGCCTTGAAGTTGAGCGGCCCCTACCCACGGCGATCCCACTCCTCCCAACGACACCTGCGAGTCTCCTCCTAACAACCGTCACTCGGAGAAGCCCGCTGCTCCCCACCGGCGATGCATCCGTCCCAAGTGTTTTTACGCTTTGTTGAGTTTAATTAAATAGCTGGCGAGCACCTGTCGTGGGCCAGCCCCTGCTCAGGGTACAAGGCGGCGTGCGGAGGGGACAAAGCGACCAAAGTCTCTGTCCTTCTGAAAGTGACAGGCTGGGGGGAGGGAGAGGGTAAGCCCACGATGTAGAAACCTGCGGTGAACTGCGCTAAGCGAAGACACGACCAAGCAGGCGAGGGGGTGGGCCAGCGGGCATTTCTGGGTCAGGTGGGGTCGCCTAGGCTTCGCTCGCACGTAATCAGGCAGAGCGAGCGAGCGAGCGGGAAAGGGGAGCGAGGGCAACACGCAGAGAAAGGGGATTAGCATAATTTGCCCAGCGCCGGGGGCGAGCATTTCCCCTTCGGCCCCAGGCCGGCCCTCGCAGCGCCCACACAATACGGTCGTCTCCTCCTGGACCCAGAGACCCGGGCTCGGGGGGTTCCCGGCCTCCGGACCCGGCTCCGAGCCGAGCAGGGGGCGCCCCAGCCCCGGGAGGAGCCGCCGGGGAGACCCCCGCCCCAAACCCACACACACCCCGGGACCCCGGGCTCCAGGCCGCGACCCCCGCCTGCAGCCCCGGCGCGCCGACACGCCCCCTCCCCGCCGGGAGGGCAGCGGAGGCGGCGGGCGGGCATTCGGCCGTTGGCGCCGGACCCGGGACCTCCGCGCGCGGGGAGCCCCGACCCCGCAGCCCCGGCGGGCGGGCGGGCGGGCAGGGCCGCGCGGCGGGTTCCTCCTCCGGCACTCCCGGCGCCCTCGCGGCCGCGTGCATGCAACAGGGGGCCGGGCGGGAGCGGGCGCCGGGACGAAGTTGCCGAGACCGCGGGCGCCGGCCCAGGGCAGCGGGTTCCAGCGGTCGAGCCCGCCGCGCCGGCACCGCGGCCGAGGAGAGCGAGCGAGCGAGAGCGCGGCGGCCCCGACTCACCATGGTCCGCGGCGGGCGGCGATGCGCTGTCCAGGGTAGCCAGCGTCCCTCTGCCCGGCGCGCCCGCCGCGCCCGCTCGGTTTTACCCCACCCGCGCCCACGCCCACGCCCGGCGCGCGCACGCCCGCCGCCCGCGCCTCCCCGCCCCCTCGGGCTCGCGCGCTGCCGCGCGGCGCCCGCCGCCGCAGGGCCGTTTCGACCCCCTCCCCACCCACCCACCCACGGGGCCCTCGGCGGCCGTGGCGCGAGGAGAGCGCGCGCGGAGAGAGCGGGCACGCAGGACGGGCGAGGCGGCGACCCCCACCCCCACCCCCCAACAACACGCCCGCGCGCCTGGCCGCCCCGCGCCCCTCTCCGGGCGCCTGGTCTCCGACGCGCGCGCGCGGCGCCCCCTGCCGGCCGGCCGGCGATTTGCAGGCCCAGCCGGCGCCTGCTGCGCTCCGGGGCTCCACGGAGCGGCCGTGGGACCCCACCTGCTGCCCGGAGAGCGGGGGCGGCGGGGGCGGCGCAGAGGGCGAGGCCCCTGGCGCTGCTTGTGTTGGGCCGCCTGGTTTCCAAGCACGTGAAGAGGGAGTGGGCTTGCTCGTGCAGGTGTGCAATGCCCGTGCAGGTGTGCAGGATGTGGGGGTCTTTTTTTCCATAGGAGGGGTGAGTGGGCTTCCTTGTGCTGAGCCGTACCCACAGCCATCCTGAGCGGGAGGCTCACACGCCTCCTTCCCAGGGCCTTATTCCAGGGCCTTCCCAGCTCCTGGGGCCAGTGGATAGTTGATTCAACACATTGGTTGCGCACAGACTGTAGGGTGTCTTCCATCCCGAGTCTACCTGAGCCTGCCTGCGTCTCCCTGTCTCGTGTCGGAATGACGTGACCTTTCCTCGTTTTCAGCTCTAACGATGTGCACGTGCTTTTTCACGCACCTGTGACTGGAGTGGAGCACGGTGCTCGGGGATGCGCACTGGGGCGGGGGCTTACTTTGCAGAGCTGCGTGGAGAGCAGAGCGAGTAACCCCCAGGTGCCAGGGCTGAGTCCTACCTGTCGCCAGTCACTTCATACTGAGAGTGTGCCACAGCTGGGGGTTGGCAGGCGTCAGGTCCGTATTTGTTTATAGGGCGTGGACAACTTGTCATAAACAGGAAAGCTGCTTACCAACCAATGGCATAAAATCTCAGGCGGTGGCTCTGCCACATCCTGGCTGCCCGTGTTATCAGTATTAATTCGTATTGGTTAACCGACCTCCCCAGTTATCTGACCAGTGAAATGCGCATCGTACAGCACTTGCGTGTTGTTAGGATTAAGTGAGCGTGAATAACGTTCAAGAACGATATCTGGCACAGAAAAGTACTGGATATTGATTTGTTATTAAACCGATGACTATGAGAATCAGAAAGTGACGTTTTATTTAATGCTGGCATACGAAAAAAAAAAAAAGCATTCAGGTAGCCAAAGCCAAATATTCGGTTTAACTCCTCTGACACTTACTAGGCTGCGTTCATTCGACCAGTATCAGAGGGCCTCGAGGTGGGGGCTGGGGAGGCACCGACTTCGCACACACAGACCCTGTCTTGGAGGCCTGCAGAGCCTGTGACGACCTGCAAGGCTGCTTGTAAAGTTTGTGGAAGAGGAATTAAAAGTGGGAGTTTATTTTGTTGAAAACAATTATTTTTGGAGATCCATGCATACTTTTTTCATAATTGTGTGCCACGTTTTATGAAAAGAAAACTGTATATCATCCGTTATTTCCCCTTTTCCCCAAACTTCTTGAAGTACCTTCATATATTATGACATGCAGAGACTGGATAGAAATTTACCCAGATATTCACCAAGTATTAAGTGTTTTTTTCCTTTGGGTAACAGTATTATGGAATGATTTTTTTTCATTTTATATTTTCTCTTTACTTTCCATATTTTTACATGTATTAATTCCTATTAATTTATAAAATAGCTTTTACATTCTTTGGATATTGACCTATAAGAATCCTGGATCTGAATTGCACAGCATCACTAGTCTGATGTAGTAAAACATGAGTTCGACTCATCTTAGATAGCGACTCTCAGACTTTATTTTGTCCGAGTAGCACCAGAGGATCTGACACAGTGCAGAGACAGCCTGGGAATATGGATTTTTAACAAGTGCCACAACTGTGTCTGATGCAGGCAGGCAGTCCGTGCGTGGACCACCTTTTGCAAAACACAGCTCCATCACGTACTCGTGGAAGCCACAGTCTGTTTTTCTAACATGAAGGGAAGATGATTTGCAAGTGGCAGCTGCCTTGGAGGCACTGTGCTACTGCTTGCCTGCAGGAGTCACATCCTTGATGCTGTCTGTACCTTACATACATAACAGGCTGCCCTGTGGCAAGCACTTTCAAACGCTGAATTAGCCCTCTACCTTCAACTTACCAATTAGCCTGGTGATCATCATTTTACCTTTATTATCTAAAAAGGCATATCAACCCACAGGGTCAAAGTCACTTACATCTTACCTATTTCTTAAAATACCATTTTATGGCGTTCCTAGTGTCTACAATAAAGGAACAAAGGAGACAGCAAATGCCAGGCCGTGTTTTCCCCTAATAGTCGTCCATGAAATAGGGAAGTGGTTCCAGCTCTGTAAACACAGAACTGGCAAAATGCCTTACCCAGGTCCATGTAACCGGGAAAGGCTCTTAATCACATGTAACAGGAATCTTTATTTTCATATATCATCACAGACATGACCTCATGGCACATCTCTCCTTTTGTTATCTTCTCTTTTGCATGGATTACTCCTAGGCAGGAGTCTGCTTGTGTTTCTTAGCTAGTGAGCATGTACACAATGACATAATCAGAGACCATCGTGTGGTAGGTACTTAGGTGGATGTGGTACTATTTAAAGTGATCATTAGCATAATCCAAGAATCTTAAATCTATAAATAGAGATCAGAGTCCCCATTTTCTAAGCATACCTTGTATTTTACAGCCAAACACAGTGTGTCTCAGAGAAGCTCAAAGCTCAAGAAGACGGACAGCCAACAGTGACTAGAAGAGAGCTAACGCCTGGGGCTCTTCAGCCCAGGCCAGCATTCTAGTCGTCTGCACTGCAGACCAGGACTGAACTTCTAGCCCTTGTCAAAATTGTGCAGCAGGAAGGCTGTTTTTCATGAGTCTCATCTCCTTCCTGTGCCTTCCTTCTGAAGTGTCCCTTCTCTAGATACCTAGCATCTTTGCATTCCATCCTGAGAAAGATATTTACTTACAATTTATTCCGACTTTAGTCACTCTATTATGGTTCTTCAGAGTGATTCTATGATAGGGTAGCAGTAGAAGCAGACTCCTTTCCCTGGCCACATACTCTGTTCTGTGTACGTAAAGCTGTGTGTCTGAGTGTAGCAATGAAAATGATGAGATGAAGAAACCCAGAAAGAACACACTGACACAACTGAGTTCCACCAGCAAATTTACTGCAGCTATTGTTTGAAACAAGAAGAGATTTATTTATTTGAAAAGCAGAGAGAGAGAGAGAGAGAGAAATCTTCTATCCATTGGCTCCTCAAATGGCCACAACACCCAGGCCTGGGCCAGGATAAAGCCAGGAGCTAGAAACTCCATCCAGGTCTCCGGCGTGGATGACAGGGGTCCAAGTATCTGGACCACCTTCCACTGCCAGCAGAGAGCTGCATCAGAAGCGGAGGAGCCATGAGATGCCAGCATTACAAACATTGGCTTAACCCACTACACTGTGCCACAATGCCAGTGCCAATGTAGTATGTATCCTTTACTTGATATTATCGGGGCTAAGGGTTGATAACAAAGCAATGTAAGTATATGTTGTTTATTGGGTCGGAATGCAATAACAAATAACAAGTAGACAATCATGACCTCACAGAAATCCATGTAAAAATATTTAAGTTCATTCATTCATTCATTCAAAATACTAGAATGTCCAATACAACATTCTAGAGCCAGACTGGCAAACTGGGGCCAGGTGCCTGATAATAAATTTTTATCAGAACACCATCGTGCCCATACATTGACATGCTGTGTGTGGCCGTACTGCGCTACAACGGCAGTCAGGCAGGTGTAACAGAAGCCGTATGATCTATATCCTCACATGCCTAGTGTCTGTCCCTCCACCAGAAAAGTCTGCTGATCCCTGAAGAGCTTAGATGATATGAACACACCTTTGAACAATATAAATCTCCTTCCTTTATGAAGCTTAAATTTTAATGGAAAGGAAAACAGTAAACCAAAAAATTCTAGGTAGAGAAGCATTGTGAAGAAATTATACATGATAAAGGCTGACTTGGGAGAGTCACATTGAGCAGGAGAAATCAGGAAAGGCCTCTTGAAGCAGATGATGAGTGAGTGGGGAGCCTGGGGGTGAAAACGAGCTAGCTGTGATGTCGTGAGATCTAGGGGGAAATTCTAGGAAGAGAAAATAGCAAACGAAAACACTCTGAAACAGAACAACTGGGCTTCTTCGAAGAGCAGTATGGTAGCCAGTGTGTCTGGAAGTATGAGTCAGGAGTTGGAGTGAGGAAGTAAACCTTCCTGACCAATTCCTACAGAGATCCATGTGCTAGATCAGCTCTTGTCAAAAAGATAAAAGGGGCTGGCATTGTGGTGTAGGTGGTAAAGCTGCTGCCTGTTACATGTGCTCCTCCACTTCAAATCCAGCTGTCTGAAAAAGCAGCAGAAGATGGCCCAAGTGTTTGAGTCCCTGCACCCACATAGGTGACCTAGATGAAGCTCTTGGCTCCTGGACTCAGCCTGGCTCAGCCTGGGCCATTGTGGCCACTTGGAGAAACATTGGATGAACAATCATTTTTTCTCTCTCTGTAACAATGACTTTCAAATCTTTTTTTTTAAAAAAGATTTACTTATTTATTTGAAAGGTAGAGTTAAAGAGAGGCAGAGGCAGAGAGAGAGATGTTCCATCCACTGGTTCACTCCCCAGATGGCTGCAACAGCCAGAGCTGGGCTTATCCAAAGCCAAGAATCAGGAGATTCTTCCAGGTCTCCCACACAGGTGCAGAGATCCAAGGTCTTGGGCCATCCTGTACTGCTTTCCCAGGCCACAGCATAGAGCTAGATCGGAAGTGGAGCAGCTGGAACTAGAGCTGACACCCACGTGGGATGCCAGCATTGAAAGCAACAGCTTTACCCACTATGCCATAGTGCCAACCCCAAATGACTAAATCTTAAAAAAAAAGACATAAGATAACAAGTGCTGGTGAGTAAGCAGAGAAAAAGGAACGCTTGCACCCCCTTGGTGAGAATGGAAATTAGTACAGCCACTATGGAAAACGATGTGGAAGTTCCCCAGAAAATTGAAAGCACCATATGATCCAGTTATCCCACTCCTGGTATCTATCCAAAGAAAATGAAATCAGTCCCTTGAAGAGCTACCTGCACTCCTGTGTTTATTGCAGCACTCTTCACAACAGCTAAGAAACGGACACAACCTAAGTGTCCACCAGCTCATGAATGGATGGAGGAAATGCATTACAGATGTGCAAATGGAGTACTCTTCAGCCATAAGAAAGAAAGAAATCCAGTCACTTACACAACATGGATGGAACTAGAAGTCACCGTGTGAAGTGAGATAAGCCAGGTGCAGAAACACGACTATTACCTATCTCACTCATAGTCCTATATGGAATCGAAAAAAGTTGATCTCAAGGAGTTGAGAGTAGAATAGTGGTTGCCAAAGGCTTGGTAGAATAGGCAGTAGAGAGGGACAGGAGAGGGTGGCCAGTGGGTACTGAACTATGGCTAGGTAGGAGAAATAACCTCTGGGGTTCTATTGTGCAATATGGGATCACAGATAATGTACTGAATATTTTTTTTCCTTTTTAAAAAAGCTAGAAGAAAGGATTTTTAATGTCTTCACTATAAAGAACTGATAAATGTTTGACGAGATAGATATGTTTACCCTGATTTGAACATGACACAATGTGTGCATGCACTGAAACATCACCATACCTGATAAATAAGTGTCATTTTTTTAAGATTTATTTATTTATTTGAAAGGCAGAGTTACAGAGAGGCAGAGGTGAGAAAGACAGAGGTCTTTTTTTTTTTTTTTTGACAGGCAGAGTGGACAGTGAGAGAGAGAGAGAGACAGAGAGAAAGGTCCCCAAACACTTGGACCATTCTCCACTGCCCTCCCTGGCCACAGCAGAGAGCTGGACTGGAAGAGGAGAACCGGGACAGAATCCGGCACCTCAACCAGGACTGGAACCCGAGGTGCCGGCACCACAGGCAGAGGATTAGCCAAGTGATCCATGGCGCTGGCCATAAGTGTCATTTTTATATGTCACTTGAAATTAAAACCTTTTAAAAATGTATTTATTCATGTATCTGAAGGGCAGAATGACACAGAGAGAAAGGTAGAAACACAGAATGAGATCTCTTCCACTGATTCACACCCTAAATGCCTGCAACATCCAGGTCTGGGCCAGGTCCCAGCCAGGAACCAGGAGCTCTATCCTGATCTCCCCCATGGTGACAAGGGCCCAGGTACTTGGGCCATGTGCTGCTGCCTTCCCTCGCACATTAGCAAGAAGCTGGAAGAATAGCTTGGACTTGAAAAATCTTCTGATATGGGATGCCAGTGTCCCAAGTGGTGGCTTAACCCTCTGTGCCACAAGGTCAGCACCTAAATTACATTTTAAAAAATGCATTGTGGGGGCTGGCGCTGTGATGTAGTAGGCTAAGCCTCCCCCTGTGGGGCTGGCATCCCATATGGGCCCAAGTTCATGTCCCAGCTGTTCCTCTTCCATTCCAGCTCTCTGCTATGGCAGAGAGTATTTGGGCCCCTACCACCGCGTGGGAGACCCAGATGTAGCTCGTGCCTCCTGGCTTTTCCCGGCTCAGCCCTGACTGCTGCAGCTACTTTGGAGTGAACCAGTGGATGAAAGATCTCTTCTTTGTCTCTCCCTCTTTCTCTCTTATTTTCAAATAAATAAATATTTAAAAATAAGAGGTACATTGTTACATTCCTTCTTTTTTTAAGATTTTATTTATTTATTTGAGAGGTAGAATTACAGAGAGAGGGCAAGACAGAGAGAAAGGTCTTCCATCCACTGGTTCACTCCGTAAATAGCCGCAATGGCTGGAGCTGGACCAATCTGAAGTCAGGAGCTAGAAGCTTCTTCCAGGTCTCCCACATGGGTGCAGAGGCCTGAATGCTTAGGCCATCTTCTGCTGCTTTCCCAAGCACATTAAAAGGGAGCTGGATCAGAAGTGGAGCAGCCAGGACTCAAACCGGCGTCCATATGGAATGCCAGAGCTGTGGGCAGTGGCTTAACCCACTACACCACAGTGCTGGCCCCAGAAACTCACTTTCTTAAAGTCATCTATTCACTTACTGGGGCCTAGTTGGTTAAATGACATGGGCCCTGAGTGACTCCTGTGGAGTCCCACAGCATTGGTACAAGAGCTGAGTTGAAGCCAAATGAGCAGCCCTATCCAAATGGCTCACAGAGGACCTTCAGGGATCTGTAGATTAGTGCATTCCCACAATTGTACTTATCTCAACTATGAAACATTTTAAACATATACCAAAGTAGACAGAATAATAATGAACTCCAATACATCTTCAAAAACTGTTAACTCAGGATCATTCTTGTTTTATCTATATCCCTACCTACTCCCCCTCACCCTGCTATTTATTATTATTATTATTATTATATTACTATTATTATTATTATTTGACAGGCAGAGAGAGAAAGAGAGGGAGTATTGCCATCTACTGATTCACCCCCTAAATGTCCACAATGGCTGTACCTGGGCCAGGGCCCAAGCTAGGAGCAGGGAACCCAATCCAGGTCTCCATATAAGTAGCAAGAACCCAACTACTTGAACCTCACTGCTGCCATCCAGGATCTGCACTAGCAGGGAGCTGGAGTCAGGAGCCAGAGCTGGGAACCAAATCTACATCTGATGTGGGATCTGGATGTCTTAATTGGTATCTTAAATGCTAAGCTAAACTCCTACCTCTCATTCTGTTACTTTGAAGCAAACCTTAGGTATAATAATTTCAGTATATATCAAGAATTCTTCTAGAAACATGATCACAATGCCATTATTATACCTAAAATTAATCCCTATTCTTGAATAACTTGTTAATGTCATTAAACATAGACAGTGAGTAGTTTTTCAATTTTTATCTTTTTTTTTTTTGACAGGCAGAGTGGACAGTGAGAGAGAGAGACAGAGAGAAAGGTCTTCCTTTGCCGTTGGTTCACCCTCCAATGGCCACCGCGGTCGGTGCGCTGTGGCCGGTGCACTGTGCTCATCCGATGGCAGGAGCCAGGTGACAGGTGCTTTTCCTGGTCTCCCATGGGGTGCAGGGCCCAAGCACTTGGGCCATCCTCCACTGCACTCCTGGGCTACAGCAGAGAGCTGGCCTGGAAGAGGGGCAACCGGGACAGAATCCAGCGCCCCGACCGGGACTAGAACCTGGTGTGCCAGCGCCGCAAGGCGGAGGATTAGCCTGTTGAGCCACAGCGCCAGCTAATTTTTATCTTTCTTAACATTGCAGTTGCTTCATACATCTTTTCAGTCTCTTTTCATCCCTACATCTCCTCCCAACTTCTTTTCATTTTCTTGCACTTTATTTGATTTGATTGTACTGTGAATGTCCAAGGGTCTGGATTTTGTTGATGGCAAACTCACGACACAGTTCAGCATGTGCTTCTGGTCTTCCTGTTTCTGTAAACTGGTAACGGTAGCTGGCTCTGGAGGCTTGATCAGACTCTGCGTAGAAGGCTTTTGGCAAGAATACTTCATCAGTGGGTTTTTATTCTTCTGTTGGGGGCATATAATATCTGATTATCGCTCTTGTTTGATGTTCAAGCAACAGCTGACACTCAAAGCCTACATCCCCTGATTCATTAGGGCCTGCAAAACTGTGATATGGCAGCCCTACGTTTCTTTTTCATTGAATAGCTGAAACACTTCAAAAAGAAACTTGTCCTCATATACCCTTTGGCTTACTCCCTAAGGGGTTCAATTCACATAGGAAAGAGAGGATAAATGTCATAGTAAAATTGAGAGCTGTTTCAGCAATAATGTAAAAATGCAAAGAGCAAATAGAAATTTTAGGCAGAAAGGACACGTAGGAAATCAGTAGCCTTTGGAAGTATTCATGTAGTTGCCAACATCCATAATGCTGTGTTAACTATTACTGCCCAACTTGTTACTTACATCTTTCACATTCCATCTGAAAACAGCGACTCTTTCAAAGAATCTTTTTATTTATGTAAGTTCTGTAAATAAAAGAAATTGACAGAAGGCTTTCATGTGGTTGATCCTTTTCAAGGGAATAGATCAGCAATCAGGAAGACTTTTTTTGAATAAAATATTATTTGGCGATTTCATTAAATTAGTTGGGTAGAAAAGTACATAAGCAAGTATTCTTGAGGTGGAATATTATTTATCGATGTTCAAGGTAAATTTGCATTTAATTCTATAAATACTTCAACTTAATTCAATATTTAACTTCAAATGTTAATTCTGGCCATCTGTGTGGTTTCTGTCACATAGTAAAATTTCATCAATTTTTTTTTCAGAGTTAGAGAGTGAGAAAGAGATAGAGAGATCTTCCATCTGCTAGGTCACTCCCCAAATGGCCTCAATGACCAGGGCTGGGCCAGGCCAAAGCCAGGAGCCAGGAGCTTCATCCTGGTCTTCCATTTGGGTGCAGGAGTCCAAGGACTTGGGCCATCTTCCACTGCTTTCCCAGGCACATTACCAAGGAGCTGGATCAGAATGGGACATCTGGGCCTTGAACTGGAACTCATATGGGATACTGGCATTGCAGGTGGTGGCTTAACCCATTGGGCCACAATGTTGGCTCCACATTTCATTATTTTTTTGAGATAGACTGATCCTTTTTAACTTTCTGTAAACCTCATGCCCAACCTAAATTTTCTAAGACATTGTAAAACAGAATTTAATTAGGGGCTTGCACTATGGCATAGCTGTAGTGCCAGCATCCATATGGGCCCCAGTTCAAATCTCAGCTGCTCCATTTCCAACCCAGGTCCCTGCTAATGACCTGGGAGGACAGTGGAAGATGGCCCAAGAACATGGGTCCCTGTAGCCATGTAGGAGACCCGAAAGAAGACCCTGGCTCCTGGCTTCAGCTTGGCCCAGCTCCAGCTGTTCCAGCTATTTGGGGAGTGAACCAGCAGATAGAAGATCTCTCTCTCTCTCTCTCTCTCTCTCTTTCTGTATTTCTGCCTTTCAAATAAGTAAATAAAGCTTTAAAAAAGAATTTAATTAAAGTCAAATGTATTTGAAAAGTATATTATTGTTATTAGCTGGGGGCTAGAATTGTGGCACAGTAAGTCAAGCCTCCAGCCTCCATGGGATGCAAGGCCAGCATCCCATTTGAGCATGTGTTCGAGTCCAGGCTGCTCCACTTATAAATGTTTGAGGCTGAGGTAAGGTTAGCTATGAAGTGTGGGACTAAGTAAATCATTTTTTTTTTTAACCAATGAAAGAAATCAGATTCAGCTTGCTTGCATTTCTTTCTCTTGTTTTATTCTCAAAAGGATACATACTTTAATTCATATGAACCTGTACTGATCATTCTCTCTGTAGTGAAACTGAATGAAGCTCGCTGATGTTTCCAGTTGAATGTGTGTCAGCACTCTTCTATGTTAATTTCTGCAGCTTTAAAATGCAGTGCACCAGTAGCCTAAAGTCCTGGCACACCAATTTCTAGTCCATCATTTCCAGTGAATGGAAGTCAGTAAACTCCTGAACTCTGACACACAGAAGCCATTAAAGACTCCACATTTGGGTGATGCCCCCTTTTACCATGCTCCCACAGTCCTCATCCCACCTTCAGTCTCTCTAGAAAGTACTGAGTAGCTTTGGATCTTGCTAAACGAACTTCTGCAACTGACTGCTATTGATTTTGCCTGAGACTAAGCTACATTCATTCAGTAACCAGACCTACCTCTGGAACTCCAGTGTGCTCATAAATACAAAGGTCTTACCGCCTATTGAATTCCTTACACAAACAGTTTAAAACAAACTTACATCATTTGGAACTGACTGGAGAACAGGTCAATAGCCTTTACCTGGGGAAAAAGGTAAAAAGGAAAAAAAGAAAAAAGAAAAAAAAATGAAAATCTAAGAAACACAAAATGAACAGAATAAACAAAAAACAACCGATGTTTTGATGAGACTCAATAACAAGGAGATTGGCTACAAATTAAAACAAAAAATATAAAGTAATAGAGACCAGGATATAATCTCAGGTTACTATCAGGATCATCTGGTGAAGTTTAAAAAGTAAGAAGAAGAGAATAGCAACTTTTAATCCTTACCTACTTTCTGCAAATAAAGGTTAAGGAAATAAACAGTTATCACTGAACAAAGCGCTGGCTCTTAATACAGCTGAAGCCATTACTGGATGTCCATTCTCACTCTGAGTATTTGGGTAGGATTATCTTCAGTTCACTGGTACTGAGTGTCTACCTAAAGCCTCATTAGGAGAAATTTTGAATGGGGACTTGTCATCTTTTGTAGTCTGCTTTAATTAGTCTAAGTTCATCCCCCGGGGCCAGCGCTGTGGTGTAGTGGGTAAAGCTGCCATGTGTAGTGCTGGAATCCCATTTGGGCACCGGTTCTAGTCCCGGCTGCTCCTTTTCCAATCCAGCTCTCTGCTATGGCCTGGGAAAGCAGTACAAGATGGCCCAAGTGCTTGGGTCCCTGCACTCACGTGGGAGACCCGGAAGAAGATTCTGGCTCCTGGCTTTGGATTGGTGCAGCTCCAGCCTTTGTAGCCATTTAGGGAGTGAACCAGAAGATGGAAGACCTCTCTCTCTATCTCTGTCTCTCTCTCTCTCTCTCTCTCTCTCTCTCTAACTGTGCCTTTCAAATAATAAGTAAATAAATCCTAAAAAATAAATAAGGGGCCAGTGCTGTAGCGTAGGTGGGTAAAGCCACTGTGCCGGCATCCCCAATGGGCACCCGTTTGAGTCCTGGCTACCCTACTTCCAATCCAGCTCTCTGCTGTGGCCTAGGAAAGCAGTAGAAAATGGCCCAAGTCCTTGGGCCCTTGCTTCCTTGTGGGAGACCTGGATGAAGCTCTTGGCTGCTGGCTTTGGGTCAGCGCAGCTCCAACTGTTGCGGCCAATTTGGGAGTGAAGCAGCGGATGGAAGACCCCCCCCCTCTCTCTCTCTGCCTCTACTTCTCTCTGTGTAACTCTGATTTTCAAATAAATAAATTTTAAAAATAAATTAATTAAATCATCCCTGCATTAAGCCAAGGACATGGACCAAATCAAATTGGCCCCCACTCCATTGTTTGACTCAACTGAACTTTGCACAAGTACCACCTGTTTATATTAATAACCACAAGAAGCAGCCCTAGGAAATATTTTGTTTATCTTATTTTGTTTTTTTAAAGATTTTATTTATTTATTTGAATGTCAGAGATACAGGGAGAAAGGTAGAGACACACACAGAAAGAGAGAGAGAGAGAGAGAGAGAGAGAGAGAGAGATCTATTTCCAGCTACTGATGTACTCCACAGATGGCCACAATGGCCAAGGCTGGGCCAGGCCAAAACCAGGAGCCAGGAGCCAGGACACTACCAGGAAGCTGGATGGGAAGTAGAGCAGCCAAATCTTGAACTGGCACCCATATGGGATGCCAGCATTGCAAGCAGAGGCTTAACCTACTATGCCAGTGTCGGGCCCCTGACCCTTCTTAAAATAACCTATCAGTGAACTGATTCCTTCCAGGCGCGACTGTCCCTATGGACTTGTAGCCCATCAACGACTTCACCATGCTTCCACCCGAGCTTCAGCATCAATGAGATGTCTGTTCCTGCCTCAGTGTTAGCAGATAGGGGCTATTCTTGTTGCTCTGATAGGGGCTCTTTTCAAACTGATTATCTTATCCTTCCTAGTGCCTCAGACTAGATCCTGTTCAGACATGTCGCAACAAGTTAGCGTGAACTTCTTTCGGTGCATAAAAATGGTGAAATTCGGGCACAGTTCTTTCACGGTACACGTTTTCCACGAGCTGTTTATAGCATTTCCATGAAGCACCTGTAGCTTAAGAACTTTACCAGTCTATTCCCAATTGCTTTCTTATCCTTCGTGATCCTGGCAGCACACACTTCCCTTTCATCTATGTCTACTATTCCTTGCCAACATTAAGAATCAACGATCTTTTAGAGTACTTAAAACCAAAATGTGCCAGCGCCGTGGCTCAACAGGCTAATCCTCCGCCTTGCGGCGCTGGCTCACCAGGTTCTAGTCCCGGTCGGGGCGCTGGATTCTGTCCCGGTTGCCCCTCTTCCAGGCCAGCTCTCTGCTGTGGCCCAGGAGTGCAGTGGAGGATGGGCCAAGTGTTTGGGCCCTGCACCCCATGGGAGACCAGGAGAAGCACCTGGCTCCTGCTGGATCAGCGTGGTGCGCCGGCCGCAGTGCGCCGGCCATTGGAGGGTGAACCAACGGCAAAAGGAAGACCTTTCTCTCTGTCTCTCTCACTGCCCACTCTGCCTGTCAAAAAACAAAAACAAAAACAAAAAAAGTGCGGCCTGTGCTGTGGCCCAGTAGGTTAAGCCTCTACTTGCAGTGCCGGTATCCCATATGAGCAGCCATTCAAGACCTGGCTGCTCCACTTCCAGTCCCGCTCCCTGCTAACACACCTGGGAAAGCAGCAGATTATAGCTCAAGTGCTTGGGTCTCTGCTACCCACGTGGGAGTCTTGGAGGAGGCTCCAGGCTCCTGGCTTCTGCCTGGGCCAGCCCCAGCCATTGCAGCCTTTTGAGGAGTGAACCAGAGGCCAGAAGATCTCTCTCTCTCCTTCTTTCCCTCCCTCTTTAACTCTGCTTTTCAAGTAAATATAAAACTTTAAAAACAAACAAAAAATATACCAATACATGAGTGTGTTTTACTTCCAGTTTAACTATTCCTGGAGATCTTTACTTTGTATGAATCCAGCTTTCAATGTCATATCTTGTTCTGCTGCCTGGAGCACTTCCTGGCTCATCACTTGTGGAACAGGTTTTCTGGTAATGAATTCTCTCCGATTTTATTTATATGAGATGTCAAGAACCCTACTGAGGTAAGTAAGACTCTATAGATGAAAGCTGTCAACTCCTTTTCTCTCTGTAAACTCTTTAAAATGTGGAATCTATGGGGTGGGCATTGTTGTGTTAAGCTGCCACCTGTAATGCTGGCATCCCATATCAGAATGCTGGTTTGAGTCCTGGCTACTCCAGCTCTGATCTAGCTCCCTGCTAACACACTTGGGAAGGCAGCAAAAGATGACCCAAGTAATTTGATCCCTGCTATATATGTGGGAGACCTGGATGGAGGTCCTGGCTCCTAGTTTTGGCCTGGCCCAGCCCTGGTTAATATGGGCATTGAGGATGTAAACCAGTAGAGGGAATATGTCAGCTCCTTCGGCCACAAAAGGAACGACGCTGCTCGCAGTTAATCAGTCTTCAGTAGACTTTTACTTAGAAGGAGTAGGGAAAAGAGTGGGGGACCGGGAGAAGGGGGAGAGATGGCGCGCACATTCCTTAAGGGGGAAAGCTGGTGTGCGCGTTCCCTCTCCCGCGGTCTGCTTATATACAGAATTCAACCAATCACAGTCACTCAATCACAGTCCATGCACAGAGTTCTCCAATCCGCCACTTGATCACGCTCAGCTGTGGAGTCACGCAGCAGGCAGGGCATCAGCGCCATCTTGTTTTCCATGATCCTCAGCTAGATGGAAAGTTCAATCAGCTGCTACATCCGCATTACTGCTATAAGCAAAGCCCAGCATGGGGGGTCCCATGGCAAGCCTATCCATGGGTCCCCACAGGAATACCTCTGTCTTTCCTTCTCCCTCCCTTTTCAGCTTGATACAAAAATAATAGTAATAAATAAATAAATCTTAAAAAAAAAAAAAAAAAAGGAGAGCAAGAACTGGAATCTGTTTCACCTCCCTGTGTACCTGGGCTGATCTTGGGACTTGCTATGACCAGTGAATGCAGCAGAAGTCATCTTGAGCGAAGTCTGAGCCCAGTCTAAGAGAACCAGCAGCCTCTGCTCCAGCTTGATGTGAAGAACGCTGACGCATTCTGCCGAATGATAAGGCACACTGTGAAGGGAGAAGAGCCCCATGAGACAAGACAGGGGGCTGCCCTGGGCCTTCCATCCCAGTGCAGCTACCCACTAGGTTTACCTGCAGGAGTGGCCTTGACTGGTTCCATGCAGAGCAGAGCTGTGCAGTTGATCCCTGCTCAGATTCCTGACCCCACTGCCTGGAAATAAGAACAGTCAGATAAGTATCTATGCATCTCAAGAATGCCTTCTATATGTGTTACAGTACATCCCCTGGGCCTGCACTGAGATTAGACTGCTCTCTCTTCCCATGATATGCCACTGTGTAAGAATGGAGAACTGAAATTACAGGGGGCACATTCTTCTATTTTTTAATAACTCTAGATTGTTAGGCCCCCACTAGTTAGTTCTGTTCTTTCTATGTACATTCAATGCACAGTTTCAATAAATATAGTTTGCAAGTCCTCATCAGGTTATCTTGCCAGGATTTCAGACACTTAAACTCTACTAGTATTTTTATTTTCATTGGGAAAAAAATCTGGTATTTTTTCTTAAGTCAATTTAAAATTATATTCATTTTATTTGAAAGGAAGCTAGAGAGAATGATAGGGAGACAGATAAAGATCTCCAACCCATTGGTTCATTTCCCAAATGCCTATACCAGCCAGAGCTGGGCCTGGTTGAAGGCAGGAACCTGGAACTCAATCCTGGTCTCCTGTGGAGGTAGCAGGGACCCCACCACTTGAGTCATCACCTGTTACCTCCATGAGGTACACATTAGCAGGAGGCTTGAACTGGGAGCAGAGCTGGCACTCAGACCCAGGCATCCAGAGCCCTGTCTTCACTCTGGTGCCAAATGCCTGGCCCTTCATTCACATTTTAAAGTGTCCTTTGTGTTGTGGCAAAAGAGAGCAAATGTTGCTTAATCCTCAGTTGAAACTGAATCGCTGCTCCTGGCTGCAGGCCTGCAGACGTGCACGCAGATGGCCAGAGCTTCCTTTCTGGGCTTAGCCAGATGAGACTCTGAGAGACGGTGCCAGAAACCGACCATTCAGCCTTATGAGAAAACAAAACTGGCCAATGAGGCGCTAATTCATGTGGCTATGGAGCACTTTCCAATGTTTTATTTACTTCCCCTGGCCTCATCTGAAAGAAGATTGCAGGAGAGGGCTGTTTGTTCATTCTCATCCCCAAGGAAGCCTGGCAGCCCCCAGGGCTTGCTCACTTGCTCATGCTTTGTAGACTCACAGAACTCTTCCTTAAGCTACTATCAGGTAACTAGAGAAAGGAGATACGTAAAGGATGAGATACGTAAAAGGATGAAATACCTGCTATCAGGCAGCGTTTCCTCAGGGCATTAAAAACTGTCCCTGGATACCATAGGTGGAATAAACCGGGTGGGGGAGAGTTGCTATGGGGCAATATTTGTCACCATTCACAGCCACCATTCACAGAGCAGCGAGTTTGCTTCAGGCAGCTCAGTGTGCTTCCAGGCTTGCTCAAGATGAAGGGAGGCCTGGCTGCCTCCATCAGCAGCACAGCCCCTCAGTCGCCCAGGTTGTGCCCACATCCGGTGACTGCTCAGAGGAGGGGAGCAAGGCCCAGCCCCCTTGCCTCTGTTCAGATGCCTCTGATGGGTGCGGCCACTCTGGACTGCCCTATAGATGGGGTGAGTCCCTCTGCCCCCGCCCAGCCCTCCTCCTCACTCCCTCACCAACACTGAGCCCAGGAGCTCTCTCCAGTAGACCTTCTCCTTCTCTGAGACTGCTCCCCAAAGGAATTTGACCCACTCGATATATCCAGGTGGGCACCCCCAAATCATATGCTGGAATCGTAACCCTCAGCTGATGGTGTTAGGAGGGTGGCGATTGGTGATAACTGTGTTCCACTGTCGGGGGATTCCTGCTCTTATGAAAGAGATGCAGAGAAGGAGCTCACCACGTGAGTACACAGTAGGAAGGTGAGGTGTGCAACCAGAAAATGGGCCTCCCTGCCAGTGCCTTGCTCCAGAACTACGAGAAATGCCTATTATTTACAAGCCACACAGTTTACGGTGTTTTGTCACAGTCCAAAGGACTAAGACCCCAGCTCATCGACTAATCTCTATTCGCTTAACTCTTGTTTAGTTCCCCTAACCTTTACCCTACTTTACTTTGAAGCAAATTCCAGATGTTAAACATTTTAACTTAGAAAGATATCAGGAAGTATTTGTAAAATATAAAAACTCTTTTTTTAAAAAAAGAAAAAACCATAACCACGATATCAGTATTACATCTTTAAAAGTTAATCATTTCTGGTGCTGACATTTTGATGCAGGTTAAGCCACCCCTGCAATGCCAGCATCCCATATGGGCACCAGCTGGAGTCCTGACTGCTCCTCTTCTGATCCAGCTCCTTGCTAATGCACCTGGGAAAGCAAAGGAAGGTGGCCCAAGTGCTTGGGCCTCTTCCACCCATGTGGGAGACCCAGATGGAGTTTCAGGCTCCTGACTTTGGCCTGGCCCAGCCCTGGCCATTGTGGCCATTTGGGAAGTGAACCAGAAGATGGAAGATCTTTCTGTCTGTGACTCTGCCTTTCAAATCAAAAAATTTATCTTAAAAATAAACTTAAGGCAATAATTTATAATACTGTCAAATAAAACCAGTGTTTACACAATCAATGAGTGTTTCTAGTTTGCATTAAGATCCATACATGCACTTGATTGATAGTTCTCTTAACTCCCTTGTGATCTACTGCTGTCATGAGAGGGCTTGTAAACAGTGTACTTCACAATTTATTTTTATGATTATTCTGCTTGAAGTCTCAGCCCCAAGAGCTTATGGCTGTGTTGATGATGCTAATGAGAGCTGCCTTTTGAGCCATTTTTCTGAGCCAGGCTTTGTGTGTATCATCTCATGCAATCCTTAAAGCAACCTAAATGAGCTAGGAGTTCTCAGCCCCAGTTCATAGACAGAAAGCTGAGGGTTAGAGAAACGAAGCAATTTGCTTGAGAACACATAGTTAATAAGAAACAGAGCTGAGACAGAAAATTGGGAAATCCTCACTCCAAAGTCCACACTCTTAACCTCTAGGCTCTGCTGCCTGAGTAAACGTAGCTGGACAAACAGCTCGTTGAGTGAGCACTCTGTCATTGTCAGTACTTCTGCAGGTGACTGGAACACTTCTTAGGTTGACAAAGGCAACTAGATGTCATCATTAAATGACCACGTAGTCCATCTAAACCGACAGACAGCTGCATTGAGCACCTTCTGAGCAGGAGCTGGGCAACATTAGTAGATAAACTGCCTTCCAGATGCTCACAGTCCAGAGACTGGAAGGAGGAAGACAGACACACACGCAGAGCCAATGAATGTGTACTGTGGGGAGCACTGTAATAGTGCTTCAGACAATAGGAGATGGAAGCAGAAAAAAGTAAGTCCAATTTAGCTAATTAGGGACAGACTCTTCCTTTTGCGAACATAGGAGCTGCAAGGACCTTGAACTGATGCGTGGGATATTAGCAAACAAAGTTCAGGTGGATGGAGGCAATCTTCTACAAGGTTCTTGGAGGCTTCCATCTCCCCCTATTGATTATGTGGAAATGCATGAAGCATGCATTGCAGCCCCTGCCACAACTCAGCAACCTGCAACATGGGCAGATGGGAACTAGTTCCTGGCCCGCCTTTGCAGCTTTCCAGGCAGGATCCAGGCTGGGCTGACAAAAGTAAGGGCTTATTGTCCATCAGTGTTAACTGTCATGGCCTTTGCTGGGCCCTTTACAAAAGCCCCGGGTTGTCTTTGGGTTACCAGTAGCTATGATCCCCGTGATACCTGCTGCAACCTATCTGTCTCAGCAGTCTGCCTTCTGACCCCACATAGCCTTTGGCTTTGTGTAGGTCAGGCAACTTGCCAGCTCTACCTTGGCAGGAGAACCTGGGTTCCCAGGATAACCAGTTTTATGTCTCTCTGATTACAGCTCTGAGTGGTTCCTGGTGAGCATGGAACAGCCATCACTGTAGGAGGAGGTCAAAGCCTGCCCTTAGCAGCATGTCCAGCTGAGAGTCCTTTTCCATCTGCTACACAAGTTTCTCCTTTGCAGTACTTGGAAGGACCACTTCATTTTACATCTTCGCTAGAGAAGCCTGGGTTTGTGAGGCTAAGCAAAAAGTGTATACTGAGTAGCAAAATTTTCTTTTTTCATTTTTTTAAGATATTCATTTAATTATTTTCCTTTGACTTGAAAGCAGAGATACAGAGGGAGATCTTCTATCTGCCAGATAGATCTTCCATCTCCCTAAATGCTCTCAACAGCCAGGGCTGGGCCAGACCTAAGCCAGGGACCTAGAACTCAATCTGGGTCTCCCTATAGGGCTGGCAAGGGACCCAAGTACTTGAGCCATTATATTCTGTTTCTCAGGGTGTGCATTAACAGGAGGCTAGAAGCAGAAGCAGAGCAGGAACTCAAAACGAAGCACCCCAACATGAGATAAGGGTGTCCCAGATGGCATACTAGCTACTGTGCCAAACGCCTGCCCCCAAAGGTTTCATTTCTATTTGTCACCATCTGCAGCAAAAGCTCAGCCTCAGGCAGCCTGACCGTCCGCCCACGGCCCGTGTTCCCCTTCCTGCTTCACACACTGGCAGCAATTGTATTCTCGGTGAAGACAAGTGGGTTCTAATATTCACCAAAGCAAAGCCGAGGTAAGAAAGTAAATCTACCAGCTACTCAAACCATGAGGGGGAACTTCAAAAAGTTCATGGAAAAGGACATTAAAAGATACATTTATTTGGGTGCAAATTTTTTTTAAATCCATGCATGTGAAGAGTCTTCAATGTGTTCATGAAAAAATGCACATTATGAGAACACTATGTGTGGATTTCAAAATTTTTTTTGCACCAAAATTTCATTTTTCATGAGCTTTATTTATTTATTTGACAAGGAGAGTTATAGGCAGTGTGAGAGAGAGACAGAGAGAAAGGTCTTCCTTCTGTTGGTTCACTCCCCAAATGCCCACCACGGCCGGCGCTGCACCGATCCGAAGCCAGGAGCCAGGTGCTTTTCCTGGTTTCCCATGGAGGTGCAGGCACCCAAGCACCTGAGCCATCCTCCACTGCCCTCCCGGGCCACAGCAGAGAGCTGGACTGGAAGAGAAGCAACTGGGACTAGAACCCGGTGCACGATGCCAGCGCCGCAGGTGGAGGATTAACCAAGTGAGCCACAGCACCAGCCCCTTCACGAGCTTTTTGAAGTACCCTTGTATGTGGCAATGAATTCAAAGCCCAAAGCAAAATATTTTCATTTTCCATGCTAGTAGTTCTTGTCATTAAGGAAAAAAGGTAATGATATAGCCTCCAGGTCCTCACTTCGAATAGAGTTTCAAAATCAATGTTTTTATACGTTTCCAATGAAACATTTTTGGTTTTACATATATATATATATATATATATATATATATGTTTATTTACTTGAGAGACGAAACAGAGTGAGAGAGAGAGGAAAAAAAAAAAAAACACTCTCCTTCACTGATTCACTGCTAGAATGCCAGGATCCAGGAACTCAATCCAGGTCTCCCATAAGGGCGGCAGGGATTCAGCTACCTGAGCCATCGCCTGCTGCCTCCCAGGGTGCACATTAGCAGGAAGCTAGAGTCAGGGGCAGAGTCAGGCCTCTAGCTCAGGCACTCTGATGTGGGAGGTGGGCATCCCAACCAGGGTCTTAACTGCTAGGCCCAACACTTGCCCCTACATTTTAAATACTCAATATTATCTACAGCATATGGCAGTTATCTGTGCTATCAAATGTCCTGGTTGTCCTTTCAGATGTGATTTGCTTCACTTAAGAGTATGAGTGAGGGGGGCTGGTGCTGTGGCGTAGTAGGTAGAGCCACCACCTGCGGTGCTGGCATCCCATATGAGCACCAGTACTAGTCTCGGCTGCTCCTCTTCCAATCCAGCTCTCTGCTATGGCCTGGGAGAGCAGTGGAAGATGGCCCAGGTCCTTGGGCCCCTGCATCCACGTGGGAGCCCCAGAAGAAGCTCCTGGATCCTGGCTTCAGATCAGTGCAGCTCTGGCTGTTGCAGCCATCTAGGGAGTGAACCAGTGGATGGAAGACCTCTCTCTCTGTCTCTCCCTCTCCTTGTAACTCTCTTTCAAATAAATAAAATAAATCTTAAAAGAAGAAAAAAAGCCATGCCACAAGGCTGGGACAATAACCTTGGTTCTAAGACCTCTACTGCCTGTGTACTATAAGAATAGCCACGCTTTTGGATGCATTTGTTCCAAAAATCTGACAATCAAAACTGAATTAGGAAATCTATGACTCAACAGACACGCTAATCTTCTCATGCCAAATTTGTATTTTAGCACCCTCTGCTGGAGAAATTACATACACCTCTGGTAAATACGGAGAAGTTCTACCAACATCATCTTTCTGACTTGTAACTTTTAAATATTTAAAATCTGCTCTAAAAGAAATCAAACAATCTGTATACTACTGGTATCTGTTTCCTGCAGAAAAAGAAAACGCTGATGCACAAGTTGTCACTGATGTGCATATTATTTACACATTCAAAAAGTAAAAACGCGGTAGTGAAAGTGAGCAATTCTTGATAGTCTGCCTTCCTCCCTCACAACACACCAGTGCCATGCAAGCTTGTGAGAAAGCATAAGGACACACGTATCGGCCTCTCTCTCAGTGTCTTCTGATTTACCTGCCAAGGCTCAGTCCCGATTACGTCATCTCCCCTCATTCATTCAGCAAGCTACGCGAAAGACACAGTGCTGGCTGCTGGGGATTCCATCTTGGGCTAGGCAGGGCTAGGCAGATGTCTGCATCCTCAGGGAATTTACCATCTTACCGGGGAGCAGACTCAGTAAGTGTTTACTTGCGAACGTGTGTTGAATGGCTACGGCTCTGTGTGAAAATGTAACAGGGGGACCTAACCGAGGCAGGCTAAGTCAGAAGACGGTATTGAACTGAGATGGCCTGAGCTTGGTGGACGGGTGCCGGCCAGTTAACAAGCGACTTAAGAAGAGCTTCCTAGGCCTAGGAAGCAGCAGGTTCAGCTCTTGGTGCTTAGAAGGAGCCTGGGTGGTTCGCTTCAGTGACAAGCTGAGAACGTTCCCCGGCAAAAAGATCCAGAGAGAGTGGATTGAGGCAGAGGCCAGACCACTGGTCACAACAGGAAGATCTGCTCTTTAACTTAAAAGTGATGGGATCTGGTTGAGACAAAGGGGGGGGGGGGTTGGGGTGTGGGGAGAGGATGCTGTCAGTCTGTGTTTCGGAACAAAATTATTCTGACTGGGTATGACAAGAGTGGCTTCCCTTTGACTCTCGAATTGACCCTCGCACTGAGCATAACACGCAAGGCTCCCTAACAAGACTCAGTCTTTTTCCACTTCCAACCTTCGGTGTGCCTTACCTACGATCACTTACTGTTCCCAGAGGACCCTCAACATGCTCACGCCCAGTGCCACCCCTTCCTCCTGCTCTCTCCTTTCTCTACCTGTGAAAATGCCATTCACTCTTACAAGATCCATACTCGCCACTTCAGCTGCTCAGATCCCTACCCAAGTGCCCGGATTCCAGCTCAGGCGCTGCTCTCTGCTCCGGCTGCCTGCTAACGCACACCCTGAGAGGCAGCAAGTGATGGCTCAAGTAGTTGGGTCCCTGTCACCTATGTGGGACCCTGGCTTCAGCCTGCCTGATACAGGTATTTGTTGAGTAAACCAGCAGTGGGAGATCTCTGTCTCTATCCTTATCTCTGTCTCTCTATAAGAGACAATCCATTTTTTTAAGATTTAATTGTTTATTTTGAAAGAATTAGAGAGAGCGAGAGTGAGAAAGAGAGAGAGAGCGCACGTGCTTCCATCTGCTTTTTCAGAGTGGAGTTTACTCTATAGCAACCAGGGCTGAGCCAGGCTGAAGCCAGGAGCCTAATCCCGGTCTTCCACATAGATGCAGGGGTCCAAACAATTGGGCCATCTTCCACTGCTTTTTCCCAGGCCCTCAGTAGGGAGTTGGATTGGAAATGCAGCTGTTGGGAAACAAACCAGCACCCATATGGGAAGTCAGCATTGCAGGCAGTGGCTTAACCCACTACACAACAACACCAGCTCCAATCAATCAAATTTTTCAAGACCCATGCATGAGAGGGGGCGGGGTGTAGGTGGGTTCTGGGCAAGCTCTGGGTGCAGAGCCACACTCTCAGAGCTCTGTGGTGGCCGAGGCAGCCCACTGCAGCTGGAACTATGCTCACAGTGAGGACTGCACAGAACACACTGGGGACTAACACCCAGGCACTGTTCAGCCTGGAGGAGCGGTGAGGGGGTGATCACACCAACAGACGTGATCATTCCCCCCACACTCTGTTAATAACAGGAGAGAAGCCACGCTCAACTTGGGTGTTACCCTGGATACTCATCCCACTGAGGAGCACTGACCAGAGCTTCCTGGCCACACCCACCACACACCTCTGTAGTCACTGAAAGTGAAGACGTTCTACTAAGCCGCAGGTGCACAGTTTAAAGATAAAAGCCATCAGAGGGGGGAAAAAGCAATAATTAACACCACAAATGCCTAAAAATAAATACAGAAATTCAAGAAACACAAATAAGGAAGACACCATGAAACCCCCCAAGGGAACACACAACAACACTTCAATATTAGAATGTGAAGATGAAAACAATGATGAAATGCCAGAAAAGGAATTCAAAAATTCATCATACAATCACGCAGAAACAATCAGAAGCAAATCCACAAACTAAAGAAAACCATATGTGACATGAATGAAAAGGTTTCCATGAAATTGAGATTCTAAAGAGAAATAAAAATGAAGAATTCAATAGATAAAATAAAATAAAAAATGCCATGGAAAGCCTTAATACCAGACTTGGTGAGGCAAAAGAAAGAATATCTGAGCTAGAAGACAAATCTTTGGAAATGATTCAAACAAACAAACAACAACAACAACAAACAAGAAGAAAATAGAAAAGTTAAAAACAGTGTTGGAGATTTATGGGATACTATCAAATGACCCAACATACAGGCTTTCGGAGTTCCTGAAGCATGGGAAGAGAGAAGGGACCAGAAGGCCTAGGTAGTGAAACGATTACAGAAAACTTCACCAGTTTGGTGAAGCCTTGGATGTGCGTGGTCAACGAAAACGTGATGTTTCAGGAGCTTGTTCTTTATGCCTCATAGTCATTTCCCCACTTCTGTTGTAACCCAGCTTATTGGCAGAGGGAAGTGGTTATGGGAAGTTAGAAGTAAGATGTATTGAGTTGCTAAAGGAAAGAAACATGATTGCTATTTTTTAAATGTTCTACTTTTTAGATTGTGAAAATAATTGTACAGCTTCCTTTGGGCCAGTGCTGTGGCACAGTGGACTAAGCCTCTGCCTGTAGTGCTAAGATGCCATATGAGTGCAGGATTATGTCCCGGCTGCTCCTCTTCTGATCCAGTTCTCTGCTGATGGCCTGGGAAAGCAGTGGAAGATGGCCCAAGTACTTGGCCCCCTGCACCTGTGTGGGAGACCCAAAAGAAGCTCCTGGCTCCTGGCTTCAGATCGGCCCAGCTCCAGCATTGTAGCCATTTGGCAGTGAACCAGCAAATGGAAGACCTTTCTCTCTGTCTCTCCCTCTCTCTGTTTGTAGTACTACCTCTCAAATAAATAAAATATTTTAAAAAAATAGTCCAGCTACTTTGTTCTACATTAATTAACATTTTCCCTAAAAAACTAACGAATGAAACTAAACAGATATAATAGAAAATGTATTACAGATTGAGTATCCCTAATCTGAAAATCAAAATGCTCCAAAATTTGAAACTTTTTGAGCAGACATTGCATCACAAGTAGAAAATTCTACATCTGACCTCTGGTCACAGTGAAAATGCAGGTGCACTAAAACCTATTGCATAAAATTATCTTGAGACTATGTGCATAAGGTGTATATGAAACCTAAGTGAATTTTGTGTTTAGACTTGGATCCCATTCCTGAGATTTCTTATTATGTTTATGCAGATATTCCAAAACCTGAAAACCTCAAACTCTTCACACCCCAAGCACTTGGACAAGGACTGAATGTGTGCTGTAGCTCGCTGTTTCAATTGCCCTAGGGAAACTGGTGTGTGTTCAGTGTCTTACTACAATTTTGTTATTGTTTTAAAGATTTATTTCTGAAAGTCAGATTTACAAAGAGAAAGGGAAAGACAGAGGGAAAGAGAGATCTTCCACCCTCTGATTCACCCCCTAAATGGCCACAACAGCCAGCACTAGGCCAGGAAAAAGCCAGGAGCCTCCTCTCGCCCTGCCCAGGACTTCTCCAGCCTTTGTCTGCATTCTCACAGCATCCTATGGGTGGCCTTGAGACCTAAGGTCTTCCCAATATGTCATCAAAAGCTCTGCTAAGCCTCATCTTTCTGCAATAGTGTTTTTGTCTTCTCACCCTCCCTTATACTCTGGTCACTCCATTGGCTTGAACTTTCCCAGTTTTCAGAGGATTACTTCAGTCCTCTCTTGAGCTCCTTCTACACACTGGAATCTTCCTGCTGCTTTCCTTTGCCCTCTGAGATGTGCCACCATCATGCTCCACATCCCGCTTGGCCAGTGTCACCTTCCTGTTTTGTTTTTTAAAGATTAGTTTACATTCGATCTTAGCCAAAAAGCAAAGAAGAAATTAAAGATTCAATTAGTTATGTATTTGAAAAGCAGAGTGACAGGGAGAGAGAGAGAGGGACAGAAACAGAGAGAGATCTTCCATCTACTGGTTCACACCCTAAATGGCCACAGTAGCCAGGGCTGGACCAGGTTGAAAGCAAGAGCTAAGAACTCCATGTGTGTCCCCCACATGGGTGGTAAGGATGGAGGAACTTGAACTACCTGCCTTGCCAGGGACATTCGCAGAAAGCTGTAAGGGAAGCAGAGCAGCCAAGACTCAAGCTGGCACTCAGTATGGGATGCTGGGGCCTCACGCACCAGCCTAACCCACTGTGCCACAAGCCCGGCCCCTAGTATCACTGCCTTCCTCTGCACAAGACACTAACTGTCATTCAGTCACTCAGGCGACTAAATTAAAGTTACAGTTGGCTCATGACGCATTCCGTCTATACAGTGCGCCTCCTATCTGTACTTCCACCCCTAAGTTTCCTTCTTGTGGCCTTTTGCCCAGATGAGTGGAATGTGCAATGTATTACCTTGAGGGCCGGCGCCACGGCTCAACAGGCTAATCCTCTGCCTGTGGCGCCGGCACACTGGGTTCTAGTCCCTGTCGGGGCGCCGGATTCTGTCCCGGTTGCCCCTCTTCCAGGCCAGCCCTCTGCTGTGGCCCGGGAGTGCAGTGGAGGATGGCACAAGTGCTTGGGCCCTGCACCCCATGGAAGACCAGGAGAAGCACCTGGCTCCTGCCTTCGGATCAGCGCGGTACACCGGCCTCGGTGGCCACTGGAGGGTGAACCAACGGCAAAAGGAAGACCTTTCTCTCTGTCTCTCTCTCTCACTGTCCACTCTGCCTGTAATATATATATATATATATATATATATATATATATATATATTACCTTGAGGGCATAAAAAGGAGATAAGGGCAAGAACATGTCTTTCTTTTAAAAGATAAGAGATCAAGCTTTCCTAATGTCTGTTATCAAGACTGACACTGGAGCCCGCACTTGGTCTTCATGCTACAAGGTCACGTGTCAGACTAATAGCAAGTGCCCTGAGGACATAATACATGTCCATGTATCACTAGGCATTGCTGTCTCCTTGCTATGAGTTGTTTGTGATGGGTCTAATTTTATAAAAGCAAAACTTTATAAAATACCTGGTCGTCACCAGAACAGCCAGGTCAATCTTGTGTGCTATGCAAGTGCTTTCTGATTTTTCTCTTGGCGAAGTATTTAAAAACAAGGCACTTTTTTTTTCTTCTAAATGAAGGCATCGTAGATTAAGTTCCTGGGAAGGAAATTCCCAGACACAGACTGCAGGGTGAAAAGTAGGGTTAATCCCTTGTTTCAACATCAGTGGAAGGGGAAGAAGGAAGCAGCCTTGAGCAGAGGGAGGAGTCGAGGTGCTTTCCAAGCAGGAGGTCTCAAGCTGACCCTGACGGAGCTGTGCAGACAGCATGGCTCCACACAGTTGTTCTGAGTTGGGCAGAGATATGTAGATTTTTTTTAAAATTATTTATTTCTTCAAGAGGTAGAGTTATAGACAGAGAGACAGAGAAAGGTCTTCCAACCTGCTGGTTACTCCCAAATGGCCACAATGGCCAGAGCGGGGCCAATCCAAAGCTAGGAGCCAGGGGCCTCTTCTAGGTCTTCCACATGAGTGCAGGGGCCCAAGCACTTGGGCCATCCTCCACTGCTTTTCAAGGCCATAGCAGAGAGCTGGATCCAAAGAGGAGCAGCTGGGACATGAACGGGTGCTCATCTGGGATTAAAAAAAAAAAAAGATTTATGTGATCATTTGAAAGTCAGAATTAGAGGGGGGAGGGGAATAAAAGAGAGAGGGAGAGAGAGCAAGCTTCCATTGCTGGTTCACTCCCCAAATGACCACAATGGCCAGGGCTGATCCAGGCCAAAGCCAGGAGCCAGAAGCTTCTTCCAGGTCTCCCATGTGGGTGGCAGGGGTCAAACACTTGGGCCATCTTCTGATGCTTTTCCTGCATGCATTAACAGGCAGCTGGATCTGACGTGGAGCAGCCAGGACACAAACTGGTATCATACGGGATGCCAGCCCTGCAGGTGGAGGCTTCACCACTGTGCCCCAGTGCTGGCCCCAGAGGTGCAGATCTTCACAGTCCTGCAAGTCGGTCACCAGATGTGGAACACCCCAGGAAAGGCTGGTCACCAGCACTTCTTACAGCTGGAGCAGCAGGACCTGCAGCAAAGGGGAAGTATCTGCATGGGGTTGGCGGGGGGGGGGGGGGGGGGGGCGTATTCATCCCAGAAGACAAGTAGACCAAGCTTGCTGACTGCCACCGTTTCAGTGTCTGTGTCCCCACCCCCACTCCCAAATTCATATGCTGAAACTTAACCCTCAAAATGATGGTGTTGGGAGCACGGGCCTTGGGGAGGTAATTGGATCATGAGGGTGGGGCCGCCATGAGTGGGATTAAAGCCCCTTATAAAAGAGGCCACAGAGAGTTCCCTTGCCCGGCTCCACCACATGAGGTCACACGGAGAAGGAGCCGTTTAGGAACCAGAAAGCAGGCCCTCGCCAGACACTCTGTCAGTGCCTCATCTTGGACTTCCTGCCCCCAGAACTGTGAGAAACAAATTGCTTATACACCACCCAGACTATATTTTGATATAACAGCCTGGACAAACTTGGGCACTGTTACTACAGCAAATAAATAGAGTGACTCTTTCTTATCATGTCACAGATATCTTTCAACATTTTGACAAACACTGGAATCTAGATCATTGACCTGCTGAATCTCAAACAACTGATCATTCAAAAAAGATTTTATTTTTTGAAAGTAATGGAGACTATTTGGTGACTGTTCTGGGTTGAATTGTGTCCCACAAAAAGATCAGTTAAAATCTTCATGCCCACCCCCAAAAACTAGGAAGTTATTTGGAAGTAGTCATGCAGATGTAGTGACATTAAGATGAGGTCAGAAAAAGATACCCTAATACACTACTGGTGGGAATGTAAACTTGTACAACCATTATGGAAGACAGTAGAGATTCCTCAGAAATCTGAAAATATATCTACCATATGACCCAGCCATTCCACTCCTAATACACAAAATCAGCACATGAAAGAGTTATCTATATCCCCATGCTTAAGCAGTTCAACTCACAATAGCTAAGATATGGAGTCAACCCAAATGTCCATCAACTGATAACTGGATAAAGAAATTGTGGCATATATATACACACACACACTCACACACACACAATGGAAAACTACTCAGCTATAAAAAAGAATGAAATTCTATCTTATGAAACAAAATGGACGCTATTGGAGACCATTATGCTTAGTGAAACAAGCCAGTCTCCAAAAAGACAAATATCACATGTCTTCCCTGATTGGTGTTAGCTAATAGAAAGAGAACAAACAATGTAATGTATATGAGTGAAATTGACATTTTGAGATTTGATTCTTGTTTATAGCCCTTGGCTATCCTTTGAGGAAGAGTGGTTTCTCTACTTACTACTTGTTGACTAGTGGAGGGTTAAGCTTGTGATTATAAAGTAGATTGTCATTTGTCATTGTAATGACAATTTTAATTGTCATTAAAAGAAAAATAAGAAAGGAAGGAGGAGGGAGGGAGGGTAGGGTGGGAAGTATTGTTATGCTTTTAAAACTGTTTATATGAAATACATGAAATTTGTTTCCTTTATATAAATTTTAAAATTATATAAAAAAAGAAAATAGTATAAAAAACTTTGATGATGCAATAGAATATTGGAATTAAGTGATAGGAATATTTTAAAATGTCACTGTTACACTCAGAAACAAATTTAATAAAATAATAAAAACAAGTTAGGTCTTAACAGCAGATCCTTAACTAACCTTGTATGTCTGCTGTCCTTGCAGGAAGAGAAGATAGACGCACATGAGGAAGAGGCCTGCTGAAGAGGAGGCAGAGACTGGATTTCTGCTGTCAAGCGAACAAGCAAAGGGCTTCCTGGGGCCACAGAAGCTGAAGGGAGCAAGGAAAGATCCTCCCAGCTTAGAGCCGTCGAGGGACCAGGGCCCTGCTGGCACCGTGAGGTCGGACTTCCAGCCTCCAGAGCAGCGAGAGAACCGACTTCTGCTGCTGTAGGCTGCTCAGCTGCTCGCACTTCTCTGTGCTTCTCATTCTAGCAAACCATACAGAGATCTGTTTCCCTTACCAACGAAACTAAAAATTAAAAGACTTTTCTCTTCATCTCAACCTTCTCTGTTTCTATTTCTGTACATTTCACAATGTAAAGTAACAAGTGTGATCATTGCAAACATTTGTTAAATTATGAGTCTTTTTTTTTTTAAGAATGGCATCCAATTAAAAAAAAAGCTTGTGTATGTGCTGGAAATCGTGCTTGAAAAGTAATTTGTAGAAATAACTTGAGGCCTCGGACAATGAGCTGCTTCATTTGTTTCTGCCAGGTCACAGGGCTGTACTAAGAAGCCAGGATCCCCTTAATCCAATTTCAGAATCTGAACTTTTCTGGGTCAGCCAGATCAGTTAGAGCCAACACAGGCTGCAGGTTATTTCTGGTGCCCTCTTATTCCTGGGGTGCTGCCCTGTGGTGTGTGGGCCCTGTGTGCCTGGAGTATCCCAGCACCCTAAGTCTGGACTCTTGCTTTGTCCTCAGCCCCACCCCTCCCACCCTCCTACCCCACCCAGAGCAGGGGAAAGTGTCACTCAGTCTTGCCTTAGGGCCTTTTAGTATCCCCAAGGTAGGAGAGCCCCAAATGCCTGGCTCTCATTTCTGGATTTCCAATCTACTTTTGCCCCAATCTTGGCTCAGTTGTTGCTCACTATCGTATTAGCTCTTTTAATCCTGATTAAAAAAATATATATTTATTTTATTTATTTGAAAGATGGAGTGACAAAGAAGGAGAGACTGAGAGAGAAAGAGAGCTTCCATCTGCTAATTCACTCGCTCATATGGCTAAAATGCTCAGCGCTGGGCCAGGATGAAGCCAGGAGCCCGGAACTCCATGTGGATGGCAGGAGCCCACCCTGGGCCATCTTCATATGCGTTCCCAGGCGCATTAGCTGAGAGCTTGATTGGAAGATGAACAGCCAGGGCTTGAACCAGCACTCTAATATGGATGCCAGCGTTGAAAGCAGTGCCTTAACCTGTCACATCACAAGATCAGCCCCCTAATCCTGATTTTAAATTGTATTCAGCCACAGGGTGGCCCAGTATATCTAGTCTGTCATTACCAAGAGAATAATCAAAACACTTTCAGATTCTCTTAACTAATCCCCAATCCTTTCTAGTCTGGCTGGAACATGTGGTAGTTCTCTTCTTAATTTTTTGATGTAGCTCCATACTGTTTGTTTGAAAGGCAGAGAGAGAGAAGAGAAGAGAAGAGAAGAGAAGAGAAGAGAAGAGAAGAGAAGAGAAGAGAAGAGAAGAGAAGAGAAGAGAAGAGAAGAGGAGAGGAGAGGAGAGGAGAGGAGAGAGAAGAGAGAAGAGAGAAGAGAGAAGAGAGAAGAGAAGAGAGAAGAGAGAAGAGAGAAGAGAAGAGAAGAGAAGAGAAGAGAAGAGAAGAGAAGAGAAGAGAAGAGAAGAGAAGAGAAGAGATATCTTCCATCTGCTAGTTCACTTCCAAGTACCCACAGCAGCTTGGGGCTGGGCCAAGCAGAAATCAGGAGCTGGAACGCCATCCAGGTCTCCCATGTGGGTGGCAGAGGCTCAAGTACTTGCGCCATTTTCTGCTGCTTTCCCTGGTGTATTAGCAGGGAGATGGAGGGGAAGTGGAGCAGGCAGGACTGAGACTGGCACTCTGATGTGGAACGCTGGCATCACAAGCGGTGGTTTCATGAGCTGTGCCCAATGCTGTCCCAAAATCAACAGTCTTATAATAGCATTTCCACTTGGTCATTTCCCTGTACAAACAAAAACAAAAACAAAAACAAAAGCATCCCCAGTGACTCTCACTGTGTGGTAGCTCTCTACTGTGTCAATTTAGCCAAGCTGAAATTTCCTTTCCTGTATGTTTCTGGATCAGTGATGGCCAAAAGAGAAACACTGGATAATACTGCCAGGCAAAAATGAAGCAGTTGCCATTAAAAAAAAAAATGCTTTGATGGATGGTGGGAGGTGCCAAACACATTATCTCTGATCTGTGGCTAGTTCACCTAGTTGGCATGAGAACACACCCAAAACTACAGTTCCTCCATGCATTAGATTGAACAAAATTCACATCCACGAGTAACCTCAGAATGTGACCTTATTGGGAAACAGGGCCTTTGAAAATAGAATTACCTGTAGTCATATTATTATGAGGTCACCTTGGATGGGGGTGGGCCTTACATCCAATGGTTGCTGTCCTTACAAGGCCCCATCAAGACACATTGGCACAAACACACAGAGAACACAATGTGACGGCAGGTGCAGAGACGGGTGATGCAGCTTGGCCAAGGAATCTCAAGGATTTGTCAGCAGCCACCAGAAACTGGAAATGGTTCCCTAGAGCGTTCCGAGGGAGCACGGCCCTGCCAGCACCATGATCTTACACTTCTAGCCTCCAAGACTATGAGAGAATTAATTTCTGTTGTTTAAAGGCGTCACATTTGTGGCACTTTGCTATGGCTGCCTTGAGAAACAAATACATTTCAGCTCCTGCCCTGGTCCACAACCAACTTCACTTTCCCCACAGCTGGTGGAGCAACTGTAGGCTCCACAGCAGACACAGAAGAACAGCTGGCACGGGCTGCTCCACCTGCTCCTACAACTGCCTAAGATTTCACTGCTAACACTCCTTCTTTCATAGCACCCGTGGTAGTCCTGCTTCCTTCATTGCCTCTGACAGACTCTTTTCCAAAATAAGGAAAAATGAACTCAATGAAACTAATACAGCTACCCAGCTCTTCTATTATATGATAGTAGGCTATGTGAGTGACAGGGGTCATTGACATTCTGCCTAGTAGCTCAGACACCTCTTTGGACACCATAGCCCATAATGGAATGCCCAAGTTCAAATCCCAGCTCCACTCCAGAGTCCAGCTTCTTGCACATGTGCACTCTGGGAGGCAGCAGGTGACAACTCAGGTAACTGGGTTCCTGCCACTCACACGGGAAACCCGTACAGAATTTCTTGCTCCTGGTTTTGGCCTGATCCAGTCATGGCTGTGAATTGGTGGAGGGGAGCTCTCTCCTCTCCCTCTGCCTTTCCAAACCCCAAAAGAATATATGGAATTACTTATGGACAATCTCCTAAGTGCAGGATGCTATGCTAAATAAGCTCCTTATATAGAAGATCTCATTAAACTCAAAACTACTCCCAGAGAAAGCACAATCAATATGCCTATTTCACAAATGTAAGTAAAACAGGCTTAGAGAGATGAAATGATGCAACCAAGTCAGAATTTGAACCCAGAGTCAAATTAAAGGGTGGAATTCTCAACCACCATATTTTACCTCTGCTCCAAATTCCTTAAAAGTGAGGAACTGTGTCTTTTCCCTGGAATCCTAAGGACCTCCAACTCCCTTCCCCCTAAAATGCTGATGACTTCAAGACTTTGCCTATATCTTGTCTTTTAATCTTCCCTTCTTCCCAAGACTTGGCTCTGGAATTGTATGACTTTTTTTTTTTTTTTTGGACAGGTAGAGTGGACAGTGAGAGAGAGACAGAGAGAAAGGTCTTCCATTGCCTTTAGTTCACCCTCCAATGGCCGCTGCGGCTGGCGCACTGCGGCCAGCGCACAGCGCTGATCCGAAGCCAGGAGCCAGGTGCTTCTCCTGGTCTCCCATGGGGTGCAGGGCCCAAGCACTTGGGCCATCCTCCACTACACTCCAGGGCCTATTCATTATCCAGTACCAGTTGTCCTTAGAGTCTCTTACCTCAGCTTTACCTGTAAAATTTTATATTACACATGCAAAACAATTTTTAATATAATCACTTCTATAACTGTCTGGATCTTCCTGCAAAACAATGATTTTCAACTGTTGAAGAACTATGACCCATAGTAAGAATGTCTTTTGCACTGCAACTCAATTCATGTACACACATATCCTTCGATACATATAAGGGTACTTCACAAAATTCATGGAAAATGAAATTAAAAGCTTACTTTATATTGGTGCAAAATTTTTGAAGTTGATGTATACAAAGAGTCTTTAGAAAGTTCATAGAAAATGAATGTTATTAAAAACTGCATAACTTTCATTTTTTGTATCAAAATAAGCTAATCTCTTTTATTTTTTATAAATTTTTAAAAATACATTATTTACTTAGGATCTCCCGCATGAGTGACAATGACCCAAATACATCCCCCACTGCCTTCCCAGACACACTAGCAGGAAGCTGGATTGGAAGCAAAGCAGTTGAGATTTGAATCAGCACTCTGTAATGGAATGCCAGCATTGCAAATAGAGACTTAAACATTTTGCCACAATGCTAGCACCTTCACAAACTTTAAAAAGTGGCCGGCGCCGTGGCTCAACAGGCTAATCCTCCGCCTTGCGGTGCCGGCACGCCGGGTTCTAGTCCCGGTCGGGGCGCCGGATTCTGTCCCGGTTGCCCCTCTTCCAGGCCAGCTCTCTGCTGTGGCCCGGGAGTGCAGTGGAGGATGGCCCAAGTGCTTGGGCCCTGCACCCGCATGGGAGACCAGGAGAAGCACCTGGCTCCTGGCTTCGGATCAGCGCGGCGCACCGGCCACAGCGGCCATTGGAGGGTGAACCAACGGCAAAGGAAAACCTTTCTCTCTGTCTCTCTCTTTCACTGTCCACTCTGCCTGTCAAAAAAAAAAAAAAAAAAAAAAAAGAAAAAAACAGTTTCCTTGGTGGGTGGTTGCTGTGGCATAGTGGGAAGAGTCGCCACTTGCAGTACTGGCATCCCATGTGGGCGCTGGTTTGAGTTCTGGCTGCTCCACTTCCAATCCAGCTCTCTGCTATGGCCTGGGAAAGCAGTGGAGGATGTCCCAGGACCTTGGGCCCCTGCACCCACATGGGAGACCAGGAGGAGGCTCCTGGCTCCTGGCTTCAGATCAGCACAGCTTCAGCCATTGCAGCCAATTGGGGAGTGAACCAGTGGATGGAGGACCTCTCGCTCGCTCTCGCTCTCTCCGCCTCTCCTTCTCTCTGTGTGTAACTGTGCCTTTCAAATAAATAAACAAATCTTTACAAAAAAAAAAAAAAGTATCATTGGGGCCCGGGCTGTTGTGGCACAGCAGGTAAAGCAGCTACCTTCAACACCGGCATTCCATATGGGCGCCAGTTTGTGTCCTGGCTGCTCTGCTTCCGATGCAGCTCCCTGCTAATGCACCTGAGAAAAACAGCAGAAGATGGCCCAAGTGTTTGGGCCCCTGCACCCATGTGAGAGACGGGGAAGAAGCTCCTGGCCCCTGGCTTCAGCTTGGCCCAGCACTGACTGTTGTGGTCATTTGGGAAGTGAACCAGCAGATGGAGGAGCTCTGTCTCTCCCTCTCTTTCTCTTTATTATTTTTTTTTATTTTTTATTTTTATTTTTTGACAGGCAGAGTTAGAGAGAGACAGAGAGAAAGGTTTTCTTTTTCTTCCCTCTCTTTTTCATATAAATCAATCTCTTTTTTTAAAGTGTCCTCATATACCCATCAACAGAGAGAACTGAGATAAGAGTTTCATGAGCAGTAGATGCCCTTATTACTTGTGGTAGACAGTGTTGTCTTCTATTTTATTCCTTAAAATAAAGTCCTGGTCATGAAGCACTAAATTGATATCTTAAAGTATAGAGGAGCGAGCCTTGAAACATATTGGGCCAGACTGGGCTCTTCCACTTAAGAGGGAATATTTTACATTTTCACGTTGCTGCTGGCAAGAACAAGCCAGTCATCAAAAAGGTGGTTTGGTAAATATTTGCTGTAGGATCGGATTTTCCTGAGGGCAAGGATCTTGTCTTAGCTCCCTTGTATTCATCCCACATTTATCACTGTTCTTCCCACAATACTTAGTGTTCAAATAGCTAAAATTCAGGCCTACTGCCAGGCTGTAAAAGAGATCAAACGTTTGGATCAGCATCTAACAAGCTTCTGGTGTGGCAATACACAAAATGCTGAATTCACAGCCTCTTTTCTTAATTATCTTAAAGGCAGTATGGAATTGCCCAGCGGGAACCATGAACAAGGCTCCTCAACTGAGAAACTCTAAAAAGGAGTGAGACATTTGGAGAGCAAATTATCACCTCTATTAACAATAAAGGCCACGGCAGAGAGCACATGAGAACATGAGAGCCGGTCAGGCCTGTTCATTAAACCCTAAGCTGAGGCAGCTAGGGTGGACCTCCTTCTGCCAATAGCCTCACTCCCAAGCTGAACCAGGGCAGGTGAAGGTTCCCGAATTTTCCAACTAGATGGCACTCGTCCCCTGAACCCGGTCAGAGGGAACAGAGCACTGGGAGAGCAGACACACTATGTCAATTAGCTTCCTGTTCACAGGACGAAACATCAGAGGAGGAATTGCTGCTCCTCCCTGCGAATCAGGTACGGGAAACGAGGCATTCAGACGGACTTACAACTGTGTGATGCATATATACCGCAGAGGTCTGAATGTCAGTATCACCCGTGGGAACCTATTAGCCATTGTGGTAGTGTTAAAAACGGGAGCCCTTGGGAAGGGCTTCATTCTCCCGAAATGGATCTGTGTCATAGAGAAGAGGTTTGAGTGCACTCTCCTGCCTCTTTTGCAAGAGGACACAGCAAGGAGGCATCGTTCAAGAATCGCAGGGCCCTGGCGACACACTGAACCTGCTGGTGCCTCTAGAGGTGTGGTCTACCACATTTCTGTTGTTTACAAACTACCTAGGCTAAGGTAATTTGTTATAACAGCCCAAACTGACTAAACTGTACATACATGTACATATGGATATGAGAAATACTCGATAGAACTATATAATAAACTAAATAATAAACCTGGGACTATCACAAGGCAGGCACATAATTAATTGCTACATATGGCTTACACAGCTGTTTCTCAAGTCTGACTGTCAATCAAAACCTGGAGGACATTTTAAAATCACATACTCTCAACACACCCTTCCCCGCCTTCAGCATGCCTGGCCTGAAATCTGGGAAACTATTTTTAAAAGTCCCAGGGTAATTCCAATACAAAGATAAGGCTTAGAAATACTGGCTCAGAGGATATGTGAGCAACAGCCCGGGCAGTCTTCTCAGGAGGAAAGTGGCGAGACATTGCCAACTGACACAGAAGGGAGGGAGCCGGCATTTCATACAGGATGAGAAGGGACTGTAGTAGTGACCTCCAGCCTCATTCCCGAAAACCTCTACAGAATTTAGCCTTGGGAAAATGCACTATGCTACTACAGCAGATGGTAAGACCCACGACAGCACGGCCCAGCAGCAAAGATCCTGGGACTTTACAGAGTTAGGAGACTTCAGATCGTGGCTGTGAGACTTTGTGGTTGTGTCACCACATCCACCATCTTTGGTTTCCTCAAAGGCTCACTTCTAAAGGTCAGTGTTTGGGAAGATAGAGTCCCTAAATCATTATGACTGCAGTTTTGTCATTCAGGAAATTGCATAACCATCCACCCAGAGGCTCAACCTAAAACCCTTGGAATCCTTTCTTATCCTTTTTTAATTGCTGGGTAAAATTCTATGTATTCATCATGAACATCATGCATTGAAGTATATGTACACTGTGGAATAGTTAAATCTAGCTAATTAACAAACGTATTGTCTCACATAGCTTTAATTTTTAAGAAATGTTTATTTAATTTCATCTACTTGAAAGGCAGAGTCAGGAGTAGGGGGACAAAGAGAGAGAGAGATTTTCATCACTGGTTCACTCTCTAGATTCCCACAACAGCCAGGACTGGGCCAAGCTAAAACCAGGAGCCAAGAACTCCATCCAAGTCTCCCATGTGGGTGGCAGGGGCCCAAGTATTTGGGCTTTCCTCTACTGCCTTCCAGGATACATTAGCAGAAATTTGGATCAGAAGCACAGTGGCCAGGACTTGAACCAGCACACCAACTGGCATTATGGGTATCCCAAGTGGCAGTTCAACTCACTGAGCTACAATGCCCACTCTACATTTTTATGCTGAGAGTACTTAATTTGCATTTTACGAACACAGTATGTCATCACTGGCTATAGAGCAACCCCTATACTGTACATATTAGATCTCTGAACTTACTGCAAACTATCTATCCTTTGACCATCCTGTCTCCATCCTTCCCCCTACCCCACCATGCCCCGCTCTCTTCCCCCTTTGATAACCGCCATGATCCCCTCTACGTCTGTGAGATTTAGATTCTACATAGGAGTGAGATCGTGTAGCATTTGTCTTTCTGTGCCTGGCTTATTTCCTTAACTTCCAGGTTTATACCTGCCGTCCCAGATGATAGGCTTTCATTCTTTTTCAATTTTTTAAAATTTTCATTTTAAATTTCTCTGTATATATACACAATTTCTTTTATTCCTTCATCTACTGATGGACACTTAGGTGGATTCCAATAAACACAGAAGTGCAGATATCTCTAACATATATTGATGTCATTTCTTATGTACATATGTATACACCCAGTCCTGGGATTGTTGAATCATATTATTTTCCATAAATGCTGTGAAAATTTACACTCCCACCAGTAATGTAGTAAAGGTTCTCTTTTCTTCACATCTGATTTCTCTCTTCCTCATATGCCCACACATTTAACCCATCAGCTCAACCCAATGATTCCCCCTTCCACAATTTATCCTATTATCTGTCCACTTTTCACCAACTCCACTGATGAGTACTATAGTCCAAGTTACCACTTTCAACTTAGCATATCATAGAGTTTTCCGATTCAATAGGGCCTGGGAATTCGCATTTTTAACACGTGTCCAGCTGTGGAGCAATGGCCCTCAACCCTGACTGAAGATTAGAATTACTCACAAGCTTTCAAAAACTGCCTCGGCAGGACCTTCAGAGACCCTGATTCATTCAGTGTGGGGACAAGCTCTTGCCATTTGTAGCTTTTAAGTCTCCCTTCGTTAATTTTAAATGTGCATTCAGGGTTCAGTCACTGCCCACCCTTAGAGGAATGGCTTCTTGTGACTTCTGCACTAGCTCCACCTGTTATCTGTTACGCTCTCCCTCTCAATCTTTCCATGGCGGGATCATTCTTGTCATTTAGGTTATGTATCACTTCCTCAGATAGGCCTTGCCTGATCTCCTCAATCTAAACCAACACCCCTATCTTCAGCTCACCATCTTGTTCTTATTCGAAGAATCCGCAGGTCCAGCCATTTCCCCATTGACGCTTGCTGTCCGTACCTTCTGACTATAAGCATGGTCCATCTTATTCACCACTGCAGCCCTGGAACCATGCCTGGCACCCACGGGTGCTCAACTTGTATGTGAGTGAAAAAGAAGACAACGTCCTAAAATAGAAGCTTTCTGTTCTTTTCAATTAGATTTTAATAAAATGTGTTTTATTTGGGCAATAGAAAGACCCATCCATGAAAGGTGCATAAATTGACTTTTTGTGACTATTTCTTACTTGCACTAGGTGCATTCTCTCTTCCCAGGAACTCTGTATTAGATCTACAAGGTAAGTAATTCCTCATCCCTTCAAGTGTTTTCACTGTGGTATTCGTTCATGACGGCGGCTTCCTGGGAAAGTAGACCAGTTACAGCAGCTGGTCTCCAGGGTACAGCTCTTAAGTAGAAGGGATAGCTGCTTGGGTTCTGTTTCTGGGGCCTGAAGACAGAGAACAGGAATTTGTAGAAGAGAATAAAGGCATGTCAAGGAGCAGCAGTCACAGGAAAACGCCAAGCCTGATTCTTTCCGGGGGACCCATTTATCCTGCTCTCCTCCTGGGGCACCTCATTAACGAATGAATGTCAGCTGTGGGGAACGGGGCCTCTAATTTCAGAGGTAGAGTACCTGAGGTTAGGGTCGCCTGGTTCGCGGCGCGCAAACTCCGGCTGGTGTCAAGGCAGCAGCCGCAGCCGACTTACGTCTGAGGCGACCTGGGGGCTACAGGTAAGTCGCCGCGGGCCACCTCCGAAACACAGCACGCAACACCCACTGCAGGTGCACGAGCAGATTCGGCGGCCCCGACCCGGCTCTCGGCCAGGCACGCGGGCACTCGCTCCAAACTTCGCCGCAGGCAGGCCGGTGGGCTGGGCTCACGGGCATCCGATCCGCCTTTCCCGCCTGCCTGAGCACGCCGTCGGCCTCGGCTTTAAACAAACGGCTTCGTGTGTGCAGAAACGCCGTTTGAAATCTCGCCGGCCTCTCGCCACAGCGTGGGAGAAACCAGCCAACTGCGCGGGTTCCGAGAACACCAGCCCACAGGAGATGGGCTGGCACAGACCGAAGGCAAAGCACCGCCCCCCAAGCTGCGGTGCCTTCTGGGAATTGTAGTCCCCGGCACCACGGCACCCTGCCAGCTCCACCCGGCTCCGCACTCCAATTCCCAGTCGCCCCCGCGCCGCAGAGCGGGCGAATGGAGGGGGCGCTCGCTGATGAGCTGCCGCAGGGGGAGGGTGCTGGGGCCGAGGAGCAGCTGCGGCGGCCGCCGGGAGACGTTGACATCTGCTGCCCCGGGGGGCCCGGGAGCCCCTGGGGCGGGTGGCGAGGAGGGCTGAGCGGCCTCCGAGTGTCCTTGTGTCCACCCTCTGTCCTCTCTGCGGGCGCGTAGCGTCCTCCATGGAAGCGCATCCGGCCACCGCCGGGGTCTCCAGGCGCCGCGGCCCCAGCTCCCCGCAGCGATGAGGGGATAGGGACGCCCCCGCGGCCCGCCTCAGTCCCACGCTCGGCCCGGCCGGCGGCGGTCTCCGCGCCGCGCTGCCGAGGGGCGCCCGCCGCCGCCCATGCCGCCCCGGCGCCCCGGCGCGCCCGGCGCCCGCCGCTGAAGCCCCGCGCGCACCGGCCGGCCGCCCGCGCCCACCGCCGTCCGCTCGCGCCCGCCTCCCTGAGGCGACCGCCGTCCTCCGCCCAGGATGTGGCACAACGTCGGGCTGACCCTGCTGGTGTTCGTGGCCACGCTGCTCATGGTGCTGCTGCTGATGGTGTGCGGTGAGTGGGCCCCCGGCTCGTCCGCGCGGGCGTGGGGGGACCGCGTCGGGGCCGGCCCAGGCCCGCGGGCGTCGCGGAGGCGGCGTCCTGAGGGGCCCGGGATCGCCCGGCCGGCGGCGTCTGTGCGAAGCGCGGTCCGCCGGGATGGTCACCTTGGCCTGTGTTCGAAGGTGAACTGATTGGTTACCGCTCTTCACAGACTCGCACCCTGGCGATAGGCTGCACTGCCTCCCCTTAACCGGGGCTGGGGCAGAGTGGGTGTGTGTGTGTGTGTGTGTCTCCGGCACACGTGAAATTGTTTACTTCGAGGAATAGGCTGAAACTGAATTCCAAGCAGAGACGTGGAGGCCAGGCAGAGGTTAGAAGCGCCAGCTCCGTGTGTGAATGCAACGGCCGGGGTCGGGTGACCTACCTGTCCTTAGACTTTCTTCCGAAGGCAAGGCTAGGGCATGCGGGGGTCTTTTTATATTAGTATTGCTAGTAACATCACCGCAGGTCTCCTAGCCAAGTGGCTGAACAGTTGTGAAAATGAAAAGCAGTTCGCATAGGTGTCAGTGGGTTTATGCCTGTTTGTAAGGACTGAAGGCGCAGGGTGTTGGAGCAGTCTGTCAGAATTCAGAAATAGTGGAGCGCTTATTCGTCACACGGTTTACTAGTTAATGCTCAGTATTAGAGCAGAGCTTAGAGTTGTATATGCATTCATATTTATATACTTGTATATCTGTTAATTTTTTTTTTTTGCTTTACTGTGACAACACAGTTAAAGCTTCTAGCTTACAATCATCTTTTTTTTTTCTTGATGGCATAAATCAGTTGAATAATCTTTCTCAATTTCCTGCTTGTGATACCAGCATTTTAGGATAATTATGTGTGTATGTCTGACATTCTTGAAGTAAGGAGAGCCATATCCCTGGTGACTTGTGTGGATGTGGGGGAGGAGGAGAGCACAGGCTATCCTTTCTAATTTGAACACGTGGCCACCTGACGCAGGGGGTGACATACTGACCATACTGTATATTGGCTAGAATATTTGCCAGACTTACCTTAGGGATATCAGAATGCCTGATCGCTCTCTCACCTCTCAATAGCTGTTGGTTTAATTTTACTCATTTTTCTAAAAGTGCCCTGCCTTTCATTTTATGAAACATCATGGGATGAGAGGTGAGATGTACTGAGTCAAAGGATACCTGATTTTGGTTGGAACAGTCAAGATCTAGCTCCATGAAGAAGTAATGCAAATACTTTTTTTTTTTTTTTTTTTTGGTAGCTATTGGGAGAGCTCATGATGGAGTAGCCTCCTGTTTTGGGTTGGGGCTTAGGGAGAGGAAGGAAGGTTGGGACCAGACTTAAGAAACTGAGGCACTGTATCACTTATCTAAGGCTACCATGGTAAATACCACAGACTGGGTAGCTTAAACAATACTCTTCTCACACTGCTGGAGGTTAGAATCTGAGATCGAGGTGCCAGGAGGACTGTTTCTTCAGAGACCTACCTGTGATCTTTCTGCTGGGTCTGTCCTAACCTCTTCTTAGAAGGCCACCAGTCACTGGATGAGGCCCTCACCTTTATAGCCTCATTTCGCTTAATTACATCTTTGAAAGTCTAATCTCAAAATCCAGTCACGTTGGGAGTCAGTGCTTTCCTGTAGGATTTCGGAGGGAGTAGTTGGTACCATGTCTTCACCAGCTGTAAGGCAGGAGTAACTGGGTAGCTTAGGTGTAGGCCCTGAAAGAGTTGTTTTCTTTCCAGTGGTCACACGCCTTTCTGAGAATCTGCTGAGTGCTGTGAGCCCTGTTCTTAGGAAAATGCACGATATTTTTCTTTTCCTTTCTTTTTGTCTTATTTCAGAGATTTCATGGACTCCCGTTTCTTAACCACAGACATGGAGCTCAGGTTCAAGAGCCCTGCCCTTTGCTGCTTCCTATTCAGTTCAGCAGGCAGTGTCGAATGCCTGCTAGGCACTGGGAGCACAGACCTGTGGCAGGGGTGAGCCACAAGGAACTGGCTGATAACTTTTGTTTCCTCTGGCAGACTCCTTCATTGTGCCTCCTGACCCCTGATTTTCAAATTGCAGGATCCTACAGAGGTTTGCCGTCTCTTGTCTGTAGTGGTGATGTCTGCTTTCTCAGTCCTCATTCATTCTAAAATGCCTTCAACTCCCTCCATTCCCTAAAGCTGCCCTTGTCAAGGTCAATAACAAGTGGCCTCCCTAGTCCCAAGCTAGTGGTTGCTTATCAGTGCTAATTGAACTTAACCTGTCATACTCGTTTTGTGTCGTTGAGCATTTTCTCAGAAGTATCTCTTTTGCCTTCTGTTGCACTGTACTTGCATGGTGTCGTTCCTACCATAAGGACAATTTTTTTCCTGGCTGTTCATCCCCTAAAAAAATTTTACCGTAATTTAGTATAGGAAATATATATTATTCCCAGTAGCCTCATGAGTATATAAATTACATGTGTCAGCTTATACACCTGTGTGCCTATCACTATCTGAAATAAAAAGTTTATGGCATACTTGGTTTTCACTCCATGACATGCATGTGATTTTCTAGAATACAAATGTGTTTCTGCTGTCTCTCTCTTATACCTGTTCTCTCCTCATGGTATCTTACCCAATTCTAGAGATTTAAATATGAACTGTAGCTAATGACTCTTAAGATTTAGGTCTCCAACTGTCACTTCACTCCTGAGCCCCACGGCTCATGGATCAAAGTTCTTTAGTGATATCCCCTGGGAGATCTAATAAACATCTCAAATTTAATGCATATGAAACAGGACTCTGGATTTCTACCACCTGTCCCTTCCTGCAGTTTTCCCGTCTGAAATGTTACCTGCCTCCACTCAGAGGGTCGAGCCAAGGACTTAGCTATCCCTTGATTTTGACCTTTCTTCCCCCCTCCCCCCCAGCACACCAACTCCCTGTGCAAGTCTTCTCAGGTTAACTCCTAAAAAGAAACCAAGATCAGATCTGTTCTCCATGAACACCACCACCACCATCATCATAATCTTTGTCTTGTCTGAATTTCCTAACTACTTTTTAAAAAATATTTATTTATTCATTTATTTATTTGAAAGGCAGAGTTAGACAGACAGACAGACATCTTCCATCTTCCATGCGTCTGCTGGTTCACTCCCCAAATGGCCTCAACAACTAGGAACCTGGAACTCCATCCAGATATCCCACCTGGGTAGCAGGGTCCCAAGTACTTGAGCCATCAGCTGCTGCTTTCCCAAGCACATTAGCAGGGAGCTGGATCGAAGTGGAGCAGCAAGGACTCAGACAGAAGCTCATATGGGATGCCAGCATTGCAGGAGGTGGTTTAACTCACTGTGCCACAACACTGACCCCACTTTTTTATTCAGTCTATTTTTTCTTTTTTTTTTGTCATCTTTTTTTTTTAAGATTTTATTTATTTATTTGAGAGGTAGAGTTACAGACAATGAGAGGGAGAGACAGAGAGAAAGGTCTTCCATCCACTGGTTCACTCCCCAAATGGCCGCAATGGCTGGAGCTGCGCCCAACTGAAGCCAGGAGCCAGGAATTTCTTCCAGGTCTCCCACATGGTTTCAGGGGCCCAAGGACTTGGGCCATCTTCCACTGCTTTCCCAGGCCACAGCAGAGAGCTGGATTGGAAGAGGAGCAGCTGGGACTAGAACTGGTGCCCATATGGGATGCCAGCGCCACAAGTGGAGGATTAACCTACTGCACCACAACGCCAGCCCACATTTTTCTTTATAATCCACTTTTTATAAAAAGATTTATTTATTTGAAAGGCAGTTACAGGGAGAAACAGAGAGAGAGAGAGAGAGAGAGAGAGAGAGAGACCTTCCATCTACTGTTTTACTTCCCAGATGGCTGCAACAGCTGGGGCTAGGCAAGGCTGAAGCCAGAAGCCAGGAATTCCATCCAGATCTCCCGTGTGGGTGGCAGGAGCCCAAGTTACTTGAGCCATCTTCCATTGCCTTCCCAGGTGCATTAGCAGGGAGCTGGATCTGAAGCACAATAGCTGGGACTCGAAGCAACACTCCAATACACTCCAGTATGGATGCTGGCAGTGCAGGTGGTGACTTAACCTGCTGCGCACCACAATGTCGGTCTTTATAATCCACTTTGTACATGTTAACCAGACTGTTTTATTAAGAAGATACTATATCAAAAGTTTTCAGTGAAAACAAAAGGTTGAAAATCAATAGTACTTATAACAAAAGTAGTTCCCTTCAACCCGTAGTTTCAGTATTCTCTTATATATTTCCATGTTTCTAAATAATATATTCATCACTATTTCTTGATTTTGCAACTTCAGACATTATGCATTAACTTCTTGCCATTAATGCAATATTTGGATAACTTAATAGTATTTATATTTGGACTTTGTAAATATTATTACCTGCTGATCTAATAGTATATTATTTGATGACAACTTTTATTTATGGTTCTCCATTTTTCTGGAAGTTAATAATTGCCTTTTAATTCACCTAGTATTACTTCTTTTGGTGTGTACCCATTGTTATTCATACCTTCCAGATGTTCCATTATCCCTTCCACACAGCCATGAATTATATTTCCCATATTTTCAAAGTAAATCCTCCTCCCCTTCCTCCTCCACCCAGTCTCAGAGTCCTCCTTCCTTCCCCACAGCTGTTGCTCTCAAACAGAAAGCTGTACTTTCTCTGTTTTCTTGTTCTGTACCCTGTTTTCTGGATCTCATGCCATTTTCTTTCTTAGCTTATAATCTTGTTTTGTTGGAGCACATTTTCTAGCAACTTTCTAAGAGAGAATGCATAGAAAATAGTTTTGAGCTAATATCTGAACATGTCTGTTTATTTTCTACCCTTTTGATTGCTAACCTGAATAGATTTGGGATTGCAAATAACTTTCATTCTGATTTTAAAAATTATTTTTCTGTTGATTTCTAGCACCCGTGTCCTTATGGGTGATTTGGTTTTTCTTTCTAGATTTGTTTTTGATTAGCCCGTTTATCATTGGTATTGTGAAACATCTTAATATTCTATGGCGTGCATGTCTCTCTCTTTCTCTTTCATTTTTCTGGGTTCTTTCAGATTTTTTCCCCTTTATTTCTGGGAAATTTTCCTGCTAGATCTCTGATAATTATTGTCCCTCCATTTTCTTTTTAAAGTCTCCGTTGGATGTTGGACATCTTAGGCTGATTTCTTTACCTTTTTGTTTTCTACTTTTTATGTTATTTCCCACCTCTTCCTTTCTTCTGAGAAATGTTTTTAGTTTTATCATCTATTATTGGTGTCAACTTTTCTGTAGTGTTGATTCTTACTATGTGTATGCAGTACTTTATCTCTCTATTGATTATACTGTTTCTTTTGTTGTTGTTTCTTTTAATAAAAGTGTTTTTCTTCACCTTGTAATTGTTTTTTCTTTCTGCTTGTTTGCTTTAGACTTATCTTGATGGAATTTTTTTAAAGATGTTTTTATTTGAAAGACAGAGTTACAGAGAAACAGGAAGACACACAGAGAAAGATTTCCCATCTGCTGGTTCACTCCCCAAATGGCTGCAACAGCCAGGACTGGACCAGGCCAAAGCCAGGAGCGTGGGATTCCATCTGGCCTCCCCTGTGGGTGCAGGGGCCTAGGTGCTTGGACCATCTTCCACTGCTTTCCCAGGTACATTGCCAGGGAGCTGGATTGGAAGTGGAGCAGTAGGGGGTCCAACCAGTACCTGTATGGGATGCCAGCATCACATTGGTTTAATATGCTACACCACCATGCCAGCCCCAATTGGATGTTTTCTGTGAATGTCTAGCCGTCGTTCTCTGTTCTTGCTGCAGGGGATGGTAGTAATACATGATGATAAATTCTCTGGGTAAGCCCGGGCTCACCACAAGGTGATGGGTCAGTGACTTGGTCTTTTCTCCCCCAGTGTTAGTATCTCATTTCTCCAGAGAGGACTTCTCCCATTTCCTTCTTGGATATTGGAAACCTGACTTGTCTTTGTAAATAGATTTTCAACCAAGCCTTTTTTCTTCCCTCCCCTCCCCTCAACCTTACCCGAGTGCTGAACTTTCCATACTTTTTCTTCTTCTTTTTCTTTTTTAAGATTATTTATTTGAAAGGCAGAGTTACAGAGAGGCAGAGGCAGAGACAAAGAGAGAGGTCTTGCACCCACTGGTTCACTCCCGAGATGGCCGCAACGGCCGGAGCTGAGCCAATCTGAAGCCAGGAGCTTCTTCCTGGTCTCCCACGTGAGTACGGGGCGCAAGGACAGGGGCCATCCTCCACTGCTTTCCCAGGCCATAGCAGAGAGCTGGATTGGAAGTGGAGCAGCCGGGACTCAAACTGGTGCCCATATGGGATGCCAGTGCCACAGGCTGGGGCTTTAACCCGCTGCGCCACAGCACCGGCCCCTGAACTTTCCATACTTCTTTGCATTTTAGCTCCAGTTGATAATCACCCCCTCCTGCTGGATTTTTGTTTCCTTTGCTTTAGCTAGACCAGTTACCGCTTGTCCTCAGAGTAATCTGTAGGAACATGGCTCTGGATTAAAAGCTCCCCATTTCCTTTGAAATACATCCCAGATTTTTCACTGTGACCAACAAAGAGTTATGTGGTATCGCCCCCATCTGGCTCTCTGACCTCATCTCTCCATGCCTCACTACCAACATTCTAGGAACAGGCCAGCCTTAGGCCTCAGTCTCCCTCTGGCTCTTTATGTAGCCATTCCTCCTCATCCAGGTTTATATCAAATGTCGTCTCAGAGAGGCCTTCTCCGCCACACCTTCCCCTTCGGTGTTCAGGGCACTTGGCACTATTTGACTTGAACTATTTGTTTCCCCGGTGAAAGGACAAAATTACAACAATTTAAAGACCGTAATTGGCATTATTTTCAATGCTAGAATTGGGCAGTACCTCATTCCCTGAAACCAAATAACTGCTCTGAATGTCCTTAGAAGAGGGTGCTTTTATAGCTAAAGAAAGCAGAAGCAAAAGAGTCGGCCATTGGACCCCAGTGCATTGGGAATTGGTCATTTCAAAGTGACTCCCTGAAGGCAGGAGCAAGAAGACAGAACAAGAGGAAAAAGAACTGATTGGCTGGCATCATGTTACCTCAGGTTTCCTTTTGTATTATTAGCATGAAGGCAGAGGAAGCTTGAGTATCGTGCCAATTGAAACCAGTCTGTTTGGGATATTTGGCTGTTACCTCTCTAATCCTGATTTTTTGGAAGGTCAGATAAACAACTTGGTGACCAGGAACTTCTCTGTGAATAACTCCATCTTGACTTTTAGCCTGATCTGTGCAGGAGCTGAGTCCAAGCCATGGTCTCCTGTAATTTTCATTTGCCACCTCCAATTAGAATGCAAACTCCTTGAAATCAGGTGCCTCATCTCTTGCTCACAACTCTCTCCCTAGATCCTAGAATCATGCCTGGCATGTAGTAGGCCCTCTTGTGTTTGAAGTATGAATGAAGAAATATTCCTCAGTGTAAATTATTGAATTAAAATGTCATAACGAGTCTTAAGTGTGGTGTAGAACAGAGTTGCTTCAAGATAACCATTATAGTATTTAGTCAAAGTGTACTTACTGAACCCTGTGTGTTTGTTGTAGACGGTGGTCACAAGTGTCCAAAAATGAATGCAGCATTGTCTCTGCCTTTGGGGACCTTGTACCCTGGGAACACACTCCTAATTTACCAGTAACTCTAAAGAAACCTTTCTGCTAGTCTCACAAAACTTTCCCCTAAAACTTGTTCTTTTTTCTGTTTATGCACAAAACCTTTGGGGGTTATCTTACCTTCTCATTCATTCCCATTCAAGAGGCCTCGTGTCATATACCATTCATCCCACAAAAATTCGGGCATCTCTTGTAAGCTTGATCTGAGATACAAAGAAAACTAAAATCTAGTTCTGTCACTAAACCACAAATTCTTTTTTTAAACTTTTATTTAATGAATATAAATTTCCAAAGTACAGCTTATGGATTACAATGCCTCCCCCCCCCCCATAACTTTCCTCCCACCCTCAACCCTCCCCTCTCCTGCTCCCTCTCCCTTTCCATTCACAACAAGATTCATTTTCAATTATCTTTATATACAGAAGATCAGTTTAGTATATATTAAGTAAAGATTTCAACAGTTTGCACTAACACAGAAACACAAAGTGAAAAATACTGTTTGAGTACTAGTTATAGCATTAAATCACGATGTACAGCACATTAAGGACAGAGATCCTACATGAGGAGTAAGTGCACAGTGACTCCTGTTGTTGACTTAACAAATTGACACTCTTGTTTATGGCATCATTAACCACTTTAGGCTCTTGTCATGAGTTGCCAAGGCTATGGAGGCCTTTTGAGTTCACCGATTGATCGTATTTAGACAAGGTCATAGTCAAAGTGGAAGTTCTCTCCTCCCTTCAGAGAAAGGTACCTCCTTCTTTGATGATCTGTTCTTTCCGCTGGGCTCTCACTTGCAGAGATCTTTCATTTAGGGTTTTTTTTTTTTTTTTTTTTTGCCACAGTGTCTTGGCTTTCCGTTCCTGAAATACTCTCATGGGCTTTTCAGCCGGATCCAAATGCCTTAAGGGGTGATTCTGAGGCCAGAGTGCTGTTTAGGACATCTGCCATTCTGAGTCTGCTGTGTATCCTGCTTCCCATGTTGGATCATTCTCTCCCTTTTTTATTCTATCAGTATTTGCAGTCACTAGTCTTGTTTATGTGATCCCTTTGACTCTTAGTCTTGTTTATGTGATCCCTTTGACTCTTAGACCTATCATTATGAACAATTGTGAACTGAAATTGATCACTTGGACTAGTGAGATGGCATTCCAACTTGATGGAATTAAATTGGAATCCCCTGATACGTTTCTAACTCCACCATTTGGGGCAAGTCCAATTGAGCATGTCCCAAATTGTACATTTCTTCCCTCTCTTATTCCCACTCATATTTAAGAGGGATCACTTTTCAGTTAAGTTTCAACACTTAAGAATAATTGCGTATTAATTACAGAGTTCAACCAATAGTATTAAGTAGAAAAAAAAGTACTAAAAGGGGTAAAGTATTCAGTTGTTCATCAACAGTCAGGGCAAGGGCTGATCAAGTCACTGTTTCTTATAGTGTCCATTTCACTTCAACAGGTTTCCTTTTTGATGCTTGGTTAGTTGTCACCAACCAGGGAGAACATATGATGTTTGTCCCTTTGGGACTGGCTTATTTGACTCAGCATGATGTGTTCCAGATTCCTCCATTTTGTTGCAAATGACCGGATTTCATTGTTTTACTGCTGTATAGTATTCTATAGAGTACATCTCCCATAATTTCTTTATCCAGTCTACTGTTGATGGGCATTTGGGTTGATTCCAGGTCTTAGCTATTGTGAATTGAGCTGCAATAAACATTAAGGTGCAGACAGCTTTTTGTTTGCCAATTTAATTTCCTTTGGGTAAATTCCAAGGAGTGGGAGATGGCTGGTTTGCATGGTAGGGTTATATTCAGGTTTCTGAGGAATCTCCAGACTGACTTCCATAGTGGCTTAACCAGTTTGCATTCCCACCAACAGTGGATTAGTGTCCCTTTTTCCCCACATCCTCTCCAGCATCTGTTGTTGGTAGATTTCTGAATGTGAGCCATTCTGACCGGGGTGAGGTGAAACCTCATTGTGTAAACCACAAATTCTGAAGGGGGTTACAGCTTAGTTGTTCCTTTCACCAATCACTTGCAAAAGGCTGGAAGTTCTGCTAACTCATGTAGGTACACTCTGCTTCCACAGGAAATCCTTGTGAGTACTCTCTCAAACAGAAGAGAACTTTCCCTTTGCCTCAGGCTCGCATGTCTGGAATGATATAAAAAATAGATAGAATTAGTCTTTGTCCCTGGTTTCTGGCACAAAACCCTTGGAGCCCCAATACCCTTGGAGTATCTCGGGTGATAGGAGTGTCTTGTCATTTAAGACCCTTGGGGATGAACCTGGAGCTTTATTACTGATTCAGCAAACTTCCTTCGCTCTTCTGCCCCACTCTCACCCCCTACACAGGCATGGATGCTTGTTTTTAAAAACTCACGTTAATAAAAACGTAGATGCTGGGGAAAAAAAGGACTCTTGCCAGTGAGGTGACTCGGCGAGGTGACCCTAGGCAGTTCAGGAGGGGCCTGATCACCAGAAAGACAACAAGTAGTAGAGAGGGTGGGTGCTGTCATCCCCAAGCCCTCACCTCCGGAGGGGCAGGGCGCTGGAGATTGGGTTATAAAACCTCTTAGCTGAGCGTTTCAAGCTTAGTATACATACAGCTATATTTCAGGTCTTGCTTTCCCCCAGCTTAGTCAGTGGCAGTTTTGTTACTGCAGTTGTCAGTGAGGCCTCCCTAAGCTCCCTGTAAGATACTAACCCCTTGTACTCACATGGCTTCCTTCCCCTACTCTGCTGTCTTCCTGTAGTACTTCATTATCGCTGGACACATGTTTCTAGAAGGATGGTATTTGGAACACAGTTGTTGAGGAATATTTGAATGAATAAATGATGAGTTTGGGAGCAAGTGACAGCTAGATTGTGCCACTTTGTGTGTTTTTCTTTCCTTATAGGCAATGAGGAGCTAAGAGTGTTTTGTAGCAGGAACTTTAAGATTCTGTAGGCTGGGGCAGGTGTTGTGGTGTAGCCTGTAAAGCAGCTGCCTGTGACACTGGCATCCTATATAGGCACTGGTTCAAGTCCCGGCTGCTCAACTTCTGATCCAGCTCCCTGCTAATGGCCTGGGAAAGCAGTGGAAGATGGCCCAAGTGCTTGGGCCCTTGCACCCATGTGGGAGACCCAGAAGAAGCTCTTGGCTCCTGGCTTTGAACCAGCCCAGCTCCAGCCATTGTGGCCATTTAGGGAGTGAATCAATGGATGGATGATTTCTCTCTCCCCCTCTCTCCATAAACGCTGCCTTTCAAGTAAATAAATAAATCTTAAAAAAACAAAACAAAACAAAAAACAGATTCTGTAGGGTGCTCTAGTAGGAAGTTGGTGTTAAGTGTTAACAGTGTTGGTGACAACAGTGATGCTAATTCTGTTTCCCACTGACTACAGAGCATGTGGACTTTGAAGTCTTTGTACAGAATTTGTACCCAGTCAGCATAGGTCCTAGAAGAATGTCAGTGTGAGCCTATGTGAAGAGAGAAAAGTAGTTCCTTGTCTGGTGTAAGATCCTCCTTTCTCTGGAGGTTGATTTGGTTGTGACACCTAGTTCAACCTGGCCCTACATACCTAGACAGACCGTAATTTGCAGGCTTGGTCTAGGACCAAGTCCCATGTTCCTGCTGTGCCCAGAAAAATCAAGAAATTAGTGAGTGAACAGAGCTGGCCTCAGGCTGAGCTGTGCCTGTGTGATCCAGACACACAGCTAGCACTGCCACTTACAAGCTGTGTGATTTGCAGGTAGGCAATTTTATGACTAATGGATCTGGGGACACTGCAGATGAACTGTTTCTGCTTATCTGTGAGGATATTTCAAACAGTTCATGGAAAAATGGAATTAAAAGAAGCTTATTTTGGTGTGGAAGGTTTTGGAATTGTGCATACTAGAGATCATCAGAAAGTTCACAGGAAACGTGTATTAGGAAAAAACCGTGTATGAATTTCAGAGTACCTTGTTTTTAATATTCATTTTTATTGACTTGAAAGGTAGAGTGACAGAATGAGTGAGAGATCTATCTCCTGGTTCACTCCCTAAATGCCTGCAACAGCCAGGCCTGGGCCACACTAAAGCCAAGAGCCAGGAGCTCCATCTGGGTTGCCCATGTGGGTGGTCGCCACACATGGGCTCTAGCATTACCTGTTGCTTCCCAAGGTGTGCATTAGCAGAAGACTGGATTGGAAGTGCAGTTAGGACTTGATTTCAGGCACTCCGATATGGGATACAGGCAACCCAACCATAGTTTGTAACCCCTGTGCCACAACCCCTGCCCTAAAATACTTGTCTTTTAATTCCAGCTTTTACAAACTTTTTAAAGTATCCTTTCATCTCATATTGAGATATGAATAAATATCAATTAGATGCTGTTTGAAGCATAAACTTTTACAATTAAATCTGGTTTTAGAAATTTAAACTTCTTGGTTCAATATGATTTTACTTAGGATAGTATACATTTCAAAGATAATGGTGGGATAAGATAAAATTTGCTAATTACTGACGAGTGTGAACAAATTTGGCAGATAATCTAGTTCATTGGTTTTCCTACAATCTGTGAAGATGTGTTTAAACATAAACTTGTGCACATTAGCTTTTTAAAGGGTTTATTTGAGTGAACGGCCATTCATAAATTGGGCAGCTCCAAACCACAGTTGGTTGGGGCTCCAAGAGGAGGGCATGAGGGGGACTTTTATTTTGTGTTCATAGAAGCAGTTTACAAAGATAAGCCTTTGGGCATGTGGGCTCTTGTGCTATAACGATCTTGAGTGGGATCTTAGTGTGTTCAGACTGCTCCGACAGTTCCATAGTCTGGGTGGCTTATAAACAGCAAATCTCTTTCTCACAGTTTGAGAGGGATGGGAAGTCCAAGATGAAGGTACAGGCAGGTTCAGTGTCTAGTTAGGGCATGCTTCCTGGGTCGTACTTGGCTATCTACTTCAACATCTTTTTTTTTTAAGACTTACTTATTTGAAAGGCAGAGTGTCAGATCTTCCATCTTTAGGGAGCACTGGTTTACTCCCCAAATGGCTGAAATGGCCAGGGCTGGGCCAAGCTGAAGCCAGGAGCCCAGAACTCCATGTGGGTTTCCCACATGGATGGAAGGGGCCATCATCCGCTGCCTTCCCAGGCACATTTAGCAGGGAGCTGGAAGGGAAGCAGATCCAACCTGCGCTCCAGTATAGAATGCAAGAAGTGGCTTAACCTGTTGCACCACAGTCTTCTCTGTGTGCTCCTGTGACAGAGGGGGAGGGGTGGCAAGCTCCCAGGTGTCATTTGTAAATGCATTAATTCCATTCCTGAGCTTTCCAGCCTATGACCTGATCATTGCCAGTCATCACACAGGGGCTCCACCTTGAAACACCATCTTGTTGGTGATTGAGTTTCAATAAAAGAATTCAGAGGAGTATGTTCAGTCCATAGTAGGTGGTGAAATCCTGTTCTTGTGGCCTCAAGAGTCCTAAATAGTATTTTGTGTTTCCCCATGTCCTCGCCTCGAAAATCTGAGACATTTGATACACGATTCAAATCTGCTGTCTCTTCTGTAGTTGGGAGTCATTTTGAGCTTTTATTTTCTTATCTAGAAAATGACAATACTGGTTGCTGGTCTAATTAATTCAGAGGGGTTGTGAGTGTTGAAGTAAGATGTTGAATGTCAAAGCACTTTTGACTTAAGAAGTATGGAATTGAAGATGAAATTCACTGGTTTCCCTGAGTTTGTGGTGTGTTGAGGGTGGTGATCATCACTGGGGTTCATCTGCCGTTGCTACCCTTCTTCTGCCAGCACATTTATATTGCGTAGAGAACAGCGTACAATGTGTTTCATGGAATTCATGCTGCGACCTAATGCTTACTTACTGGTACACACATTAGTGCTCATTTGATTATCTCAGCATACACACCCTCGGTAGCCAGCCAGTTTTTCTGACATCTAGTGCTTATCAGTGTGAGACTAGAGCAAGGCACAGACTTGCCTTTTAAACTGAAAAACTGCAATGCTTGTTTTAACAGTCAGCATCAATGTCTGATTATAGGTACACCTAACTGTGGACAGTCCTTGTCTTCTCACCTCTCTGGTTCTCTCTCTCCCTCCCATTTCTCATTCAGTAGATCTCAGGACATGAGGCAAAACACGTGCCCCTAGGGTAAGAATAGGTAGGCAGTTTCTGGCATGTGCCTGTTGGGTTTAGGTGGGAGGAATCATGTGAGCTGTGCATCCCTAAGAAATCCTGTCTCTGCAGTTACAGTATGAGAGAGAAGTTTTTTTTCAGTAAAAGGTAGCCTGGGATTTAGTGGTTTTTCTTTCCACAACCCCTTTCCCCCAAAATACTTACCCACGCCTGGGAGAGTCACTAGGCCTAGAGTCCAGATGATGCTAAGCTGTTCTTATGGTGAGTTGGAGTTATACATCTGAACCGCTAAGTCTGTCCCTTGCGACTGTGGTGCCTCTCTCCCTCCAACTAAGCACACCTGCATGCACACACCTGTTGCTTGCTGTTCTCTTAACAACCACCAGATGACTAGTGATGCTTAACTCTACACTGGTAGCTTTCCACTTCTTTTATATGCATAGTACAAAAGAGAATGCACTCCAGATACTATGCCCAACCTCTGACCATCTGTCTTCATCTGTTTTCTGCTGCTATAACAGTTCCATTGGCTGGCTAAGTTACAAACAATAGAAGTTTGTTTCATGTACAGTTCTGGAGGCTGGGAAGTCCAAGAGCATGGCACTGGTGTCTGATGAGGGTCTCTGTGCCGTGTCATAACATAGCAGAAAGGGAAGCCAGCACACAAAGACAGAGCGGTGTTCGAATCTGTAACCCACTCCCGTGAAAGTAGCATTAATGTGTTCATGGGAGATGGAGCCCTCAAGATTTAAATCATCTCACTCTCTTTTTTTTAAAGATTTATTTATTTATTTATTTATTTGAAAGGCAGAATTAGAGAGAGATTTTCCATCTACTGGCTCACCCCCCAAATGACTTCAGCAGCTGATATTGGGCCAGGCCGAAGCCAAGAGCTTCTTCTGGGTCTCCCACATGGGTGCAGGGGCCCAAGGACTTGGGCCATCTTCCACTGCTTTCCCAGGTACATTAGCGTTGGAAGTGGAGCAGCCATGGCTTTAACCCTTTGCACCACAGTGCTGGCCCCAGACTCAATCATCTCTTAAAGGCCTTATCTTACTGCTGTTAAAATGGCAATGACTTGTGTGCAGGTTTTGCAGGGGACAGATTGTTAGATTATTCCCTGAATCCATGGTCTTTGTGCAGCATTGCCCCCACCGTTTGCAAGATCTGCACGTTTTCTTTATGGCTCACCTTGAGCTCCTGGTCTTGGTAGTAAATACTAACCCTTGTCTCAGTAGTAAATACTAATGTGTCTTTTATGCTCTTTCTGCAAATGAGTCTGCAAATGAGACCAGAGGCCCTCTGGTCTCTGTTGTCCCAGCCCCTCCCACGGTTACTCTTTCTTCTTTTTCTCTTTCTTTACTCACCTCTTTCTTCTCTTCATGACCAGTCTCCGTAATAGATGGACAACAGCACTCATGCATCTCCACCCTGATTCTATCTCCCCAGCCTGCATGTGTGTCACAGTCATCGAGGGATGTTCACCTATGGCATTTTATTTGTACTGAACTTGACAAATGTAATAAAAAGTGGAAAGTCTCATATATGTTTCATCTCCTGTTGTTTCAGTGAAGCAACATTTAGTTCAAGTGACAGAAACTCTTAGCTTTAGCTAAGCCAAAAAAAGAAAAAAGAAAATTTTGGTATAAGCCAACGGGATGCGTCAGAGACCATAGGACTAGAACAAGAGAAGGCGCTCATGAACGGATATCCTCTGTGTATCCTCTCTCTCCCTCCATACTTTACCCTCCTCCCTACTTCTCTGTACACTGCTGATCCTTCCACAGCTTTCTAAGTTTGTTCTGCTCATGTCCTCAAGAGAACCATCTAGATTCTCTGTCTCACATTAGGTCAATGTCAGCCCTAAAACCAGTATTCGTTATCTGGGGTAGGAGCAGGTACTCTGAACGTAGCTGTAGGGCCTACTTCTGAGAGGACAATGGGGCTCTTAGAGATTGAAGGGGAGTAGATAGGACAGTCTGGACAAAGATCCCCAGTAAATTTGTGTCTCCTCGACCCTTAGTAGGGACTAAGCTGCTGGAGGACAATTGCCATGACAGGAGCCACCCAAGAAACCCAGGCAGGCAATTCTTTTGTTGGCTGAGGTCTACCCCAAACTCTCCATCTTCCTGGGATCTGCTTGCTTCCTTTAAACATCAACACAACGTGACCTTGGATGACTCAATTGGTGCTGTCAGAGGTCCTTGACCTCTGGGGCAGAGACTACTTGGGGTGGGGCAGGGAGGGGTCACATGAAGCTGGGAGTGTGTTTTCCCTTTGAAGGAAAAGAATACCTTTAAAGGTAAGGCTGGTATTTATTATGCAATAGAATGACTCAGGTTGAAGATAGGTATTTACCACGTATATACCAGAGTCCTGTTAGTCAGCTACAAGGAATGTGACATAACAGAAATATGTGATGGGACAGTGAAGGTAAATTGAGTAATTTTTCCATTAGGATATATGCAAAGCATTTCCTCATAGTCCCTGTCTCTCCCCATCCCCCACCTCCCCCAACCCTTTTAAGGTTTTATTTATTTATGAAGGGCAGAGTGACAGAGAAAGATATTCCATCTGCTGGTTTATACTTCAGATGGTTACATCAGCTGGGACTGGGTCAGGCTGGAACCAGGAGCCAGGAACTCCATCTAGGTCTCCCACATGGGTGGAAGGAGACTTAAGAACTTGAGCTATCACCTGCTGCTTCCCAGGGAGCTGGATCAGAAGCAGAGTAGCCAACGGATACTCTGATATGGGGGGCAGGGGTTGCTGTGCCATGATGCTTGCCCTGTCCTTTTAAATTTAAGTTGGCTATTATGTTCAAATCTAATTACTACAACCATTAAATATTAGCTGTTTTATCTGAAACTGTAGCAACTCTCTTATTTTCTTCTTTTCCAGTCAAACTTTTTCCTGGTATATACTATTGAGATTTCAATGATAGTTCTTTTTCCAGAGTAAATGTTGTATACAGTTGTTTTTACATACAAACTGCCTGGCATTTTTTAATAACATCCTTCATTCTGGCTATTAAAATTTTTGATCGGTCCACAGTACGTAGAGGCATCAGATCTTGCAATCTTAGGTACTGTGATATGGAGATACTCCCCACCTCAGTCTCTCTCACAAGTCACCACTGTGTAAGAGCTTGGTCATTTTACTGAGAGGACAACTTGTTGAGTTTCTTTCAGTTTAGAGAGCTCCACTACAATTCTTATAACCACTACAGTAGTGTCTCTGCCCTACACTCCTACGCTGTCATTACAGAAGTCACTATAAAAAGCCAAGCACAGTGGATACTTGTTTTTTTTTTTTTAAACATCATTCAATTAAAAAAAAATTTTAAAGATTTATTTATCTGAAAGGCAGAGTTACAGAAAGTGAGAGACAGAAAGAAAGGTCTTCCATCCACTAGTCCACTCCCCAAATGTCCACAATGGCCAGAGCTGGGCCTGTCTGAAGCCAGGACCTAGCCTCTGGGTGCAGGTCCCAAGCACTTGGGCCATTTTCCACTGCTTTCCCAGGCCATTGTAGGGAGCTGGATCAGAAATGGAACAGCCAGGACTCGAACCAGAGCCCATATGGGATGCTGGCACTGCAGGCAATGTCTTTGCCTGCTGAGCCACAGAGGCAGCCTCCACTTTCTCTTTTTACATTAGTGGAATTCTCTACCTCACAGGTTTTTGTGGGAAGCAGTGTTGATGGCTGTGTGCTTCCCTCAAAGCCTCATACAGCTTATACCCAGACAGAATAGGGAAGAAATAGGCACACTTTTCAAGCTTGCTCATCGTTGGATTTGGAGATAAAAATTACAGCAGTACGGAGTCTGGGTCAAGTAGTAAATAGATTGAGTGGCCATAACTTGCTACTCCAAACTCTGGAGCTTTTTTCATTGATATCATGTTTGGATTTATTTCTTAAAGCTATCCCACTTCGTTTTTGTTTTGTTTTGTTTTACAGGCAGAATTAGACAGTGAGAGAGACAAAGAGAAAGGTCTTCCTTCCGTTGGTTCACCCCCTAAATGGCCGCTACAGCTGGCGGGCTGTGCCGATCCGAAGCCAGGAGCCAGGTGCTTCCTCCTGGTCTCCCATGCGATGCAGGGCCCAAGCACTTGGGCCATCCTCCGCTGCACTCCCGGGCCACCGCAGAAAGCTGGACTGGAAGAGGGGCAACAGGGACAGAATCCAGCACCCAGACCGGGACTAGAACCCGGGGTGCCAGCACCGCAGGCAGAGGATTAGCCTAGTGAGCCATGGCGCCAGCCTCCCACTTAGTTTTTAAAATATTTATTCATTCATTTCTATTTATTTGAAGGGCAGAGTGACAGAGACAGAGAGACAGGGAGAAAGAGATTTTCCATTTGCTGTTCACTCCCCAGATGTCCACAACCTTTGAGCTTAAATAAGGCCAAAGCCAGGAGCCAAGACCTCTATCCAAGTTTCCCACATGGGTGGCAGGGACTCAGATAAACTTGAGCCATCTTCTGCTGCTTCCTGAGTATACACCAGGAAGCTGGATGGGAAACAGACTCCAAACTTAATCCCAGCATCTCGTATGGGATGCAGGTGCCACGAGTGGGTTCTTAACCTGCTGTGCCACAACACCCACCCCCACATTCTGAATTCTGACTTGATACTGAATCCTTTACATTATTTGGCTACTAGTAGTGATTTTTTAAAAGATTTATTTATTTATTTGAAAGTCAGAGTTACACAGAGAGAAGGAGAGGCAGAGAGAGAGAGAGGTCTTCCATCTGCTGGTTCACTCCCCAGTTGGACACAACGGCTGGAGTGCACCTATCTGAAGCCAGGAGCCAGGAGCTGCTTCTGCGTCTCCCTCATGGGTGCAGGGGCCAAAGGATTTAGGCCATCTTCCACTGCTTTCCCAGGCCATAGCAGAGAGTTGGATCGGAAGTGGAACAGCTGGGTCTCGAACTGGCACCCATGGGGGTTGCTGGTACTGCAAGCGGTGGCTCTTCCCACTATGCCACAGTGCTGGCCCCAGCAGTAGTGATTTTTAAAAATTGGGAAGGGAGTTTATTTTACTAAAATTGGGAAAGAGAGAGAGTCTGTAATACAGTGGAATTGCCCTCACATCTTGAGACTCTGACAACTATATCCTCATTTTCTCGTTTTGTAGACTGCTGTACTGGGAGACTTCGCATTGTCTTAACCATCCCAAAGGTGCTACGCCAGTGCTGATGGCCTCTCACCACAGCCTCTTCTCAGGCATAGACTTCAGTCACCTTCCTCACTCTTTTCACACCTGGTGGCTGCTGTTGGAATCTTTGGTCTTCATGGGGTCAAAACCAGTGTCTTTGAACTGGATTATAATTCCCTGCAGTAATTAATCTGCTAGAAACAGAGAGTAACTACTAATGGATATGGGGTTTCTTTGAGTTTGATGAAAATGTTCTGGGGTTAGTGACAGTACTGAAAACCCCTGAATTTATGATATGTCAGGATATCAGTTTAAAAATAGACAATTTAAAAAGCAACAGAAGTTACCTCAGATCCCACTGCCAAAGGATTAACCATAGCTCGTGTCAATTGAACGTTTCGCAGAAAGCTTACTCAGTGCCAGGCACTTAAACCTCTTAGGTATCTTCTCATTGATTCCTCAAAATGGCTTTGGGAATCTTCTGTTTGAATTGGGACTCCTGAGTCTTTCCCTGGCATTGTTTCCACGAATTTGCATGCCTGTTTCACAGAGACTTTTATATGGACAGTGTGCTAATTTGGAAGTTATTAAAATACTGTTTTACAGAGTTTGGTGCTTTATTCAAACACAGATGACCAAGGTTATGAGTAATGGTGTGGTTCCGTTAGCGTAAGCTAACAGTTTGTATAAAAGGAAAGCGAAAACTTCAGAGATGTTAAATATCTGAAGTTATCTTTTAGTGTCATGGAGTCTATGTTAATTTTTTCCCCAGAGAATGTAAGAAAGAAGTAAAATTAGAATCTTTCCTATATTATCCATTTACCTTGGCCTCATTTAATTAACATTGGAGTAGAAAAGGTGGCTGGATTTTGTTGGCACAAAATGCTAGTCATCAAAGTATACTATAGTCTGTTGCTACTCAGTCAATCCAGAGTGTTTAAAGTAGAGGCATAAAAAAAAAAATATGGCATGCAGAGTTTTTTACATTCCTTAATTTTTTGGGTAGTGACTTTGGCATGAAATCCTGTACTCTGGGGGCTGGTGTTGTAGCACACCAGGGCAAGCTGCCACCTGTCATGCCAGTATCCCATCGCATCAGGTGCTCCCCGTCTGATTCACTTCTCCGCGCATGTGCCTCCAAAGGCAGCAGGTGATGGCCCAAGTACTCAGGCCCCTGCCACCCATGTGGGAGACCTGATGGAGTTCCTGGATCCTTGCTTCAGCCTGGCCCCACCCTGACTGTTGGCAGCCATTTGGGGAGTGAAACAGATGGAAGATCTATATCTCTCCTTGTATTTCTGTAACTCTGCCTTTCAAATAAAGTATATTTTAAAGATCTTTTTTAAGTATATTTTTTAAAAAGTATATTTTAAAGATCTTGAAATCAAGATACCAGTACTCAAACTTTATTCTTTCATCATGTAGTTTTTAAAAATTACTTATTTTCCATGAAAATTGTTTCTGGAAACTTATGAATAAGCACGGTCCTGACTGAGGAGTTTTTGTTTGGTGCATTTGATTCCTGCAATTTCATGTCTTTTGCGTTCTGATTGAAGCAAGCTTGCTTTTAGTCAATAGCACTGAGATATGAATGTCCACACAAAGTGTATTCTTTCTTCTCAAGAAAAATGCTCTTAAAAATTTGACTTTAATATAATAAACATTATTTAGGTACTGTAGTCTCATAGTTTTTATTATTGATGGACCAAACTTGTATTCTGAATTCCATGAGTTTATCCAGAGGCTTAATAAAAGCTATATGAATATATAGTAATCATCATATATTTGTTAATATATACTGTTCTGTAATATAACTCTCCCCCCCCCCCATTAACTGTAATGTTCTGAATTGATCACATTGTTTGTAATAATACTTCTTAATGTTTCCATCTTTCTTTAGGTTGGTATTTTGTATGGCACCTTTTTCTGTCTAAATTCAAGTTTCTGCGAGAGCTAGTGGGAGACACAGGATCCCAGGAAGGAGACCATGAGCCTTCAGGCTCTGAAACTGAAGAAGACGCTTCAGCCTCTTCGCACAGGATCCGGTCTGCTCGCCAAAGGAGAGCGCCCACTGAGGAAGGCCACTGACCCCAGTCGCGCGGCAGGACGGGCAGTTGCTAGCCTCCGCCATCAGCGCCATCAGTGGCTTGGCTTTGGAAGTTACTGAATGACTAAAGAACATTTGTTCTTAGATTTCAAGTCCAATTCAAAAAAAGATTTATATGTAAGCCATATAAAAATAAAGGGAAGTAAAAACCAAATTGGACCATTGCAGATTTCATCTTACAGATAATCTTCAGCTTCATTAGCTTTCTACTTATTCACGTATTCCTTGGCTCTTGGGTTTGTTTATTCTCCGTGCTGGTGTGAATCTGGTTAACATTACAGGCTTGACCAGCCATACCTTCTGAGTCCTGAAATGTGTGCTTCTCTTTGCATTTGAACATGTCTGACACGGCAGTGCATCTCCTTCCTGTCAACCAGGTGATAGCCATGTGATTACTCTAGCTTGTGCATGTGTAAACCTACAGCTGTCATAGTGTCCTCACCATCACCCACGTGTGTATCATTGGTATCAAAGGTGTCAGGTTTAATTGGCATTTAAAATGTCTTCAAAAAGATTACACTATGATTCAGCATTGAAATGAAAAGTTATTGTGAATATAGAAAAGCATGAAACAGAGCAGCTGGGCGTATATTTGATATTAGTGAAGCAAATATTCGTCGCTGGAGGAACAACCACAATTCCACATATTCTTGCAAAACAACAAAATGCTTTACCAGACCTAAGAAAGGAAGGCACCCAAAGGTAGACGAAGCTGTACTACATTTTGTGAGTGAGACGTGCAAAAGGATTGCCTATCACATACCAGGCGATGCAGTTGAGGGCAGGAGAAACTGCCAAAACTCTTGGCATCGATGAAACAAAATCAAAAGCAACAAGAGGCTGGTGTGACCGACTCATGCATCGAGCAGGACTGTCGTTAAGGCACCAAACATTGATGTGTCCAAAGCTTCCCATTGGCTTTAGACAGAATGCAGTGGTAGGGCTCTCTTTTGGGAAATGCTGTGTCACCCATGTTCTTGCTGACACGGGGGCCGTGTGGTGTGGAAAAATGAAAACATCGATGACTGTGATTTGAAAAGTGATTCGGAAGAATTGGACTCAGAATGTGAAGTCATAGTTATAACTTAACCAATTTATTTCACACATTTCATTACATAGGCACAAGGCAATGTGATAAAAATCTGTGTAACTGTAAAAACACTGTTTCAGTAATTATAAAATAAACATTTTCTGTGATACGAAAGCATCGTGTCATAGTTTAATAGGCAGTTGTTTTTCATAACTATCCATCTAGTGCATATTAGCTATTGAGAATATCTTAGATTAAGTAAAAAATGGTAGTTCATAAATTTGTTTCTTCCCAAGATAGCCAGTTTTTATTAGGGAACTTAATTCTGACTCTTACAATGGTAAAATAGTTATCATCTGTGAAATACATTTTGCATAATCTATTCAACATTTTAGAGTAGAAACTTAGGAGTCTAAGAACTATCTTCTACTTTAGGAAGAGTAGGAATGGTTACTCCCTTTGTATGGGAGAACTTTATGCTCGAGGCTTAGGTTGTGCAGATTCACAAACAACAATTCAGTGACAGGACCTCAAAGGCATTGTGTATTGAGGGGGAAAAAATGGAGTGGGGGAAAATACCCACAACTCTAAAATTACTCTTGCCAGGTTTCTGTGTTTATTTTAACTGAACTTTGGAAGGAGTGTTTACAAGGGGAGAGAGAGAGAGGGATGAAACAGTCTTCCTGTTCAGTGTCACTTGCTTTGTATAAAAATGCAATGCAAAGCTAACTCATTTTGGTAATCCAAGTTTTGAATGTTTTTAGCCTCCTTCTTTTGACAACTCATCATACCTCTCTTTTATGATGGTGTATGAGACCTCATACTTCACGCTGACGGCTAACGGTTCACTGCTCCACTCCAGGTTGTTTTCCTGGTGAACACCTCTTTGTCGATACTGTAGCCCTTTGGGTGTGCAGAAAGGGAATTCACAGAATATAACTTTAGTTTTTGTTTGTGTGTAGGGGAGAGGTTCTAGCAGCTGAGAGTGGAGCACAAGCCTGTCCTCATTTGCTCAGTGGAAGCACTGTTATATTTTCATGTGCCTATAAGGCATAACAGAGCAGTGAGCATCAGTTAGGAGAGAAATGCCAAAATAGCTAGGTTTGAAAGGATATTTAAATTAAGTTTTCAGAGACTACTGCTTTGCACTATGGATTCTGCTTTATGATGGCTGTCTAACCTTTAGATAAGAGTTGCTGAAAAACTTTGAGTCGCTGGCAAGCTTTCTGTCATGTCAGTATTAGAGATTTATGGCTGATGTAACCCTCTCCCCTGAAATCTACACGAGTCAAGCCTAAACTAATACAGACCGATTCATTTGAAGGTATTCATGTTGGTGTTATTTGTTGACATTTATGCTTCAAGCGTGTCTCATAAGAATTTTAAGAAGTACTGTGCTTAATTTACTTGAGAAATATACCTAATTGTATATTAATAACTCACACTTGCCAGGTTTTAACAATCCCTTAGGGAGAGTAAAGAGATGCCAACAGGAAGAGTCTATAAACTAATCATTTGTTTACAGCTTTTTGTTTGTGCATCCCAGAAGACACTTAGCTTCAGTATGTGTTTCTAAGACCACTGAGAGAGGGAAGATAAACAGTCAATGCAGAATTAATTGTGTGGTGTAATGTTTTTGTTCTTTTTCCTGTTCTAGTGTTTTTGTAACTGAATTTACCAGAACTACAGCACAACTGCATTTTCAGTCTCTCAGTAGGAGGTAGACTAGCCTGTGGTTAACTTTGAAATTTAAAACGTTAAGAGCATTAGAAACACATGCAAGCATCAGTCTTTTCTGAACCCTCACAAAGAATGATGGTGATTAAGTATACCACCTTTTGAGGATGGGTTGTTTTATTTCCATCCCAACTGACCATTCTTTCTTCTTTAGTCTCTGAAACTTTTTTTCTAAGAATTGCCTGTGTAGTAACATTGCTAAAATGTAAATGCCAAAAGCACTAAATATTGTGTAGCACTGTTAAATCTAGTCTATTCGTGTGAACGAATACTCACATCACACTAAATAGAGTACTCACTGAATTTTGTAATGGCAGTTTCATACTACAAACACAAACACACACAAAAACACATCAGAGAGCCATTTATCAAACATGGTGGCCCTTTTTTTTATGTTACTAGGTTTAAGCATGATTTCAAATATTTTACTGATGTATGGGATATGTAGCGTAATAGATTTCATATATGGCATCTTGAAGCATTGAAAGATTTGAAAGTTGTACATTTTTACTTTTAAAGAAACAATTTTTGAAGTCAAGTCAAAGACATGCTCTTTTTTAAAGCCAGTTTTTCTCAAAAGGTGTGTTTTAAGGTAAAACGTAGCCTGCGGTGTAACTTTAGGATTTCACTGAATTTCAGGTGCTTTCATATTTGAAGTTGACTTTAAAAAGCCATGGAGCAGTCTTCACTGGTTCCAGACACTGAAGCTAGGGCTCTGGTTTGGAGTCCAGCACTCAAGCACCCATTGTCTGCTTCTAAAGTGTGCTAGAGTTCTTAACTTGAAGCTTAAAGTGTAATATATTATCTTATGTTAATACAAGTTACCTATTCCAGGTGTTAGTACACACACTACTGCTTTATGGGGGATGTTTAATGTCGCCCACCAAGTCAGTTCTATGAATAACCATTCATCAAATACTGCTGCTGTGGTTCCCCAAAAGAAACAGTCTGTGCTGTGCTATGAGGCATTATCACTTGCTGCTTGACAAATAGATGTATAAGGATTTAGAACTGAGTGTTAATAGCGTGTTAATAATACCTTTGTATAACATGATGTAAAACTGGTCAGTACTATATCTAAAGCTTTTGTGGTTTATGATGTTTTAACTTTAAACACAGAATAAATTAAAATGAAAACAAAAGTTGTTTTTGTCTCATTGATAAAGCATGGAGGGTACAGCTGTTTTTACTGATAGGCCACACATTAGCTCATTTTTCAAACTTAGAAAATGTGTAAGAATCCAGAAGATAGCAGTAGTATCCCTTAGTGCCATGAAAGTAACTGACTCAGAACTTAGAGGACATACAGCATTAGAGCGAAATTATTCTCTGAAGCTGCCTTTATTTTTTTAAAGATTTATTTATTTGAAAGAGTTACATAGAGGAGAGGCAGAGAGAGAGAGAGAGAGAGGTCTTCCATCCGATGGTTCACTCCTCAATTGGCCGCAACAGCCAGAGCTGTGCCTATCCAAAGCCAGGAGCCAGGAGCTTCCCCCAGGTCTCCCTTGCAGGTGCAGGAGCCCAAGCACTTGGATCATCTTGTACTGCTTTCCCAGGCCACAGCAGAGAGCTGGAGCTGGGAGTAGAACCTGTGCCCATAGGGGATGCCGGCGCTTCAGGCCGGGATGTTAACCCGCTGTGCCATAGTGCCGGCCCCTTAAGCTGCCTTTAGCAAGACAAAAATGCCAGTTGCACCCCTCTGAGTTTCTAGTTTTGTCATGAGACTAGAAAGGTGAAGTTTCCTATCTCCCCCATGGGATGGCTTCTTTGTTTTACCATGAGCAGGCTAGACAGGATTATAATTCCAGCCCTCTGATGGGTTGGTTTTGTCTCCTCTCTGATTGTTAGCTATTATTCTGCTCCCTGGAATTGTGCTTAAAAGTCCGCACTTTAGGGGCTGGTGTTGTGGCATAGTGGGTTAAGCCACCACCTGCAATGCCAGCATCCCATATGATTGCTGGTTTGAGTCCCAGTTTTTCCACTTCCCTTCCAGCTCCCTGCCTGGGGAAGCAGAGAAAGGTGGCCCAGGTGCTGGGCCCCTGCACCTGTATGGAGACCCAAAGTAAGATCTTGGCTCCTGGCTTTGGCCCAACCCAGCCTTAGCTGTTGTGGCTATTTGAGGAGTGAACCAGTGGATGAAACATCTCTCTGTGTAACTCTGCCTTTCAAATATATATATATATATATATATATATATATATATATATATATAAATACTCCATTTTGACAAGTTTCTTGGGTTTTTCTCTCTGGGAGAGCCCCGCTCTTGATACAGTGGGAAGTTACTGATATAAGTAAGTAAAACTGCTCACACACACAAAAAAACCCCTGAATTATCGCATTTATCATTCTTATCTCCAAGATTCAAGATTGCTTTGATCCGTTTACCATAGATAATGTTCACATTTTTAATATTAGCCACCAGGAAGACTGAAGAAACTGAAGAAAGCCTGGTTAAAAGGTTGAGGAATGCTTTGATAATGCATTCCAGATAGGAAACCATGAATTTCAGTGGCTGGGGACCCAGGGATTTTTCTCCCGCAGTGTAGAGTGGGAAACTTGGGTTGTGCCACAGTTAAACTATGTAAGGAAGTTGTATTTGACGGGCAAGGTCCTTACAAATGGTTGGAGATTGGGATTGGGCTGGGTTCTAAGAGATCAGATCAGTATGGCACTGGTAAACTGGTAAAATAACTATTGTGAGAGTAATGGGTAGAATAGGGTGTTCAGAGACTAGGGTTTTAGAGGTGAAGCAGTTCTGTGCAGTGACACTAAGTACAGTTATAGAAAGGGGGTGGAGGCCTGAGAACTCTGACTATTCCAGAGTGTTGTGTTCTGGATCACCCAGATAGAAAGAACCAGCAAGACTCACCGAAATGCAAAGAACAAAGGGACTTTATTTGTAGGTCCAGCATGCTGGGCCCTGGCCTCCCATGCAATGCAGTGCTGAGAGACCAAGACCCCCTTCTCTTTGTTCCTGGGGTTTTTATAGTCCCTGGGCAAACAAGTATTACATGCTCATTCCTTCTTTCCCCTGGCCCTGCTGGACCAAGGATGGCCCACCTTATTGGTTGCCCCCACCTGGCCCTGTGGGACCAAGGACTGTCCAGGGTCAGCTTTCATCACAGGGGAAGTGTCCTGGGCCTAGCCGGTTCCTTTGTCTTGTGAGAAGCCTGTCATGGCGTGGCTCTGGCCTCTCACATCCCCCTCTGACAGGTAACTTAAACAGAGGAATTCTCCTCTGGATTGGACGAAAAGGATTGGTACTGTTGCTTTACAACCATGAGGTGGACGGTGTTCACTCTTCCTTTACAAAGTTTACAAGCTTATTAAGAATACAGGGGCCTATGGTCAAAGCTAACAAAAGCATCACAAGGGGCCCGAGAAGGGTGGCTATAAGGGTGGTCGGCCAAGGCGATCATTTAAACCAGGCCTCAAACCATCCCTCCTGTGACATCCGCTCCCTTCCTCGTCTTATTAAACCTTTCTACACCTTCGCTATGTTTTCTCGGACTACCCCTGTATTATCAGCATAAAAGCAACATTCCTCCGTCCTCCAAGTATATGTGGGCTTTAAGGCCTTACTAGTTATGAGGCCCAGACCTATTTATTTATTTTACATGGGGTACATAAGAGAGGTGTGAACCTCCTTGGGAAGGCACCCTGTTGACTGTCATTACCCAGCTGGCCTGGGAGGAGAGCTGGCCGGGTAAAGGCAGTGGCATTGCTAACAGGAAATCGACAGTTCTGCCTGCAGTGTTGCTGACCCTACTCGGCCGTCCCCTCAGCTGCGGTGGTGGCTTTGGAAGCCGGGCCGAGTGAAATTTTCAGTTTAGAGCTGACAAGATCTGTGGCTCTGACCTGGGTGTCCTTCACCTTCAGGGCAGTCCCATTTCCAGAGATCCAACTCTTGGCTGGCAGAGCTGCCAGGGCTCTTCGTAAGCTGACTTCTGCGAAAGCCCTGAATTTCCACGTCGAAAACCAACGCAGTGGACTGGCCTGTTGGTCTCCTTGATGGCAGATCACTGTATAGAGCAGCCATTAATAGGCCTGCCAGCTATCTTTACATTGTTCCTGGTGCCTAGCTTTCTTTTCCTCCTGGTTTTTTTTGTTAAAGCAGACCAGAGGATCTATGTCAAGGGGATGCTCAAGTCCCATCTCTAATCGTTGTGGCCTAAACTAGAAGTCTACAGTCACAGGCATGTTCTGATAGTTTTTATTTCAAGGCAAACAATGCCCATGAGGAAAGTTATGCCCCCATTTTAAACCTTTTTTTTCTTTTTCTCTAGTTTGGTCTGAAAAGGAGGTTTTGGCTGTTTACTGTGCCCATGGCGAAGTAAGCCTAGCTGTGAAATTATAATTTAAACTCTCCTTTTGGCTATATTATTATTACAGAAAATGTTAGCCATTTTTACAAGATCTAAAAATCAAACTGTACATCTACAGAGTTCTTTAGAATAGTCAGTCGTCCATCTTAAAGAGAATAGAGAAACAAGGGAGCAAGCCCCAGATTGTTTGCTGACAACAGCAATATCAAATGGAAACTTAGCAAGTAATTTTAACCATCAGATAACAACTTAGGAAAACATTTACCAGAAGGTCCAATGCCTTCTATAAATTTTAAGAATACAAGTATTTAGAAACATCTTTTAAATATTTAACATGGTATAGCTAGTTTAACTAGCAAACTCAAGCACAAACATATAAAAACAATTTTAGTTTTTGTAACCAACAGATTTAAAACATCTGATACAGAGATTCAGGTCACATGAATCAAAATGTATCTTTGATTAAGTTTGGCAGTTTAAATTTATGAACAATCTTTTATCTATAAGCCAATTAAAATAAAGCTCTTGATATATTTTCCCGTGTAGACATGTGTATACACATATAGCATACAAGATGGAACAATAAAGTAGTATTAGCATTAGCCTTTAAAATCTTTAAATTTTTTCTAAATTACCAATTGATTTAATTACTTTCTGCTCTTAGTAACCTCAGTTAACCATACTTTTCTTAGTTGGTACCTGTAATACACTATTGGCTTTATCTGTTTACAGAGCCATCCCAAAGTACTGAATACAATAGAGGTGGCTGGAAAAAGTCCATTGGAACATATTCAAAACTGGGGATGACAAAAGACTTTAAGTAGTTACATTTAAACTTATTATAAACTTAACAAGAAGCACTTGCTTACTTTACATAGCATTTTTGAAAGCACTTGTAGGATTTTACAAAGCATTTAACCCTTTTATGCCTTTAGGGCCCTTTAAAAATTTTTTTTTATTAAGATAATCATCATGTGAGCCAGCGCCTTGGCTCAATAGGTTAATCCTCCACCTTGTGGCGCCGGCACACCAGGTTCTAATCCCAGTCGGGGTGCCGGATTCTGTCCCGGTTGCCCCTCTTCCAGGCCAGCTCTCTGCTCTGGCCCGGGAGTGCAGTGGAGGATGGCCCAAGTGCTTGGGCCCTCCCCACCATGGGAGACCAGGAGAAGCACCTGGCTCCTGCCATTGGATCAGCGCTGTGCGCCAGCCGCGGCGGCCATTGGAGGGTGAACCAATGGCAAAAGGAAGACCTTTCTCTCTGTCTCTCTCTCTCACTGTCCACTCTGCCTGTCAAAAAAATAAAAATAAAAATTTTTAAAAATTTTTAAAAAGTAGTGGCTCTTTTGGTTTTAAATTTAAATTTCTTTAAACTTCATGTCTAGTTACATTTTACCAAATTATCATAAAAGCCATAACTCTAGCGATTTTATGTATGAGACTGTTACTTATCAAGTATGTCTCCCTAGACTATAAGTTGAATTTGAGCCTAGAATTTCACCAAACAAGTGTCCCAAGCTGTATCCAGTCGGCAGTCAGATACTTGGTACCGTCTCTGAAAGTTGTTCAGGCAGCAGCAAGACGGGTCCCAAGAGTGACTGTGGGCCAGGGGCCTGGGGTGTCATGGGTTAAAAGCTCACTGGAGGGGCCTGTGCCCTGGCTTACTTGGCTAATCCTCTGCCTGAGGCACTGGCATCCCATATGGGCACCGGGTTCTAGTCCTGGTAGCTCCTCTTCCAGTCCAGCTCTCTGCTGTGGCCTGGGAGGGCAGTGGAGGATGGTCCAAGTGCTTGGGCCCTGCACCCATGTGGGAGATCAGGAAGAAGCACCTGGCTCCTGGCTTTGGATCAGCACAGTACCGGCCGTGGCAGCCATTTGGGGGTGAACCAATGGAAGGAAGACCTTTCTCTCTGTCTCTCTCACCGTCTAACTCTATCTGTCCAAAAAAAAAAAAAAAAAACCTCACTGGAGATGGTTAACTTGATTTAGGAGACTTTTTCAAGTTATCACCGCCCCATGCGACAGGCAGCTGACGTTTCTTCCTCCTACCCCAGCAAAGGGGTGGAGTTAACATACCACAAACCAAAGAGAGTTGAAAGTCTAAAATGTCCCTCTTTTACTTAGAACAGTTTTATGTTTGCAACCCTTTTAAAGTTTTTATCATACAGTTTAGAACAGTTGGTTTTGAATCGAATTTTCCCATAATGTATCCCCTTTGGTCAGTGTCTTAAAACAAGAGACAATAGAACAGGCACTGATCCGGACTGTGATGGATTCACCTAGCCGCACCAGGGGGCTGGGGGAGGCATCAGAAGCCTCCCCTTCCACACAAACAGGGTTTTTTCAGCACTTGCTAATGGCACAGTGGGGTGAGTCTATGGGCCCCTGGGGAGCTGCTCTTTGTACCCCCCAACCCCGGCCCCCTCTACTGGCCCTACTACAGCCAGTCACTGCTGATAGGGAGGATGATAAATTAAATCTTCAGCATTGCCCTGTAAAATGGAATAGAGTGGTGCCAAGGCTGAAGTCTTAGTTTTATTTTTATCTGCTTTGCTGGGATGGATGGCTAAAATCTTCGGAGTCTATTCTTGAAGGGGTAAGGAGGGCTTTGACCAGGAAAGGGAGTTTCTACCAAATCGTGCCAGACCAGGATGTAGGGCAGCTGGTCAGTGTGACCATGGTGCCCTGGCATCAGTATCTTCTCTTTGACCCTGCTTATTCTTTTTTTTTTTTTTTTTTTGACAGGCAGAGTTAGACAATGAGAGAAAGACTCCTCTGCTAGTACCTTAGAGTCTGTAGCCCTCTTATGAAAAGACTGGGTCTTGGTGTATTACCCTACAAATAAAGTCCCACTACTGTGAGGGGCCACTTCTAGTGGGTCTCTCCAACTAGGCGGATTCCAGATGAGCCCCCAAATGTTGTGTTCTGGATCACCCAGATAGAAAGAACCAGCAAGACTCACCGAATGCAAAGAACAAAGGGACTTTATTTGTAGGTCCAGCATGCTGGGCCCTGGCCTCCCATGCAATGCAGTGCTGAGAGACCAAGACCCCCTTCTCTTTGTTCCTGGGGTTTTTATAGTCCCTGGGCAAACAAGTATTACATGCTCATTCCTTCTTTCCCCTGGCCCTGCTGGACCAAGGATGGCCCACCTTATTGGTTGCCCCCACCTGGCCCTGTGGGACCAAGGACTGTCCGGTGTCAGCTTTCATCACAGGGGAAGTGTCCTGGGCCTAGCCGGTTCCTTTGTCTTGTGAGAAGCCTGTCATGGCTTGGCTCTGGCCTCTACAAGAGTACTGTCTGAGCCACCAGCATGGCCACTAATACTTTACACATGGTGGCTGTAGAGCTGGGATGCCAAGGACGGCCATGAGTTAGGGGCCAGATCAGGAACTTGGAAGGCTAATCTCAAGATCTGGAATGTCAAGTGTCCCTTAGAAAGGAAGGACTTTCCTGTACTTGGACGAGGAGTATTTTGAGGGAGTTGTAAAAATAGTAGAAGGGCATGGCTTTGAAAACAGACTCGGGCATCATTAGTATGCGGATGCAGTTGAAGAATTAGGCAAAAATAGAATCCCCTGGGGGAGAGAGTGGAAAAAGAGACACACAGTGGCACTGCTCTTCTTAAAATGTTTTTGTCACCTCCAAAATCTGTGTGTTGGAAACTTCATTCCTAATGCAATGGTGTTGGGAGTTGGGCCTTTTGGGAGGTGTTTAGATCCCAGGAGCTCTGCTGTGATGAAAACATCAATGCAACTATGCAGAGGGCTTGTGGGAGCGAGGTCAGGCTCTTTTCTGCTCTTTTGTCATGTAAGGAAATGGTGACCTTGGCACTAGAGGTTGAGTTTGTCAGTGGGTTTCCTGGTCTACACAACTGTGAGGGAACATATGCCTGTTATTTATAAACTACCCACTCTCTGGTATTATATTATCTATTCTGTACAAAACAGACCAAGGCTCCTCAAGAACAATAATATTGGGTCCAGTGCCATGGGCAGCAGATTAAACCGCCATCTGCAGCACCTCAATCCCATATGGGTGCCGGTTCTAATCCCAGCCGCTCCACTTCTGATCCAGCTCCTTGCTGACGTGACTGGGAAAACAGCGGCCCCTATACCCATGTGGGAAACTCAGAGGAAGCTCCTGGCTCCTGGCTTCTGCCCAGGCCAGTCCTGGCTGGTGGGGCCATTTGGGAAGTGAACCAGCAGATGGAACATCAATCTGTCTCTCTCTGTCTCCCTTGTTCTCTGTAACTCTGCCTTTCAAATAAATAAATAAAATCTTTTTTTTTTTTTTAAAGAACAGTATATTTAAGAGTCTGGTAAAATAATCTATTAAGACACTGAAAAGGAGAATGAAGCCTCACTTCGAGCTTCCTGCAGGGGTTCCCAGTGGCTCAATCCCCACTGTCTTTATCTACAATACATAAATATTGGTGGAATGAGAAGGCCATGCCAAGATGGTTGCTGGCAAGTGAGTGTCAGTTACTCAGGAATGACTTTGGAAACCACATGGCAAAGGAGCCTGCCTGGCAACAGGCTGTGATTGGTTAGAGCATAAACTGCCCCTTGACTGGATTGGCTGCCTCAGCTATATAAGCTGCTGTACCAACTGAAATAAATGAGTCTTCAGGCTGTTGCCTCTGGCCTGCTTTCACCCGGCTCCTGGGGTCTGTGTGGTGACTTTGCACTTCTTGCCCCCAATGTGCTCCTTCTCTCAGAATGAATCCACATCAACATCTGGTGCCCAACATGACTGAGAGAGAGCATGTCGGACTCAGCGAGGTTCCCCCTTGATTTCATTCAGTAAGTAGACCCTCGGTGTTTTGTGTGCTGTTCGGTTCTGTGACGTTGTGCACAGAACCTCCTCCTATGCCTCTTTCCTTGTGCTTGTCCTCTAAGTGACCCCAGGTTAGGCACACACTGCCCAGAAGCATAATACCACTTCTTGGCTCCTCCTTTTACTTTTGGTTTGCCCAGCGAGTTCACATAAGGGACTGATCATCCCAGAATTCAGAACAAAGTCATCTTCCCTCACTTGAGAGAGGTGATGCTCTGGAGACACCATGTGGGCATACAGCCTTGACCTAATGAATCAAGGAAGTCCCCCACTAAGCACAGAACATACTTACAATCTGATACACCATATATCCTCATGAACAGGCTCGCATTGGAGTAGCTGCCTATTTTGATCAGGTCAGAGATTTGTCACTTAGAGCCTTAAAAAATATAAATCCTCCTAATTATACTCAGCTCTTTAGAAACCTAGTTCAAGGCCCAGCCAAATGGTTCCCCAGTTTCCTTGCCAGAGCCTTGGAGGCAGTAGAGAAAAGATTACCACTTGGCCCTGATCAAGACAATTTGGTCAAACAATTAGTTTGGGAAGGTGCTACCAAAGAGGCAAAAGCTGCAATCGCCCCAGTCCATAAATGGATAGTGGCTACATAGGAGGTAAACCCTGTTGATACACCCATACAGGCCCTAACTGCAGCCATTAACAAATTGAACACAAAGAAGTCTAATGATCCTCCGGTTTGTTGGGGATGTCAGGAAACAGAACACCTATGATGAAACTGCCCAAATGCTGACAGGGCAAGCCCAAAATGCTGTGTCCTAGATGTAAAAAAGGCTTTCATTGGGCAAAAGATTGCAAGACCAAGTCTTTAAACTCCCAGCAGGGTGGCCCTCAGCCCAGCAAGTAAGAGGGAGTCCTACCACCATTGACTGGTTGATGCCTATCTTCAATCTGAGGCCAAAATTCACCCTATACTTAGATGACACTGCCTTTGTGGGTTTAATTGACATGGGAATGGATGCCACTGTCTTAAAAGCAAGGGGTGCAAGGAAAATGCAACATTGGAAGATAGCACCCTGGCCTGACCTCCAAGGCATTGGAGGATTAAAATTGGCTGATCAGGTCATCACACCTGTAATGTGGCGAGATGACAGTGGAGATATGAGAACCATCTTTCTGCTAATTGCTGAGGTTTCCATGACCTTATCGGGGAGAGATGTGCTCTCACAAATGCAAGCGGTTCTTACTAAAGATCATAAATCTCCACGAGCCAACAGTTTTAATGGAGAGCCTACAAGTAAGATTCACTCCCAATTCTAGGGGCCACTGCTCACCTCATACAAAATCCAGGCCCAATCCCATTGAATGGAAAAAAAACAGGAAACATCTGGGTAGAGCAGTGGCCAATATTACAACCCAAACTTGGCATCCTTAGAGAATTGGTGCAGGAACAATTGGAAAAGGAACACATAGAGCCTTCCGCTAGCCCTTACAACAGACCCATTTTTGTGATACCAAAGAAACAGGGAAAATATAGGCTACTACAGGATTTGAGAGTCATCAACAAAATTATAAAAAAGATGGGAATATTCCAGGCTAGCATTCCCCATCCAGGGGCCATTCCTAATGGATACCACATAGTTATCATTGATATCAAAGATTGCTTCTTTTCCATTCCCATCATGGAGGAGGATAAGGCCTACTTCACCTTTACAGTATGGGAGCCCAATTTCCAGTTCCCCGCAAAAAGATTTCAGTGGACAGTACTCCCACAAGGCATGAAAAATAGCCCTGCCATTTGCCAAAGATACATTTCTCATGCGACCAGCACACTTAAAGATCAGTGCTTGGTCATACATTATGTGGATGATATCTTATTTGCTCATGAGAATGTGGCAACTCTGAAGGCCTAAGTGAAACAGTAAGAAATTTACAATTCCTGTTTTGCCTATTGCCACAGAAAAGGTACAACATTTTCCTCCCTTTCAATTCCTGGGTATCAAATCTCCTCCCATATATCTCCAATGGGCCCAAACCTAAAAGTCAACCATAAATACTCAATGAACTTCAGCAACTACACGGCCAAATCAATTGGCCTAACACCTGCAGAGCTTAGACTGCTATTTGATTTACTTACTAAGGGGAATAGCTCTTCCTCAAAAAGCACATTGACATTAGCAGCTGAATCCACTATAGAAAAGATCAACACCCAGTTGTTGGCCTCTATTTGCCATAACCATTTCTACCCTCAAGGCCCCCTTAGGAGTTATTCGGCAACAACACGGACCACATAGCCTGAAGTGAGTATCGAAAAATAGTTAACAAAGTAGATGCCGTCCTTATGATGGGATTTAAATTAAGATATTATGCGAATAAGATATTTAACACAGAGCTAGACATAGTGGTCCTACCCCTATCACAATTAGAACTGTCCACATTGAATAGCAGAATAGAACACTCTTTCAAACTTTAATGATAAATTTTCCAGGACAGGTTGACAATCACCTTCCAGTGGACAGACTACTCCAGATGTTACAAACCTTAGAAATAGACTATCCAAAACATGCTTTCCCTGCTGGCCAACCTATATCCATGGCACCGTGTGTGTTTATGGACGTCAACAAAGTCACTATTTGGAGTAGTGAGCAAATCCTCAACAGAAAAAGATAAGATCCATGTAGAACCCCATGGGGGATCAGTACAGTTGGGAGAAATAAGGGCAATAGTCAAGGTTCTACTCCTTAGCCAGGATGGGCTGGTAAATATATTTTCGGACAGCAAATACTCAGTACAGGTATCAAAGATGATCCCTTTTGCAGTCTTTAACCCGACCAATAAGCCAATTGACCAGATGTTCACAACACTTAAAGAGCTAACTGAGAATAGAAAACACCCATGATTTATCTCACACGTAAGATCACATACTGGGTTACCTGGCTTTATTTTCCAAGGCAACAAAAAGGTTGATTGTCTTATCTCCTGCAACATGGCTCCCATCAGACACCTAGAGCAAGCCCGTAGTCTATACCAAAAATTTCATATGTCAGCAAGCAACATAAAATTGCTTTTCCTAGAGCTAACAATGACCCAATGCAAACACCTAGTGCACTCTTGCAAGAATTGTGCCCCCCTCGCCCTGTTAGGCCCACTGCACCAAGCAGGAGTGAACCCGCGAGGCCTTGCTCCTAATAAGCTCTGGCAAGTGTACATCACCCACATTAACTCCTTTGGTAAACTTCAGTTTGTCCATGTGTTGGTAGACACTTATTCAAAGGTTGTATTTGCAACAGCCCAGTCCGAAGAAAGGGCTAGTAATGTGATAAAGGCGGTTAAGTCAGCCATGCTGGTCCTTGGTGTCCCTGGACCATAAAGACAGATCACAGGCCAGCGTATACATCAGAGGAATTTAATTCCTTCCTGAGGTCCTGGAACATACAGTCTGCCACAGGTATTCCATACAACCCACAGGGACAGGTGATCATTGAAAGAACTCATAGGACAATTGAAGATCTCTTACAAAGACAGAAAAACAATTATATGCCCCAGACCCACAGCTTGCTTTGACTGAGGTCCTTTTCACTATTAATTTTCTTACTTTTGATTCCCAAGGGGTCATCCCAGCTTATAAACACTGGGGATCCTTTCCATCCCAGACCCCAGCCCCTATGGTTAGGTGGAAAGATTCCCCCAACAGGAGAATGGAAGGGACCACATCCTCTGCTAACCAAGGGCTGAGGATATGCTTGTGTCTTTCTAGAGAATGAGGGACAGCCCATTTGGGTACCAGCCAGAAATGTCAAGCCTGCAACTGACAGTCAACCAGAACCAGCTGAACAAGACAGAGAGTCGCCTTGTTAGTGGACGCACCTGCTGCCGACTGTCAAGCTGCTGCCCTATCCTCCTGCCCTGAGGAACTGCCCACAGCCGCATCAGCTACTGTTCTATACCCCACACAGCTCTGGTCAGCCACTCAAATGGCCCACAGCCTGTGTGCAGTCACGCCATTCCTGATTACCACTGTTCCTCATTCCTACTCCTATCTAAGCAAGTACTCCTGTGGTCTCCCATTTTGAGCACTGGTTAGTCAACGACAGGTAAGATCCCCTGGAGGACAACCTAAGACAGGCACAGCCACATACGGAGACCATGTGGAAATGGGGCCAACAATGGTATGGTCAAGGATCATGCCTCCCATTACTCAAAAATAAACGAAAAGGGGGAAATGTGGTGGAATGAGAAGGCCATGCCAAGATGGCCGCTGGTAAGCAAGTGTCAGTTACTCAGGAGTGGCTTCGGAAACCACATGACAAAGGAGCCTGCCTGGCAACAGGCTGTGATTGGTTAGGGCATAAACCGCCCCTTAACCGGATTGGCTGCCTTGGCTAGATAAGCTGCTGTACCAGCTGAAATAAACGAGTCTGCAGGCTGCTCGCCTCTGGCCTGCTTTCACCCATCTCCCGGGGTCTGTGTGGTGACTCTGCACCTCTTGCCCCCACTGTGCTCCTCTGCTCAGAACAAATCCACAGCAACAAATATCCTTTCTAAAATAAAATCTTATCTACTTAAAAAAATACTAAAAAGGAACTGGTAAGAGAGTCAGGAATGTATCTGGAGGAGAGGCACATGCTAAAAGCAAACCAAGAAAAACTTGAGCAACTATTCAACTGAGATATATATATATATATATATATATATATTATATACATACATATATGTATATATATACACATGCACATATACATATATGTATATATGTGTTCAGATCTGACTTAAGAAATTGTGGCAACAGGAATCCTTTGCAGTAGTCCATGTATGAAAGGAACTGAATCTGTGCAAGGCTGGTAGTAGTGGGACAAATTGAAGAAATATTAATGGGAGTCAATTTGACAGGGTTTGGCAGTTGATTAAACATGGGAGATGAAGGACAATGGTGGGTGGCTGATGGACCCTGGGGGTGGGGAGCCTGTTGGGGGGACAGTTTGAGTGTAAGCCCAGGTGCATGTAAGGCCAGTGGAAACAGTCGATCTGAGTCTTGAGATGATCAGGAGAACCTAGGGCCTGTCCAATTGCTATGAATTGATAGTTGGCGATTATTTAACCACTCTGTATTCTGGCCTGCTGAATGGGAATTATAGTACCCACCTCTATTTAAAAATGCTCATTAAGCGAATTAGTAAACTTATAGAGTTGGTAACTAGTCACGCATCCTCTTTCCTTCTTGATGACACAGAGGCCTTCTTGATGACAATGTGGTCAGGATTTCCTCGTTCAGTGGTAAAGTCAGTTGAAATGAGGAATCACAAAAACACACTCTGATCCTGCACTATCCCTAGGTGAGGCAAAAGGTTTTATTCACTGCATATAGATCCACTAGAGTCACAACTCATTTTTTTGCAAAAGTCAGACATAGTTATGCAATTTATAGTTTTGTTTTCTTAAAATCAGAATAAGAAAATAATATTGCAAAAATTTTTGCTATATTGACCATCCACAGTACCAGATTTGCATTTTAGGCATTATTCTATTAGTACTATATTTTTCCAATATATATAATATGTGTTTTATAGTTAATTACTGTAAGGTTATTAAATGTATATTTTACAGTTACCTCACTTGTCCCTAACTAGACAGGAATTTTAGCATTTTGCCTTTATCAAAATTTTACAAAGCATTCAACTAATTTTTATAAGGATTTCTTTAATTTGAAAGAGCAACACAGAGAGAGAGAGACAGAGAGAGAACAATAATGAGATCTCTCCATCCACTGGTTCACTACCCAAAAGGTTGCAACAGCCAGGTCGTAGCTATGTCAAAGCCAGAAATCAGGAATTCCATCCTGGTCTTCCCTATGAGTGGTAGGTACCCAAGGACTTGGGCCATCTTCTGCTGCCTTCCCGGGTGTTGGATGGGCCGTGGAGCAGCTGGGACTTCAACCAGTACTCCAAGATGGGATTGTGGTATTGGAAGCAGCAACTTAACCCACTGAGCCACAACACTGGCCTCTTACCTAATTTTTTAAAGCAATCTCTTTTCACATTCATCATTTCTCTGTAATATTTAAAGTATGGAATTAAAATGTTAGGGAGAACTAGAATACCAAAACACACAAGTCATTCAGTAGGAACAGACACAAGGTACTCATTCTGTCTTTGACTGTGTACTCCATTCTGGCAGGGACTGGGCGTCTTTTCTGGGGGCAAATTAAATTCTCAGTCACCGTCTTACACCTGCTGCCCTTTTCTTCCCTCCTGGAGTTACAGGACTGACCCCTCTGCCCATTTGCAAGGAATCTCCTGGGCTTTGCATCCTGTCTCCTGCCACCTTTTCAGCAAACTGGAGCCACCAGTGACTTCTCCACCTGCCTATTCAGCCCCTCCCTGTCACCTGCACTGTGCCCTCTAGCATTGAGATGTACTCATCACACACAAGCCATCCTCCCCGGCCTCCACTGGACTGCAGACCTCCCAGGTCGTCACCTCGGGAACGGCACTGACACGCAATCTGGAAGTCATTTTCCAGTTCTCAGCTTTTCCTGACCTCCCTGCAGCATTGGGTGTAGTTGCACATCCCTTCCTGGAAGTGTCTCCTGGTGTTACTGACTTTATTTCTATCTGATCACATTTCCATCTTATTTATAGGCTTATCGCGCACATAAATGTCAGAGTTCCCCCGGGCTGAGTTCTAACCCCCTTTTACTGTCTCCTAATCCTATTTGTGACTTCATCCACCATCTCTCTACCATTAAGACCTACATTTCTCTCTCTCTCTCTCTCTCTCTCTCATTATTTATTTGGAAGGGGAGAGAGAAAAAGGGAGGGAGAGAGAATTTCTCATCTACTGATTCATTCCCCAAATGCCCATTAACATTCCTGTTGGATCAGGTTGAAGCCAAATGGCAGGAGCTCCTTCTTGGTCTCCCCCATGGATGGTAGGACCCAACCACTTGAGCCATCACCTGCTGCCTCCCAGAGTGTGCATTATCAGGAGGCTGGACTTGAGAGCATAGCCAGGCCATGAACCCAGGCTCCCTGATATGGGACGAGGGCTTCCCAGGTGCCACCTAAGTGCTATGGTAAATGACTACCCCACTCTTCTGTCTCTTGAGCCAACTGCCTTCTCAGTATTTGCTCGTGGCTCTCTTAATTGCTGGTCAGATGCAACAACTGCAAAGTCAAATTTATGATTCTCTGGAGCTCATGATCCTCCAATGATTTTGCACAGTTGCTTCAGTTGGCACCTTATGTCCTATGTCTAACACATCATCAGGCCTTACAGATTTTACTTCTGAAATAGCTCTTGAAACCACACACACACTTTTATCCATTTTCTTATTTCTGCCAGCTGGCAATGCAGTGTCGTGGTCACAAGTGAGTCCTTTGAAATTAGTCTGTGTGTCTCGTTTTTTTAATCTGTAAAATGGGCATCAAAATAATAGTATCTATCTCATAGCAAACTTTTAAAGATTCAGGGAGTCAATACACAAGGCGTTTAGAATAGTGCTCAGTCCAAATGGCTCCCTTTCTCCAAAGGTGAAAACACAGAGGGTTTTGTTATCTTATATTTCATTATAGAACCTTGCAGAGCTCTTGGAAGTAAAGCTGAGAAAGTGTTGGGGAATCTGCTATGACTAGCTGCCCCTGAAGGTTTGACTGGCTGCATTGCTCAGACGGAGTCGCCAGTAAATCGTCAACTACAGTTCTGATTTTTCTGCTCCAGCACTGGTTCCCGAGGAGGTTTTGTGCAGGCCAAGAAAAACACTGCTGCTAATATGGACTGAAGGTTTGCATCTCCCCAAATTTCATAGGTTGAAGAATAATGTTAGAGCAGTCATATTAGGAAGTAGAACCTTTGAGAGGTCATCGCCGCTCTCTAAAGTTCAACGTTCCTGAAAAGAAAATCAAAGCCACAATCAAGGTGCAGATCCTGACTCCAGCTTACAGCAATGTGAACCCTGAGAGGCAGCAGTGATGTGGGAGACCTCGAATGTATTCCTGGCTTGAGGATTTGTAACTAGACTAACCCTCACTGGGCACCTGGGCATTGGAAGTGAGAACAAGCTGAGGGGAAGTGTGTGCATCTCTCTCTCTCTTTCTCTCCCTCCCTCCCTCTTCCTCTCCCCCCTTGCATGCACTCTCTCTCTCTGCTTCCCAAATATATAAATAACATTTATCTAAAAAAGAATAGTGCTCAGCATATATTGAAAATTTTCTACCATTATCATATTCAGACAGACTACGGAAATATGGCAATAGTGGCTGGATCTTTAAGTCTTTTCTCCTCATTGTCACCAAAATGATATTTTCAAAACTCCAATGTAATTGCTTGTAACATCTGAGTGGTCGTCCATTGATCCCAGAAGCAAGGCTGAGATCTCTACCCTAACTTGTGACGTTACGTTCTGCAAGGTTGCATTTGCCACCCTCTCCAGCACTGACTCCCAGCCTCCCCCCTGCACCGATAGCTGTGTCATCCCCAGTTACTCAGACATGTGGCCCTCACTTGGGCACCCCCATCCCTGACCCAAAACTTCCTCCCTTCTCCTGATCGCATAGTCACGTTTCTGATTTCAGCTCACAAGTCACTTTCTTAGGGAAGCTTTCTTTGAACACCTGCACCCTCTCCAGAGAGTTTCTTTGTTCCAGGTTCTCATACAATATTCTTCCTTTCCTGATCCCAAGCAAGAATTAAACATTCTTTGGTGGATGGATTTATTTGATTAAATGCCATCATCACCCCTAGGCTAAATTAATTAATCATTAAACAACTTCGCCGGCAAGCTGCCTATATTCAATCTCCTTGTTGGAACCAGAGACTCTAAAATCAGAGGCCCGATTCCTGCCTCATCAGCGTCTCCTTAAATGAATGTCATTTTCATTCGTCAACAAACGCAAAAGGGCATGTTAACGAGATCCGTATTTTGCAGGCCTCTACTGCCTCCTGCATCTTCTGTATCCCTTTCACTCTTCCATCCTTTCTGTAGAGGTCAAGGGAACCTGTCAAATGCTGTCAGAACAGCTTTTGACCACAAGGTGGCGACAATTTTCAAGGGAACAGGTGAGGTCAATTTCAACTCAGGTCGGATTAGAGGTGTGTTGCTTCTGAAGAGTGTTGATGGGTTGAAGTTAGGTGATTCTATAGCACCCTGTTTTGTGTCACAGGTATTTTGCCCAATCCTCTACAGAAAGTGGCCAGGGTGGACATGCACATCCTTGATCAAACCAGCAGATTTGACAGCGAAGGGGAAGAAGGTAGCTCATCCATCACTGGCCAGGATGACAGGTGTAAACCAGGACTGTGCTGCTCATACAGTGACATCCTTTCTCTCCATCTAAAGCCAAGATGAATTAGCTACCAATGTTGACAGTCCCTCTGCCTCCCACGGATGAGGGGCTGAAATCAGAAAAAAGTGCCCTCCCAAATAGCATTTGGACAGTTTCAGAAAATGAGCAATGAAACGACGGCTGATCCAAAGCCCATGTGTTTACAGTTGGGAGCTAGGGAACCCTTACCTTGTTGCTGAGATGTGATGGAAGTACTAGGGATGTGTGTTGGGTAGTGTCTTCAGTTTGTAAAATCCGTTTTCCATGTACAAGGGTCTTCAGAAAATTCAAGGAAAATACACATTTGAGAAACAAATGCATAGGTTTCAAAAAAATTTTGCACCAAAATTAATATATTTTAATTCTATTTTCCCAGATATCTTAAAAATTACTTTCTGTTGCCTTCGTTGAACTCCATAGCTTTGTGAGGGCTGAGAAATGTAGGGAAAGTATCATCCTTATGTTATGAGATACAGGGAAAGAAGTAGAGGTTGTTTGATCTACTGGCTAATATGCCTATCTCCCACATCAAAGTTTCTGGTTTCAAGTCTGGGCTCCTCTCCTGACTCCAGCTTCCTGCTAATGCAGACCCTGGGAGGCAGAGGTGATGGCTCAACTAAATGGGTTCTTGCCACTCACTTTTGGGACCCTGTATTGAGTTCCTAGCTCCTGGCTTCAGCCCCTAGCCAAAGGCCATTGGAGACATTCAGGGAGTGAACCATTGGGTGGGAGATCTTAGATCCATCTTATTCTCAAATAAATACTGTAAAAAATTGAAGAAGTTGAGGTTCAGAGAGGTAAAGTAGCTTGGCCATGCAACACACAATGGACTAAGGATAAGTGGATAGGATAAATGCCAAACCCTGGGACTCTTGCTTTATTGCTTAGAGAAAGGAAATTAATTTTCTTTTTTACTTGAATCATCAAGTCAGTTTATGCCATTCAGCATAAAAAGAACAAAAATACATATTCAAATACAAGCAAAAGATGAAACCCTACTTTGCATGAGTGCACTTGGCATGATTAACTAATCAAGATAGTAGGGATATTTGTTGTCTTCTGTTTCCTCCCCTAATAGAGAAACCAGCCGTGGAGTCCTGTGCTGTTGCTTTCCTTCCCTCTCCAGGGACTCAACAGGGTTGGACTCACTGGGGTCCTAAACCCAAACTGTCCAACAGAGAAGAACTTGTATCTCAGTCCATTTTGTGTTGCTGGTAATGAATAAAGAAAATAGGCTTATTTGGCCCATAATTCTGGTGGCTGAAAATTCCAAACAGCACAGTGCCAGCATCTGACAATGGCTCCCAGGCTGTCACCATGTGGTGGACAAGTGGAAGAGAAAGTGCAGTGTGCAACAGAGACCAAGCATGTGAGGTAGCCTCACTTTATAGCCTGCTCTCCTGGCAACTAGCCCCATCCCATGAGACCTAACCCAGTCCTGTGATATGGGCATTAATCCCTCCCAAAGTGGTGCCCCATGACCGCCTACTAGGCCCCACACTAGGTTCCATCACCTTTCAACACAGTCACATTGGAGAATGAGCCTCTGTGTGAGTTTTCGTGGAGACAAGTCCCATATTCAGGCCATAGCAATTTGCAAATGGCTGGGCAGGAAGGACCCAGCGGAATGTGGGTATTGTGGTTGGACTCCCGAGAACTAATAGCAGAAACCTGTGCTCGCCCAGCCCTTGGAAGTTGCAGGGCTCTGATGGGATGGTTTGGAGATAGTTGGCATCTAACCCAAAGATCCAGCTTTGGAGAGTACAGCCATTTTTCTGTGACTACCATTGGTCCTAGGGAGTGATGCTGTGAGTGGTAGGATATTCATCTTGGGCCTCCTGGGAACAACTGATGAGCATCTCAATGGCAGCCTTGATGGCCTGCAGAGTAAAGGCATTTGCTAAGTTCCCTGGATTGTATAGCTCCCTTTTGGGCCGTAAGGAGACAGATATGCTTGTTGGTAATGACTGACACTGAAACTCTCACCAACCTTGGTGAGTAGACTCAAAGTCACATGTCATTTGATTTAGAAACAAAGCAAAACAGCATACATAACAAATCTTGCACTGAGTGTTGTCAAGTGAATACACACTCATTAATGATTACAGGTCCTCAGTGCTTCTCTTCAGGCCAGGAAATGAAACACAGAAAGAAGCCCAGGACCCCAGCCTGCCTCGCCAACCTGCTGCCTCCCTCTCCCTCACCAGTGGTCCATTCTCTTGCTGAGCACTGTGCTCTGTGCTGCTACAAATGCTGGTCACCTACCTGGTCATCTCCCACCTTTAACTCAAGGTCCACCTCTTCCACACAGCTTTCCTGGGTCCTTGTGGTCCTATGATACCTCTGCTGATACCTCTAGTAGGTCTCTTCTCATTTGTTTCTCTTACTGAACCAGTGTTCTTGCCATACAGAATCACCTGTGGTGCTCCCTAAATGCCAAGTCTCAGAGGATGGAACTTAGAATTGTATTTTAAACATGTTTTTCCCCAGATTGTTACTGTCCTTTTTTTAATCTGTGTGTGCTGGCTGGCATGGTGTCCCTCCAGAATTCACGCCCACCTGCAATCTGTGCATGTGACCTTCTTGGGAAAGAAGGTCTTTGCAGATATTATAATCACATTAAGATGAGGTCATACTGGCTTACGGTGGACCCTGATCCAGGAACTGGAGTCCTAATAAGGAGAGGGCAATTCAGAGACACAGAGTGGCAACACCAGGTGAAGACAGAGGCTGAGACTGGAGCGATGCATCTACAAACCAAGGAGGCTGTGGATCACCAGCACCCACCAGAGGTCTGGAGAGAAGGAGGCCTAGGGCCAATTCTCTCTACAAGCCTGCGGAAGGGAATCAAGCCACTGACTACCTGATTTCTTACTTCTAACATCATGACAGAGAGAGAATAAAAGTCTTATCACCACCCATCTCTCTCTTTGCTACCTCTGTTGTCTTGGTTATTTATTTTTCTGTTCCTTTCCCTATACAGGAAGCTATACTTTCTATTTAAACCCTTGGGGTGTGAGAGTGGACCCATGTCAACATTTTTTGGTGACCTGGTAGGTGATCTTTCAAAAGATGGTCCCTACCTCATGTATCTTGGGAGACTGAGCCCATCTCTCTCTGTAAAGTGAGATTATTCCAGAATTTTCCCTTCCTGTCCTGTAGTGCAGCAACTGCACACACATATCACGCAGGACCCAATAAGCCACATGGCCAGTCAACACTGAGAAGGGTGGGAGCTAGTGTTCCAAGGGTCACCCTCTGGGTCAGCAGTAGCAGCTGTGCAGGGGTTCTAGGCTGGCATGTGTGATGCTGTGTGACCACACAGGCATTGAGGACAGCAATCTGCTCACAGCCTACTTGCTGTGTTCTTTACTCCTGTTCTCCCTGCCCTTGAGCTGCCTTTGAGCTTGGTTCTGAGCCCTTCCTAAGAGCCTTCTAGCTACCTGATAGTCCTTTCATAAACCCCTTTTCAGCTAAAGTCAGTCCCAGTTGGTTTCCATTGTCTGCTTCTAATAAGCCCAATGGTCACCGGTGGACATTTGCATTCTTCTTTTCGTTTTGTAAACAAGGATGCTGGTAAGCAAAGTCTAAAGACAGACACGACTGTTGGCTTCTCAGTACCAGGAACACAGGTGGTAGTAAGTGTTCCATCTTCTCCACCCTTCATGCTACTGGATTGAGTATTTTTCTCACCTCTATGTTCACTAAGTAGTGATTATGAGTCCTTAGTTACTCATCATTATTAGAGTTTTAGGACTGTTGGACTTCTTTAGCCATCACCACCATATTTCCCAGTTTCTTGTCATCTGGTTCTTCCTCCTGGTTTCCATTTTCCTTTCCCCAAAGTGCACCCTGTAATGGCTCATTTGGCAAAGGTGAACAAAAGCGCACGTTTGGTCTTCGTTTAAGCATGGCTCCATCTCACCCTCTCTCACATGGTGAGCTGCATATAAGATTGTAGACCATGCTTAGGTTCCATTAGCACTTTGAAATTATCATTCCATTGTCTTCCAGCCTCTATTGTTGGTGACAAAAAATGAAAAATTATAAATCTTCATCTCACTGTAAGCAATCTCTCCCTCTTCCTTCTATCCCAGTTTCTTTGCTGCCATACAGTTTGCTACTCTTATTTCTAGCAGATTTTTTTTTTTTTTTTTTTGGACAGGCAGAGTGGACAGTGAGAGAGAGAGACAGAGAGAAAGGTCTTCTTTTTCCGTTGGTTCACCCCACAATGGCCGCTGCGGCCGGCGCACTGCAGCCGGTGTACCGTGCTGATCCGAAGCCAGGAGCCAGGTGCTTCTCCTGGTCTCCCATGCGGGTGCAGGGCCCAAGCACTTGGGCCATCTTCCACTGCTTTCCCAAGCACATTAGCAGGGAGCTGGACCAGAAGCAGAGCACTGGGATTCAAACCTGCACTCAGATATGGGACACTGGCATGGCAAGCAGTGGCTTAACCTGCTTCATCACAGGGTCAGCTCACAGTTTTATTTTTATATATCGGTTTGACCCTGCCAAACATGCTTCCTGTGTGTGTGAAATCTTTTTTCTTCTCTTTTATTCTTGAATCTTTTTTTAAAAAGATTTATTTATTTGAAAGAGTTACACAGAGAGGAGAGGCAGAGAGAGAGAGAGAGAGAGAGAGAGAGAGAGAGATAGATTTTTCCATCCACTGGTTCACTCCCCAATTGGCTGCAACGTCCAGAGCTGTGTTGATCCGAAGCCAGGAGCCAGGAGCTAGGAGCCAGGAGCCAGGAGCCAGGAGCTTCTTCCAGGTTTCCCACGTGGGTGCAAGGGCCTAAGGACTTGGGCCATCCTCAACTGCTTTCCCAGGCCACAGCAGAGAGCTGGATCAGAAGAGGAGCAGCTGGGACTTGAACCAGAGCCCATATGGGATGCTGTTCTGCAGGTGGTGGCTTTACCCTCTATGCTGCAGCACCAGCCCCTCTTGAATATTTTTTATAACTCTCCACTCAATTCTCCTCTCAACTCATGTAAAAATGGTGGATATTCTCCCATGTTTTCATCTTGGTCACATAATCTTAAGTTAATTCTTTATATGCAAATAGATGAGATATAGTTTTGATCATTGTGCTGCAAAAATAGAATCAGATACATGCTTTTTGATACATTGCTCATGGAAACCTTCCAGATGCATAGGTAAAACTTTCATTCATTGCTTTTAAGACTTATTCTCTCAGCCTTTGTCTCCAAGGCAAGCACAGAAGAACTGTTATGATCCTAGTCTGCTGTTTGCATGGGGCTAGTGTCTGTTTGTACTATTTGCATAAACTCAAGGCAAGGAGAGAAAAAGATTAGTTTACTATCCTGTGGGGGTGAAAATACTATAATTTACCCAAACAATTTTTTTTAGATTTTATTTTTATTTATTTATTTGAGAGGTAGAGTTACAGACAGAGAAAGGTATTCCATCTGCTGGTTTACTCACCAAATGGCTACATCTGCTGGAACTGGGCTGATCTAAAGCCAGGAGCTAGGATCCTCCTCCAGGTCTCCCAAATGGGTGCAGGGGCCAAGCACTTGGGCCATCTTCTACTGCTTTTCCAGGCCACAGCAGAGAGCTGGATTGGAAGACAATCAGCCAGGACTAGAGCCGGCGCCCATATAGGATGCCGGTGCTGCAAGAGGAGGCTCAGCCCATTATGCCACAGTGCCGGCCCTTGTCCAAACACATTTTAACAATGAGTTTTCATTTTGTTTGTCCCTTTAAGTGATGTTGCAATAAACCTTGTTATACAAATAGCTGTATAGACTGTGCTTTTATTTTTGTGAAATATAGTAGGAGTCAGTACACTTTCCCTGTGAAGGGCCAAATAGAAAATGTGTTATGTGTGATAGGTCTTGTGGCCTTTATTTATCTCTGCTGTTGCCTCCAGGAGTCATCAAAAATATATAAACAGGGCCAGCGCTGTGGCATAGCGGGTAAGACCACCACCCACAGTGCCGGCATCTCATATGGATACCAGTTTGTCCCAGCTGCTCCACTCCCAATCCAGCTCTCTGCTATGACATGGGACAGCAGTAGAAGATGGCTCAAGTGCTTGGGCCCCTGTATCCATGTGGGAGCTCAGAGGAAGCTCCTGGCTCCTGTCTTTGGATTGGCCTAACTCTGGCTGTTGCAGCCAAACAGTGGATGGAAGATCTTTCTCATTGTCTCTCCCAGTCTGTGACTCTACCTCTCAAACAAATAAAAATCTTTTAAAAAATAAGTAACAATGATCCTGGTGGTGACGGGGTGGGGTGGGGTGAAGTTCTGCATTGGGGGTCAGTGGGTAAAGCCTCTAAGCTTGCATTGCCAGCATCCCATATCAGAGCACTGGTTCAGGTACCAGGAGATGTACTTCTGATCTAGCTGCCTGCTACTGTCTCTGGGAAAGCAGAGTATTTGGTCCTATTTCACCCCTGGGGGAGACCTGGGTGGATTTTCTGGCTCCTGGCTTTGGCCTGGTTTAGTCCTGGCTATTGTGGTAATTTAAGGATTAACTCAGCAGGTGGATGATCTCTCTGTGTCTCTGTCTCCCTTTCTGTCACTCTACCTTTCAAATAAATTAATAAAAGATTGAAATATATTTGAAAGTTAGAGTCACAGAGAGAGAGAGAAAGAGAGGCAGAGAGAGAGAGAGAGAGAGAGAGAGAGAGAGAGAGAGAGATGTCTTCCATCCGTTGGTTTACTCCCCAATTGGCAGCAATGGCTGGAGCTGTGTTGATCCAGAGCCAGGAGCTTCTTCAGGGTCTCCCATGTGGGTGCAGGGGCCCAAGGAGTTGGGCCATCTTCTGCTGCCTTCCCAGGCCATAGCAGAGAGCTGGATCAGAAGTGGTGCAGCCAGGATTCAAACCAGTGCCCATATGGGATGCTGGCACTTCGGACAGAGGCTTTACCCACTATGCCACAGCACCGGCCCTTAATAAATCTTTGAAAAACTGAACCTGAACAGGATTTGTGTCACAGATCAAAGTTTGCAAGCCCCAGGGATAGATGGTCAGAAGTGGTACATAATGTATCTTTTCCAAAGTTGTATTAATAATTGCCAGATTGCTTTCCAAAAAAAAAAGCTATGCTAATTCACATGTCTCCTAACAATGTCAACTCTTTTGGTTCAATCATACCCTTTTGCCTGAATCCCAACAACAAATGGATATGAATATTTTTAAGTTTTGTTAGTCCGAGTGATAGCACACTTTACATTTCCTTGACTATTAGTAAGTTGTCCATCCTTTCCATACGCTTGTTGGTGATTTGAATTTTCAGTGTCTGAATGATCTTCTTATGATCTGTCAATTTTCTGTTTTTTTCCATTTTGTCAATTTGTGAGGAATATTTGTATATTGCAGGTGTTTGCCTTTCTCTATTCTTTGTATCGATGCTGTTTTTCTGAGAAAGAATGATCTGTAAGTATTTTTCAAAGTTTTTTTATGGAGTCAAATGGATTAGTATTTGTCAAATAGCTCCTGAGTGTCCAGTCTTGGTTAAGAAGGTCTCTGTCATCTTAAACTGAGTGTATGCTGTGAGATGGGAATCACAGGAGGTTGTCATTGTGGACTAAGCTCCTGCCCGGGGCCCCTCAGATCAGGTTAAAAATCAAAAAGGAGTCACTCACACTGCAGTTCCAGGTCACTGAACTGAAACTAAGCTGTTATCAGACCTTCCAGGACGTCAGGAGTAAAGAGTTAATAGCCAAATGTCCCAAACGGGCAACTTCAGGCTGACAGGGTCATGAGTTTCTGTCTCCTCTAACACTTATACAAGAAAGGTTATTTGAAGCAACTGATGTCAACCAGTTTATTTTTCTGCTGTTCTGTTTCTGTCCCTGTCTAACAAGGAAAGTAACTTTGAAATGATCAATACACACCGTGTTCTCTGTTTTTGCTTTCTTCAGCCCTTCTGCCTCTATAAAACCAAGCTCTGCTGCTCAGCCCAGGTCATTGGAACACTTACTGTTTTTTATGCAATGAGTGCCTGCTTCTAGAATTGAAAGTAAAGCCAGTTAAACTCTTTAGGCCAGATGTTATATTTTGTTGTCTAGATTTTAGTGCAGACTTTTAATTTCATATTTAAGAACTCTTTAACCCATTTTGTGTTCATTTTTATACGATGCATGGATGGCAGATACCTTTAATTTGGAGCAAGAGGCGATTTTTGTTTTTTTGCCCACCCTAGACCCAGGAAAGATGACCAAATTTCTTGTCTCTTTCCTGAACCTAGATGCAGAATTTTTTAGACCCCCTTTCATAAGAAAGGTTAAATGATTCCTACTAGAGCTTGGTTCCAATTTTTCTGCTTCTCATGGATTGAAGACCAAGTCTCCTGTCCAGGTGGACTCTTAAAACATAGGGCTCCATGGCCTTCATCAGTGTCCAGCCTCAGTGGACCACCATGCACCAGGCCTGTGTCAGATCCTCATACCGCTCTGGGTCTGAGCTCTGTCTTTGCTCCTGGCTCCTGGTCATCTCCCTGTTTTTCCTTTTGCCGCTGGGTATGAATACTGTGATTAAAATATTGCATTACTTCCAGCTCTTCTGTGTGTTGGCCGTAGGAGCGAGAGTCTGTCTGCATCTCCTTATTGTGTGGTGCTGCCCAAAGACATTCCCAACCATGGACACAAGGAACACAGGAAACCAAATATACAGCACCTCTGGTCCTGGCATCCCCTGCTCCTCACCCCATAGGTGCTCTGCAGTTGTCGCCTGCAGTGCTATTTCAGCAGTGCCAATTCCCATTAAATGTTGGATTCTGTTCCAATTATATTAGCCAATCCCTCGCCCAAGGGACCCATAATCTTTAGAGTAGTCGTATTTTAAACTGGAACAAAAGTAGTTGGTTCAAATTCTTAAGTGCAGTCGTTAAACCGTTGAGGCATGCTTTTGAGAGAACTTAGTGTGCATGAAAGAAAAGAGACTGGGGAACCTGAGGCTAAAGTTCCATGAAAACGTGTAGTCCACTCAAGGGAGCCCACATCATGCTGTTTGTGGGATCACAAAAGAGCACCGAGCTCCAAGCATCTTCTTCTGTAAGTCAGAAAGTTACAAGTGCCTTTTGCTGTTTCTGATGCTTTGTTCCTTTTTCCCTCCTTCCCTCCTTCTTCCTTCCTCCCTCCTTCTTTCCCTCCTTCCTCCCTCCCTCCCTCCCTCCTTCCTTCCCTCCTTCCTTCCTCTCTCCCTCCCTCCCTCTTCCTTCCTTCCTTCCTTCCTTCCTTCCTTCCTTCCTTCCTTCCTTCCTCTCTCCCTCCCTCTTCCTTCCTTCCTTCCATTGTTTTTTTTCTTTTCCTTTTGCTTACATTTGTGAGGAGAGTGATGATCTAGGGAAACTGACCTAGACAACAGGTAAGAATCAAAGAATAGCCTCACATTTTCTAAAGGGAGAGCTGTGTTTATTTTTAAGAAACAATAACATTTTTCGAGGCTAGAATTAAGCCTGGGGGAGCCTAGGTAACATATAAATTGGGTACAAAATAAGATGTGATCATAAAATGATGCTAGTTTGAAGGGCATTTTATGAAAACAAATTTTATTATTTTTTTAGTCACACCGACATCATGCTGTTAGCTATTGGTAAAGAAGTGTCTGTTTCTAAAAGGCAGTTCACACACACCTGTAAATGTTTCAAGCATTGAAAAATATGATCTCAAAGTGCCTGTCTTCTTTTTCTTCTCATTGATTTTTTAGTTATTTTTAAATTATAGTCTCTGTGTAGGAGTTAGACTTTTGGTAATGGAAGACTAGGTAATTCCAGCTGATTCTCTTGCTAAAGATAACTTACAAAGCTAGATAAAATATGTAAATGTGGTTTATTAAATCAGTAAGAACTGAAAAGGTCATGAAGATCTGGGAAAAGGTGGAGACCAAGAGTTGAGCCTGGTAACTGGGACTACTCTCTTCCTGGGGAGCATCTGCTCATCTTGAAAGGGCAGCTGATCAAAGGGATCACATAAATAAGAGCAAGTGACTGGTAATAACAATAGATAGAATTTAAAAGGAGAGAATGATCCAACACGGGAAGCAGGCCACACAGCAGACTCATCGAATGACAAATGCCCTAACTAGCACTCTGACCTCAGAATCAGCCCTTAAGGCATCTAGATCTTGCTGAAAAGCCCCTGAGAGCATTTCAGGCATGGAAAGCCAAGACACTGTGGCAAAAAATGGCCTACATGAAAGATCTCTGTGAGTGAGATCCCAGCGGAAAGAAGGGGCCATCAAAGAAGGAGGTACTTTTCTCTGAAGAGAGGAGAGAACTTCCACTTTGCTTATGGCCCTATCTAAATACTGACGAAGTCTGTACACTCAAAAGGCTTCCATAGCCTCAGCAGCTCATGACATGAGCTTTAGGTGATCACTGACATCATACATAAGAGTGTCAATTGTTAAATCAACAACAGGAGTCACTATGCACTTACTCTCCATGTTGAACCTCTGTCCTTAATGAGGTGTACTATGAGAATTAGCTGTAGAACTTGTCTTCAAATAGAACTTTATACTTTGTGTGTCTGTGTGGGTGCAAACTGTTGAAATCTTTACTTAGTATAGAATTGGTCTTCTGTATATAAAGATAATTAAAAATGAATCTTAATGAAGAATGAGATGGGAGAAGGCATAGGACATGGGACATGAGTGGGGTGGGAGAGTGGGTATAAGGGAAAGAACCTCTATATTCCTTAAGCTGTACCTAAGAAATTTGTATTTATTAAATGAAGGCTTTCAAAAAACACACAGAAAGGGCAGCTGAATGATGGAGCTGCACTTTTTATAGCCCCTTGGGGCTAGGGATAGAAAGTATGGACCAGAACCCACTCACAACACACTTTGGGATTGGAGCCTTCAGGAACTGCTCCTTGGAAGTAAGGGTGGGCTAGAGTTAAATGACCCTTATTTCATGTGCCACACAGCCTGTCCTCAAGTGATTCTGCAGGCTAGAAATTCTGAAACTCTGACACTAGAGGAGGATGAGTGTGGACTGCTAATACTGCCCCAGGGTTACGTTGTAAGCAGCAAGAATCCTCTCTGCAGTGAAGTACATTGCCCTTGACTGCAATTTTTCAAAAACAAATGCTTATCTGGCACACACTAAAATAATAGCACTTCCCCTAGTGAAGTGCCTGTGTGTGTGTGTGTGTGTGTGTCCAAAAATCAGCCTCTTACTCAATATTCAAATGTCAAACACTTTAGGGTGGCATTCTCTTAAAGTCAGGAATAAGATGAGGATGCCCACTCTCTTGGCAGTATTTAGCATTGCATTGGAATGTCAGCCAGGGATGCAAACAACAGAAAACTATTAGAAGCATAAGAATTGCAGAGGAGAGCAGGCATTGCCCTCTTGGCTAAGATGCTAGCTGAGACATCAGCATCCTGTATGTAACAGAGTGCATGGGTTTGATTACTGGCTCAGCTCCTAATTCCATCTTCTTGCTAATGCATACTGTAGGATGCAGCAGGTGATGGCTCAAGAAGTTAGACCCTTGCCACCCATGTGGGAGATCTGGATTGAGTTGGCTCCTGACTGTGGCTACTGGTCTGGAGTTGTTGTGGACATTTAGGGGATGAACCAGCAGATGAGATTCTCTCTCTTTCTGCCTCATGAAAAAATCAATAAATAAAAGAATGAAAAAGAAAATGCGAAACATTGAAAATAAAAAGACACCCTTCCCTTCCCCCACAGAGGGCAAACACATGCATAGAGAGTTCACAGAAAGAGTATGCTAAAGGCCCTCATTCATGAATAAGAAATTCATGTCAAGTCCATGAGCTACTCTCTCATCTTTTGGATGACTGAATGCCCAAAGTCTGACAATGGAAATTTTTGGTAAGATTATAGGAAAAGACATTTTATACACTGCAGCTAAAGATACAAAGTAATATAATCTCCATGAAGGCAAACTGGCAATATCTACCAAAACTACATATGCATTAACCCTCTGATCCAGTGAGTGGTCACACTTCTAAGATTCTATCTCAAATTGTCAGTGACATCGGGTGGAGACATTTGCAGAAGGCTATTCACTATGGCCTTATTTGGTATAGCAAGAGGTTTCAAAACAACCCAAACGCTTCAGAGAGGTGGTTGTAAAACCTACATACAGTGTTATGCAGTATAAAATGAAAGAAAGGATGAGAAACTGTTTCCAAATGCAAGGAACTAGTTAGTAGAAAACCAATGCTTCCACTGAGTAAAAAGACGGATATAACTGGAAGTGACATGTTTGAAGGTTATGGAGAGTCGCAGGGACAGCCTGGGGCTGAATGGTCAAGATATCAAAGAGAAAGGGTCTCACTGAAAGCTACTTTTCTGCTCCTGGCGTTTGGGAATTCTTGGCACGGAGGAAGAGGCTAAGAGGCTTAGTAGAGCATGGCCATCAAGGGCGGAGAAGCCCTAGAGCTCTGGGCAGTCTTCTGGGGCTAAGGTGGTAAATGCTGAAGCGCAGGTTTGCGCTCAGCCAGGATTCTGAAGGGCTGGTTCCAGAGAAGGGAGGTACAGAAAAGCGAGCCTGCCATTTGATGGCTTTTACTTGAAGTGCTTGGTGATTCTTAGTCATGGAGTGCGAAAGGCTGACGCCAAGAAAATCAACTGGAAAGCAGAGTGGAACTGTTGGCGGTCTTATGTTATTGTGGGGATAGAAACTGGAGTTTGGAAATTGACAAAGAGGTAGCACTTAGCAAACGCCCTTGGCTTTCAGTCCGAAGGCTCGCAGAGGGGGTGCCCCTGGGTCGATCAAGCACTGCTACAATGCAGCCTTGAGTTATTTTAGACCCTGTCTGAATTGAAACAGAATAAACCTTAGAATCTTCTCTGGAGGAAAATAACTTCACCCAGAGCCTCTACACTGTTTCAGGCACAGTGATCAGCATTCCATCCAAAATTATCAGGATCCAAGAAAAAGGGCCAAGAGAAAAAACATCATAGAAAGATACACACAGGTTTCCCACATTGCTGTGGTTATTACACATGTGACTTTCAAAGAAGCAATGAGACTAAAATGTAGTTCCTGTGATCAAGATTGTCAACCACAACATGAAGAGTTCTACTGCAGAATGGGAACCTGAATTTTATTGAAAAAGCAAATAGAAATTCTCGAACTGAACAAATATGGTAATGAAAATCAGAATTCTGTAACAGCAGGTTGGATACAACTAAAGAAAGGACTGATGAGCTGGAGATAGATCAGTAAAAAATACCCTAACAGAAGTAGGGAAAGAAAAAAGTGTGGAAAGTATAGAAAACAACTGGAGGTGTGAAGCATGGTCTACCACATGCAACATTCTAACCTTTGTCCTTGGAGTGCAAGGAGGGAGAGAATGTGGCGGCCGCAACGTTTGAAAAGATGAGAACCAAGAATTTTCCAAGTCACTGAATCAAAAATTACTAAGAAACCGCAGTAGGATAAAGGCAACAAAAACTACTTTGGCACACCATAATGAAATTGCTAAAAATAAGATGAGAAAACCATAAAAATGCATGGAGGTAAAAAGATTCAAAGAAGCAATGATACGACTAACAGTTAACTTCTCTACAGCAGCAATAGAAAGTAAATGATGGAATGACTCCTTTAAGGGCTGAAAGGAAATAGCTCTCAGTTTAGAATTCTCTATCAGGTGACAATGTCCTCTGAAGTGAAGGCAAAATAAAGCTATTTCCATGAAAACAAAAACTGCGGCGATCTGTCACCTATGTTGACCTACTGTAGAAGCAATGTTGAATGGGTGTTCTTTGTGCTTTGCGTAGCAACTGTGGCCAAGCTAATATGGGACTAGACTAAGGATAAGCACATAGATCAATGAAATAGAGTTGAGAATTCAGACACAAATCTATAAAATTGGCCGGCGCCGTGGCTCAACAGGCTAATCCTCCGCCTTGCGGCGCCGGCACACCGGGTTCTAGTCCCGGTCGGGGCGCCGGATTCTGTCCCGGTTGCCCCTCTTCCAGGCCAGCCCTCTGCTGTGGCCCGGGAGGGCAGTGGAGGATGGCCCAAGTGCTTGGGCCCTGCACCCCATGGGAGACCAGGAAAAAGCACCTAGCACCTGGCTCCTGTCATCGGATGAGTGCGGTGCACTGGCCGCAGCGCGCCGTCTGCGGCAGCCATTGGAGGGTGAACCAACGGCAAAGAAAGACCTTTCTCTCTGTCTCTCTCTATCACTGTCCACTCTGCCTGTCAAAAAAAAAATCTATAAAATTATGATCAATTGACTTTCTTGTTTTTTTAAAAAGATTTATTTATTTATTTATTTACTACAAAGAGAGAGTGAGGGAGAGAGAGAGAGCGACAGACAGAATCTTCCATCTGCTGGTTCACTCCCCAAATGGCCACAAAGGCAGGAGCTGGGCCAGGCAGAAGCCAGGAGCCTGGAGCTTCTTCTGGCTCTCCTATGTAGATGCAGGGAGCCAAGCACTTGGATCATCCTCCATCGCTTTCCCAGGTGCATTAGCAGGGAGCTGATTGGGAAGTAGAGTGGTAGGAATTCAAACCTGCTCCCATATGGGATGCTGTTTTCACAGGTGGTGACTACCAGCTATGCCACAACTCCAGACCCTCAACTGACTTTTGACAAAGCAACCAAGACAATTCAATAGGAAATAGTATTGTCAACAGCTAGTCCCCAGAGAACTGAATATTCACATGGAAAAAAACTGAATTTGCACCCTAAATCACACCAGACCCAACAATTAACTCATAAGGATCATAGACCTACATGTAAAAGTTAAAAGCATTAAACTCTTAGAAGAAAATACAGGGTAATTCTTTATGATTTTGGATTAGGCAACAATTTCTTAACTATGGAAACAAAAAACACATGAAAATATTTATAAATTAGACTATAAATTTTAATCAAAATTAAAAACTTCTGTTTTTAATCAGGGGATACTATCAAGAAAGTGAGAGGCTGGGGTTGTGGCATAAAGGGTAAAGCTGCCACCTGTGATGCCAACATCCCATATGGGTGCTCATTTGGTATCTGGCTGCTCCACTTCCGACCCAGCTCCCTGAAAATGGCCTGAAAAAGCAGCAGCAGATGACCCAAGCATGTAGGTCCCTGCCACCCATGTGGGAGACCTGGAAGAGCTCCTTTCTCCTGGCTTTGGCCTGGCCCAGCCTTGGCCATTGTGGCCATCTGGGGAAGAACTAGTGGATGGAAGATCTCTCTCTCCCACCCTCTTTCTCTGTAACTCTGACTTTCAAATAAATAAATAATTTTTTTTAAAAAAGAAAGTGAAAAGACTTAACACATGACAAATATTCTCTTGTCATATATCTGGGGCAGATGTTTGGCATACCACTTAGGGTGCTGTTTGGGATACCTGTGTCTCATATTGAAGCATCTGAGTTCAAGGCCTGGCTCCCCTCCTGATTCCATCTTCCTAGTAAAGTACACTTTGGTACTTTAACAGGTACACAACAGGTGATGATGTCAGTAGGTGAGCCCCTACCATCTACATGGGAGAACTGGATGGAGTTCCTGGCTCTTGGCTTTGTTTTTTCCCTCTCTCTCTACATTTCTTTTTTTTTTTTTTTTACAGGCAGAGTGGACAGTGAGAGAGAGAGAGACAGAGAGAAAGGTCTTCCTTTGCCGTTGGTTCACCCTCCAATGGCCGCCGCGGTCGGCGTGCTGCGGCCGGCGCACCGTGCTCATCTGATGGCAGGAGCCAGGTGCCAGGTGCTTTTCCTGGTCTCCCATGGGGTGCAGGGCCCAAGCACTTGGGCCATCCTCCTCTGCACTCCAGGCCACAGCAGAGGGCTGGCCTGGAAGAGGGGCAACCGGGACAGAATCCGGTGCCCCGACCGGGACTAGAACCCGGTGTGCCGGAGCCGCAAGGCGGAGGATTAGCCTGTTGAGCCACGGCGCCGGCTCTCTCTCTACATTTCAAATAAATAAATAAATAATTTTTAAAATGAAAGGTGCTATCTTAAAAAAAAAGCATGTATCTGAAAAAGGTCTTGTATCATTAAATTTATATTAAACTTTTTATAATTCAACAATAAAGACAACACAATTAAAAACAGCCACAAGGTTTGACTAGACATTTCTCCAAAGGAGATAGAGAATGGCTCACAAACACATGAAGAGATAATTAGTCACTAGAGAAATACAAACACAAGCCACAAGGTAGGTATATGACTTCACACTAAATAGAATGGTGTCTCAGTCTATTTTTTTGTGTCTATAACATAATATCTAAGGCTGAGTAATTTCTAGAGAAAAGAGGGGCTTATTTAGGTCACGGTTTTGGAGGCTGGAAGTCTAAGATTGGGCAGCCACACCTGCTCAGCTTTTGGTGAGGGCCTTGCATTCCTCCATGCAAAGCAGAAGAGGAGAAAGGCCAGTGAGCACGTGTAGAAAGAGAAAAGGGAGCCAAGCCCATGATGGCTAAGCCATTGCCCTGAGAAGGGCCTTCATCCACTCACCAGGCCTCCAGCCACATGACCCACAAGAACTTGCCTTCCATCACTGCTACATTGAAGAATAAGCCACAACATGAGTTTTGGAAGGGCCAAACCACACTCACATCATGGCAAATGTCTATAATAAGGCATGCAAACTGTAATATGTATTGGAGAAGATAAAAAACTGGAAGCTCCTATATTGCAAATATGAATATAAAAGTTGCAATCACTTTGGAAATGAGTTTAACATTTTTTTCAAAATGTTGGGCAGAGGGGAAAATGTTATGGCACAGTGAGTTAAGCTGCTACTTAACTCACATCCCCTATTGTAGGGCTGGTTGGAGTCCCTGCTGTTCCACTTCTTCTTCTTCTTTATTTTAAAGACAGAGTTACAGAGAGAGGTAGAGACAGAAAGAGAGGTCTTCCATCTGATGGTTCACTCCCCAGATGGCCGCAACAGCCAAAGCTGCACCAATCTGAAGCCAGGAGACAGGAGCTTCTTCTGAGTCTCCCAAGGGCTTGAGCCATCTTCCACTGCTTTCCCAGGCCACAGCAGAGAGCTGGATTGGAAGAGGAGCAACGGGACTAGAACCAGCTGCCCCTATGGGATGCTGGCGCTGCAGGCCAGGGCATTAACCTTCTGCGCCACAGTGCCGGCTCCCCTGCTGTTCCACTTCTAATCCAGCTCCCTGCTAATGTACTTGAGGAAGCAGAAGAAGATGCCCCAAGTACTAGGGTCCTTGTTACCCATGTGGGAGATCTAGATGAAGTTCCTAGCTCTGACTTCTGTGTGGCTTGGCTGTTGCAGCCTTTTGGGGAGTGAACCAATGGATGGAAGATCTTTCTGTCTGTCTCTTCCTTTCTCTGTTGATCTACCTTTCAGGTAAATAAGTAAATCTTTTAAAAAATGTTTGATACAAAGTTATTGTATAGCTTAGCAATTCCACTCCTAGATATTTATTAAAGAAAAATGAAAATATATGTCCCCAGAAAAGCTTGTACAGTATGATTTGTAGCAGTGTTATTCACAATAGCCAAAAAAATGGATACAACCCGGGGTCTACCAATTGGTGAATGGAAAAATAACTTGTAGCCTCTCCGTATAACAGGATGTTATTCATTCATCAAAGAACTGAAGTACTTACACATGCTACATGTGGATGGGTCTCAGAAACATAACGCTAACAAGCAAGTCACAGAACATCACCTATTGTATGCTACCATTGATATAAAACACCCAGAATAGGTAAATCCACAGAGAAAGAAAGTATGTTAGTACTTGACTAGGAGTGAGGATTTGAGAGACACATTGGGAGTGATTAATAATAGAGACATGGTCTCTTTCTGTGATGAGGCAAATGTGCTAAATAGATTGTGAGCACTGCACAACTCAGTCAAAATGCAGGAAAATAAAAGGCCTTGGGTGTCATGTTTAATTTGTGAACATTATGGTAGGTAACTTATTTTTCAATAAGAATATTTTTAAAATCTATGTGAATAATAATGCTATAAATTTTAAAAAATGGGCTACCATTGAAGATTGGTGGGGAACCAAATGTCAATCCAAAATTAATCAAGCATTTCTCCTTTGAAACTGCATTTCAGAGTTAGAAAATAATTGATGTGGGAAAGGCATTCACTAATGAAGAATTAAAATTGATAAAGGAAGAAAGGTAACATTAGAAAATCATCATTTCACAAACTTTATGAAGTAGTTTCAATGAGGAACCAATTTTTTTTCCAAATTCACAAGAAAAAACAACTTGAAATTACAGAACTGAAAAATAACTAAAATTAAGAAACTACTGTACTGAAAATACATAACCTGAGCACTTATTATAGGTCAGAAGAATGAAGCAGAGAGAGACATAAACATAAAAAATAACTGGGGTGAGCATTTGGCTTTGTGGTTAAGATGCTAGCTGAGATGTCCAGGTCTCGTATCAGAGCCCCTGGGTTTGACACCCACCTGCGGCTCATAATTCTGGCTTCCTGCTAATGCAGGCCCTGGGGGGCAGCAGTGATGGATCAGGTTCCATGGGAGAAATGGGTTGAGTTCCTCCAGACTTTGGCCTGGCCCAGACCTTGTCCCTGCAGCCATTCAGGAAATGAATCAACAATTGGGTGGGTTTCTTTCTCTTTCTGTCTCTCTCCTCAAAATTGAAGAACATTCTTTTTAAAATATGAGAAATACCTGTTGTGGGCTCATCCTGTGAGGCCCATGTGCTGTTGGCAAGAAGCACCGGAGACAGGTTTCCATGAACATGTCTTCTTTATTCACGAGCAAGCACATTTTTTAAAGGGCAGGCAGAAGGGGCATAGCTAATTCAGAGCAACACTAATTCTATAGGATAGAGCTGATATTGGTGCCACTAAGCTTATCCAATCAGCTTGAAGGTCATGATGGGCCTGGGCCACACCCGGAAACAGTTTACCTGATTGGCAGGGGTGGGGGTGGGGGAAACCTGCCTGGGGCTCCCACAGCCTGCCAGCAGCCAGGCAGCGGGGTCCCTCCGGGGAGGCAAGGCCATGCCCTCTCAACCTTCTTGGGCAGGGCAGGCAGACTCATGGGATCACCTACAACCTGTAAGACACTATGGCACACATATGATCAAGTGAAAAGATTTAAATACATTTAACTGTTGCCTCAGAAGGAGGAGAGGATGAGAAAGGGATCAGCAATTTTTTTAGACATCTTGTAGTCTTACAATATATGTTTTTCTTTAAATATTTATTTATTTATTTGAAAGGCAGAGTTACAGAGAGGCAGATGCAGAGAGAGAGAGGTCTTCCACCCTCTGGTTCATTCCCCAGATGGCTGGAGATGCACTGACCCAAAACCAAGAGCCAGGAGTTTCCACCAGGTCTCCCATGTAGGTGCAGGGGCCCAAGGACTTGGGCCATCTTCTACTGTTTTTCCAGGCCATAGCAGTGAGCTGGATTGGAAGTAGAGCAGCCCTGACTTCAACCAGAGCCCATATGGGATGCTGGCACTGCAGGCAGCGGCTTTACCTGCTATGCCACAGTACTGGCCCCTAAAGCAATCTTACACAACAAAAACAAAGCCAGAGGCACTACAATACCTGATTTTAAGACATATTACAGGGCATGTATAATCAAAACAGTTTGGTACTGGCACAAAAACAGACTTGTAGACTATTGGAACAGAATAGAAATGCCAGAAATCAATCCATGCATCTACAAACAACTGATCTTTGACAAGGGAGCTAAAATCAGTTCCCAGAGCAAGGACAGTCTCTTTAACAAAAGGTGCTTGGGAAACTAAATCTCCACATGCAGAAGTATGAAACTAGACCCTTACCTTACACCTTACACAAAAATCCATTCACGATAGATTAAAGATCTAAATTTATGACCTATATAATCAAGTTATTAGAGAACATTGGGGAAACTCTACAAGACATTGGCATAGGCAAAGACTTCTTGCAAAAGACCTCAGAAGCACAAGCAGTACAAGCCAAGATTGACAAATGGAATCACATCAGGCTGAGAAGCTTCTGTACTGCCAAAGAAACACTCACCAAAGTTAAGAGGCAACCCACAGAATGGGAGCAAAGATTTGCAAACTACACAGCTGATAAAGGGTTAACATCCAGAATCTATAAGGAGCTCAAGAAATTCAACAACAACAAAACAAATAATCCAGTTAAGAAGTGGGCAAGGGACTTGAACAGGCATTTTTCAAGAGAGAAAATTCAAATGGTCAATAGACACTTGAGAAAATGCTCACGATCTCTAGCTATCAGGGAAATGAAAATCAAAACCACAATGATGTTTCATCTCACTTTAGTTAGAATTGCTTTCACACATGGACAGTGCCGCAGCTCACTTGGCTAATCCTCCACATGTGGTGCCGGTACCCCGGGTTCTAGTCCCGGTTGGGGAGCCAGATTCTGTCCCGGTTGCTCCTCTTCCAGTCCAGCTCTCTGCTGTGGCCTGGGAGGGAGTGGAGGATGGCCCAAGTGCTTGGGCCCTGCACCTGCATGGGAGACCAGGAGGAAGCACCTGGCTCCTGGATTTGGATGGGCGCAGTGCACCAGCTGTAGTGGCCATTTGAGGAGTGAAACAATGGAAAGGAAGACCTTTCTCTCTCTCTCTCACTGTCTAACTCTTCCTGTCAAAAAAAGAGATTTTTTATAAAAAGAATCACTCTCAAACAGAAATCAACAAACAAGAAATACTTGGGAGGATGTGAGGGAAAAGGTACCCTAATCCACTATTGGTGGGACTGTAAACTGGAACAGCCACTGTGGAAGACATATGCAGATACCTCAGAAATTTGAATGTAGACCTACCATAAGACCCAGCCATCCCACTCCTGGGAATTTACCCAAAAGAAATCAGCACATGAAATAATTATCTGTACCCCCATATTTATTGCAGCACAATCACAATAGCTAAGATAAGAAATCAACCCAGATGTCCATCAATTGTTGACTGGATAAGGAAATTTTGGTATATATACATTACGGAGTACTACTCAGCTACAAGAAAAATGAAATCCTGTCTTTTGGATCAAAATGAACGCAACTGGAAACCATTATACTTAGTGAAATAAGCCAGTCTCAAAAAGACAGATATCATATGTTTTCTCTGATCTGAGACAACTAATAGAGCACCTAAAATGTAATGTATTGGAGTGAAATAGACATTTTGAGATTTGATGATTGTTTGCAGCCCTTGTCTCTTCCAGTGAGGAACAGTTTTTTTTTTTTTTCTCTCTTTATACTACTTGTTGAATTCTTTTACTTACAGTAGGGCTAACTATAAGATCATTAAGTAAACTGAAAATAGATCTTTCTAAAAATTAAGAGTGGGAATGCAAGTTGGGGGGGCAGGGAAGTATCACTATGTTCCTAAATCTGTAGATATGAAATACATGAAACTAGTGTAACAAATAAAATTTTAAAAATTTACTAGTATCTTGTTTAGAATCTTTTGTTTCATTATATTAGAGCTTTTTTTAAAGATATGTTTTATTTATTTGACTGGCAGTCACACATATACACAGAGAGACAGAGACACAGACACAGAGACACACAGAGCTCTGATCCATTAGTTCACTCTCTAAATTCCCTATTGGCTGGGGCTGAGCCAAGGCTGAAGCTGAAGCCAGCAGCCAGGTACTTAGTTCAGGTCTCCTACATGGGTGGCGGGAACCCAGCTGCTTGAGCCCTCACTGCTGTTTCCCAGGGTCTGCACTGGCAGGAATCTGGAGTCAGCAGTGGAACTGGGAATTGAATATGGTGTATGGGATCTTAATCTCTATGCCAAATATTTCCTTCTTTTTTTGTTTTAAGATTATTTTATTTATTTTAAAAGCAGAGTTTCAAAGAGAGAGAGAGAAAAACAGAGGTTTTTTATCCATTGGTTCACTCCCCAGATAGCTGTAACAGTCAAGGGCTGGGCCAAATTGAAGCCAGGAGCCAGGAGCTTCTTCTGGGTCTCCCAAGTGGGAACAGGGGCCCGTGCATGTGGACTATCCTCCGCTTCTTTTCCAGGCACATTAGCAGGAAGCTGGATTGGAAGTGGAGCAGCTGGGTCTTGAACCAGTGCCCATTTGAGATGCCAGGACTATAGGCAGTGGCTTTACCTGCTATACCACAGTGACACATCCCCCACCCCCACCCTGCCCTTTCTCTGTTTTGGTTTCATGATGATGTAGATCTAATCAGATGAATTAGAAACTATTCATCTTTTTCTATATTCTGGAAGTTTAACTTATTTAGGGGTTATTTATGTCTTCGTTGAGGTTTTGATAGAACTATCTTTAAAAATCCATCTGAATCTAGTATTTTCTTTTTGGGATAGTTCCTTGAAAACTTTTTTAGTTTTTTATTCTTGGGTTTATTTTCCATGAAGATTGCTTTTTCTTGTAGTTGCACTGATAATGAAAGTTTCAGTTACTCTCCTATTTCATCCACATTTTTAAACACATTAGCATATAGTTGTATATAGAAGTCTCTCCTCTATACAATGATTGTAAATGATTTTCATTCCAACTATTAAAGATTCATGATTTTTCTTTACACACTTTACAGGGGTTTATCTCTTTTGTTGGACTTTTAAAAACAAAACTCTTGGTGTTAATCATCAAGTCAAACTTTTTTTGCCCTTTCATTCATTGATTTTTACTTTTATCTCTACTAATCTCTTTGTTTTACTTTATTTTGGTTTGCTTTGTTATTTTTTCCTTACTTTAGAAGCAAAATTAATTTACATTGCTTAGTTCCTTGATTTCCTATTGCTTATTTTGGATGTTATCATGTATGTAAATATGAATATGAAGATAGCTTCTGAAGAGATCTGAAAATGTGATATCCAAATTGCAAATATGGCACTGTATTAGCAGTGAGAGTCTGTTCAAGAAATCAATGAGAGAGAATCCACATTAAAATGTGAAGTCAGATCTGCAAGAGAGAAAGGCAGAATGTAGTTGGTTTTGTGGATTAAAAAGATGTCTTCCCAGTGACCATGTTTCCATTATTCCTATTTGAGCTCCACATGATTCATATCCCACTTCCTAAAACTGCCTCTAAGGAACATCTTTCCTTTGAACATCTAATCCCACTTCTCCAAAATTTTTATTATTAAAGTTATTTGACAACTCTAATTCCTTTTTGGCCAACCCAAGTTCTCCAAGTTCAACCAACTTTGTTCAGAAACATTTGAAATTCTGTATAATGTGGACAAATGGTTCATTTAATTCAAGAGAGCTGGTTCAGAACTTCCAAAATGAAATCTGAGCTACACAAAGGAAGCCTCAGACAGAAAGGCTAATTTTTATAAACAACAGAAAACAGGGCGACTTAACATGAACGTCTGGCTATGACCTTAGCGTTTGTGGCTCCTACTGTGGAACTGAATGGCCATTCTTCATTGTTCTGTGACTCAGCCCCATGTACATGAATAGTTGTATAGAGCACAGCCACACAGAAGGGCAATTCTTCATTAGTTTAAATTGTTTATAGTTCCTTTGTACCTATAATTCACAACTTACACATTCCTCTAAGTGCATTTGTTTATATGTTTCTTGGGCTTAACACTAGGCCTTTTGAGGGGTTCTTATGCACTATTACACTAAGAAATGTCTTTGTACTATGGAAAAAGAGATGCTGGGGGCTGGGGTGGGAAGATGGGAAGATGACCTTCTGCCCTGAGGACATGTGGAGAGAGCCAGACTGTGGGAATCTAGGCAAGGACATTATTCCTCCAACAACTGCATGAGGATGTGAGACAGGTGCGCCTGCCTGCAGAGGATGCACAGGAAGAGAGAGCCTGGACTTAGGAACTAGAGGCATGAGGGGATTTGGGACTGATGCAAAAAAATTAGGCCAGCGGGGAAAATGGTAGTTGTGTGCCAGGTGAGAAAATCAGCAGGGGCAAACATAGGGAGGTAGGAAGGGGCTTGATGTGTGCAATGGGACTTCTCACCCAAATGGAAGCCAGTGTGCGCAGGAGGTGATGGGTGCGATGGGGCTCCAGTCAAGCAGGGCTTCATGGGTCACACCAAAGAAGGCACTGGAATGGCCCAGGAGGTGGCATGGCCATGTTAGAATGGGGGTGGAAACGGGCCGGGGACATGGAATGAGAGGATCAGTTAGGACACGCTCACAACTGTCCTGCTGACGATGACAGTGTCTGGCATCAAGGGATCAGCCATGAAAATAATGACAAGTGATCAGGTTCTGTGCTAGACGCCCAGGTCTATACTCCTTGGGATTAGTTGGATAGGGAGTCTGAAGGAACAGAATGGTTTTGATTTCTGCCTTCCCCAACTGAGTGGATGATCATGCCATTTGGTAAGCCAGACCATGCAAGCAGAGGCTGTCTGAAAACTGTAAGCAGAGGGATGGTGCTGGCTAGATGGTGTGAGAGAAGGGGTGAAGGCTTAAGACATCCCCATGGAAAATGAAAAGAGGCCAGAAGCTTACCAAACAGTGTTTGGGTCCAACTGAGTGTGGGGATTATGAATGGCATGGTCTGTGTGGTTGCACAATTTGTAAATGGTGCTCTGGCTTAGGAAGATGACTCTTAGACCAAAGCAGGATATACTTAGATGCAAAAATGTCCCATGAAACAATCGTCAAGAGACTGAAGCAACCCAAATGTCCATGGATGGACTGATGGATTGATAAACAAACTGCATTTCCCGCCTGCAGTGCCGGCATCCCATACGGGCACTTGTTTGAGTCCTGGCTGCTCCACTTCTGATTCAGCTATCTGCCTTGGCCTGAGAAAGCAGTACAAGATGGCCCAAGGACTTGGGCCCCTGCACTCACCTCAGAAGAAGCTCCTGGCTCCTGGCTTTGGATCAGCACAGCTCTGGCCATTGCAGCCAGTTGGGGAGTGAACCAGCAGATGAAAGACCTCTCTCTCTCTCTGCCTCTCCTTCTCTCTCTGTGTAACTCTTTCAAATAAATAAATAAATATTAAAAAAAATGGTAAGGGCCAGCATTGTGGCATAGCAGGTTGAGCTTCTGCCTGCAATGCAGGCACCGCATATGGGAGCCAGTTGGAGTCCTGGCTGCTCCACTTCTGATCCAGCTCTCTGCTATGGCCTGGAAAAGAAGTGGAAGATGGCCCAAGTGCTTGGTCCCCTGCACCTACATGATAGATCCAGAATAAGCTCCTGACTCCTGGCTTCAGCCTGGCCCAGCCTGGCCATTGTGGCCATTTGGGGAGTGAATCAGTAGATGGAAGACTTCTCCTTCTCTCTCTGTAATGTTGCCTTTCAAATAAATTTTAAAAATCTTTTTTAAAAAAAGAAAACACAAGCGAACAAAACAGAAGGTAGCTGATATCCAGAACTGGCAGCACTGTGTTGATAACAGGCTACTCATTATCAAAGAATTGAAGGTCCTTTGTCCTCTGTTGAGGCTCCCTCAGTGAGTCTGTGTCCAGAACACACTGGGCTACCACTTTCTGATGGTAGGAGAAAAGCATGATTAAAAAAAGAAAAACCTGCTTGCACACATTGGAATTCATAAATTCTTGATGATTTCACCAAAACAAGGGTAAAGATTGTAAGATGCAGATGGCTAGAGCAAGCCAACTTCATGGTCACGTTTACATAAGCTAAGCTGTGTGCACTTCCAACTGCAGCACAATGAACATTGCATATCCAAATGGCTCATATATAAAAGGAACAATTAAAACCCAGTGTATATACTGTATTATTACACTCCCTTGAACAAAAAAACAGAGGAGGTGGATCCCAAACACCCAGGTTTCCCATCAATCCTCCAAAGCCAGGAAAGGAGGGAAATTCAGAAGCTGGGGTCACGTTGTGGACACATGAACAGCAACAGGAGGAGGAGGAGGACGGGCAGAAGCAGCATGAGTAAGGTACACACCAGGGACTCCTCGGGACTGCCTGCCCTCTGTCTGGGTGGCTGCTTCAAAGGTTCTCAACTACGCAGGTCTTTGTAACAAGTTTTTCTTCCTTATCAACCTTTTTTTTTTTTTTTAAATTTGATTTCTTCTCTTTTTGGACAAAGGCTGCTCTCTGTAGGTGCATAGCTGCTTTTCTGTGGTCAGTGGAATTCTTCTGCCATTGTTCCAGGGCAGGTCATTCCTTTTCAGGTGCTCTGACTCCCCACTGTATTGGCTGATGCTGTTTCCAAATGGCTTCAACAGCAGTGGAGTTGACTTAGCTTCCTGTATTTCCATCCTTGTTTCCTTCATGTCAGGCTGGTGGGAAGCAGAGGTGGCTCTTCAGGAACTTCGAGGTGGCCAGCCAGGGGATCGGGAGCATGGCCTGGACTGGCTCCCTCGACCCCCTTTGCTCCCCTCAACGTCTGGAGGGGAGAACTGGAAGTCTTCATATAATTTTCTTTCATATCATTTTATCATTATCATTATCAATTCAAGTTCAGTTTCATCTTTGTATCTTATGGTGAGAAGTTAAGATTCACTATCATGGGTCAGAATTGCTACTTCGTAATTAAGTGAACTCCCAGGCTGCTAACCTGTTACCACTTCACTACCTGTAAATTTCCTACCTGGAATTTTCTAAAGTAGTCTGCACCGGGCTCCTGCAGGAACTCACTGTGGCAGGAGAGGTGTGAACCAGCACCTCCCTGGCCCCGGGCAGAACTCGAGTAAGGTGGAGGTTGCTAGAGGTCGGGGCCTGTGAGAATGGGGGACTTGTTAAATGGGGACTGAATTTGTTTTGCAAGGTGAAAAAATTTGGGAGATGTGTTGTGTAATGTGAATACATGCTTTGACTAGAGAATTTCAGTATGTTTCTTTATCATTCTAAAACCAAGGACAATTTTATGATTTTTTTGTACATTAGTTGTTACAGGTAGGATAATATTTTTAAGGTGTGATAAATTTCTCTAAAACAAATGTATCCTGGCTAACTTTCCTTTCAAGTCCAGTGTCTTGTTATTTAAGCACACTTCTTGTTTAAATTAATAATATAATGGCTTATCCTCAAGACAGTGAGAATGTGGAGAAAGGGGAACTCTTATACACTGTTGGTGGGAATATAAATTAGTGTAGTCACTGTGAAAACAGTATGTAGATTTTATCAAAAACTAGAAATAGGACAGCCATAGGATCCAGCAATCCTACTACTGGGTATATAGTCCAAAGACATGATCTCATTGTATCAAAGAGATACCTGCTCCACCATGCTTATAGCTTCACAGCAGTACTGGTCACAGTGGCCAAGATATGGAATCAACCAAGGTGTTCATCATCGGGTGAATGAATAAAAAAAATGTGAGATGTATGTGTATGTGTGTGTGCACGTGTGTGTGTGTACATACACGATGGAATATTACTTAACTATAAAAAAGAGTGAAATCCGTCCTATCATTTGCAGCAAAATGGTTGAAACTGGAAGACATTATGTTGAGTGTAATAAACAAGACCAAACACACACACACACACACATACACACACACACACCAAATAATGCATGTTCTCCTTTATATGTGGGAGCTAAAATTAAAAAACAAAACAAAACAAAACGCCTCAGTCTGAACACAGAATTTCGATTATTATAGGCTGGGAGTGTTGGGAGGGCTAAAAGGAATTTTAATTAAAAAAAAAAAAAGGAAACTGGTTGTAGTTCATTAATTGGAACAGCTATACTAATAAGAGATGTTAATAGGGCAAATGGGTGAGGCGATATGGGAACTCATTATAGTACTATCTTATACTTTTTATTTTGTAAACTTAAAATTAATAATAAAAAGTCCATCACTGCCATTGACGGCACTGTGAAGCTGTTGCAAGGTTGGGCTACAGTATCAGGTCTAAGTGCAGAATGACTCCATGAGCTCTGGGGACCATGGCAGTGTGTTCCAGGGGCATAGCTGGCTGGGGACTGGTGCGATTGGCACAAAGATGGGCATGGCCGGTGGGACAGATGAGTCGCAGATCTTTGGGGAAACCCCTGGGAACACTCTTCATCCCCCCACCGTCCCCCAGTGCAGTCAGCCTGACCTGCATTCGCTGGATGCTGCAGGCAATCATCTTCCTGGAACCTGAGGCACCCACCAGGCATCCCATCCTGGGATGGATGGAGACGGTGCTGCTCAGGTCCTGGAGGATTTCCTGGCAACAGACTTGGGGAGAATCACCGGAAAGATTCTTTGTTGCCATAACTCTGTTCTATTCTATGAAAAATGATTTTAGAACACTACCTATTCCAAGGATAGGAAGTTCTTACCTTTCCTTCATTGGGTGTTAGAGATAATAAGACATTGTTCCATGAAACTTGAGCCAGCCATGGCAGGAAGAAGACTGTATCTGCTTTTTCTAATTACTGTGCACCCTATAACTAGGATGAACCATAAGGATAGTCATGTCTACCTCCTTTATTTCCTGAAGCTCAAGATATTACCAAAGATGTGTTCAGAAGAGTACTGAATAGTTGTTTTTATCTGTGCTTCTTTTAGCTCCATATCTACTGTTTAATGTATCTCATCGCTTTCATGAGAGTCAAGCTTACAGAATAGCTTATGGTCTCCCCTGTTTCGAGCCATGCTGGATGAATCATACTTGATTCTTATTGGTCACCTGACAGTTACTATACAGTTCATACTAAATCTCTGAAAACACTGGTTTACATTAGATCAGTGGATCTCAAGACAAAATTTTTATATTTGGAAAATGTGTGTTCATTTTAAGTTTCAGAATTGGTATTTATCAAGACATTTGCATAGAGGATGAGAGGAAATGGGAGATGATGGTTAAAGAAGACTACATCCCAGCTACAAGCATCAATTCTTTATTTTGTTTTAGTCCTTTATGGGAAATATAGTTAATAACAGAATAGTGTATGTTTCAAAATTTTTAATAGTGAATTTCAAATGTTCTTGTCTTGAGATGTTAATTATTTCAGATGATGGGTATTTAATTATTTAGTTATCCCATGTTGTATTTATAAATCATACATCACTATGTATCTTATAAACCTAAACTAGTATAAATTGTCCACTTACAATGCAAAAGAAAACAAAAACAACTTTGTGTGACTTTTTTTAGACCCTGTTCTAACTGCTTTGTAAGTATTAATCTGCTATTTTAAGTCTTCTGTCAAGCCTATGGTATTATTATACCCATTATCATGATGAGGAAATCAAGGCTCACAAAGATTTAAGTAGCTCAAGATCACAGAGCTAGGAAGAAGAGATGAACTTTATACCCAATTCTATTACCGGGTATTCTATTCTAGTTAAGACTGAAGTGCTATTGTTTTGACTTTTCATTTAGAAATGCTTCCAACTTTTCAGGAATGTTGTAAGAGAAAGAATAATACATGCCCTTTATTGAGATTCTTTTACTGTTGACATGTCTATGAAAATTGCTTTCCTGAAACACATATGCCTATCTTGTGTCCTTTTACATAGAATCCTTCAGTGTAAGTTTGCTAAGAACAGGAATCTCTGGCAGAACCATGGACTGTTCATCAACCTGAGCACATTCAACGCTGATCTAATTTATTTAAGTTATCATCTGTATTCTACATTGACAGTTGACCCGGTCATGTCTCCCCCTATTTCCTCTGGAGGGGACCCAGCCCAGCAACAGGGATCTGTCCTTTCTGACCGACCTCACACACAAACACTCCCATAGCCCGCCTTTATCTCTCATAAGAAAAACACCTGCACACATTGAGGCTCTGCCTGCTGTTGACAAGTAGACATTCTTTATTTTGTGTTTGATGTCTCCTCGTGATTTGGTGGGAAAATGAACCACTATGGAAGTGTGATCCTCTTGGGGTCTCACTGCTATCATCGGTGGCATTGATTTCGATCATCTCACTTTGCCAAGGACTTGGTTGCTTTCCCCACCATGCAATTACTATTTCTGCCTGCAACCAATACACATCTCCTAAGCCCAAAACTGGCATGTGTTTCCCTGCCATGTGGTAGCAGCAATGCCAGGGAGCCATGACTGTGTGCTGGTGGAGGGCAGAGTGACAGATAGACACACAAACATACAGAGAGAGAGAGAGAGAGAGAGAGAGAGGGAGGAAGAGAGAAAGAGGGAAACTTCTCCATCTGCTAGTTCACTCCCCAAATGGTAACAGCCAGGGCTTGGCCAGCCCAAAGCCAAGAGGCAGGAACTCCATGCTGGTCGCCCACATTGGTGGCAGGGGCCCAAGTACTTGGGCCATTCTCTGCTGCTTTCCCAGGTGTGTTAGCAGGAAGCTGGTTAGAAAATGGATCTGATATGGGATGCCAGCATTGTAAGTGGCAGCTCCCCCCGAGCCACAACGCCAGTCCCTGCAATTGTTGTTTTATTTCAAGGCCCTGTGGCTGACATGTCTGTAAATCCTGCAGAGCAAGCTGAAGCTCTGTGTATCAGGATGGAGAAGAAATAACAGTCGGGTCCGATTGTGAGACTGCATGGGGTGATTAACATCATGGCTCTCCAAAGCCATGGAGTCTAATTCCAGAGACAGAGACAATAAAGGCCATTGGGATTGGGCCTCCTGGGAGCCATGAAATGTGAAATCCATCCTTGGAAACCTGCAGTGGAGAAATCCCATAGGTATCCACCAGCAACAGAAGGCACTAACGTAAGTGATATAAAACCATCTCTATCAAGGGAGTCGGTGCAAAGGCAACCTAAGGACATTAAAAATATTGCCCTTTGGAGAGCTTTTAGTTTCTGTTATCTTTTAAAACATTATCTATTTATTTGAAGAGGAGAGAGAGAGAGAGAGAGAGAGAGAGAGAGAGAACTTTTATCAGCTGGTTCACTCCCAGAATGCTTGCAACCACCAGGGCTAGGCTGAGGTTAAAGGCAGGAGTTGGAAATGCAATCCCGGTCTTTCAAATGGGTGGCAGAAACTCAATTATTTGAGCCACCACTGCTACTTCCCAGATCTGCATGAACAGGAAGCTGGAGCTAGGAGCCTGAGCCAGAAACTGAACTCCAATGTGGGAAATGGGTGTCTTAACCACTGTGTTAAATCCCTACCCCTTATTTGTTATATTTAAGGATCATACAAAGTCATTTTGGTTTAAAGGGCTCCTCCAATGTGGGAATGGTGTAGAGTGGCCACAGGCTGGATGCATTCATTCGATCAATTAGTCAGTCAACAAACATGAAGTGAACTCCTTGTGTGAGCTAGGCCAAGAGATATAAAAGATGGATGCATGGTCCAAGATGCCCTAGATCTGAAATACTCATGCAACAGAATAGACAGATGTGCAGCAAGAAAGCAACAGTATTGCTCAATGTTTTCTGAGTACTTAAGAGTTATTTTAAAAGCTTTTTTTCACAACATTGAGCCAAGTCTGCTTTCACGTCTCTCAGGCAGGTAGGTGGTGGGATCAGTTATAAAAATATAATGGTCAGGGCTGGCGCTGTGGCATAGTAGGTTAAGCCTCCACCTGCAGTACCAGCATCCGATATGGGTGCTGGTTTGAGTACTGGCTGCTCCACTTCTGATCCAGGTCCCTGCTAATATGCCTGGGAAAGCAGTGGAAGATGGCCCAAGTGCTTGGGCCCCTGCACCTGTGTGGGAGACCCAGAAGCAGCTCTCGGCTCCTGGCTTCCAATCTGTCAAGCTCCAGCTGTTGCAGCCAATTAGGGAATGAACCAGCGGATGGAAGACCTCTCTCTCTCTCTCTCTCTCTCTCTCTCCCTCTTTCTGTAACTGTCTCTCAAATAAATGAATCAATCTTGGAAAAAAAAAAAAAAAGTTCAAGTCTTCCTTAACCTTTCTTTTCCTCCCCAAACCACCAGGGGGCGTTGTGTGAGACAGCCGCCTGAAGGCTCCTGGTGACTCTGGCTTTTCACCAGCAATGTGCTGGGTATGAAAAGTTTCAAAACCTCCTTGGCGGAGCCCAAATATCTTGTCAACTGGACAGGTGCTAGTCATATGCACTGGCAGTGAATAAAAGACTCGGGGTGGGGGGGCCTTTCACACAGGGCAGCTACTTGGGGTGTGCAAACATACACAAGTGCTTTGCAAGCTACAGGGGACATGGACTTTTCTTGGGAAGGCCTCCCTCTCCAGGACAGGTTTCTACAAGTCCCCCTCTCGATGCTCCTTGCAGGTCTTTTGTTTCCTCGCTCGCTGATTTTCCTCTGGCAAACAGGATCGAGGGACTCGACACTGCACTAAAGCCATCTTTTGTTAAGTCTGGGGCCCTTTCCAGTGTTGATTGGATGTCTAGACGAGGGTAGAAATGCCTGCCAGAGAGCAAGGGCGACCTGACCTAAGTGGTCCAATTACATTTTTACATCCTCCTAATCAGACGCCCGCATCAGCCCTTTGTCCTGGTCTTTCCATGCTGGCCAAGGCTCTGAAGCAGGCTGCTTTTCTGCCAGGGCCACGAATGTCCTCTTCACAGCCACTCTTCTCCAAGACTTGAACTTCTTTAATAGGGATTTAGGCCCCAGACGGTTCTAACAACCCCCTGTTAAGCTGCACAGGTCAGAAAGGGGGCTCATAAAATTCTGGGGCTGGGGAGGGCTGGGAGAGTCCTGCCTGCCCGGCGGTGGGGCAGGGAGAATGAGGGATGGGTTCTCATTTCCCATTGCTCCTTGCTGACTCCTGGCTCCCTAGAGAACCGTCTGTGAAGAGACAACATAGGATGCTCCTTCTGTTCACTCCATTTTCCTAATGGTGCTTGTCGGGAGATGATTCAAATCCCATCCTGAGAGACAAGGGAGGTTTTCTCTCCCCGCTCCAGGCTGCACAGCAGGTTGTTTTGGTGGCTGGGTGTAGTGAATTCTGAGAGGGGGTCAGCTGCTGAGGTTTTTCAGTTGCCCTTTTTGCATGCTTGTCTCCTGCCTGCGGGGCCCACCTTGTGAGAACACCCTCCCCTCCCCCATCTTTCCCCACCTACCCCAAGGCAAGCGAGTGGGTTACAGAGCCACCACCTAGGAGGACCTAACCCCTGAAGGCTGAACTGGGCCTTCTCCTGGTACCTATCAGGTTTCTCACCCACTGTTGCCCTTCCCTGGCTCTTTGCTTCAACCTTGGCCCAGTACCAGGGAGGCAGGAGCCAGAGGTGTAGACTGTCCCACAGGCTGCCTCCATAAGGACCCAGTTTCCTTTGCTGTGCAGCTCACACATGGATGCACATCTGTCCTGGCACCCAGGCCAGAAGCTGTGGGCCAGCTGTTAGCGTCAGCCCTTCCCGCCACACTGTGTGCCACTCAACACCACTGCCAGGTATCTGACTTCCCTCCACCTCCACCCTCCATGCTACTCCAGGCCACCTTCACCTCCTCCAGAGCTGATTCGGTGGTCTCCCAACTGAGCTTCCAGGCTACACAAACCCCTTCTCCTCATCCTCCAGCTGCAACCAGAGTGCTAGGTTCAGAATAAAAACGCGATCACTCCAAACCTCTGCTTAAATTTCCTAGGTTGTGGGACTGGTGCTGTGGTGCACTGGGTTAAAGCCCCGGCCTGCAGTGCTGGCATCCCCTATAGGTGTGGGTTAGAGTCCTGGCTGCTCCAATTCTGATCTAGCCCCCTGCTACTGCACTTGGGAAAGCAGTGGAGGATGGCCCAAGTCCTTGGGCCCCTGCACCCACATGGGAGACCTGGAAGAAGCTCCTGGCTCCTGATCAGCCCAGTTCCAGACATCGCAGCCATTGAGGAGTGAATCAGCAGAGCGGAAGACCTTTCCTACCACGTCATGCCTCTTATTTCATAGCATTCCAGAAAATTGCAAATTACCTTTTTTTAAATTTTTTTCAATTTTTTTTCACTCACCAGATTGTAAGTCCAATAAAAGCAAAAAGAAGTGTTAGAAATTTTTAACTCAGGGCTGGCGTTGTGGCATAATGGGTTAAGCCTCCACCTGCAGTGCTGGCCTCCCATATGGACGTTGGTTTGAGGCCCAGCTATTCCACTTCTAATCCAAGTCCCTGCTAACAGCCTGGGAAAGCAGCAAAACTGTCCCAAATCCTTGGGCCCTGCACCCATGTGGGAGACAGGGATGAAGCTCCTGGCTCTGGGTTTTAACCTGGCCTAGCCCCGGCTGTTGTGGTCAGCAGACTGAAGACTGATTCTCTCTCTCTCTGCCTTTCAAATAAATATATATTTTTTTAAAAAAAAAGTTTTGGGCTTACCATTATACCCTCAGTACCAAATCCACAGAAGGCGTCCAATATACATTTGTAGAACAAATGAATGATTGACATGTTAGTGCAAGTTTCGGGGAAAGACTGACAAAGTTTGTCCCCAAAATACCACGGACCAGAACACGTCACCTGCTCTCGGCTCTGTATGTTGCACATCAGACGGGCGACGTGGAGTGAGGAGGAAGAGGAAGGTACGCAGGAATGTCGAGCGGTCCAGAGAGGCATTCTGGCCACTTCAGGGGAACGGGCTGAGGAAAAGCCGTTCTGACGTGAAAGGCCGGAAGCTGGTTTAGGCGGGATGGATGCTCTTTATGGATTGGCTCCACCCACCTTCCCAGGATGCACCTGTCCCATCCACTGCCAGGGCTGACGCTAAGACCCCGCCCCTTCTGCATATCCATATCCGGTCGGGCGGGTACCGCCCCCTTCCCTATAAAAGGAGGTGGACGCGCCCGGTTTCTGTCACAGGCCTCGCGTGGGGGCGCTGCCTCCGCTTTGTGGCCCGCGCTCGCGTGGGTGCTCCTCTGCCCAGGCGCGTGGACGGACCTCGCCAATCGCAGGTACCGTTTCCGGTTTAGCTTTTCTGTCTGGTTTACGGGCGGCCGTGTGCGGGGCTCACACTCACGCGTGGTGAATGCGGGTCTCGGCCGCGGCCTGCGTGGCCGACCCGGCGCCGTGTGGCTGCAGGCGCCATGGGGTGGTGACGAGTGAACACTCGGGGGAGACTCCTGAGGGCGCAGGGCAGGGTTGTTTTAGGGATGCCGCCAATCACGGAACTGATCTCGCCGTCTCCATGCCATCAGCTGTCCTCCGGAGAGCCTGAGGCCAGAAACTTCGCAGACCGACTCCCCTGTGCTAGGTGTCTGCTCGCGCCTTCTCTCCCAGGCTCTCTTCTCTCCCCTTCCCTGCGCACCCCCACTTCTTCCCCCCCTCTTCTCTGCATCTCCTTGCTTCCGTCCTCACCGCCTCGATGTCCTCCCTGGTCTCAGCCAGCCCCCTCCTGCTGCCCTGTCTCCCTTCCCTTCGCTGAAGGGACGCGGTGCGACGGCTGATGTTCCGGTGTATTTGGTACACCCACTCTGGTTCAAGCAGCTCTCTGAAGGTGCGCCGGGCACTGCAGAGGGCAGTCCAGCAAGCCCCTGCCCGCTGCCCCCCGACTGCCTCTCAGGGCTCCGGCCTGTCTGTCTGTCCGCCTTCCATCTGTTAGCCCTCTGTCCCTCATCAGTCTGCATCCTGCCTTTGCGCACCTGGCGGTTTCTCACCAGCCCAGATCACTTTCACGTTCGTTCTCTGCACCTGTAAGTCTTTGCCTGTGGATTTCAGCTGGGCATTTGTCTACAATCTGCTCTATTTTTTATTTTTTTGACAGGCAGAGTGGACAGTGAGAGAGACAGAGAGAAAGGTCTTCCTTTGCCGTTGGTTCACCCTCCAATGGCCGCCACGGCCGGCGCACTGCGCTGATCCAAAGGCAGGAACCAGGTGCTTTTTCCTGGTCTCCCATGGGGTGCAGGGCCCAAGCACTTGGGCCATCCTCCACTGCACTCCCGGGCCAGAGCAGAGAGCTGGCCTGGAAGGGGGGCAACCGGGACAGAATCCGGCGCCCTGATCGGGACTAGAACCCGGTGTGCTGGCGCTGCAAGGCAGAGGATTAGCCTAGTGAGCCGTGGCGCTGGCCCTACAGTCGGCTTTAAATGGTTCCAAGGCCGTGTTTACTTTTGCCACAAAGAAAGGCAAAGAGCAGGTCTCACTTAACAGTCCCCCTGAGCACACAGAGATTTTGGCCGGGGGGCTGGAGGGCCTCCTCTGGCTGGGACGGCTGTTGCCTTGTTGGTGTGTGGGGCAGAGTCACCTGCTCTGGCCAGGTGGGCAGGAACTGTTCAATGAACAAATGAATCCGCGTTGTTTTTTGTGTGAATGACGATATTTCTCTCATCATCATTCCTCAAAAAAAAAAAAAAAAAAATTAGATGACTGTGGATGTGGTTTCTGGGAAACATCTAACGCCCAGAGAGGCTTTTACTGACTAGGCGGTGAGGCAACCCCATTTATTTTCATGATGGGTCATGAACTAGCCCAGTACTAACTCTGAAGCAGTAATAGTGTGTAACAGACCTAGGAAGCTAAACTTGTCAGTTTTTTTTTTTTTTTATGGGCCCTTCACTGTGTCTGTGAATCGATACTAAGATTGACTTGGGAAATATTTTTATAATTTATTTATTTGACAGGTAGAGTTATAGACAGAGAGACATTGGTTCACTCCCCAAATGGCTGCCACAGCCGGCGCTGTGCCAATCTGAAGCAAGGAGCCAGGTGCTTCCTCCAGGTCTTCCATGTGGGTGCAGGGTTGCAAGCACTTGGGCCAACCTCCACTGCCCTCCTGGGCCACAGCAGAGAGCTGGACTGGAAGAGGAGCAACTGGGACTATACCCTGGCCCATATGGGATGCCGGCGCTGCGGGCGGAGGATTAACCAAGTGAACCATGGCACCAGCCCCTTCCTTATTTAACTTTTGACAAATGTGTGCGTTCATATATTTACCATAACAGTCAAGGCATAGACACTTTGCTGTCCAATAAAGTAGCCGCTGACCACATGTGGCTATTGAAATGAACTGGAATGGACTGGCGCCGTGGCTCAGCAGGCTAATCCTCCGCCTTGCGGCGCCAGCACACCAGGTTCTAGTCCCGGTTGGGGCGCCAGATTCTGTCCTGGTTGCCCCTCTTCCAGGCCAGCCCTCTGCTGTGACCTGGGAGTGCAGTGGAGGATGGCCCAAGTGCTTGGGCCCTGCACCCCATTGGAGACCAGGAAAAAGCACCTGTCACCTGGCTCCTGCCATCGGATGAGCGCGGTGCGCCGGCCGCAGCGTGCCGTCCGTCTGCGGCAGCCATTGGAGGGTGAACCAACGGCAAAGGAAGACCTTTCTCTCTGTCTCTCTCTCTCACTGTCCACTCTGTCAAAAAAAAAAGTAAGAAAGAAAAAAGAAATGAGCCATAATGAAAAAGCAGTTCCTCAGTGGAGCTAGTCAGCTTTTCAGATGCCCAACAGCTCCCCGTGCCTGCTGGCTCCGTGGTGGGCAGTGCACACTGTGAGACATTTCCAGCATCCCTGGGTTCGGGTGTTGGATAGCGCTGTTACAAAACGTTCTCACCACACCAGGAAGTTCCTTTCCTCCCTTTCCCAGATAACTCCAACCCTATGCCCAGGCTCAGGGAATTCACTGATCAAGTGCTGTTGCTACAAGTGACATTTGGAGCTTTCAGAGCTGCATACTCACGTCCTCTTTTTCACCTGCCTCTTGCTCAGCATGGTTTCTGAGATTGATTCACTCATGTTGTTCCACGTATGATTAGTTTACTGCTTTTTATTGATAAGTGATATTCTATTGGATGAATATGCTGCAATTTATCCACTCATCTGATGACGTTGTGTTGCTTCAAATTGGTAGGATGAGGAATGAAGCAGTTAGCACTATATGTGGATGAATTTTCATTTTTCTCTGGTAAATGTGATTGGAATTGCTGGGTTGTTTGGAAAGTATGAGTTTAGCGTTACAAGGATTGCCAAACTGTTTCTGAAATGGTTGTACATTTTACATTCCTATCAATAGTGTAGGAGACTTTCATTTTGACCTGTGATAACTGATTTTTTTTTACTTGTCTAGTAATTATTGAGAGATGAAGACATTTCCACTTATTACAGACTTTCTATTTTTCAGTTACATCGATTTCTGCTTCAGTATTTTGAGACTTTGTGATTGGGCACATACACATTTAGGGATGTTTTGTCTTCCTTATGAATTGATCTCTTCATCCTGAAATGCCCCTTTTTGCCCTTGGTTTGAATTCTAGTTTGTTAATATAGCTGCTCTGGCTTAAAAAAAATTAGAAGGACCATGATACATTTCTTTCTATCCCTTTGCTTTCAACTTATCTGTTTTCATTTAAAATGTGTCTTTTAAGTAGCATGTAGTTTAGTCTTGCATTTTGAAACCCAGTATGAGAATCTCTGACTTGTAGTGGGGGTGTCTAGAAAATTTAAACATTTGCAATTGATAGGGAACAAAGCATACATATTTAAAGTATAAAATTTGAATTTTGACATGCATACACCTCAGAAATTGTCACTGTGATCAAGAAAGTGGCCATTAAAGTAATTCTCAAGTTTCCCTGGGCTCCTTTGGAATCCATGCCCCCTACTATCCCTTTCTCCAGGCAACCACTGTTGTGTTTATTGTCACTATAGATTAATTTGCATTTTCTAAAATTTTGTATAAATGGAAAATACCACATGTACTCTTTTTGTCTAGTTTCTCTTTCACATCACAATGATTTTACTCTTCAATCTTTTTGTATCTTTTTTTAAATTTCTGTGAATTAATTCATTGTGTAGCAATTAAAAAAGGGGTTTATTCTTTCACATATATAAATATTTGAGTTGTTTCTAGCATTTACTATTACACATAGAGCTATAATAAATATACTTACATAAGCCTATGTATGAAAAGATGCTTTTATTTCTCTTGACTTCCTAAGAAAGGAATTGCTAAGTCATATGGTAGGTATAGATTTAGGATTTTTGCACATCTATTTTCCAAAGTTTTGTAGCATTTGAGATTCTCACTAGCTGTGTAGAAGAGTTTAATTTCCTCTTCTTTCTTACCAAGATTTAGGATAGCTTGTCTTTAATTTTAGTGATTCTATTGGTTTGGTTTTTATTTCATTCACTTTTATCTAGTCATGTCTTTTTGTGAAGCTCTGCTAACAATTTTTGCCCCAGTTAGAGAAAAATTAGTTGTCTCCTAATTCTGATATCAGTCCTTGGCTAATGTATGTTGTACAAATATTTTCTCTTGGTGTACAGCTTGATTTTTGTTTTCTGAATGGTCTCATTGAAGTTTTTAATTTTAATGAAGTTTAATTTATCCATATTTGTTTTGTGAGTCTTTCGGTTCTATTTATGGACTTTTTATTTATGAGATTTTTCTTCTAGAAGATGTAGTGTTTAGAAGTTGCTTGCATTTAGGTTTACTATCCATTTAAATAAATTTTTGTGTTAGGATGTGAAGTAAGCATTCGTCCTCTTTTTCCCATTGAGAAATCCAGTTATGTTAGCACCATTTTTCCAAATACTTAACATTCTCCCCTTTGAAATGTGTTGACATTGTTATAAAAAAATCAATGTTTATATATAAGGGGAAAGAGATAGAAGGTATTTGCAAATAATTTATCTATGAACTCACTGGGATACCTGAATGAAAGAGTGGTTCAGGATTTAAAGTGACAATTTGCCTAGCCATAAATCTCTTATTTTCAGAGAATATAGTTTGTTTTGAATCATTTGTCTGTCCCAGAATAAATAGACATTTCTTTTGATCTAAAACATATATACAGTAACATTCATACCCATTACATTCTTTCATCCTATACGTAGGCTCCCTAAGAAAATTTAAATTGAGCATGGTAACTTTGAAATAAGTATTATGTCGTTGAAATACTTGCAGAATGGAAAATTTGGAACTTAATGGGTTAGGAAAGGAGAAATCATCCCATTCATCAATCAATGTACTGGTTTTATGGTGAAAAAGAAGCCTCGTTCCAGATATCTGAATTTGGTAATATCCATAGATTACAGAATTTTCTTCAAATACAAGTACATTTTGAAGTAATGTGTGCATGCGCACACAAACACCAGTTTTCCTTAAATTGACAAACTAAAAATAAACAGCACTGATAAAATAATCCTAATTTAACATTTGATGAGTGCCCAAATAAACCAGCATTTAGTTGTGACAAGGGAAATATGGAAAAGAAAACTCAGTGGCTATGAAAACAGATCTAAAATTTAATGATTTCCAAACAGGTTCTATATACAAGGTTGCAAAGAGAGTAATACAGTTGAGCATTTTGGTTTTGAAAATCTGAAATGTCACCACTTTGCTTTGAACAAGTCTCATCAACTAAGAAATGGACATGATACAATGAAATCTCCAAGGACACACTTCTTAGCTTCTTCAAGTGTTGATTTTCAACAACTCCCTTCTTCTGCACACACTCACTTGCCATATCACGGTAGAACTTTTTATATTCTTTTGGAAGCAGAGAACTTTGAGAATTACAGTAGCAGTTGTTTTGAAAAGCACCTTCTATAATTTCCACTGTTTCTTTTTTAAAATCACATTGAGATCATGTACTTTTCTTTCTTAAATGCTTTCCTGTTCCAATGATTTGGTTGTTTAGAACAAGCAAGCTTAATTCAGTCAAGGCATATATTGGAAAAAAAAATGTTTCCAAATAGGCTGGAATGAAACCATTAAATAAGCACTGGGCTGAAAGACCATAGGTAATATGCCTCTTGACTTGGTCACATGTGAGTCCGTTTACCCATGGGCTGGGAAGTATTTCATTTGTTCCATATGAATCTGATGGTTTGTGGCAACTGTGTGTGTCAAAGCCAGCAGGAATGAACAGATTATAGGGTGGGTGATATGATGAGCTGTGAGATGGTGGTGGGGCTTATGCACAAGGTCACTGGCTACATAGGGTCATAAAGGTTAGATGGACCCTGTATGGCTTCTGAGTGTCAGGCCTGCATGTGTTACTTTTCAAAAATTTTATTTTTTACTTATTTGAAGGACAGAGAAAGAGAGAGAACAGATGGACACAGAGAGAAACACAGAAATCTTCCACTCACTGGTTAATTCCCCAAATACTCCCAACAGCTGGTACTGGGCCAGGCCAAAGGCAGGTGCTAGAACTCAATCTGGGTCCCCCACATGGATGGCAGAGACCCAATTACTTGAGCCATCTTAGGTTGTGTATAGCACAAAGCTGGAATTAGAGGACGAGTTGGAACTCCAACTAGGGCATTTCTATATGAGATATGAGCATTCTAAGCAGTCTTAACCACTGCACCAGAGACCCACCCTGGTGGGATGCAAGACCAAGTGATGAGAGAAGGGTATGGCTTGGTAGCTCCAACGTTCAGTGCCCACAGATTGGTCTATTTTATTTCTCTCAGGTAGTGGGAGTAGCAGCACCTAAGCAAATGATTCAGCATCAGAAGGGCCTTTATTTAGAACTGACAGATGGAACCATCCCTTCCTTTTGTGGACATTTGTAGTCTGATGTGTCATTTTGAATTGATGCTACAAGAATGCAGTTTTTACAACTCTAAAAACATCCTTTGGAATACCACATGGCTGAATAACTCACAAAGAAGATCAGATAGCCTCAGGGACACAAGTGTTTTCCATTTGCACAGCTTCCTTTCAGTGTTGCAGCAACCCAACTCCTACTGTGGACATGGCCTCTAAAGACAGCACACAAATCTCTCCAGCGCCTGATAAGTCGGAACTTGGATTAATCCTTACTTTCTGTAACTTGCTCTCCATGAAAGCTTTTTGCCATAACATTTTCATGACGATCAATTTTGGAAGGGGTCCTTAAGTGCGAATAAGCCATGCCAAGCTTCATTATTTGGGAGAGGAACACCTACAAATATACTGTGTTTTCCAAAGGTGGGAGGACCGTACTCAGAACAATGACAGGTACACAGCAATATTATAACCAGCCAGTATATGTTTTCTAACAAACCCAAAATGCAGCATTAGGAGGTACTTACAAAGGTGCTTCTTAATTCATTTTTTTTTTTTTAATGGAATGTATCAAACATCTACAAACATGAATACACAGGCATACACAGGCACGTGGACAGGGTTATGTACAGTTTCTGTCTTAGGTAATTATACAGACACCCAAGAACCACACAGGGGAAAACAAAAAGACAAGATTTTCCTCTCTGGCTCCCTGAATTTCTGAAAGTTGTCTAACCCATACAACGTTAAAATATTTCATTTTCATATAAAATATCTACAAAAATAGATAACATTTACAAAAACCAGATAGTATTTCCAGTTTTCCTTAGTCACCGTTCCCTCCGTCCCCGGACCTCGTTCTCTGCTCAGAAGGTCGCCATCTCCAGCAGAGAGCGCTTGAACAGCTGGGCGTTTCGAGACAGGTCTGTGACCTGGTGAACCATCTCCTGCAGGGCCGTGGTGCTGGGGTAATGGAGGGCGGCCATCTTGGTCGCCATGACGATAGTCTTCAGCTGTTCACAGAGCTGGTTGCTGGAGTTCATCACTTTGTTACGAATGTCCTGGGCAGCCACCTGCCTTGTCAGCGTGTCTCCAATGAACACCAGTTTGTGAGCACTGAGGATGACGAACTTACTGTGCGCCACGAAGATCCTTGGAGGCTGGGCAGAGCTGACACAACTGAAGAGCGCGTCTATGGCGTTGAGCAGGGAAATGAAATGGGTCTCACATTGGTCATAGTAGAAGCAGAGCAACTGCCTATCCTGCGCGCCCACGCTGCTGTTTGTGGCTGGGAGGCTCTGAGAGGGCTTCCACTTGGAGATGTCGTTCTCCACTGGTTTTGTAATCTCTTGTTCCAGCAGCTGGAACTGACTCAGCTGGAAGGAAGACACAAGTACATTTTGTTAAGGGAAAGGCAATGTGTTGTAATGGAGATAAACCTGCACTTGAAGGTAAGAGACCGGGATTTTCATTCCTGATAAGTGTCAGATGCTTATTAGCTGTGAGGTTGTGGCCAAGTTTCCATGCCATGGGTTCCTAAACTATAAACTCTGTGAATGTTGGGGAAGATGACCCCTAAGGAATCCTCTGGCTTAGACCTTCTGTGACTGGACCTCAGTCTCTTCTGCCTGGCTGGAAGGAAGCACAGAATTTAAACCCAAGTCCTGTTGCCTACACCTTTATGAAGGTTAAATGAGTTAAACTTTACAGAGTGTTTATAGAATTGGTGTATGGGATATTGTAGGATCTATGTGCATGTTTATTAACTGTTGAGTTGTGGCCAGGGAAAACCAAAGGTAGTGATCTCCTTGTCAGATCACCAGCAATTGCTCTTCCTTGGGGGGAAGCTTTGACTTCAAGATGCTTAGATGAAATGGCTATACATGAGCCTTTCTATTTCTCCTATTCTCTCTGTCTAGATTTATAGACATAACCCAACTCTACAGGGAACACTGATGCACATAAATGTAACAGCACCTGTGGTCAAGAAATCTCTAAGGAAATCTAAGCACTAATTGGGCACAGTAATACTTACCCCCCTTGCATGATCAGACTCAATGAATGTTGCATTTCTTCTTTCTCTCCTCATTGTCCCCAACTGTTGTATTTACATTGCAGTTATAATAATTTCTAGCTATTCCTAAGACTAAGACTCAGGAGAAACCACTCTTTTGCAAATGGGGACAATTAGTGACTTGAGTTTAATCTCCCACCCTGAGGCAACGCAGAGTTAGTCACCGGCTTCTCCTCTGAGGAATGCCTTGCCAGCCTGACTCTTCTGTGGCATCTGTTTCCTTCTTAGGAATTACTACAGTTTGGACAAGTACCCTAAAGCCCTGCAGTCTTACTTGGCCAAATGCCAAGGCAAACAGACATACAGGGTGATGTTCCAGGGTATTTAACAATAATGAAATATGTCTCATACGGTTTATGATTTTGAAAATATGTTCATCTATATATCATCTGATTAGATCATGGGTGGATACTTTGCCATTTTATAAGAGAAGTAACCATGGTTCAGAGAGGTTAAGGGACTTGCCTAAGGTCACACAGTTGACTGACCAGAAAGCAAGGCTCAGAACTCAGATGTGAAGACAGCATGCCATTCTACCTTAAAAGACTTGTAAATCCTCAGTCAAGTTATCTTCATTTTTATGCCATTCACCTAGCAATATACAGTCATAATCTGCCCTGCTTATGCCTTATGAATGAACATGCCCTGCCCAGAGTCCTTGACTGATGGGCTTTGAAAGATTTTGAAAACATTGTATCCTGTCCTCCTGCCTTTAGATCAGACCAAGGGCATCCGCGTCATAGGCTTGTATTGTTGACAGGAGAAAGATGGAGATATTGGAGGTGAGGGAGAGGGAGAGGGAGAAAGCCCAGATAGACTCTTCCTTTTGGAATCTGTTGAATCACAGAAGGTCGTTGACCATCAGCAGTGGAAGCTGAGATGAAAAACCACCTATAGAAAAGGTTTTCAGTGACCTGCTGTGGATTCTACGAAGTTATAGAGGTGAAAAGTAAAGTAGCAAACAGGAAGTGTTATAAAATAGGGGAGAATAAAGCAGATTTCTAGAAAGAGGCAAAGGGATCACAAGAAGGAGAGAGAGTATATATTCCCAGTTATCACCAGATTGGACTGCATTTTCTTTTTCTGTTCTTGAATTCCCTACAAGGCTTTACCATAAAACCTATTTGCTTGGGCTAGCTTGAACAGGTTTCATTTCTTGGTACCAAAAGCCTCAACCTGAGTAGTCCTCCATGTATCAGATAGCCAGGCTAAGCCTGAAAAAATTGTCATTTGGATGTAATCCAGGTATGCCCAGCTGGATGAGCAAAGCTATAAACCTTCTCTGTGTTTTTATACCCTGTTATATGCCTGGGGGCCTATTTATGCCTTTGGTGGAAGGGTCAGAGCCATCTTTTGAAGTTGCACCTTCCCTGCTCAGCAGGAAATCGTCACCACCAAGGAGTTTTCTGTGGGTGGAACGTACCTGATGATGTTCTAGCTGCATCTTGTTCTGTTTGATGATGTTCTCTTTCTCCAGTAGCTCTTTCTGTTGCCTCTCAAACTCCTCCTTTCCCTATTAATTTTCAACATAAGGAACATACAACGTTATCAATTATTAAACTATTTCACTGGTAAACACATAAATATTCTTTGATTGTCCATGCCCTGACCATTTCTTGCATGTCCAGTTAGGCCTCATGAACCCCCAATAGGGATGACTGGCGTCTTGGTCACAATTCCAGAATTCCTGTGTAGGTTACATCTCAGTGCTAAACCTTATTCCCACCACATTCTCTGCTCCATCTTTCCAGTATTGATTCTCTGTGACTCCCTTCAAACTTCCTTAAGAGATACAGTTTTCTGGCTTCTTATAGATTTAGTGTGAACCCATAAACCTTTAAAAATGCAGGTCTAAATGTGGTCCTTGCTTCATTCCTAGTGTCTTTGAATCATCTATAGATCTCTATGCCTGCCCAATTACTGTTTCCAAATATGAGGTGAATGTTGAATGGCTTCATCTCCCTTCTCTCCATGCCTTCCTCACATCATGTGTGGCTCGGTGCTCCCTCACCCTCTTACACTCAAGGGATTTGGTAGTCTAACAGGAGTACCATCTGTGGCTCTCAACCAAATTACAAGGATGGCAGAATGAGGTGGTAAGCCAAATTCTAAGTAATGGATCTCGGTAGGGGTTTTTTAATGCCGCATAGGTAGAAGAACAGATTGTTAGGATCTCAGGTCAACTTGGAACTTGGTGCAGTTTCCATTTGTAGATGGCAGACTGTGACTGCTCAGATTCTCACACACAAGTTAAGCTTTAAGCCAATTGGCAAATGCAGTGCTCCTCCAGGTATATTTGAGATGGGGTTGTGTCCCTATAAGTAATCACACACACACACACACTCACACACTCACAACTCACACTGTAGAACTAAAGGAGACCTTAGAAATTCTCTAGTACAGAAGCGTCATATTTTCTTAACAGTGAAATCCTTTTTTTCCCAAATAAATTATATGGGACACTACTACAAAATACTGATAGAAGTGGAATTGGTATATTAGAGGGCCCAGCGTCCCACTTGGTGAGTCTTCTGCTTGCACATCAATGGGGTGTAATCCACTCTGCCAATGAAACAAAGGCCCAAGGAGGTGAACTGAGTTGGTCACACAATTAGAGAAAGGCCTGGAGCTGAGGGCTCAGAACTCCGTGTTCTTCCTGCTGTATAACATTCCCCCCATTTTGTGAACCACTCAGATTAACACTGAGTCATATTCCACCCTTTATTGGTGCAGCCTGCCAGCCTCACAGGTGTCAGCCCTGGGCCCCCCAGATGTGGCTGTTGTCTGAGGAGTGCATCTTACCTGCAGGTGGACATAATCGTAGTCGTCCATCCAGCTCCTCTCAGAGCCATCACTGCTGCCGCAGTCAGGGGCCTGGTCCTTGCCCAGGCTGGGGGGCAGTGGTTTACTGTGTGCCTGGGCCTTGGGGTCACCAGGATGTAGCAGCTGCAGTTGGGAGCTGCCGCAGGGGTACTCAGCTGAGTTCATGATGCCCTCAGGCCCACTCTTCAGATGTGAGTTGCCGGGGCCTGGTCTGAAGAGCACTTCTGCGTTGGTGTTGATGGTTGTGGTGAGCTGCTTGGCATCATCGGGCACCGTCTTGGCCACCATCACAAACCGGTCCAGGTCATCACACTTGTTTTGGGGCTTGTTGATGGCCAGAATGTTCAGGGACCAGCTGCACTCATTTAAGTCATGGCTGGTTTGGCTTAGAATCTGGTGGGAGTCTTCCACTCTTTGGAGCTCCCGCTTCATTTTGTTGTGGAGGACGGGTTCTGGGAGGCAGGACGCGTTGGCTACGGCTCCCTTGGCAAAGTGGAGGTACTCCTTCAGGAACAGTTCCACCTTGTCCACCGCCGTGCGTATCTCATTGACGTGCCTCTCCATGTAGCTGTAACACCTCCAGTCTGTGGTCACCAGTGCCATCAGACTGGAGACACCCATCTCCAGGGCCTGCTGGAGCCGATGGAGTCTCTCAATGGCGGTGTCTGGATCCAGGAAGAGCCTTTTGTCTTGAGATGGGGAGGCAGACAGTGAGGACTCCTTGGAGGAGGTGGAAGACGTGGACATGTTACTCCTGGTACTGCCTGTACTGGAGAAGGACAGTCGGTTGATGCCATCTACCAGGTCCCGAGAGCCTTTGGCATCTGGCGGGTTATGCAGAGGAACATCATAAACACCGTCTCTGTCTTCAGGGTTTGCTTTCTCACTGGATTCAGCTGGGGGCTCGAGGAACTGAACCCCACGGGGGATGTCGTAGGCATCATTCTGAGGGCCTGGCAGTCCCAGGTGCGGGTGATACGGGGAGAGGCCTTGGTGCCTGCGCACCACGGGCTCTGCGGCCGCAGGAATGTCACAGTTATACTTTACGTGGAGGTCCTTGCCTGCTGGCTTGGCACCAGTTGGGGGGATATCATAAACACCCTCAGGCCTGACATCTGGCCTTCTCATGGGAGGGGGGAAGTCGTACTCTTTGTCCTTGAGCCCGGCTTCATCTCGGCAGGCAGAGGGTGGAATGGCATAGACCTGAAAAGGAAGTAAAAGGCAAAACTCTGATTTAGTCAGTCAGCACCCAGGGACATGGAGAGGCAGCCCAGGATTCTCAGGCCTGGTCACCAGCCCCTCAGCCACCAAGGAGAGGAATCTCCCCAAGCTCTGCTCTGTTCCCTAGCCTCTGTCTTTTGACAGATGCTCTCACTCCCCTGGTCTCAGGGCTGACTCACACGTGGAGCCCTCCTGGCTGAGGTGGATGTGCCTGGGGTCCAGGCCCGTGTTTCTGACCCCTTCCTGGTGTCCTTTGCTGGCTGGCTCATGCTGGGAGATACTTGACACCTGAACACCCTGGCCTGAGGGTCAGGAGGCCTAAGGCTTTCCCTGGTCATCACACCACCCTCACCACTCCAGTGTCCTGAGACACAGTCCCCTTGTCTGTAAAAACTGCATTTCCTGAGCATGACTTCTCCAGGGTAGCAGTGAGTCAGATGAGGCAGCTCTTACATATAGACCGCAGGGCTGTAAAGCACTCTGTAAATATGAAAACATTAGCACTTGCTAAGCGGGCTCATCCCCTTCCCTTCCACTGCTTACTGACTTCCCTGTTGTTTTTGAGTGGGTCTCCACATATGGACTCTATAGAGCTCTCTTCAATGACTGCCTCTCCTGCCTGCTGCCTCTTGTCTGCTCCCTCACCAGACGAGTTGCCCCTCTTTTAGACTGCTTTTTGTTTGACGTGCCTCTCCATGTAGCTGTAACACCTCCAGTCCATGGTCACCAGTGCCATCAGACTGGAGACACCCATCTTCAGGGCCTGCTGGAGCTGATGAAGTCTCTCAAAAGTCTCCAATAAACATACACTCAGCCAGTCACACACACTCATGCATATGCTCACACACATACTGTCACACACTTACACATACACACATAATACTCACATGCCTACATACTCTCACATGCTTAAAATACACGCACTCCCCCACATACACACACTCATACACTCACATCCACCCCACCTTCTTACACATATAATTCTCACACTCTAACACATCTACCCCTATACACGTTCATGCACACACACTCCCCCACATGTACACACTCACACATATCCAACCCAGCTTTTCACACATACATACAGTACTCACACTTATACATACATACACACTCCGCTCACACTTCCATGCATGCACACATTCACACACACTATTTTTGGGCCACTCTGTAGCGGCGCACTTACCCCTGCAGCAGGAGGGATGTCATACACCCCTTGGGGTTTGATCTCTCCCACTGGAACTGAAAACACAGGGCCTTTCACGGATGAGGGTGGGATGTCATACACCTGAAGAGAAGCACCTGCATTACTTGGACTGGAAATGCCTCACCCTCATCAGGTGTTGTGTAGTAAGTGGTGGATTATGGATTTTTTTTAACCAACCAGGATATATACAGCTTTCATCTTTGGCAATGGCCCATGTCAGAATGGGTAAGTACAATTTCTCTTTATAAAATTTGGGTTCTTTCACTTGACTTGAATGAAAGGGATCTTAATTGAAATATCTACACGGTTATATGTATTCTATAGAATACTACATAGTGGTTAAAAAAAATGAAATCCAGTCATTTGCAACAAAATGGAGGAATATGGAAAACATCATGCTGAGTGAAATCAGCCAGTTCCAAAGGGACAAATATCATATGTTCTCCTTGATCTGTGACAACTGAGCACTTAAAAGAGAACTTGTAGAAGTGAAACTGACACTATGAGAAGCAATGACTTGATCAGCCCTTGTCCTGTTAAGGAACAGCTTATTATTTTACTCTTTTTACTATTTTCTTTTTCTACTTAATACCATTGGTTGAACTCTTTATTTAACACAGAATTATTCTTAGGTGTTTAAACCCAACTGAAAATTGATTCCTGTAAAAAAATAAGAGTAGGAATAAGAGAAGGAGGAGATGTACGGTTCGGTACACGTTCCCATGGACTTACTCCTGAAGGTAAAGCTAAAAACTTGCCATGGGACTCCAAATCCCATTAAGTTGGCAGATGCTAATGCCATCTTACTAGTTAAAGTGATCATTTTAACTGCATAACTGATCATAAAGATAGGAATAAGTCAAAGGGATTACATAAGACCAAGTGTCTGCTAATATCAATAGAATTAAAAAGGAGAGAATGATCCAACATGGGAAGCAGGCCACACAGCAGACTCATCGAATGACAAATGCCCTAACTAGCTCTCTGACCCCAGAATCAGCCCTTAAGGCATTTGGATCTGGCTGAAAAGCCCCTGAGAGCATTTCAGGCATGGAAAGCCAAGACACTGTGGCAAAAAATGGCCTGCATGAAAGGTCTCTGTGAGAGAGAGCCCAGTGGAAAGGAGAGGCCATCAAAGAAGGAGGTACTTTTCTCTGAAGGGAGGAGAGAACTTCTACTTTGCTTATGGCCTTGTCTAAATACTGATGGAGTCTGTGGACTCAAAAGGCTTCCATAGCCTTGGCAGCTCATGACATGAGCTTTACGTGATCACTGACGTCATACATAAAAGTGTCAATTGTTAATAACAGGAGTCACTGTGCACTTACTCCTCTGTCCTTAATGAGTTGTACTATGAGAATTAACAGTAAAACTAGTCTTCAAACAGTACTTTATACTTGGTGTGTCTCTGTGCAAACTGTTGAAATCTTTACTTAGTATAGAGTTGGGCTTTTGTAAATAAAGATAATTAAAAATTAATCTTAATGAAGAATGGGATGGGAGAGGGAGTAAGAGGTGGGATGGTGGGTATAAGGGGAAGAACCACTATATTCCAAAAGCTGTACTTATAAAATTTACATTTATTAAATGAAAGCTTTCTAAAAAAGAAAAGAATATCCACACTGTTGATACCTTTAAAGTCCCATTTAAATTTTACACTCCCTGAAATAAAATGGCAAAGTAGTATACAAGTCCAGGAAACATAACTGCAATGACCCTGGTAACAATAGCTTCTGGATAGACAAAGCTTCCTAGGAAATGTTCATGATAGGTGAGCATCCTCTCATCCACAGCCCGCAGATGGGCTGCCTGTAAGAATCCCTTGTTTCTGGTACGTACCCCTTGAGTGTTATGGGCAGGAGGGATGTCATAGACGTCCTTTTGGTATCTGGGTGGGTACTCGTATACATAGCCGTGACCAGTCCTCACCGGGGTTATCACCTGTGGGCAAAAAGAACACAGGTGTCAAATTCCAGGCCTCAGTCCTCAGTCTCCTTGCTCCCTGATCAGGCACTCATCCCTCATCTCTCTCCTTTTTATAAAAAGAATAAAAGGGAGGAAGGAAGAGAGGGAGGGAAGAGAGAGACAAGGACACACCAGGAGAGTAAACTTTCCTATCCCTCATAAATCTCAAATGGGAACAAGTCCTAGGCTACCTCTCTCACCATTTTTCATGGTAGAAACATCATCTCAGAGTTAATCAGTTTTAATTCCCACAATAGATTTTAACATTTTAAAGGAGACTCATCTTTAAATCCTGAAAGTCCTAGTTGATCCCTTTGGAATCTATACAATGCAGCACATGAAAATTATGTACACATTTGACTTCCTACTTCAAATACAGTTATTTTTATTTATTTAACTTGTTTTGAGAGGAAGATAGAGAGAAACAAAGACTTATCCCCTGGCAGACAAATAGGGGGAATCTCCTATCCCTTGGTTCATTCTCCAAATGCAACAACCAGGGATAGGCCGGGCTGAAACCAGGAGCAGGGAACTCCATCCAGTCCCCCACGTGGATGGCAGGACCCCAGGTACTTGAGCCACCAGTGCTGCATTAGCAGGAGACTGAAATCAGAAGTTGAGCTAGGACTGGAACCCAGGCACTCTGGTATGGGAAGTGATGTCTTAGCTAGTATGCCAAATGCCTGCCCCTGGATTTTATTGTTATTTTTTAAATAAAGGCTCTGAAACTATTTGTAAAGTAAATAATGCAAATAGAATTCTGCCACTTAAAATTCCTCTCATACTTTCCTGAATATGCCTCTTCATCTGGCATTATTATTATGATCATAACTAAAATTCCATGGGTCAAGAGAGTTCACAAAGCCAGTGCTCAAGTACAGTGCTGTCTATACAAACCTCCAGATGCTTTCGATCTAGCTTATGAAACAAAATATAGTTTGCCCACTGATACCTGTGGAGAATTGGTTCCAGGAACTCCAGCACACACCAAAATCCGAGGTTGCTCAAGATCCTTACGTAAAATGGTGCAGCATTTACAGGTAACCCACACACAGCCTCCCAGTATGTTAAATCATGTCTAGATTACTAGTAATACCTACGACTATCTAAATGCTTGTGAGATTGTATTGTTTAGGAATAATGACAAGGAAACAGTCTGTACATGTTTAGCACAGACACAATATTTTCTTGAATATTTTTTAAAAAATTTATTGAGAGGTAGAGTTACAATGAGAAGAAGAGACAGAGATAAAGGTCTTCCATCTGCTGGCTCACTCCCCAAATGGCTACAACGGTCAGAGCTGGGTCAATCCGAAGCCAGGAGCTTCCTCCAGTCTCCCATGTAGGTGCAGGAGCCCAAGCACTTGGACCCTCTTCCACTGCTTTCCTAGGCCATGACAGAGAACTGGATCAAATAGGAGCAGCCGGACTAGAATTGGTGCTCATATGGGATGCTGGCACTGCAGGTGGAGGATTAACCTATGCCACAGCACCAGCCCCTCCTGAATGCTTTTGTTCAGTGGTCAGTTGCATCTGCAGACATGGAACCTACAGATTAAACTGAGCAGGTGGTATTGTGTCATGGAGCCACAAGGAACAGAGTTCAAGTCTCCTGACCTCAGGTCTCCAGTCATTTTCCCATTTCCACCAGGAAGCAGCAGTATCCACATCCAAGGACGTCAGAAGTCAGGTGCACTCAGCACAACTTGCCCCGGGCATCCGGAACCAATGCTAATGAAATGAATGCCCACTGACTGGCCCCTGCTTTCTGGCTGTTTTTTTTTTCTTTAAGATTAAAAGATTATTTATTTGAAAAGCAGAAAGGTAGGGGGTGAAGAGAGTTCTTCTTTCTGCTGGTTCACTTTCCAGATGGTCACAATGGCTGGGGGTGGGCCAGGTGAAGCCGGGAGCCCAGGACTCCATGGGAGCTGGCTCTCTCACATGGGTGGCAGGGTCCCAAGCACTTGAAACAGCCCCTCTATACATTATGTCTAAGCATGGTGAAGACATATGAATTTAACTCATTCTGAAAGATCTTTAATCTTCACAGGGCTTCTAACTTGCCAGGGCCTCATTTCTACCTAATTCCCATTGCCTCCTCCCTCCAAATCATGAACAGTGCCCACCTCAAGTAATGCCCACAACATTTTTGAGGACAGACATTGCAAATCAGGAAGAATTGATTGTTCCCTAAGGAACTGTCATCATTTCTCATCTCTCTCCTATGAAAACCGTGGCGTCAGACTGCCTACAAAACTATGTGAAAAATGCTCCAAGTTGTCTGAAGCTGAAAGAGGTGGAACTTGGCCAAATGCACCAATGCTGTCTTCCCCAGGGGTTCTGTCGCCCCAGTTCATTGTGGCTTGAAATCCCCTGTGTGCATATAACTGGTTACTTCTTGCAATGAAAGTAAAAGGGATTAGATTAGTATGCAGTCAGCATTGCCATCAAGTCTCTCCACTGTCTCGGGTCTGAAAAGGAAAGCTTTGGCTTGCAGCAGTGTTGGCACGGAGGTTAGCAGCACCGCATAGGGCGGCCACTGTATTGTGCAGAGCAGCTCGGTGTAAAGCAGGACGCCCTTTGCAGAAGAAAAACACACTGTGTTCCCAATGCCCTTCTATAATTTTTTTTGCACTCATTATTGTTCGGCAGAGAAATGAAGATCTTCTCATAGTCTATCTCATCAGCTCCTCTATTAATAGTTCTAGTTTGGCTTTAGAATGCAACCTGCTCACAGTGCAGCCTTTGTTCGGTGTCAGAGTTTCTAAGAGTGGATTCTCTCCAAGGTTACCAGTGTAGGAACAGCGCTAATGGAAAATCAAGGCTGGTTACGCCGAAGTCCTGTTGAACTGTTAATCTTTCATTTAAAAGATGGGAGGGGACAAGGAAGAAGAGAGGGTGGTGTTGGGGTCTGGAAATAGTACCAGGTGAAATGTAAGTACAGGCACGACCCCAGGCAGGCGGGGTCACAATGAAGCCACTCCGTGCCTTTGTAGATCTTCCCTGGCAGAGGGCATTTCTGCTTCCCGGTATTTAACATCGCACTTCCTGACAAATGTCACAGAACCCCAACTTGCTCTCTCTTTCTCATTTAGAGGATGCCTGTGGTCATCTGGTTTTTAAAAACTTTGCATTCCAAACCAGTCATTTGCCTTGTTTATGCATTCAAAGAAACAGATGGTGAAAACCACAAGAGGGGAAAAAGCCAACAAAATACAACCTTCCCTGATTCCAGCATTCCCCATGTTACAATCCAACTCGCACTGTTCCACGAGTGGCATTTAAAAGAGACTGGCATTTTGCATCTGGTCAGACACGTCCTGGGCACTCAGTGATCTGCATTGTGACCCCCAAGCCATCGAGCCATTGGGGAGCTGGAAGACTTCTGCTTTTGGAATTCTCTGGCTCAACCCAATGCTTGGGTCATTTTCATGCCAATTGTGTGTTCTTTCCTAGGAGGAAAGTGCTGACTGCGCTGTACCTTACAAGTCTCCAGTTCTGTGGTTCATGAAGGCTTTCTCTGCCTGCCTGACACAAGGACACAAAAACCTTTCCACCCCACACAATTGCTGATCCCCAGCTGAAGAGGCACACCAGGGGCTGTCTGGGGGATATCGAGTTGGAAGGGTTCTCCAGGGCATCTGGATGATGAGGCTTTATAGGAATTGCTACACAAAGGGCATTTTGGAACTTGTTTTCTCAATGAAACGAGTCAGGATTTTTCATTTCCTTCCCCCCTCTGTTTGTTTTTCTTTTTCTGCATTCCTTTTTTTTTTCCAAGGTATTTATTTATAGTTACAAGGGTTTAGCCTTGGCAATTACCAAGCTGACCTCTTAACTGATTACTGTTGCTGTGAAGGGGGCTGAATTGTGGAGTTTCCTGGGGATCTGTGACCAGAGCTACTGAAACTGCTCCCCTGATTACCCTGGTGGAAGAGCTGCACTTTGCAGGGGTGGGTTTGTGGTCTGGTGAGGAATCCAACCATAATCACTACACCATTGTCATATAATAGGAAAGTCCCAAGCCAGTGTCTTTGGGAAGGGCAATGAATCAGCTAAGGGAAGACCATAAATCTCTAAGGCCAGGACCTGGCAAGGTAGGATCAAAATTCCAAAGACTGGGGCTGTTAGATCTCTAGTTGATCTGCTTATGTAAAAGCAGGAGAACTGGGGCGGATGCTGTGGTATAGCAGGTTAAGCCAAACACTTGGGACACCAGCATCCCATATCAGAATGCCAGTCCCGGCTGATCCACTTTGGATCCAGCTTCCTACTAATGTGCCTGGGAAGCAGCAGGTGATGGCTCAAGTACTGCCACCCATATGGGAAACCCAGATGGAGTTCCTGGCTCCTTGCTTTGGTCTGGCTGAGCCCTGGCTCTTGCAGGTATTTGAGGAGTGAACCAGCAGGAGATCTCTCTCCATTTGTCTGTCAGTCTCTGTCACTCTGCCTTTCAAATAAACAGAAAGCAGCCCCACTGCACTCTTTAATGGTGTTTGATTCATACGTCGTGGACCTCAGGTCCTAGCACATGAGCTCTCAGATACAGGTGACCCTTGCATCCATCCGTTCTGCATCCACAGATTCAATCAAATGTTGGTTGAAAATATTTGAAAAAAGTTGGCATCTGTACTGAACACCTGCAGACTTTTTGCCTTGTTATTTCCTAGACAATAGAATATGGCAGCTATTTACACAGCACTTACCTCATATTAGGTGTTGCAAGTAATCTAAAGGTGATCTAAAGTACATGGGAGGATGTGTGTTGCTTCTGCACAAATGCTATGCCATTTTACACAGAGACCTCGAACATGTGAAGGTTTAGTATCCATGGGAGATCCTCGACCCTGTGCCCTGGGGGTACTGAGGATGGCTGTCTTTGCATGTCTCATAATTTTCAGAGCCAGGTATGCTGAAATTGTAAAGAAGGGAGTCTGTGTTTGGGTGGCAGGGAGGCCTGGGGAATGTGGAGCCAACCCATGAGAGAGTGAGTTGGAAGAGACCCTTGGGGCTTTTTGATGTTTGTTTGCCTGGGCTCAGACCTGCAGCAGAGCGAGGGGCCTGCACTCAGAGCCGGTAGAGGTAGGAGTGGGTGTCAGCTTGCATCTTGCTGATAGTAGTGAGTTGTTTTTCTGCTCTAGCTACTCTGTCCTGAAGAAACTTGTCCTCTGCTGCCAGGTCTCTCACATTTTCAGGAGAAGCTTGAAATTTGGATTTTCAGTGTCAGATCTTCTGATTTTCAAAATTGGCTCAAAGCTTTAAAGCAGCATCTTAGCCAAACTAATCATGTCTGACCCCCTGGTGCTGCTGCTTTTCACCTTCATCTATGTATTTTTGCCCCCCCCCCCCCCTTCAGGTCTCTGGAAGCCTTGGAAGGCAGGGCCCCCAAGTTCTTCACCAATCCCATGCCTGTGCAAGACTGAACAACTTCCTTTTTCTTATAGGCTCCCACGCCCACACATCTGTGCCCGTATTCATGCTGTATATTTGCCTGTGATGCTCTTCTTTCTTTCCTTATATTGGAATTTCCTTAGATATTTAAAAAATATTTATTAGAACTCTTCCATTCACTTGTTCACTCCCCAAATGCCTGAAACAGCCAGGGCTAGGCCAAGCCAAATCCAGGAACCAGGAATACCATCTGAGTCTCCCATGTGGGTGGCAGGAATCCTAGTATTTCAGTCATCATCTGATGTTTCCCAGGTGCATCAGCGGGAAGCTGGTCAGAAGTGGTGTAGCCAGGACTTGAACCTGATGCAGGATGTGGGCATCCCAAGTGGCAGCTTAACCTCTTGTACTACAGTGCCTTCCCCTATTTGACTTTTAACGTCTCTCTCCCGTCAAGACTTTCTTAGACATAAAATATTTCCCCACCTAGGACTCCTTATGCATATCATCTGTACATATCTGCTGGTACTTGTCACTTGTAAATCACTCACCTCATGCTCATCTCTTAGCATTCTGGAGTCAGGGACCATTATTCATTTAGATACAAAGAATAGGGTTTAGTACTATGTTTGAATATAGCAGGTTGTGGATAATTATCAACTGAATACATTAGTGAAGTAAAACTTAAGGCTGTTCTTAAACAAGATGGGGAGGGGCTAGAGAGGACACTAAAGAACACCTGTTAACAGAGGAGTAGAATCAGTTTCCAGATATTCCAGCTCTAGGCTGAGCACAGACCAGAGTATAAGGGGCAGGACTGTGTTTCAGTAGCCATGTATGGTTGTGTGAGCACTGAGAAATCAGAGTGAGCATTAGGTGAAGATGAGAAGTCAGAAGTCATGCCACAGAGCACCTACAGTCGGGTGAAACCACTACTGAGGCCAAAGAGGGCTGCTAGATGATTTCCCTTTTCCCAGTGGAGCCCATTTGTTACAGGAACTCTTGGATTCTTCTCAGCCACAAGTCAAACACATGGGGGAGTGTGTTGGGAAAAACAAACCAAAACAAACCCTGTTTTCTACCTTGACATTAGAAAAAATATATACCATAAAGGAAGAGGAGCCTTGCTTGATTTGGTTTCCGGGACATGAGACAGGCTCGTGCCATGAGAAGCTGTGTATGAGAGGCCACAGCCACACTGGGCTTTTGGCTCATTGGAATAATTAGGTCAGAAGCAGAGAATGACTGACAACATAAACTGGACTTAGGCAGAACTGGACCTAAATCCCACTTCTTAGTAGCTTTGAATACTTGACCAAGGTATATATCTATTCTAAGCCCATTTTCCCATTAGTAAAATAGAAATACTTGTAATAATTTTTACCTCAGTGAGTTATTCTGAATATCAAATGAGGTCAAGTACTTAAAGTGCCCAAGGTAGAGTGAACCCTAAGCTTTAGCTGCTGTTATGGTCCTTATCACTTGGGACTTTGACTATCAGATATCATGGACTAGGTAATTCAGATTAACCATTATGCTGGAAACAACTTAAAACATATAAAGAACAGATATGAGGATACTTCAAAAAGTTTACGGAAAAAGGGAATTAAAAGATAAGTATTTTTTTGCAAAACTTGTTGAAATTCATGTGGTTTTGGTTATACACATTTCCCACAAACTTTTTGAAGACTCTGCATAAAAGATCTTAATAGCATCAGATTAAAGGATAATAAAGAATTACTAGGTCAAAACCTGGGAGGAAGTAAATTCATGGGGGCAGCCTGCTTTTTCTCTGGGAGTCTTTGCTGATCAGAAACAGTATCTGAGAGTCTATGTTGCATGTCTTATAGCTTCTTTGAGTGATGAAGGAGAACATTAGACATCAAGCTAATGGGACTCTGCTAGGCCATTCCCCACTTTGGGTTGGGACCATAGGACTATATCCAAAAGTAAGGATTGGCTTACACTGGATGAAGCCAGATTTCAAGTCATCAGAGTTGTCTGGAACATCAAGAGCATGAAACTAGATTTATACGGGCCTATGAGTCTGGCAGAAGGAAACAAAATTAATTGCCTCTGTCTGGTGGCAGAGAACATCTTTATACATGTTAAAGTTTTTCTACAAATATTTAAAAAATACAGCGTCTGGGGGTGGGCATTTGGCATAGTAGTTAAGTCACAGCTTGGGATACCTACTTCCCATATTTTAGTTCCTGGTTGGACTCCTAGCTACTCTGCTTCCAGTCCTTCCTGCTGATGTGCGTCCTGGGAGGCAGCAGATGATGGCTCAAGTGCTTGGGTCCCTGCCATCCTTGTAGGAGTCTCATATTGAGTTCTGATCTCCTTGTTTTGGCCTGGCCTAGCTTTGGTTGTTGTGGGCACATAGGGGAGTGACCAGCAGTTGGATCTATCTCCATTTCTCTTTCTTTCAAAAAAAATAAAACTTAATAAATTAGAAAAATAGAATCTTCATCACACAGAGACAGCCAGGAATGCAGCACAACAGACAAGACAAGAGGCACAAGACAAACAGTAGTCAGTTGATATGTTCTATCCATAGGATAAGGATGTTTTCTGTGCCTTAGTAATCACACATCTCAAGGCTGTTTGCTTTCAAAATGTTTCATGATTAAACTATGGGAGAAAACATTTCATTATTCTTAGGTTTAAAGTCAGTGTTCAAAGTGAGCTCTCATAGGGGAATTTCAGATTAAAGTCATAAATGACAAGGTACATGAGTTGGGTTATTGTTTTATGCTGATCATACCAGCATTGTCACGATCACAGTTATCATCAGACAGTGCAAGACACTCTGGAAAACACCAGGGGAAAATGTGCTTTTATGAGGTTTAGAGATAAAGACATTTATTCAAGAGCAGGATGGTGAGGCCCCAAACTCAGGACGTTTTATTGAAGTTCTCATCAGATGAGGCCTTTTCAGTGAAAGACCACAGGTTGGGCTTGTCACAAAGATCTCATCAAAAGGTGAGGCACGTAGCCATCCCATAGGTGAGGCTGCAAGCACAGCACTGTCTTCAAGACAACTTCTGTTCAGCTGGTATTACTTGTACTAAGGTCTCAGCAAGTCCACTTAGGGGCACTTCCCGTAGACTTATTTCACCTCTGAAATGCAGAGCTGGACAGGTGCCTGGGGTTGGGGGCAGCACAGCAGCAGCAGAAAAGATCATACAGTTAGGAGAATGTCAGCATCTCAGCTGCACGCTGCTAGCTCAGTGAACACCAAGAGAAGCGGGAAGGGGGCACGCTGTTCATGAAGGCAAATTTCTCTTGGTCCCAGGCATCAAGTCCTGCCGTGGTGTGTGTGCTTCCTTCTGATGCTCTTGCTCACCACTTACCACAACTTCTCAGCTGTCACTTCCAACCCAGCCCTTCCATATGCTACCCCACCATAAAGAAGAACAAAGCAATGGAAGCTAAGAAACCATGGAACTTGGAGAGGGCGTTTGGCCTAGAGGTTAAATCAAGATGTCCCTTGGAATGCCTGAATGCCATATCAGAGTCCCTGGGTTCAAGTAATGACTCTACTTTCAATTCCGGCTTTTCATCGAGGTCACTCTAGGAGGCAGCAGAGCTTAGCTCAAGGTTTGGTCCCTGCCTCAGTGTGGCAGACCCAGATTGAGTTCCGGACTCCCAGCTTTGGCCTGGCCCAGCCAGGCGTTTGGGGAGTTGTGAGCGTTTGGGGAGTGAACCAGGGAATGGGGGTCTCTATTTTTCTCTCCTTTTTCTGTGTCTCTCTGCTCTTCAGATAAGTAGAATAAATTCTAAAAATTTCAAAAAGGTGATCTCATAGAAGTAGATAGTAGAAGACTGGTTACCAGATCCTGGGAAGGATGAATGGAGAGAGAAGCTTAACAGGCATCGGGGAACCCTTGAATAGGAAGAATAACTTCTAATGGTCTAAGACACAGTAGGGTCACTGTGATTGACAACAGTTAATTGGAGGGCTGACATTGTGGCATAGTTGATAAAGCTATAATAGCCTGTAAGACCGGCATCCCATAGGAGCACTGATTTGAATCCCAGCTACTCCACTTATGATCTAGCTCCCTGCTAATGGCCCATTAATGAGATAAGCAGCAGAAGATAGCCCAAGTGTTTGGGCCCCTGCTACCCATGACGGAGATCCAGATGAAGTTCCTGGCCTTGGCCTGGCCCAGCATTGGCCATGGTGGCAATTTGGGGTATGAACCAGCAGATAGAAGATCTTTCTCTCTGTGTGTCTTTCCTCCTCTCTGTAACTCTGAATTTCAAATAAATAAATAAATAAATCTTTTTAAAAAATCAATTGGATATTTCAAAATAGTTAGTAGAGAGGGTTTTCAATGTTCCTAACACAAAGAAATGATAAATATTTAAAGTGATAGATATGCCATTTACCCTGATTTGATCACTAGACGTTGTATATAAGTATTGACATATGACATTATAGCTCATAAATATATGCAATATATGCCATTTAAAATTTTCAAAAACATTTAGAAGGAGCAGAAATCTTAATCTTTGAAATAGAGTTGGGTGAGGTGGATGAGAGACAAAGAGCGGAGATGGAGGGGAAAACAGGAAACCTGAACAACATTGGTTACATTCTAGTGTTTCATTATTATTCAAAGCTCTCTATCAATCAGTCATCTATTTATCTTCATATGTAGCAAAAATTACAACATAAAAATTTCAACCAAATTGTAAAATATAATAGAAAATGCACTGAGGAGGGTTTTCTTTCCAGAGTCCTGGGACACAGCAAGTAAAAGTTATTTTGGAATTGTTCTAACTTCCATCTCCCATCATTCTTTGTGTCTACGTTTCTAAAGTCCAAAGCAATACTAGGAACGAGCTGCAGTGTGCAGTGCTCTGCCTTCTCCATCTAGATGGTGCCCCAGTCACTGACCAGCAGAGCTACCCATGGATCTAGCAGGGCACGACTGTGTGCCTCCAGCTTGTGGTGTTCTACCCTAAGGCTTTGTCAGGAACCAGGCAGCCAGGTGTAGTGCTCAGGAAATAGAACAGTAATTGATGAGAAGTTTAAAAGTGCCACTGTGCCCTAATAATTGCAGTACATATTTAAACCCTCCTGTTGTGAGTACCAAAGGCTGTTTGAATTCATAAACGTGTTTCACTGATTAGCAAGTATCTATTTGCATTTTTTTGCAAATGTGAAAATTACAATTAGACTGCTTGCTCCCTATCTCTAGCTCACCCCCCCCCCACCTTCCTGATTGACTGATACTATCTATCTTTGGGTTTCATGCATTAATAAAGAATATTTAGATTTCCAAAACTTCCTGTTAGAAAGGGCTTATTTCCTTTAAATGTCCTTTAAAAGCATTAATAGAGCCACTACACTATTCATTAGGTTTTATAATAATCTCTTTGTCTGAAGTGAACCATCCTGACCCCTTCTCTTTAAAGAAAACCCCAGGAAAGGAAAGGAAAATCATCATTATCACCACCTGCACACCGGAACTGGAGTCCATTTTTTAGAAACTGCAAAGTTACAAAGGTTTGTGTCTGTTTAAAATCCAAGATTACCAGTTTCTAGTCTATGACCAGAGGAAAAGCCACATGCAGCTTACTCTGGATTTATTAATTCTCTATAAATTCTCTCAGTCCAGCTTGGGTGTAGCAGTGAGCTCATTTATTTACTTGCATAGCAACAATATAATAAACTGTTTCTGGCCTTAAAAATAGACCCTCCCAAGCCACATCCAAGGTTAACCCTTGGATGCTTGGGAAGCTTTTGCCCTTCTGTTTCTGCGAGGTCCTTCAAAGACATTTTGATGCCTGGTTTTGGGATACAACTCAGCCTTTTTGCTAGCCACACCTAAGTTGCAGCCTGCCTTTCCCCAAATGAGCAAGTAGTCACGAGTGAATGCCCAGAAGTGGAACGGAGCCTTGGGTCACTTTCATTTGAGGCAGCTTTGGGCGGTGAACCACTCAGTGGAAACAGTGCCCGATTGTTAAATCCCTAGCGTGCCTCCCCTGCCGTGCTCAGGAAGCTCTTTGTGTAGCGAGTGCTAAAGCAATATTTAGTTATGGAGTGGCCAAGCGCCCAAGAGCAGTTAGAAGCGCTTGACATGAAAGAACATGATGGGGATGACGTCTGGTTCCCCCAGTGCTTGAGGTCTTTCTTAGGACAAAGTTGAATACAGCCCATGACAGGCGGCTACAGCAAGGCCAGTTTTGCTATCCCATGAACTGAAATGCTCTTTGAATGAAAACTATAAAAGGCACAAGCATTTGGGTTCTTTTGATGCCGAAATAAATTCAACAGGACACTTAGCACTAAATCTAGATTTTGAAATAGACTTTAGAAAGGCCATAGAGTGTTCTAAAGGGGTTTGAGGCTAGGGAAAGGAAGTAAGAGATGAGAATTTGGGGCCCAGATGCTATTGGCATGGGTTCCTTTTAGATAGAGGGTTCTTGGGCAGGTATTTGGCACAGTGGTTAAGACATTGCTTGGGATGCCCACATCCAATATTAGTAGGATATTGGAATACCTGGGTTGAGTTCTAGCTCATTCTCGATTCTAGCTTCCTGTTTTCATGTCCCTCTGGAGGCAGCACATGATGGTTTTAAGTGCCTAGGTCTCTGTCACCTATGTGGGAGGCCCCTGAATTGAGCTCTGTTCTCCTGGCTTCAGCCTGAAGCAGCGCTGGTTGTTGCTGGTGTTTGGGGAGTGAACCAGCAGATGGAAGATCTCTCTGTATCTGTCTCTCTGCCTTTCACATAACTACAAGTAAATAAATTTTAAAAAGAACTGGGAGACCTCTCATAGCTTAGCTGGGGTGAAAGATGCAGTGGCTGATGGGGCAGATCTCCATACCAGTGCTGAAGTCAGTAGTCCTATTGAGAAACCCCAGACCACCAAAGGCCTCTGTCAGATCCAAGAGGATTAGAGAGGGAAATGGGTGGAAAACAGTGAGTTCCAGGATGAAGTGCTTTCTTTGCTCTTGCTAACACAGCAGAGATTGGAGTTTTTCTTAATGAGGAACTCTCTGAAAGTTGTCTTGTATACAGGACCCTGGTCTGCCAAAGGCAGGCTCTCCCTGGCTCCTTGTGTCCCTACCTGCTCCTATTGTCTTCTGCAGGACACTGTTTCGGGAAGAAAAGATGGACTAGATCTCAAGGGAAGGCCAAGGATTTGCCAAATCTTAGAGGAACTTTATATCAATGCCTGAATGCCCTTTCTGTTTTTTAAGTCTCTTAAGATCAGCTCGTTTTATTAAACTTTTTCGGAAGGAATCAGATAAGGATATCTGGATCATAAAATTCTAGTGAAAACCATTAGAGAGAACCTGGCATCACTCACCATGTCATGGTTGAGGGGACTTAAGTGCTGGGGGTTACCCAGCCTGCTAGTGACAGGAAAGTGAGTGGGAGCATTGGTCAGCTGGCCCAGCAGCCAGTGTCCTTTCCTTAATGTCCTGTTGCTGACACTAGCAACACACATTAGACATTTTCTAGAATCTACCGCTTCCCCTGTTAATCCAGACTGTTCTCCATTTCCATCCACAAATTCAACCAAATTGCATTTGTTCTGAATATATAGATCTTTTTTCTTTACCATTATTCCCCAAACAATATGAGTAACAACTATTTACACAGCATTTACATTGTATTAAGAGATATAAGTGGGCTGGCGCCATGGCTCAACAGGCTAATCCTCCGCCTAGCGGTGCCGGCACACTGGGTTCTATTCCCGGTCGGGGCACCGGATTCTGTCCGGGTTGCCCCTCTTCTAGGCCAGCTCTCTGCTATGGCCCGGGAGGGCAGTGGAGGATGGCCCAGGTCCTTGGGCCCTGCACCCGCATGGGAGACCAGGAGAAGCACCTGGCTCCTGCCTTCGGACCAGCGTGGTGCACCAGCTGCAGCACGCCGGCCGCGGTGGCCATTGGAGGGTGAACCAACGGCAAAGGAAGACCTTTCTCTCTGTCTCTCTCACTGTCCACTCTGCCTGTCAAAAAGAAAAAAAAAAAAAAGAGAGAGAGATAAGTGATTGAGAGGTGATTTAAAAGTATATAGAGGGCCGGCGCCGTGGCTCACTTGGTTAATCCTCTGCCTGCAGTGCCGGCATCCCACATGGCACTGGATTCTAGTCCTGGTTGCTCCTCTTCTAGTCCAGCTCTCTGCTGTGGCCCGGGAGTGCAGTGGAGGATGGCCCAAGTGCTTGGGCCCTGCACCCGCATGGGAGACCAGGAGGAAGCATCTGGCTCCTGGCTTTGGATCGGCGCAGCACCGGCTGTAGCGGCCATTTCTGGGGTGAACCAACAGAAAGAAGACCTTTCTCTCTGCCTCTCTCACTGTCTAACTGTGTCCAAAAAAAAAGTATATGGAAAACATGCGCAGGTTATATGAAGATACTATGCCATTTTACGTAAGAGACTTGGGTATCTGCAGATTTTGTACCCAAGCAGGGGTGGTTGTGGAACCAATCCCCTGTGGAAACTGATGGATGACTGTACTTCCAAAGAAAGCCATTTCCATATACAAGAAGCACAGCTTGAAAGCTGGAAATCTTACGGGTTTTTCTTTTTTTTATGCATTGCCTAGCCCCTTTTTTGGATGACTAGCCCCTTCTGGGGAATTTAACTACATCTTATTAAATGAAGTTATCCACTTGGAGCAATCTGAAGTTATTGTAAAGGACAGTATTTCCCTACAGCAGAGAAAGCCAACATAGCAGTGTTAAGTGGTGCCCCAGTCCTGACATCACCCAAGGACCTGCTCAGGACCTTTGGATCAGCCTGCTTGGAAACTGCCCACTGTGACTGGGTGACAAAAGCATCCATGTTCCTAAATCCAGCCTCCCTCATTGCTGAGGCCACTCCCTGGGTCTGAAGTGGAGCCTTCTGCAGCAACTGTCATTCTTCCCGGCTCATAGGATGCTTTTGTGTTTCTAGGATTCTGAGGAGCAGGAATTAGTAATGAAATGTCTATATATGTCCTCTTATTTTAACCCTTAGCTGGGATGTAAAAATCATCCATGTTGGAGTCAAACAGATGTGGGTTCATATCAATCCTGACTATTCCTACTTCTCATGCCTTCAACCTTTTCTGGGCTGGCTGCATCCCCTAAATGCTGGGAGCATTAGATGGCGTTATATGTCTAATGTCCCTAACATGGAACCAAGACTCAGAGGCACTTTAAGATCAGCTGCTCCATGGGGCCTGCTCTGTAATGCAGCAGGTTGCAGCCATGGCCTGCAGTGCTACATCCCATATGGACACTTGTTCAAGTCCCAGCTGCTCCACTTCTAGTCCAACTCCCTGCTAATGTGCCTGGGAAAGCAGTGGAGGATGACCCAAGTTCTTGGGCCCCTGTACTCATGTGGGACACCCAGAAGACACTCCTGGCTCCTGGCTTTGGCCTGGCCCAGCCCGGTCATTGCAGCCATTGAGGAGTGAACCAGCAGATGGAAGATCTCTGTCTCTCCTCTCTCTCTAGCTCTGTCTTAAATCTTAAAAAAAAAAAAAAAAAAGGATCAACTGCCCCAACACTGGCTCTAAAATTACAGTAGTCCCTCTTATCCATGATTTCTCCTTCTGCTGTTTCAACAATTACTTGCTGTCAACTATGATCCAGAAATATCACTAGAGTGCCATGAAGAGTTAAGGTATTTTGTTCCAATTGATGTATTTTACTATTAGTTATTATTAATCTCTTACTATGTCTAATATAAATTAAACCTTATCATAGGCATGCATATATTTATATATTATGTATGTGTATATACACATACACTTATGGTTCAGTACTATCTGCAGTTTCAGTCTTCACTGGGAGTCTTGGAATATAATCCTTGCTGATAAGAGAGGACCACTGTATCCTGCAGAATGAGAAGGAAGCAGTGAATAACTTAACACGGCTAAAGGCTTCATAGTCAACTGGCAGTAAATTTAAAACAAAAAACTATTCCAGGGGCCAGTGCTGTGGCGAAGCGGCATTCCACATGGGTGCCAGTGCTGGCATCACATATGGGTGCCAGTTCTAGTCCCAGCGGCTCCACTTCTGATCCAGCTCTCTGCTATGACCTGGGGAAGCAGTGGAAGGTGGCCCAAGTCCTTGGGCCCCTGCACCCACGTGGGAGACCCCGAAGAAGCTCCTGGCTTTCTATTGGCCCAGCTCTAGCTGTTGCGGCCAATTGGAGAATGAACCATCAGATGGAAGACCTCTCCCTCTCTCTTTCTCTCTCTGTGTAACTCTGACTTTCAAATAAATAAAATAAATAAATCTTAAAAAAAAAAAAACTATTCCAATAAATAACTGGCTTAACCATACCATACTTTGAGAAAATTGAGAGTTATCAAAATTATTCAAATAAATTAGATGTGATTAGCTTTTGCAAAAGACTTCTTTACTTCAAAACCTGGAGTTAACTTCTGACTTTAAGAAAGTTACAGTGAGGTCCGTGACACCTGTACCTTAAATAGGGATCATACCTCTAAGGAAGTGTCTTGACAACCAAGTTTAGGGCACAGCTATTTAGAACCACAAGCTTCTGATTTTTGATAGCCTCTAGATTTGCATTTTGTACTCAAACAAGTCTCTGTTTAAAGACATGTCTAGCCTGAGGTTTGCACAGTGGTGTAGCAGGTTAAGTCACAGCTTAGCAGGCCTGAGTCCTATATCAGAGTGCTGATTTGAGTCCTGGCTGCTCTGTCTCCCATCTGGCTTCCTGCTAATGGGCCTGAGATGGCAATGGATGATGGTCCAAGTACTCAGGCTCCTGCTTTTGGCCTGGCCCACTCCTGGCTATTGTGGGTATTTGGGGAAGTCCACCAGCACATGGAAGGTGTCTCTGTCTGTCTCTGCCTCTCTCTGTCACTCTGCCTTTCAAATAAATAAATAGATCTTTTAAAAAGAGATATGTTCAACCAGTATTAAGTCTCATTTTTATCATTAAATACATTTATTCTTTTCTGTCCCCCACAAAGAGTGTCACCCATGTAGTCAGACATAATACTACACGCAGTATCTCACCTACTCACTCTGATAAGCAGAGTCAGCATGAGATCATTGCGAAAGGAAGATTAGCCTCTGTTTGCTTTGGTGTGGATTCATACAAAGTTACTAATGTACTCTTTACAAATATGCACTATCCATGAGTATTATAACAAAGTACAATTGAATTCAAAGGCTTGGCTCTGACCACACAGATAAGACCTTTGTTTGTCACTGCTCATTCCAGTGGCGTGGGTGACTCGGCTAGGGAAAGACACTTCTCAGTTTCAGGCTGAGCTCAAGTTCTGCCTTTCAAGTGCTCAAAGACCTCCAGTTTTGTAAGCCTTAAAACTTATCATGACTTTGCAGGGGAGAGATTGAGGTTGAAACTTAAGTTTTTTTGCATAGCCCCAAAAGTCATATGTTGAAGGGAAAAATTCACTTATATTAGGATTATGCTTCAATAGAAATGTGCAATTCTCTTGTTTTTTAATTTATTTACTGGGAAAGTAGAGTTAGAGAGAATATTGATCTTCATCTGTTGGTTTACTCCCCAAATGACTGCAGTGGCCAACGATGGGTCAGGTTGAAGCCAGGAGCCAAGAGCTTCTTCCAGATTTCCCACAAGGGTACAGGGTCCCAAGGATTTGGGCAATCTTCTACTGCTTTCCCAGGTGCATTAGCAGGGAGCTGGATCAGAAATGGAGCAGCCAGGACCTGAACCAGCACCCACATGGGAAGCTGGCACTACAGACAGCAGCTTTACCCACTATACCACAATGCCAGCTCCCAGAAATGCACAATTCTAAAGCTGTCATACTTGATTGAGTTTATAAGTGGAGAAGCTGAAGATACTCACTGTACTTGAAGTACTTTTCAAGGGGTGTGTTGGGGGCACAGAACTAAAGGAAGTGAGGTGTAGTCAGAACAGAATTGATCTGTGGGAGCTTTTGTTTCCTCTAAGTCTTGTGAGTAGATAAATCATCCCGCTCACATATAGCAGTGAGTTGGCTGGTAGCAGAGTGCTGCTCTGGGCAACCAGATTTCACAATCCCTCAGGTTCCAATAAAGGAAGCACTTGATTCCTTAGCCAACAGCCATGGATGTGTGTGTGTGTGTGTGTATTTATGTGCGTGTGTGTAATTTGTGATGACTCATTGTCTAAGAAGGTATAAACGTAGTGGCTAATCTATTTCTGAGTCTTATATTACCTTTCAGGAATGGGCCTGGAGACCTGGCTAAAACTTTTGAATCATTTCCTGCCAACATTTGTGCCCTATTTTGGAAGGTTGGAAATGCTCTTAAAGATGATGTTATGGGTTCTTGTTAAATATTAATATTATTTGAGTTTTCCAAGCGCTATCACATGTAGTACCTGCCCCAGCCTGGTCCAGTGTACACATTATAATGACAGGCTACAATATTTTATTCACTAGAGATAGAGATGATAGAGAAAGTGCAAGCAAGCTCCCATGCACTGGTTACTTCCCAAATGCCAACAATAGGAGCTGGGATGGGGTCAAAGTCTGGACCTGAGAATTCGGTCATGGTCTCTCATGTGGGTGAGTGGCAGGGACTCAACCACTTGAGCCCACCACCTGCTTCCTCCCATGTATACATTGGCAGGAAGCTGGAATTGGAATCAGAGCCTGGACATGAACTCAGGCACTCCACGATGGGATCCCAAGCAGTGTCTTACCTGCTGTGCCCAGTGCCTGCCCCGACTGTTGCATCTTTTAATGAGCCCGTGAAGTCCCTTGTGATCAATGAGATGTACAACATGTTTTGGGCCCAAATAAGAGGGAGGAACTGGTGGTTTGCAGAGAGATGGCTTCATAGAGAGAAATGCTACAATGAGTTTTAACGAGTTAATGGGAGAACACAGGTAGAATAGAGGGGCAAAACATTCTAGGTACATCATAGTCTATGCAGAGGATCCTCTGCTGCTCACTAGAAAGTCTGATTCTCCTCGATAGGTGACTGCAGAAGTAGTAATTCATCTTGTCTAACTTGGGCAAATTGCATGAAAGGCCCTCAGACAAGCCCAACTTGACATTACTCATGCTTTGCTTTGGGCGATCACTTATTGTGTATTGATAATTATGATTACACAAAACAGGTGGCGACATTTGCAGAGGAGAAAATTACAACATGTAATGTGACACCTGCCATTCCAGATGGTAATGAGCTGGATGGTAGAGTCTGAACAGGGTGATGATGGATGACTGATAAGATCAGAACTACCTTTCAGATGACACACATGAATTCAGATTTAATGTAATTATGCCCCCACATCCATAGGGTCAACCTCTGTGGACTCAACCAATCATGTATCCATAATATTTGAAAAGCCATGCATCACTAATGTTTTTAAAAATTCCATTTGTACCGAGCTTTTGTTTTCTTGTCATTATTCCCTAAATAGTCTGCTATAACAACTGTTTGTTTAGTATTTACATTGTAGGGTGTAATAAGTCTTCTAGAGATGATCTGAAGTATGCGGGAGGATATGTATAGGTTACATGCAATAATTATGCTTTTTTATATATGGGACTTGAGAATCTAAGGATTTTGTTATCTGCAGGGAATCCTGGAACCAGCTCTCCCTGGACACTGAGAGACAGCAGTAGTTTGTTTCTCTGTCATCCATTCAGTCACTGTGTGTTGATACTCTGCTATGTGCCTGGCCTGAAGCAGTCAAAGGACTGCTATGGCCCTGCCTTAATGGAGCTTATCAGGTAGCCCAGGACTGAGTTACAGAAGCAGGCAATGCAAGATGAAGTCCAGCAATTAGAATAAAGACGGTATGTTCAAAAGCTAATCAGAGACGCACATCGACTGCCCAGGCAGATCAAGCATGAAGCCTCTGAACGCGGGCAGTTTCCTGGACTCTGAGGCAATGAGCTGAGGCCATTTCAGATCTTTTGGACATTTGCAGGCTGCACCGCAGGCCAAACTCTCATATTAAGTTGAATTTTTGCTTTTAAGAAACTGAAAACTTTTTGCTTTTTTTTCTATAACACAGCTTTTCAAATTATTTGACTGTGAGCAATTCATTTAATTCAGAATTGCCTGTGAGTTCTTGGCAATCACGATACATATTTAGAAATCTTTGCAAAGTGAGAAAAATCTAACCTACAAATTATTTTCAAATGTAAAGAAATAGTTATGAGCCTTAACTAACAACTCATGAGGCTGACATGATGCTGTATCGTAGACATCTGTTTAAATTTTATTAATTTTCTATTTTGCAGTTTTGGAGCCAAGAGTTTTTTAATTCAGATCTCAAACATTCTCGTACACCCTGGGCAGTCTGCCTGCTATGGCTGGAGGATAAAATGGCCCTGCACGCAAAACCCATAGTGAAAAAGGCTGATGAGATTAAGTGAAGGTGTCAGTGTATATGGCTTCCAGAGAACTCTGAAAGTTCTTTCCAAGCTCTGTAGAATTTTTGTAGAACCAAAGTGATAGTCACACACTCAAAGGGCACAGAAGGTCATGGAAAGTAAATATTATGGAGGAACTATGCATGGATTTAAATACTTTTTGCACCTAAGTAACTATTTTTAAATATTAAAAACTTAAATTTTTATTTAAAAGGTAGAGAGAGAGAGAGAGACAGATAGACAGACAAAGAGAGATCTTTCATTTGCTGGCCTATTTCCCAATGCCTATAATAGTGAGGACAGGGCCAGGCCAAAGCCAGGATCCTGGAACTCCATCCAGGTTTCCCATGTGGGTGGCAGGTTTCCAAGTACTTGAGCCATCCTTTGCTGCCTCCCAGGGTGCACATTAGCAGGGAGCTGAATTGAAAGCAGAGTGCCTCAGACTGAAACCAGGCTCTTTGACACGCAGAATGCCAATGTCCTAAGCCACTGCACCAAATGCCTTCCCCTAAATTTGTTTAATTTCACTTTCTATAACTTTTTGAAGCCCCCTTTGAAGCAGTAAAGTGTTGGTACCTCCAGCGTCTTCTAAGAAACTAAAATAGGTCCCATGCTGTTGAAACTATACCAAGAAAGGAAAGAGAAATAAGGTGAAGGGAACTCATTTTTAAGCCCCTGCCATGCTAAATGCTTTCTCTAATATTTTTCATTTAATTTTCATAATAGCCCTGAGGGTGGCTATGATTATTCCCATGAAGAAACTAAAGCTTAGAGATAGTCTGACTTCCCAAGGGCCGTGCAGCTAGGAAGAGGTAGAACCTGAGCTTCAGGCCTAGCACAAAAGTCCGTGCTGCTCCCACAACAGTCATGCTGTCCTGGTGGCATAAAAGGCTGGGGATGATGTGCTGTGTTTCTCTCACTAGATACTGATTTCGTAAGTGATGACTGCCAGTGAATGGGGTGGGGTGAAGAGGGTGGGTAGAGCCTGAGGTCTCCCAGAGAGAGCAACCAAAGTGAAAAAAGACAGAATTCACTGTCTTTTTTTTTTCCCCCCTCTTAAGTGATTCACTGGTAGAAAAAAACTGGGATGGATGAAACTTCTAACACCCACAGTGTAGCAACATCAAGGGAATTTCGAACCATGGAAAGTCCCAGATCCCAATCAGATTGGAACATGACCAAGCCCTCCACGGCTCCCATACAGTGTTTTCACAGTGTAGCCCTGGATCACCTCCCATGGAATGTTTCTAGGAGCTCAGTAAAATGCAGATGCCTGGGCCCGACCCAGACCTACTGGAAGAAGAATTGCTGGAGGAATGGTCCTGGACATCTGCATTTTTAACTATACCTTTCCTACCTCTGTCAGTTACCCTATGTTCATCAGAATGTTTAAACCACATTTTTGGTGATTTAGAACAAGATTCCATGGCTTCCTCATGTCCTTGTTGAATAATTTGTAGGGACCACAGTTTAAAGTACCAGGAACATCTGGTTCTGGGCCCACTCCCATTGTACAGATGGGGAATTAGAAAATGAGCAAATTGCTTTATTTAGTAAGTCAGTAAAATTGCTAAAATGAGAACTCAAAAAAAAAAAAAAAAAAGGGTGGGGTGAATTCACCATGCCTAATCTCTGCTGCACTGGGATTATGTCTTGGGGCCTTGGCTTCAATCACTGTTGGGATTTCCACCCACTGGGAAAGCCCTATACTGAGGAGGAGGTTGCCAGAAGTTTAAAGCAATAGCTCTTATGTGGAAGTTAATAACATCACCTTTTAGCAACTCAGTCACCTCCGCTATTATAAAGGCAGGAATGGAGGGGAGGAAGAAGCGAAGGAGGGGAAAAGAAGGGAGGGAGGGAGGAAGAAGATGGAGGAAAGGAAAGAGAGGGAGAGCTGGAGAGAGCATGAGAGAAGAGAGGGGTAGGGAGAGTAGCAGGCAACCTGGCGACGGAGAGGCCTCACTGAAGGTGCTTTCCAGGGGAGGTCAGGATATCCTGGCCAGCCCTTCCCAGCACGGCTGTTTCCCTCCATGCTCCAGGCATTCCTTATTCCCAGTGCCCTAGTTGCATCTCATGGAGGTGTTGGTAGAGGTCCTTCCCCTAAGTTGACCTCTTCCTATAGAAGGTGCCTACCTTATGCTAAACACAAAATGTTCCACTGACTGCAGAATTTATACAGCCTGGCCACCCCAGCACCAGTGCCCCTTGACATGCATGCAAGGGAAGGCAAGTTTCAGTATCTGCCCCCTAAAAGGAGAAGAGAGAGCCAAGGAGCAAACGTGCAGTGCAGCCCCGGCACACACAATGGGAAGTCTGAAGTTTCAGACTTCTCAGACTTGGAATCAAAAAGGTTGAGTCTCAAAAGGAAAACATGTCACCTCCCTGCCAAAATAAACTGTGATGAAAGTCTGGACCCACCACTCTCAGCCAAGCATTTCCTGCTGTGGCCTCCCCTGGCTGCCTCGCACCAGCTCCAGCGAGGGGGAGCTATTTTTAAGGTGCAAACAGCCAGAACTAAGAATGAGAGAAGTTATTTATTTATAGTTACACCTTTCAACTGGTCTCTTCCCCTCTGGAGACGGAGGTCAGGTTTGGCTTTCCTTTTGAATGTGAAATTGCTGGGGTGAGAAGGGCTTTGAGAGGTCATGGCTGAGTATAGGGCCGCTAGCCAGGGATCCCTGTCCTGGGTCACGCAGGTGGGAATGCTGTGCACTACCTCTGCGTGATTCCTCTGGAGGAACACGCACTGGACTCGAGTGACACATGCACTCTTGAGCGTGTTTGGAAAACCAGACTGTATAAAATGTGATTTGAAAACGCATCGGTGGTTTTGCCATTTGAAGGAATCCAACAGTAAATCTTTTTTCTTCTTGTATTTTCCAACAGAAAATTTCAACGCCATGCAAATAGATATTCCCTATCTTACATGGGTTTGTAAATTCAGGCTTTGTATTAGGCTGACTTGAGGCAGGGTTAGGTTGACTTCAAGAAGGGCTCATCTGTTTTTGTAGGCTGCAATTACACATGCTGTTGCTGGCATCCAACTGCATCTTTACTTTTGTCTTTCAGGGACATTTTCTTGTCATGTTAAATTAATTCATTCTTAATATCAACTCAAAGGACTGTTTAGAATTTGTAGGAAGATCCCTCCTTTGTGATGTTCACAAAAGCATCCTCATGGTTTTGGTTAGTACCCTCCTATGTGCACTGACCCTCTTTTCTTCACAGCATCCATCCCCACCTGACGTTATGTTCACTTACAACTTCCCTTCTACAAATAAGCACCACAAGGGCTTTATCCCTTCTTTAACTCAATACCGCATCACAAGCATCACAAACATACTAGATGCTCAACATTCATTATTCAATGAACACACTTCTCTTGAGCTCATACTGTTACAGAATCTGGGTATTGAACATGTCCCCCATAAACTTTTTAAAAAACTCACTTCCCCTCTAAATATACCATAAACTTTTTTAAAAACTCACTTCCCCTCTAAATATACAAGCTCCAGTATTTTCACCCACTACGCAAGGCATGATTACAGCTGTGAAGGGCCAAAGGATGGTATCCTTCCACAGTCACAGGTGTGTGTGTGCTTTCAGTGAGTCAAACTCTAAGCTGACAGTGCTGAAGAATGAATTGGTAGGCATGTCCTACTCCCAGCTTTCCTTACTCCCTCTATTTCTGGTGGGTTCTTTGTGCTGCCAGGCTATTGGGGTCAGGATTCAGCTTTTGACCAGGGTAGGATCATTGCTGCACGTTATGCTTGGATAAGATTTGGTGCCTTATATCACTCCAGGAAGAAATAGAAAGACTAGAAACTATTTGAGCATAGATTCTAGGTCCAGAAGACCTATCAGAAAGATGGGGAGAAGCAATTTCATGGTCTTGTATGAATCACAGTGACATAGGAACTTTTAATGGCTGGGGAATTAGCAGTAATTAGCATAGGGTAATTCTAGAAAGTTTTGCTGACTGATGAATAGCAAAATGATACTATAATGATGCCTACAATAAACATTTGGTCTATTTATTTCTTGGTGGCTTCTAGTTATCTTTTTGATAATATTTCTATTGCTTCAAGTGCAACAGCAAAAATAAATAAGTAGGAACAAAATTCCAGTTAAGCAGTTACTCACCTTTTTACTTAAGTGTGGTCCAATGGTCCCCCCAATGCTTCTCTGTACTGACGGTGGCACTTGATAGACATCTTGTTCTTGGGTCCCATGGCCAGTGGGTACCTGGTAAATCCCCTGGTTCTGGTACGATGGTGGCACCTGGTAGGTGGTGTCACGAGGAGCCGCCTGGGGGTTTGGCATTTGATAGCACTTCTGCTGGCCAAAGCTTTGGTGCATCACTGCAGGGGTTGGCTGGTCGTGACTGGAGGAGGTCTCCTGCACGGGACCGATGAGAAGCTTCACCCGGTTGCCGGGCACAATGCCTTGCCGCCCGTGTAAGGAGCATAGCCACCATCCTTCCAGTCCCCCAGTGTTCTGCTCTATGACAGTCAGGATGTCCCCCTTGCGAAAGGCCAGTTCTTCAGCACACTCTGGGACATTGTCATATAAGGCCCTTGCCATAAGATTCTAGGAAGGAAGGAAAAAAGAGAAATTGGGTTAGGATATCAGCTCAGTCCCTTTAATACTGAAAACCATGCTTTTATGGAGAGGCACACTTGCTGGAAAAAAAAATAACTCGGAACAATAGCCTGTAAGGAGAAAAACAGATGGTGCAGACAAAAGACAGATACATACATACTGTGTCTGCCACCAATGACATCAGACTGCCTCCTCGGAAAAGCTCACAACACCAGAAGAGTTCTTTCCTCGGCAGAGGAGACCATGCCAAGGAACTATGAGTAGCACTGTTCAAGAGTCGGAGAATGCTCCACTGCACAGAACATTTGTCTTCCTTTCTCAAAATGAGTTTAAGGGGGAAAACATACTCCAAGCTGTTCAGATGTACCACAATGGGCATGTCTCAAATTTTCATATACTGGGGGGAAAGAGTTGAAGAAAAGCCCAAATAACACACTGCAAATGGCATTTGGATTCGGTGTTGAAATATACACAAAAGTATACTTAAGTGTGCCTTGGCAGGGCTTAAAGAATCTTATTCTCAGATGATGAAGAGGTCCTTGGGTAGGAGGAGAATCTCTAAGCAAGGCACAGACATCTGCTATGGTCATCAGGCAGAAGGCATAGGTGATAGTAGACCACGTTTCCGAAGCGGATGGCTGGGAGCTACACAGAAGGTCTTTGCACAGAGGTAGATGCCAACTCTTTCTCTTTTGATATTTTACTGACCCCTTTCCTGAGGGCCCTTCCTCCTCTTCTCCCTGCCACTTTATCACCTACTTCTGGAATCTTGCCATTCATATCTGAAAGGCTGTGCTTTCCCCTTTCATGGGCCCACATCACACTCTCCCTCTGTACGAAGGCCTGCCTGTCTGGCACATTGAGTACAGAGCAGACAGCCAAAGTAGGCATTCAGCAGAGAGCGGGCGGGCAGACTGGGCTGACATTCCTGGATGCCTTTCAAAGGCTCTGACGATTTCAGTTCTTGGCGTCAGTTAAGTTTCCCAGCATGCTGGCAGCCATCGCCGCATGCCTGCCCCCTTCCCGGCGTACAGAGAAGTCGGGGAACGATGTAAATTCATTGCAGGCACTTGGAAAATGAAAAGTGATCTCTCGAGTGCCCTGTTCAGGCGTTTGGATGCACTTAGCGTCACTGTGGTGGGGCTCAGGGATGGGAAAAAGCACTGCCGATCGAGAGGAGCGTGTGCGTGACTGTATTTCACGTGCTGACATGTGTGGCATTTGGAGCTCTTGCTGTTTGGATTAGAAATGTGGATTCGATCTTGCAGCCTCATGCTTTTCGTTTCTTTAGAGTTGCTGTGCATTAACTGCCCACCCCCCTTCTATGCCCATAACCACTGGTCTCACATCGTCTGTTCTTTGCGCTCTGGTTAGTGGTTGGGAAGCGATCCAGTTCCACTACTGTTAGCTCAGCTCCTGTGACTCATGGCAGCCACTTAAGGAAAGGAGATACAGTCCCAGAGCTCAGCGCCCAGGAAGCTTTGTGATGTTCTTCAAGAAGTTTGAAATCTTTATGAATTCTGTGCTAGATGTAGGAATGATAAGAGAAGCCAAAGAGAAACTGAGGACTTGGTGTGTTAGGTGAAGGTTTTACTTAGCAGCTATAGTGTGGGAAACTTTGAGCTCCTTCTAATAATGAAAATCTATATAGACAAAACCAGGTAACATTCTCTCCTGGTTTGTGGAACCATTTAGGGGCTGGTGTTATAGAGCAGTGGGCTAGGCTGCAGCACTGGCATCCCATACCAGAGCTCCAGTTTGAGTTCCAGCTGCTCCCTACTAATGCCCCTGGAAAAGAAGATTTCCCACCCATGTGGGAAATCCATATGGAGTTCCTGGCTCCTAGCTATAGCCTGACCTAGCCCCAGCTGTTGTGGTCATTTGGGAAGTGAACCAGCGAATGGAAGATATCTGCTTCCCTCTCTCTCTGTAACTCTGCCTTTCAAATAAATAAAATCTTAAGGAATACATCTTAATCCTAAAGCCTTCCATTTCTTTTCTTCCAGCTTTTGGGTGTGGGAATAGAAAGGTCATGGAGTTAAAAAAGGATAAGACTCTGGTCCTCTGTACCAGAATGGCCTCAAGGAGTTGGCTCTTGCAAAGCTGCCTTGTGATTATAGAGCAGGGAAGGCACTGCCCTCTCTGGTCTATGCCCCTTCCTTGTAGGCCCATTCAACAATTGGAAATGGTGGGAAAGGAAATGGTCCATAAGGAAGGCCCAGGTGAAATCAGAAGTCACAGAGTCCAAGCTAGTTTATGGGAGCTGAGGGCTGATAGCTGTGCAGTTATATTGGCTATAAAGATGGAAAAGAATAGAAACAGATAACAGTGGAAAGGCAATGGGCTACAGCCCTAATCAGCACAAATCAGGTCGAGGCATTCGCAGCTGGGCCATGTCCAACTGCAGGACACCACGAGGCACTGAAGTGGAACACTGCACCATGCTTGATTAGAGACAGCGAATCCCTGTGGGAGAGGCCTGTGGCTGTTCTTTGTCTCCCATCTCAGTAACCTTCCCACCACTTGGTAAGCTGCAGACTGATGTTTCCAGCCGTAGCCCCAAGTGCTGCTTCTGGGGCACAACTTCAGAGCCCCTTGTTGGTGCCAGCCTGGGTATCACAGGTGATTTCTCCTGATTGCTTGCTTGCCCATGACTTCCCAGCAGTCCTCCCTAATGGCCATGGATGGGGATTTAGAACCAGGGCATGGTCTGGTTGTTGGTGGCAGGAGCCCCAGCACCCGTCTGATGCCTGTTCCCACACTGATAGATGTTCTTAACCTCAGCTGAGCAGTCGTGTGTTACTATCAGCCACTCGCCTAAAGAGAAGGTTATGATGCTAAAGATGTCTGGAGATCACCTGGGCACAACGTCCCTGCCCTACAGATGAGGAAACAGATCTGAGGAGGCCAGCTTATCATTTGTCCACAGCCACACTACTGGAGTCAGACATGGAAATAAAAATTGTGATCTTTTGGTTCAATTGTCTTTCCAGAACTCTAAGCTAGACCTTAGTTCTGCCACACTCCGTCCTTCTAAGTGGTCCAGTTCCACTGTAAGTTCTGAAGATGAGCAGTTGTTTTTTTCAAGCCTATGGAATAAATGGGGCTGGGGTCCTGGCTGTGTCACTTGGCATACCGCCTCTCCCCTTTGTGTGCTAGCTCCCTCGTCCCTAAAGCAGGATTGCAGCACCTCTCCCGGGTGTTTGCAGGGAGGATGCCGTGAGAGAATTCAAGTGGCCATCTGAACACTGCCCGAGACTGACAGCTATCGTGACCTTTTATTTACTGGTATGTATTTTGGTTTCAGATTCCCTACCCATCTTGCCTCCTCTCAGTTCTCAATCAAGGATTAGTCCTGTGGTCATGATGTTATTATATATGAAGGTACTTCAAAACTTGGGGACAGTGGAATTAAAAGATAAATTTATTTTGGAGTTATTAGGAAAAAAATCCATGCATTTTTTTCATAAAATTCCTTTTCTATGAACTTTTAAAATATTTTTTAAGGATTTTATTTATTTGAAAGGAAGAGTGACAGGAAAGACAGAGAGATCTGAGAGAGAACCTGTTGGTTTACTCCTCAAATGGGCACAATGGCCAGGACTGAGCCAACCCAAAGCCAGGAGCCTGGAACCCCACTTGATTCTCCCACCTGGTGGCAGGGGCCCAAGTACTTGAGTTATCTTCAACTGCTTTCTCAGGCACATTGGCAGGGAACTGAATCAGAAGCAGAGCAGCTAGTACTTGTACTGATTCTCTAATAAGGGATGCTGGTGTCATGGGCAATGGCTTAACCCACTGTGCCTCAATGCTGGGCACTCTCTGAATATTTTTGTACATATATGTTTCTTGCTCAGAATTAGAATTCAGCAGAACTGTATCACAAAGCAATAGTTATCCGAATAAAAAATATGTTCTGGCCACTGCAACATCTTGTAAAATATCTGCCTTTAAACAGAAATCAGGAAACAGGGTTACATTCAAGAGAATTTGTGAGATAGTAATAATATTATTATTACTGGATAAATTATGGACAATTCTCATCAGTTTCTGGTAGAGTACAATGCATCAGAAGGTAGGGAAAGACATGGGGTAAGGACTGTGGCTTTGAAAATACTTGGTATTAGGGCAAGAATTGGGTATAAAGATAACAGGCCAATTAGCTTCAGCTGGAAGGACAAGTCTCATTCAGCCCTGCACTAACTCATAAGTAGGCAAAACAAGAGTTAATTTTTCTGGCAGTAGAAGTGGAGGGACCTTCTCTAGTGCAAAGGTGTGATTCCTTGAGGCCACAAAGTTAGGCACTGATTATCTGAAAATCTTAGAGAAACCCAAAGGAGACAGTTTGCCATTCAAGATCTACTCTTTCTCCCACCTCCTGCCCACTTGGTATTTATCTCTGGGGTGGGAAGGTCAACACAGAAACAAATCAGGGCGAGATAAGAGAGCTGTGTAATTCTATACATGTTGGATGGTTAGCCTCCAGAGATTGGCAATTAGCAGTATGTAAACCCACAAGCTAGAGCTTGGCAAAGCACCAAGGCAGTTGGGGCACAGACCTTGAAAGCCAGAAAGAACGTTAAACAATTATAGTCCAACTCTCTCACTTTACAAATGAGAAAAAATGAGGCCCCAGAAGTTAATGATTTGCCAAGTTAACTGGTAAGAAGTTTTCATAGCTGTGACAAGAATTCAAGCCTCCTCTGTCCAGGTCCAGCGCTAGGATAGTATTTAGTGAGGTCAAAGACATCTGCTAAGAAAGCTCTAATCAGCATTTAGGGTCATGACCCTGATCAGAGGGAACCCTGCTTGTAGCAGCCTGTTGAATTGGCCCTCACCCCAAGTTCTCTCAGATCTTTTTTGGACTTCCACGACACCACTTCTGGTTCTTACTCTTCTCTGGAGCACTCTTCCTCCTTCTCCATCACAGATTAGTCTCCTCCCCACCTCCCAACTCCCAGCTGCCTTAAGTGATTATGTTCCAAAAAGGTCTCTCCTGCATTGTCTTCTCTCCTGCACGCTTGCTCTCTAGATGAAACCTCCTCTGTGTGATGGCTTCTGAAGGGGCACACAGAGAATATGTAGATCCACAGCTCTAGCGGGATATGTCTTCTGCATTCCATGCCCTTTTTCCAGTTGTGCAGTGGGATTTTCATCTCTAACTCAACAAGTGCAAAAAGTCTTTCGCCTGCTTTGCCTGTTTTGGTTAACAGCATGGACATAGTAAGAATATCAGAGGCTGGATGAGTTTCTTCACAACCTGAATCTCCATCAGTTAGACTGTGAGTTCCTCTCACTACCTCACTACCATTTTTTTTTTTTTTTTTAAGATTTGTCTATCTATTTGAGAGGCAGAGTTACAGACAGAGAGCGAGAGAGAAAGCGAGAGGTCCTCCATCCGCTGGCTCACTCCCCAAATAGCTGCAAGGGCAGAGCTGAGCAGATCCAAAGCCAGGAGGCAGGAGCTTCCTCTGGGTCTCCCACATGGGTGCAGGGGCCCAAGGACTTGGGCCGTTTTTCACTGTTTACCCAGGCCATCAGCAGGGAGCTGGATCTGAAGTGGAGCTGCCGGGACCCAAACCAGTGCCCACATGGGATGGTGGTGCTGCAGGCAGAGGTTTAACCCACTATACCACAGCACCCCCCCCCCCCCATTCTGAACTCAAAAACTCATCAACTATTTTCCTGGAGCATGGCAATTGCTTCCTCACTGCCTTTCCAGCACTTAACCTCTTCCCAACTCAACCTTGCACTTATCTGGAGTAGTTATCATTCCAAAGTCTCCCTGATCATTTCCTCTCCAAGTTCTCTGCCACTGTCTTTCTTTACAGTCCAGCTTGTATTGTCCCATTCTAGATGCAAACTCTGTAAGTTCAGGGATGCTGTCTAATGCCTTTTGCATTTCCAGAACTTTAGCGTAGTGTCTGCAACAAAATACACATTCATTAGATGTTTGCTAAGTTGAAATGGATTCTGAACTCCAATTTCCTGCAGGGAGAGTGAAATTGTTTTTTCTGGTGAATTCAGTAAGGCATTTGGTTAACATTTTCAGATGGAAGTGGGGAAGATGAACTAAGCAGAAAGCTGAATGGTGTGTCCAAGTCGCTCAAGCCTGACAGCCAGAGAATATGGGAGACAGAGCACAGGAAGGTGCCTGCCCCTCCCTATTATAACAGGACAATGACGCAGATGGGGGGGGGCTGACCCCCCTGAACTCAGTGCTTGCAAGTACTGAGCAAACAGGAAGGCCAAGAGGAACTGACCATCCCAGTATGATGAAACACAATGGCCTCTTTAAGAGCTGTCTCTCTCTTCATTGTAGGTGACAGAGCCCCATTCAGATTCCTTGCCAGGACCTTTGGGTTCTGCTGTTTCTAGTTCCCAAGCTATGCCTGGAGAGTGGGAAGAAAATACTGTGCATTTGGCCAGAGCTGCAGAGACAGAGAGCTCTTGGTCACGTGAGAATGCCTACCCTTCCACCCCCCCCACCCCCAAGCCAGTTCCTCCCCCCTCTTTTTTTTCCACCGTTATCAAAATGTCAAGTAAGCTTATTACTCTACTGCCAGGGAAACTATCTGCTTCTCCCAATACAGAGAGGTGTGACGTAGAATTTCCATGACCATTCATGCTGTTCTTTAAAGAGAAGTGAGACACAAAGGCTGGCATGCTATTCCACTGTGACTGATAGCATCATCAATGGCCCAGCTTCCGCTTATTATTTTTACTTCATTCTATATTTATTGTGCAGGAGATCTTGCCAAGTCCTTAGGGCTGCCTCATTTGCAGTGACACGACTTTCTTGCACCCAAACCATCCCTCCCAGTCCAACCTGAGCCATGGATTCTGGTGAGCTCCTGTGCGTGTGGACACATGCACACAGAAGACAGATGCTGAGAAACAGACGCACTAAAGGAAATGGTCATTGTCAAGGAAATCAGTGCTAAAGGAAGCGGCTGGGGAGGAACATCAAGGTCAGCCTCAGGGCACCTTGGGGAAGAGAAAGAAAAGCCCCTGTGCTGTTGTGCATGCAGACAGAATCCACTTGGCTCCCTTTCTCTGCTCCCTCCCACCATCACCCTTGGGATGGGTGGAGGGGAGTGTGGGCTTTCTCTATAGAAGGAAACAGACATGGTCAGAAAACAAGGATATCAATTCTTGAAATGGCATCTGAAGATGTAGAATGCTGGATTTTTTTAGTTGGAGCCTCCTAAGATTGTTAAATGGCAGACACAAAGCCTTCAAAAACAAGAGTGAGAAGATAGGATAAGCTAAGAACTGCTGTACAATATGACAAGATATGGGAGTTACTTCAGTAATGCTTTTCAGAGGCATGGATGCTTTTCACTGGGGCACCTGAATTGGCTCACAGAAGACAACAGCAGGATCCCATCAGGTCCCACTAATCCATCATACTTCTGATCTTGGGCAAAGAATGTTTAGCATTTCCCACAAGACTCCTCTGGCAAATAGACTATTTCAGCAAATGATTTCTGTTTTCTGGAAGGTGCTTCTAAAGTCCTAGGATGGTCTTGAGCTTACATGAGCATCTTGGGTCCTCTTTGAATCGGTGTCATTCGCTTTGCCCCAAATTCCCAAGTTGTCTTAGATTTCCCACCTTCATGACCTTTAGCTAAATCATTCCTCTCCAAGAGTTTTTAAAGATTGGTTTATTTGAAAGGCAGAGTTGTAGAAAGAGATGGAGACATACACACACACACAGAAGAGTGGGATGGGGTGGGGGAGGGAAGGAGGGAGGGAGGGAGGGAGGGAGGGAGAAAGGGGGGGGAGAGAGAGAGAGAGAGAGAGGAGAGAAAGAAATATCTTCCATCTACTGTTTCACTCCCCAAATGGCTGCAATGGCCAGAGCTGATCTAAGCTAAAGTTAGCCTGGAATACCATCTAGGTCTTTCACATGGGTGGCAGGGGCACAAGAACTTGGGCCAGTTCCATCGCTTTCCCAGGTGCATTAGCAAGAAGCTGGGTTACAAGTAGGGCACCTAGGGCTTGCACCTGAGCTCCCTTATCAGCTGTTACTGTTTCAAGCAAGGGCTTCATCCACTGCACTGCAACACCAGTCCCCCTTTTGAGCATTTGTGAGTGGGAGATACTTTAAGAAATGCGAAATTAGCCGGCGCCGTGGCTCAACAGGCTAATCCTCCGCCTTGCGGCGCCGGCACACCGGGTTCTAGTCCCGGTCGGGGCGCCGGGTTCTGTCCCGGTTGCCCCTCTTCCAGGCCAGCCCTCTGCTGTGGCCCAGGAGTGCAGTGGAGGATGGCCCAAGTGCTTGGGCCCTGCATCCCATGGGAGACCAGGAGAGGCACCTGGCTCCTGCCTTCGGATCAGCGCGGTGTGCCGGCTGCAGCGCGCCGGCCGCGGCAGCCATTGGAGGGTGAACCAACGGCAAAAGGAAGACCTTTCTCTCTGTCTCTCTCACTGTCCACTCTGCCTGTCAAAAAAAAAAAAAATGCGAAATTAGACATGTCCCCCACCCTGGCCAAGGTAGTCTGACATAGAATGAGACTCCTGCATGCACTGTGGGCCAGTGCCCTGTGTGTTTGCCCATAAGGTTCCTGAATTTGGGAATCCTAACATCCTTTCCATAGTGGGCTGTTCCTGTTTGATGAAGGATCATTTGGAAGCCAGCATGATTTTGTTGGCTCATATACCAAAGTGACGTTACTTCTTGAGAGCTAATGAAAAGATCAGATGCTCATTGCAAATCTCGATTTTTGGATCTCAGTGGGAAAGTCCTATCTGGCCAGATAAGGTAACATGATATGGACAGCGTAGCTATGAGATTAAAAAGCATTTACTCAAATGCTAGGCTGGTGTCTCCCCTTCACTTGAGTGAATGTCATCTTTTATTCCTTTATTTAAGGTTCTGAAGGTTAGAAATATTTCTATGCTTTAATTTGTTTACTATGAACAGCCAACAACATACCAGAACAAATACTTTGCTTTGTATGAAATGGGTTGGTAGGTAGCCTGCATGTTTGTATGTGTGTGCGTGTGCAATGCCATATCAACTTCTATTATTTCTTGGTCCTCAGTAGAAGATGAATTTGATTACTGACAGTATTTAAGAAAAATCACAAGTGTGATGATCATAAATACCGTTATTTATGTATACATACACTCTACATATACACATACAATCCCAAGAGTATTAAAGAAGGTGGAAGAACAGCTAGGTCTCCATGCATCTAAGAAGCAGAAGTCACCAGTACCTTGACCAGAACTGACTAGAATAGAATTTTAGAGTAAGAAGGGACTATTCTAAGCCAATGGCATCACTTTGTAGCCCAGGGGAGCTCAGATTAGATTAGCAGCAGACCCAGAGCTAGTGTCTGCTTTCTCTCTTCATCTAGTTTCCCACTGGACCAGGCTGCCCTTCCTAGAATCTTCTCTGTCTTGGAGTTTTACGTTATTGCTGTGAAGCCTTGGAATTTACAAGCATTTGTTCCAGATTGCCTGGTTTTGATAGATTTTGGTACAGTATATTGGCAAAGGATCAAGAACATGGAGCAGGCACAAGCACTTTTCATGGTTTGTCCCTAGATAAATCTGACAGGCGCCGTTTAATGACGAAGGCCGGACACCCACTCGCCCAAAAGATAGGTTTTATTAACAATAAAACAACCACCTGGATTTCAGCCAACATCACAGTGTTGGCACCAGATCATATCTGTCTGCCTGTCTAGACAAATGCCTCTAACATCCAGGTACTTGGGGGAAGAGAAATGAGAATTAAGAAGGAAGAGGAGATTTCAGTCCACTGTATTACTGTGCATTTCCAAAAATGATTTCATTTCTCAAAAGCTAAAATACAGCGGTCATATCATCTACTAAAGTACTTAAAAGAAGGGAAGGGTCTGCCTATTTTTACATTTCCTGTCTATCTTCCTGCACCATGGTATGCAGTCCAAGTTTACACTGAAACCCATACCAATACATCCACCTACTGGCAACGACTGTCTCCCAGCCAGAGGCCGGTTGATGCCATCCCTCACTGGAACTCTTGTAGATGCCACCTGGCCTCGGTTGGTGTCTGATTCTTGTTTTCTGTCAGCACTGCAGCTGCTGAGCCATCTCAAGGAAAAGCTTTGTAAGCTGCAACTTCTGAGCTAGAAGCAAGAGGAGAGATGGCAGGGCAGATGGAACAGGAAAAAAAAAAACACTGAATGGAATTGTCTAATGCCCAGGTGTATAGAAAAGCTCTCACACCTGCTTGCTATGCATAAGAATGAAACCGTGACCTTAACGTCCCATTTTAAATGCACGTTAGATGATTACATATACATGTAGAGAGAGGAAGACTTTGAAAACTGTAGGTTGTCTTAGAGATAGTTAGATGGTTTTATGTTTGACCTGAGGCAGACTCTGTAGTTCTTAGTATTTGTGTGAACAAACTGAGGCTGAGCATGTCAGAGGAAGTGACTTGGTTAAGACTTACTCCATTGAGATTAGCTTCAGTTGTGATAAAGTGATGGCAAACACTTCAGTGGGAGTGGAATATCTGTTTCTATCAGATAAAACTCATAAGGCGATAATTTTTAAGCAAAAGAGAGTAAGCCAGATGGGGATTTTGTTCCTCCTGGGGACAACTGGCAGTGTTTGGAGGCACTTTTGGTCATCCCCACGTGGACTGTGTGTGTTACCGGCATCTGTTGGGCGAGGTCAGGAGTGCTGCTAACCATTCTGCATTGCCGAGGTCAATCTTCCCACATCAAAGAATTATTGAGCCCTAACTGCCAATAGTGCTGAGGTTGAGAAACCCTGGGGAGAGGAATGGGCAGTAGACTGAATTAGAGGAGCTGGTCTCAGTCCTCATCCTGTAAGACTCAGGACCATGCAGTCACAGCCTTGGTGCCTCTGTCTCCCATCTGCACTGGGAGGACGATAAACGTGTTCTTCATAACGATATTACAAAGATTCAAGAAGTCATATATGTGAAACACTCTGATTTCTTCAGAAGGAATGGTCTCTATAAAATCAGAGCACAGTCATAATAACTATGCTCTGATGAGCTCATGCAATCGTGTCTTAAGAACTGTATTCCTCCTCCTCAAAAAAGTTCCTCCGGGAAAAGAAAACAAAACAGAAATGATCTCATCATGATTACACCTGCCACACCAAAAAGCAGACACAGTTCAGAGAAACAAAATTCTTTCCCTTCAGCAATGAACCAGGCTGCGTCTGTAATTAAGATCTTAATAAGGAGGTGAGAGGCCTGATGCCGGCGCTGTGGGCTATGAGAGCTACCTGCCAGGTTTAAGACAAGAAAAACTGAAATGCAATCCCCCTCACTGCTTGATGTGCTCAAGCCTGTATTTCAAAATGGGCTTGCCTTCACTTCTAAAGATGCCTACTTCTTCAAGGGAATAGAAAAGGAGCCCTTTATTATTTATGTGTAAGTGTTATTTATGACTTTATCTGGAGAATTTGCCTAAGCCCACTTTCTAAAAAAGCCCCTGGATATTTTCCTGCAAAAGGCCACCATAAAGGAAATGGGGTGATGCCTTCAACCATCCATGGGTCTCTGGAGCAGCTCATGGTGTCCCCAGAGCAACTGTATGCTCATGAACTTTGCAAGGAAGTGCCCCATTTCAGATATCCTTCCCCTGGTCATACCGCATGTCCCAGTTTGGAGCTTATAAGACATGGATACATCCCCCAGAAACGACATCCGAGGGAACTTTGAAAACAGAATCTAAAGCTAAGTTTATTGTGGTGCCAAAAAAATTTTTGAAATCCATGCATATGAGGGGTCTTCAGAATGTTGATGGAAAATGAATATTTTGAAACAGTATATGTGAATTTCAAGTTTTTTAGCACCAAAATAAACATTTAAGTACATTTTCCCATGAAGCTTTTGAAGCACCCTCTAATTTGCTAATGCATCTTCCTTGATTGAATTTAGGGTAGGTACTGCTCAGAGCCCCTGATTCAGCCAGTGTACGTGTTTTCCATGACAAGATGATTCTTATCAGAGCAAGATATGAGTCTGTGCTTCTGAATAGCTGCAAGCCCAGCCTCACAGTGAATGTGGTTGTCAGGAGAAAGAAAGCTCTTGGGCTACTTGGATTTCTGCTGTTCCTTTACTCAGCCCCATCCAAGGCCATGCTCATCACACGAGTTCTAAGTGAAGACACAGGACTGGAGTTCTATCCCCAGGTTGCACTCCAGGCATAGGGGGTTTCAAAACAGTGCTTTAGCCCTGCTGTTGTGATAATGCAGCACACAAGCCTATTTCCTGCCAGGCTCTAAAATGACTTGCAACAGGAACAACCAAGAAAACCTCACTGACAGATGACTGACATGTCCTGGCACTAAAGACTCTGAACTCCAAGAAGGCTGGAGTAGTCTGAGAGTCCACTTTGGTGCCATTGCTTGTGTGCTGGCTTTGTCGCTTTGGTTATCTGGGGAGGGAGTGGGAGTTGTGAGTGGCAGAGAAGCCCAACTCATACTTTATCAGTGAAGTGCAGAGCCTTGGAGACAAAGAAGCCTTGATGAGTATTAAGTTAGCCACATCTCCTGGGAGAGAAGGGTGCTAAACTGAGGGTAACACCTTGATAACCACAAATCCATGAGATTAAGGCTAACTCAGAAATTACCAAGAGATGGCACAGAGTTTCTGCCTAATGAGAAAAATTAGGACAAATGTTAATAACACATCATGCTGCCTAAATATGTAACACCTTAAGTAGGACAGAGATCTGGTTCCAGTCTTAGCTTTGCATGTATTTTGATCTGGTCATCACATTCTTCTACTGAGCATCACAGTTAATCCCATACATAAAAGTGATCTTCAGAAAGTTCATGGAAAATGTGTATTACAGAAAAACTATGCAAAGATTTCAGATTTTTTTTTGCAACAAAATTAACTTATATTTTCAAAAATTTTACTTATTTGAGAGAGAGAGAGAGTGAAAGCGAGTGAGCCCAACAATTGATTCACTTCTCAAATGCCCACGTGGCTGGGGCTGGGCCAGGGCTGAAGTTGGGAGCCAGGAACTTAATTCACATCTCTCATGTTGGTGTCAGGAATCCATTACTTTAGTTATCACCTGCATTAGCAGGAAGCTGGACTCAGGAGCTGAAGCCAGATACTGAACCCAGGAATTCTAATGTGGAACATGGGTAATATCTTAGCCACTAGGCTAATCGCCTGGCCCTGCATTTATTTTTTAATTCAATTTTCTGCAGACTTTTGAAGTCTCCTGGTGTGTATACACACACACACACAGAGTAAAGAATTAAAATTAATTTCCAGAGGGAGCTATCGGCCAGTTTTTTTGTTTGCAGTGTTTGCACTTTCAGATGTTCATGGTTGCTGAATCTTCATTTCTGATCAACACAAATTATTAACATCTCTCATTAGCAGTATTTTGGGTATTCTTACAACTACTACCTTGCTGTGAGAAATAGCAGTCATCATCGCTATTCATGTTTCCTGGAAAGCCTTTCTACCATCCCTAAATCCACCTAGAGTACATTGTTTATGAAAACTATCTTCCGAAGAGTCCGTCTTTAAGTGGGAAAGGGTCACCAACAAGGCTGCTATCTGAACATGAAGACTCTTCGGGAAGAGCCTTTTGCAGCTGTGATGGTCCCCAGCCGTGAGGAGTCCTCATTAGCCAGAATTACCACAGGGACACGACTGGAATGTCCAAAGTCAATAAGGTCGAGGGGGTGTTGTTGACTATGTATAAACAGGATTTTTTTCCTCTTGTCTCCTTTCCATGCCCATCCTCTTTGCAATCATCCATTGCCTAGGCAACTGGCAGCTATTCGCCAGCATTTGAAATTGGAAATGTGGTATTTCTTCCCAATGGTCGTGTTTAGTTTGTCTTGGCAAACAGTCCTGGTAATTAAGCCTATATGTTTCTGCAGTGTAGGGCCGTGGTCCTGGTGGTTGGCATTTTTCAAGCCAATTTGTCTAGGTTTCTTTCTAACCCTAATATGATCTAGATACAGAGCACCAAGACCCCTGGCTTTGCATTGATGTCACTCTGACAGCAATGGAAGAAGAGCAACATCTACCCTGAGCTTCTCATCTATTCCCCAACCCTCTATCCTGGACTTTCTTTTGCTTTTGTTAATTGACAACTTTCTCATTATTATTTTTGTTACAGGTAAACAATTCATTGAATGTTCCCTCTTAGACGTTTATCTGTATAATGCTCCTCTATGTCTCCATATGTATGAATGCATTTACGAGGGGTCTTCAACAAATCCATGGAAAATGTGTTATGAAAAAACTTCACATGATTTCAAAACAATTTCTACACCAAAATAAACTTTCTTTAGATTCCATTTTACCAGGAAGTTTTTGAAGGTGCCTCGTGTATTATATCTTTGCAACTCTGATAAGCCAGATGCTATCATTCTCATTTTTAAGGGAGGAACTGGCGATCTAAAGTAGCTAGCTTACAATTACCATTAGGAAGTAACAAAAGTGGGATTTGGAACAAAATCCATGTCTTTTCCACTGTGCCGGTGTTAAAATCCTTTTAAGTGGCTATCAACATCAACTCTCATAGGCATTTGTTGAGTACTCCTTTTGAACAAGGTCCTGCAATTTCAGGAATATCAAGACTTATTAATAACAACAGAGAAGCCAAGTCAATGATACATTACACGCAGGGGCTTGTGCCAGAGGAATGCTGTGTGGTTCCCTTGCCTGGGATCTGCGTTTCTCCCATACGCCAGGAATACCCAGGTCCCATGAATACCTAACAGCACTCAACCAGCTTAATTTACTACTTGAGACTCGATGTAATCACCAACTCTTGAGTGATACAGTCCTTCAGCATCTTCTGCACATCTCCTATACAGGGAGAGCTAGAGCCAGCTAGCACTGTCTACCCGTATGCCAGGAACCATAGGAAGCACTGTATTTTCATGTGTCCTCTTGGGCATATTACCTGTGTCTTGCAGACAAAACTGAAGCTCAGAGAGCTTAACTTGCCCAAGGTTATAGCGTTTAAAGCCCCAAGACGCAAAAATGCCTTTGTCCGCCGGCGCCACGGCTCACTAGGCTAATCCTCTGCCTGCGGTGCTGGCACCCCGGGTTCTTGTCCGGGTTGGGGCACCTGATTCTGTCCTGGTTGCTCCTCTTCCAGTCCAGCTCTCTGCTGTGGCCTGGGAAGGCAGTGGAGGATGGCCCAAGTGCTTGGGCCCTGCACCCGCTTGGGAGACTAGGAGGAAGCACCTGGCACCTGGCTTCGGATCAGCGCAGCACGCCAGCTGTAGAGGCCACTTGGGGAGTGAACCAATGGAAAAAGGAAGACCTTTCTCTCTCTCTCTCTCTCTCTCTCTCTCTCTCTCTCTCTCACTCACTAACTGCTTGTCAAAAAAAAAAAAAAAAAAAAGCGCCTTTGCCCAGCACCCACAAGCTATGATGTCTCTAATATAAGAGCTTATAAGACCAAGTTCCTGCACCCTGAGGGCTTAACAGATCTAGATCAGACTTTGAATTCTGGGACATGTCTATCAGCCCACCTCCACATACAAAGGGCGAGTCTCTTGTAAAGCTGGACTGCCTCAGAAGGCGATGTAGAATTATAGGTGCCCTTTAGATAGTGGGTGCTTTGAGTGAGTGAGGTTAATAAGTAAGGCAGTGCAAACAGGGGAGGGCAGAGGTGAAAAACATAAAGCCTATTTTAGGGATTATAGGACTGCCCAGGAGGCAAAGGTTTAGGCATTTGATTGCTTTATGGAGTGGATGAGGAGACATTACTAGTGGGAAGCAACAGATTACTCAGGTCACGTAGGCAACACATGGGAGCAGTAGGGGAACAAGATTTCCCACAGCAGAGTCGAAGGAGAGGCAAAGAAAGGGGTACAGGATGTGCAGTAGGGGAGGTAGTTCCTGCAGGTGCGGGAGGTGAACCCACTGAATTTTGGTGTTGGAGAGGAATAAGGAATGCTTGAATGAGGCAGTGAGAGCCAGTCAGGTTATAAAGGCACAAAAGGGGGCAGTGTGTTTGCAAAGGAGATTGAAAAATAGGGAGAAAGCCTTTTTGCTTTGATCAGGGATGAGGGGAGAGACAAGAAGCCACCAAGAAGTTGTGAGAAGAGGACTAAAGTGTATTCCAGCAGGGACGGCAGAGGACCCTGTAACATGCCGCGCGCCTTGCTAAACTTGGTGTTGTCAGCACACCTTCAGTTCTAGAACGACTTGTATCTCAGTGTGCACAAGTCATCTAGCTCTGAAAAGCAGTTTGCTAATCGTATGAATCCATACGCAATCACACCACTACTTTTCAAAGCACCTTTGGGTGCTTTTAAGTTCACAAATCTCACATTAATGAGGAGAAAGAGAAGTCTCAAACTCTAGATTGGATACCACAAACCACTTAGAGAAAAATTGAGAACTAAAACACAAAATATCAAAGCAAGTAAAGAACTGGGAGTTTCACAGGTTACATACAAAATGACTGTACTGACTACATTGAAGACCTTGTGTTTCTTCTCAAACTGGTTTGGGAAAATAACAGTTACTTCAGAGTTGCCCTCTAAAGCTTGCTGTGGCACACGCTTTCCTCTTTCCCTGACCAGCTCGTCCCCCTGAAACCAGAACACAAGAATCAGGAATTTCAAAGTGTAAGCTTCTTCATTTTACTCTAAGTCCCATCTGTAATTTTTCTTCAGTGAAAACGTTTAAGAATGAGTTCGTTGTATGGCAGACTTGATACACAGGGTAGAATTGTCACGGAGGCATGCAAGCACTCAGAAATTTGGCCAAGTTACAGAAGCCGTGAAGCCAGTACAGGTCAGGCGGGCAGGGCCTTGGAGCGCCTCCTGGGCTAGGGCCTGGAGTGGGCTGAGCCTGGGATCTAGCCAGCACGAAGTGGGCGGGGCCTGGGGGTGCTTCTGTGCAAACACAGCTGTGCAGAGACCCTTGGGGTCCTTTACCCTCCACAGCCCTCTGGCTAGAGACAGGAGGGAACCTCCTAAGAACAAGCAAACCAAGACCGTGCAGGTGCCACCTTCCGCCCCACCCCTCTGGAGAACCTAGTCTTATGTTAAGATTTTGTGGAAAACTTATTAAGATCCCATAATTTACTGTCACACCACTCCAGACTGAGTCCCTTCTAAGAGGAGTGGAATATTAGGTAGATATGAGAGCGACTGTAGCCTTCCTGTGAACAAATAAAAACACGCAATGAATTAAAAATAGGCCAGATATCTCCTAACCAAAAAAGTTTACCTAAAGTAATAGCTTAGGCTCCGCAGCTCTCCTGATTATTGTAAATAACATCACTTGCATGCCTGGAACTGCAAGGGAGTATATTATAAGCAAGTGAGTGGAGGTTGACTGTTCTCTAGTTATGATCCCCAAAGTGGCTAAACCAGATAATCTGGTTAACTGCAGCAAAACACATTATAGGGCCTGATTTATAGATCTCTCAGTGAACACTTTACAGTCTGTGTGCTACATTTATCATTTATTAGAGCAGTGTAGTGTTTTAAAGATAATTCCTACTCTAGGATTTTACAGTCTAATAATTGTCTGGTTTTACTACCTAAGCAGCTCATATTAAACAAGTAACTGTCAAATGTGCATTTCATTTTGCTTTATAGAGTCACTGACAAAGAATAAGTAAATAGGAATTAGAATCCAACCTTCAGGAATACTTGGGATGTAATAGCCTTGAAATTTCGGGGAGAAGAAAACATTCATCAAGATATTTTTGGGAGGCCAAAGATGGTTCTTGTTCTGTCTCTTAATAAGTGGTTAAAGTCATGAAGTTTGGATCCCAGTTCACCATTTGTATTGGCACTAGATACATTAACTAGCCTCTCTGTGCCACAATTTCCACATTTGAAAATGAGTATCTGAGTAATTCCTACATTTGGGAGTCACTGGGAGAGTCACACATGACAGTCTTGTCATAGTGAATCTCAGTGTTCTAATCGCACTACTTTTTTGTCACCTCCTCTCCTGAAAATGACAAAATCCTGTGCCAAAATAAAGTTGTCTGTTATTAGCGAAGAGAAGCTGGGCTTCATAAGAAAGGGAGAGGGGATTGCTTCAGCTGTGGGTTCCTTTGATAGTTGCCATAGGGCATCAGTCTGTCATTACTTCAGAGAAGTCAGCCCTTTTTTGGTGGGAAAATGTGTTCACAAGCTAATAAGACTCATTACTTACATCACTTGGCAGGGTCCTCAACATGGCTAAGACCCAGAAAAAAGGCAGGTTTTCCCCCTGAATGCCAATCGCAATTGACATTGTCGGTTGCCCTGATATTTTCTTTCCATAAATAGTAATGCTAAAACATGATGAGGTCACTGGATAAAAGTGACTTTAAACTTTGTCACTTTCTACATTATAGCACTCAATTTCATTCATTTAACTTTCCAATAATAAATGTATGAATATGCTTTTTTCTTCAAGTAAGTTTTTATTCAGCAATGGGAGAAGAAAAAAAAAATCACTCCAGCATGAGTAATATCTGGTCCTAGTCCTATCTTTGTGCTAAATAAGGAAACTGGAGAAATATGAGGGTGAATCCCATCAAAAAAAGAACTTTCTTCCAGGTCCAAGGATTTGTGTTGGGTTATTTCCTAAAGTCCAGTTTTCATCTTCAGGATTGTTTTTTCTCTGCTCTCTCCCAACTGTTGCAGATAAATGGGAGATAGTCCAGCGAGAACTGATTCCTGTGGTTTCAGATTATTGTAACCTTTTCAAGAACTATAACTGATGCATGACAATAAAGATTTCCAACATTTAGATTTCGGGCTTTTGAACAAGATCTATAGCTTCTGAACCAAAGATTTATCACTGAGGTTAGCCAGTGGTTATTAAGTTAGACCACGCATTTGCAACCTTACGTGCTAAAGGGATAGACCAGAAACTAGATAATTCAGAGAGAAAGCAAAGTAATCCCAGGTAGTGCAATTAGTACAAATTGTCAACCCCAAAGCAAGGCCACAGCTTGCCAGATTTGATAATATAATATTTGATAATAGCACCGGTTTAAAAGCACTAGGACTCATGTCTGTTCATCATCCAAGAAAACAATCATGCCCGATGGATGGCAGTCTGCTTCTGTACCATGTCCCCTGCAAGCCGCTTGCCTCTTTGGATGGGGTATGCTGAGCCAGTGATAATCCTTGGCCAAGAATAAGCACATAAACAGTGCTGCCCAAGTACTATGACCATGACGCTCCCCGAGGCGCAGGCATAAGCTGGCTTGAGCCTCCAAACATCAACGAAAGCTTCCAGAAATGACCAATACTCATGTACTCTTACATCCTACATCCAACATCTAAGGATATCAGAATTCTCCATCACCACTATAACCACAGACTGGGCTTTTCACGTCTTCCACCAAAAGTTCATATGGCACCATGCTTCCCCGACAGACCCATAAGGTAAAGGCTGAAAAGCTTTGCATGGAGAGCCAGTCTGGGAGAATCCCAAGCCATGCAGGCTGGAGCTCCTGCGTGCTGACCCGCTGATCCGCAGTGGCTGCTGCCCGCCTGCGCCGAGGCTCACTGCTCACCACACAGCGACTCCCAGAGCAGACAGCAGAAGGGCTCGGTGCACTGCGATCGCCTGGGGCACTCTCAAAGTCTGGGGCTCAGCTTGCCTGCTGGCGTGCCAGCTTCGTAGAGCTCTGCCGAGTACTGGCGGGGGCCACGCAGAGGAGCTGTCATGCAGGCGTCCAAAGACACCTGCTCTAAAGGGGGCTCTCGCTTACCTTGTACTTCATTTCGGCGGCGGAGAATGGAGCCGTTTCGCTAGGCTAGTCAGAGAGCGTGAAGCGCTGGCGTGCGCGCTCCTCCATGGAGTGCAGAACAGCCGGCAGAGAGAGCCTGCCCCAGAGTCGCAGCCGCCTTCCCCAGCCTCTGAGCTCACTGTTTGGATTGAGGCAGGCCCTTCACGACTTCATTTGCATACCACTCCACCATTGGCTGGTGGGGCAAGGTAATGAATAAGCCCCGCCCACCCCTTAACTTCAGAAAAACTGACAAAGAACTTGCAATGTGATCATTTGTTTTTATGTTATCCTGAAGGGTGGAAAATAAAACAAAGTGGGGAACTGTCGTGAGCCTTTCTCTGCCCCCCAGAAAGAAAGAAAGAAGTAAATAAAACGAAAAACAGGAAAAGGAGATAAACCCATTTCATTTAACTGAAATTTTAGGGAATGGTAGTTCACCAAGCAGCCTGACAGTGGAGCTTCATAAACCCATTTCGTTTCAAAGCCATTCACCTCGAAGCCTCTACATGAAATGAACCCGGGGAACAAAAGGTTTTCTGTCTCTGGGTTCCTTTTTACTAAACACCCCTGCTGATATCTCTCTGTGTCTCTCTCTCTCTCCCCTCCCCCACTTTTTCTTTTCTTCTTTTTTTTTGGTGGCTGCTTTTTTGTCCTTGTCAATGTTCAGAGTGCTCTGAAGCAGCCTAGGTCTGCAAGCAGCTGGAATACAATTCTCCCTCAGTGAAAAGGCTCTGCCCCCGCACAGGCCTCACCCAGAGAGTGTCAGGCCCCTGAAGTGACCTTCACTGGCTTTGCTCAGAGTAATGGTTAAATGTGACCTGGGGGATGGGGCTGGCCAGGGCACGCCCTATACATCATCAGTGGCTGCTGGGTCTTTGATAGCGGGCATTTTCAGCCCCAGCTCTGAGCCTTGCAGTTACTTCCTTCTGACCTCTCTCCTGAAGTTGACCCATTAACCCACCAACACTTATTATCCCAGGGGAATAAAAAAAAAAAAGCCCCCTGTCTGATGGGCCTGGCTCCAGCACCCAGCCTCTCTCCACTGCAGCTCGTGACTGGAATTCTGTAGAGAAAGAATCATCCTGGGAAGACAGAAAGGGTCATCTTCGTACGTCTTCAGAAGGAGAGTGTGGTGGTGTGAAAACTGCCCTGCTCCTGGGCCTCAAGGAATCCACACCACAGCAGTCCCGAGTGGGCTGCACTCCAATACAGACTCCATGACTAGGATGGAAAAATCAGACCTGACTTTTTTCTTTTCTTCCTGACAGAGTTGGATCAGAATCAGTTTGATTTTTTTTTAAGGGGAGGGGGCTAAATTCCCAAGGGATTAAGACTCTACTTTTACAACCTAAGCAAAAAGAACAGGAGAGCAGCTGTCTACAAAAGTGGTTTCCAGAAACAGCGTTCTCTGTTTAGTTTACAGTTTATTGTGGCACCGATTCCCTGGACTTGAGGTTGCCACACCCATTCTGGCCTCTGATGGGTCTTGTTTTTTTTTTTTTCTTCATTCGGGCTTCCAGCAGAAATGAACCGGAGTGATTCAGCAAGGTCTCTCTGAACACAAACTAAGCGTGCAGCCTAGCTCATCGCTAGGATCTTCCTGACAGCCCTGCATCCTTAGTTTGCAGGAAATTGTTTTTGGTGTCTTCCTAGATAAGAGAGGACAATGAGTCAAAGGCTTTTCCAGGTGTAAGATGAGTCTCGCCTCCAGATCTAGATAATGTGCCATGTGCCACTGGCTTCCTAAGCTGAATCCTCCTGCTGTTTTGTTGGAGTATGTGAATGCTATCCCACCAGCCCCATTTTAGTGCTTTAAAACGCTGAACATCCCCAAACATCCCAAACCCTGTGTGTGCTGGAGCTTTTTGGACTGTCATTCTCTGGCCAGAAAGCCTGGCTTCCCAATGAACGGCCCCCTGCTTTTCTGTTTCTAACCTGTATTGTGAGACGCTTCAACTCCACTGGAAGTTCATCGAAAGATGGCTTGGGTCAGCAGATAGTTAGATGCGTAAAGGAAGGCGCTGAGGTGTTGGGATCAGGTGTCACAATCTCAGCAGGTTTCTTGATTTTAGTGTCTTTAAGTATAAAATAGAAAAAATAACATCTACCTGCTAGGATGTAGTAAGGATTGGATGAAATGATGTGAATAGAAGTGGATAGCACTTGGCACATTGTAAGGCCTTAATAGTTATTTATTATTAACTGATGTTATTGTTACATTAGCATTAATATTAGATTTACTCTGTATTAGTTTGTTACTATATTATATAGCATTACTGTTATGTAAGTTAGCACTCTATTCATTATAACTATTAATAGACTATTGTTGATGTTGTAAGTGAGGTGGGTGTTCATAAACAGGTGGAGGAGTCCCCCATGCGTGGGCCATCCTTGCTGATTTAACACCTCCCACACGCAGGCACCTTCCAGGCAAGGAGTAGACAGCAGTAGCCTGGACAGAAGACTTTCCCCCCTTGTGGAGCTTACAGCCCAGTGAGAACAGAGAAAAATAATGCAAGGGATGGATAATACGATGTGCCATGACAAATGCTACGAAGAGAAATTCAGCAGGGAAAACTGCTAGAGGAAAACAGACCATGGCTGGGGGGAGGTGGGGCCTGTTTTTTAGGATAGAGTGGTTGGAGAAGCCGCTCTAAGGAAATGACACATAAGCAGAAATAATCACATAAAGAAAAATTGTAAGAATTACGTGAAGGGACCAGCCACCGGGAGATCTGGACAGAGGTGACGTGTGCACAGGGCCTAGGATAGGTATGGGTTTAGTTTGTCTAAGAACAGCAAACAGTCAGGCATGTCCAATGTGGAGTCCTCAGGGACTCACGGAGAAGATGAGCTCAAGAGGGGTGGGGTGAGGAACTCTTTTTTTTTTTTTTTTTTTTTTTTTTTGGTGGACAGGAAGGCACTGGGGCCTTTGGAACAGGGGGTACTTTTCACTGTTTTCATATTCTGTTTCAGCACTTGAAGAGAGCAGGCTACTAGTTAAATGGCTGAGCTCTGATCTCAACACGGCTTAAAACTGCAGTCAGTTGTTACTTTATTAGTGTCATTTAGTATATTTTCTTTAAAACTCTTTGGGGAAACATATGTCTTCTCAATGAATACAGAAACAGCCCCCTACCACAATCTATTACTTGAGAACCTGGTTGCAAAAGTGATGTTTAAAGCTGAGCTGTGTAATCAATACATATAGCAGCCCTAGGACTCCTGGAGGGACCCTCCTGAAGTATTTGAGGCCCCTGCCCCTGTGCCTGCCAACCATGACTTCGGTGGGCATCCCCACCTGTCAGCCTTGCCACCTACCTCCTTCTTTGCCAAGAGCTCTGTCTCCCCAGACCCTCGTGCAGACAGGAGTGTGGGAAATGGCACTGGATACCATCCAAGTGATTTTCCAGCTGCCACTGGACGCAGGCATGAATCCAGCAAAACACAAAACTCCAGAGCATGCTGGAGGGAGGAGGCATGTCTGGGAAGGATCCCTGTGGCTGCTGTCTGAGAGTGCAGGACAAAGTCATAGAACCAGAGCTTGCAGGCGTGGGAAGTGACGTTGGAAATCATCTGGTCCAGCCCCTCGCAGGGGATGAAGCTGCGCCTTGCACACGCCAGCAAGGCTCCCACCAGCCTGAGCCGTAGCACAGTCATGCGTGAGATCAGTCCTCTGAGTCTCTTGTCTAAGCTACTCCAGTGATTTCTTTTTAGTCTCCTAGCCTGAACTCTCCCTGCCCTGGTCTGCCTTCCACATCCCCACCAGTTTAATTTCCAGAGTACAGAGCCGATCATATGACTAACATGTTCAAAATCCTCCAGTGACACTTCAAGGCCTCAAGAAACAGAATCTGGGCACTGAGGCATGGACTATCACCTGAGCCCACCTCCCTGCCTGACCTCAACTTCCCTCCTCCGCCCTTCTCCCTCCCTCACTCTAGCCACGCAGGGAAGGAGTGGGGAGGGAACTCATGCATTGCAAGACAGCCCTGTACTTTCCTGGCTGCACAGTTGCCCCACTTTGCTCCCTTGCTGTCTAGCCCAGCCCCAACACTAACTCTTTTGTGTGTCCTTGTCCACAGCCCCCACCCTGCCCACCTCTTCAGTTCAGAACTCACTCCTCCTTCCCTGCACTATGCCCCCATTGTACTTAGAACACGGCTCTATTATGAGGGCTTTTCCACTTTGTATTGCGATGATTTGCTGACATCTGTTTCTCTGGCTTCGAAGTATACTCCAGAGGGACAAGGTGGTATCTTGCTGGTCTCCTTGTCTCCTGCTGCTTCCTTACAGGTAGTCAAATACTTAGGGAATGAATAAGACGATGAATGCAACTTCAAAGAATGTGTGTTTACCTTGAGGTTCTGCTTGGCGCCCAGGAAAGGAATGAGGAAAACATGCTTGGAGCAGTTGAGCAACAGACATTTATGAAAAATGGAGACAGGGTACACGTTTGTAGGACCAATGCAAGGCCTGTTGCCAGCACTGTATCTGTGAGCTAAGAGTAGCTTTGACATTTTTAAATGGCTGGGAAAAAAATGAAAGAAGAGTAATATTTTGTGAGGTGTAAAAATTATGAAAAATTCTGACTTCTGTGTCTCAAGTTGTCTCAGAACACAGCTTTGTCTTTCTAGCTGTAGCAGCAGAGTTGCGCATTTCCATCAAGCTGAAGAAATCGCATTACCTGACCCTCTGGGAAAATTCACTAACCCATGCTTTAGAATAGTTTAAGGCAAATCTGGCCTTGAAGATTCCAGCTAAAGTGGAGATCCTTCCACATCCGCAGAGGAACAGTCTAGAAGCTGAATGAGCACCAAAGGAATCAAGCCTCAAAAATCATCATTCTAGGGCCATCCTCTAGCACTTCTAGTTTAATACCAGTTTTTGTTTGTTTTTTAGAGCAACCTATGTAGAAACGGAAATTGTTTCAAAAAGTAATGTGAGGGAGTAGCTTTTCCATTCTATCGCTGATCTCTAGAAACTTCCCCCAAGGACCAGCTTTTGAGAGTTTTCTCTTTCAATCCAACTATCCCTTGGCTCATTGAGCCATGATTGAAGATCTCCCAAGTGCCAGGCCCTGTGCTAGATATTTACAAATACGATTAAGGCTAAAATAGTCATCTCATGTATCATGTAATAGTCATCCCATGTACCAATAGATAGGCGGTATTGTTTCTCTACTCAGAAAAAAAAAAATGGGGACTCAGGTTCTATTACTTCACAATAGGTGAGTGGGAAGCTTTGTATATAAACCCAGGCTTTCTGGATCCTGAGTCTGTGTGGCTCTAACCACTGTACTGTACTGCCCAATAGGCTTCTTCTTGATGCAGTTTGTTATCTGAGCTCCTGTTTGTTGGTTCAGTAACACTGAGTCTCCACCAATGTTAGCTTTTCATTACTTTAACTAAAACACAGGAGAGGAACTAGTTAGAAGGGAAAATTTCTTTTTGTTTACACTTTGGAGGATCACAGTACATTTGGGGGGGGGTCCTCATTGGTTACATCACCCAGTAAGGCCAGAGAGAGAGATAGAGAGAAGAGGAGAGGAGGGGAGGGGAGGGGAGGGGAGGAGAGGGGGATAGAGGAAAGAAACACTCAGCTTGTATAGCCAACCTTCTCACAAAAACTACTTTCCAAGGCTGGGCCCCCAAGGACCTAACCTTGCACAAGGCCCACCTTCCAGTTAGTGAGATCAAGTCTCCACCCTTAACCCACCAACATTAACCCATTAATTGCTAATATAAGACTTAGAAGTTTAAGCATCTGCATGGTTTGGGGGTCCAAATCCTGTTCAAACTGTAACACCCCACTAGAAGGAGTAAGCCTGAGACACAGGCATCATTTTCAAGTTGCAATGAGGGCTAATTGTGTACCTGCAAACACATGCAACTTACTGCCTGCTACTTCTGAGCCAGTGCACCTGCAGTTTCTCTTTCATCTCTCTACCCCTCTTTCATCATTCTGCTAACCTAAACCCCGTCATGCCCCTAGCTCTTCATGAGCCATTTCTAGAGAGTCTCCTCCCCTCTGATCCTCCCATCCCCCATGGCCCCCCATGGTCAGTGCTTCTGAATTTGACTTCCTTAATGAACAATGAGAAGTGCTATGCTTCCCCGCTTCAAGTTGGCCTCAGTGAGCTTGGAGGGCAGCCTTGGACCCTATTCCTTTAGCAAGTCCTCTTATGTGCTGTAGCCAGTCTTTACTGCTTAGTTATGACCTTTCACAGTTTCAATTGTGAGAGTTTATTCTCCACAACAAGATTTTAAGAAGCTTGTAGAAGAGGATTTTGTCTTCTGGGGTACCCCTTTCTGTACCTCTGTAGGTAACTGGATCTCAGTTTCTGTCCTCTCAAAGTTCTAGTCTTGTCCACTCACACAGCCTTTGCTGAAGTCGACAGGGGAGCAAATAAAAGCAAACCACTTCTTAGCAGGCAAGGAAAGAGCACCTCTCACTTCAAGGCAACAACTCTCTTTTATCTGTTGCACTGGTCAAACTCTTAGAAGGCAGGCAAGAATACTATTAGGGAAATCTCCAAGCAGAGTCCCTAACGCTTGGGTCTTTTCTGTAGGGTGGACCAAAGTATCCATTCGCTTTCCCTCCACTAATAATTTGGCACAAGAAACCTTAAAAAGGTGACCCAACCTCAGCCTCCAGTCCCATTTCATTCTGTTTCCTGAAAGTGTTGTTAAGGCAATATTAAAAAGTATGTGTTTCAACAGATGGAGGGTAGTGTTCCCTGAAAGGCCTGTCGACTCAGGGTGCCTGATGACTTCGAATTTGGTACCTCCCTGACTTCTTTTCTCATGTCTCATTTCCCACTCGGTGACAGGCCACCCGGGGTGGCTGGAAATGGTTCCTTTGTAGCCTGTGGATTACTGTGTGCCATGGTCGATCCCCTCCCTATGAAGGCTTTCCCCGTCTCCCTGCCCCTTAACACTCGGCCATTGTGCAGCCCTTCAAAACACCATGCCCAGCATCTGGCTGCTTTCTGCCCTCCACCCCAGACACTTGGAGGTGGCTTTTAATTCCCCCCAGGGCAAAAGTGCTACAATCAAGTGTCTGAGGCCCCTCTCAGTCCTTGAAGAACCGTGAAAGAGCACTTGGAATGCCGAATCACTGCCCTGCTACTAAAATCCCAGAGAGTGCTGTAAATAGAGTGATTGTGAGCAATACCTGGACTTGATTTCGGAAAACCTGTGCAGTTGTGAAGTTTCGATGTTCCGTGTTATTACAACTTTGGAATACTTAATTACCACCTTCCTTCCCCCACCCCCGACGGTAGCACTGAGGAATGCTGACAGACGAAATTACATGTTAAATACACTCACTCAACTCTTGTGAATATGACAAGCAATTGTGAGGCCCCGTGTTAGCACTTGGTATTTTCTTTCTTTAAAGAGTCTGGGGAAAACAACTTTGTTGTTCTAAGAAAAAACAGAAGCACATAACAAAGATTTAAGTTTACTTACCTCCATAAACATGCAAAGGTTCACATTTTTACTGTTCATCAGAGGTCTTCAAAAAGTTAAAGGAAAATGTGTATTATGAAAACACTATGGATGTATTTAAATTTTTTGAAGATTTCTTTCTTTCTTTTTTTCTTTTGACATGCAGAGTGGCCGCCGCGGCCGGCACGCTGTGGCCAGTGCACCGCGCTGATCCGATGGCAGGATTAGCCTATTGAGCCACAGCGCCGGCCTGGATTTATTTCTTTATTTGAAAGAGTTACGAAGAGAGAGATCTTCCATGCACTGGTTCATCACCCAGACGGCTGCAGTAGTCAGGGCTGTGCCAGGCTAATGCTAGGAACCAGGGGCTTCGTCTGGGCCTGCCATGTGAGTTTCAGGGGCCCAAGTACTTGGACCATTTTCCACTGCTTTTCTCAGGCCATTAGCAGGGAGCTGGATGGAAAGTGGAACAGGCCGGTGCCATGGCTCAATAGGCTAATACTCCGCCTGTGGCGCAGGCACCCAGGTTCTAGTCCTGGTTGGGGCACTGGATTCTGTCCCAGTTGCCCCTCTTCCAGTCCAGCTCTCTGCTGTGGCCAGGGAGTGCAGTAGAGGATGGCCCAAGTGCTTGGACCCTGCACTCACATGGGAGACCAGGAGAAACACCTGGCTCCTGGCTTCAGATCAGCTCGGTGCACCGGCTGCAATGCGCCGGCCGCAGTGGCCGTTGGAGGGTGAACCAAAGGAAAAGGAAGCCCTTTCTCTCTATCTCTCTCTCTCACTGTCCACTCTGCCTGTCAAAAAAATAAATAAATTAAAAAAAAAAAAAGGTGGAACAGCCAGGACATGATTCAGAGCCCTTATGGGATGCTGGTGTTGAAAACAGTGGCTTTACCCACTACGCCACGATGCTGGCCCTGGATTTAAATTTTTTTGTACTAAAATAAACTCATCTTTGAATCCATTTTTCCATGAACTTTTTGAAACACCCTGCTATGTATCCCGGAAGTTCAGTGGAAGTAAAGGGGGTTCACAGTGAAATTGTGCAGGCTGCCTGGCCGATGCGCCCTCCTTTCCCTCCTGTTTGCTGCTTGTTCTTGCTATAAGGAGTTCTGTTGTGGCCTGCTTTGGTCTGTCCAAATAAACAGCTTGTTACTTGAACCTGTCATGGAGATCTTTTCTGCTGGTAGAAATTGTGGACTTTTACAAAGGTCGGGATGCTCTGCCAAGACCACATAGACAGGAATTCCATGACTGGACGGAGCATGGTCTTCTTTTCTTTCGGGAGGCACTGCCCAGCACAACAGTATTGGTGCATAATGCTTATTAAGTGAGTGATTGCCAACACAGCCTGCCTCCTTGCTAACCCTTTCCACAAGAGAACTTCAAAGTGTACTTGAAAAATGGAACTAAAGGGTAAGCTTAGGGACAGACTTTTGGCCTGGTGGTAGACTCCTGCATCTCATATTAGAATATCTGGATTTGAGTCCTGACTCTACTCCAAGTTCCAGCTTCCTGCTAACGCAGATTCTGAGAGGCAGCAGGTGATGACTCAAGTAATCAGGTTCCTGACACCACATGGGAGATCTGTATTGCCTTCTTGTCTCCTGGCTTTGGCCTGGAGCCTTGAACTTTTTGAAGGCCTCTTGTATTCCCTTAACTTTGACAAGTTCTTCCTCTATAAACCCTTAACCCTAGAAAAGTCTTCTTGACTTCTGTCTATGTGCATATTTCCACTTTGTGGATTATAAGACATGGGGGCTGGAGTTGTGGTATAGTGAGTTAAAACAATGCTTGCCACATTGGCATCTCATATTAGAGTGCCAGTTGGAGTGCTGGCTGCTTCACTTCTGATCCAGCTCCCTGCTAATGTGTCTGGAAAAGCAGTGGAAGATGGCCCAAGTCCTTGGTACCCTGTCACCCCCATGGGAGACTGAGATGTGGTTCCAGGTTACTGGCCTTGACTGGCCTAACCCTGGCCATTGCAATCATTTGGGGAGTGAACCAACGGATGGAAGATCTCTTTTTTCTCTCTGCCTCCATCACTCTGCCTTTCAAATACATAAAAGGACTCTTTAAAAAACAACAACAAAAAAAGAAGATGTGCTTTCGTGTGATGTGACATGGCATGAAGAAATGTCATGGGATGGAACTTGGCAGTCCCTCCTGTCCTCCCTCTGTCTCACTTTCTGCTCTTGGCTCAGTGGAATAAGCAGAACAGGCCAGTGAGTGTGCACTGAGTTCCTGGCTGGGGCTGAATGTGCTGTTTCCAATCTACTCCTGAGCTTTGCCATTTTCCAGGGCACAGTGGCCTCTGAAACTCACCCTTCACATGTGGTTCCCAGCATCAAGGCATGGGCCCAGGTGGGTGGGATAAAATGGGAAAGGAGGAGGAGTAGTTTAAACACCAAATGACCACCCTCCTGCAGGCATGGGGACACCTATTCCTGGGGAGCTGGGGATGCATTTTTTCCCACTTGTGTCCACAAACAACCCATGTGACCTATCTTCAGAGAAAGCTTGCCCCTTGTCCCTCATCAGCTGTGAATGCCCAGCAGGCCCCAGTCCAGGGCCTGGAACCTGTCTGGTCAACCCAGGCAGCTGCCAGCTGGTGCTGAGGAGCCAGAAGAAGGAATCTGAGCAATGTAGAGCCTGGTGGAAGGGGGAGATGGGAGGAATGTGGTGTGGGGACACATCACTCCTTGTGAGGTTCAAGCCAAGCTTTTGAAGACTGATTCATTTTAGAAAGCAAACAAAGTGTGCTAGCTCTCAGCGATCTTTTATTTTGTCTGCTAGAGAAATGTCTTGAGAGCACAGGCCCAGGACTGGGTGGTGGTACAGGCACCGACATCCGCTCTTGCTTTGCCAGATTGAGCGTAGATGGCATATTTCTGCCCATGGCAGCAGAGACCTATGGAGTGGCTCTCCTCTTTATAGGGAAAACTGAAAGGGCCCTGCTAATGAGCACAAGACGTTGTCTCACTCACTCACACCACTGAGATTTGCAGATGTTGAGTATAAGTTCCTTGAATTTGCTGAAGTCTTGGCACCCTGTGATTTCAGACTTGAAAATGTAGACAAGGGGATGTCGCAAGGGTTTTCTTGAACTTCAAGGCCTGCGGTTCTCATGACTCATGCTCTAAGCAGTCTTTGGGAGCTTCTGGTCTTAGAAGTGGGGGCCAGGATGACAAGAAGCAAGGGTGAAGCCCCTTCTGACCCTGGAAGACAGAAGCCACGTGTTCCCCCAGCTTTCAAACTTGCCACCTCAAAATCACTCCATACAGCGGTTCTCAGCATCCGTGAGAGATTGGTTCCAGCATCCCCGTGGATACCAAAACCCATGGGTGCTCAAGTCCCTTCTATAGATGACATAGTATTTGCCGTAACCTATGTAATCCTCTGATACACTGCAAATCAGCTCTAGTTTAGTTGTTAAACCTAATATAATGTAAATTCTATGTATATGTTATACTACCTTTCTTTTCTTTTCTTTCTTTCTTTTTTTTTTTTTTGCAGAATAAAGGCAGAGAAAAAAGTCTGTACATATTCAGTACAAATACAGTTTTTTTTTTTTTTTGCCCGAATATTTTCTGTCTGTGGTTGTTTGATCCTGTGGCTGTGGACCCTATGGCTATGGAGACCAGCTGTGTGTTCACAGGCTCTCTACTGTGCGGTTCTGGTCATCGGAAGAAATAAAAGGACACCCTCCTTATGCAAAGAATTCTGCCCTTTTCAATTTACCCCTCTCAAGCCCAATCTGGGACTCAGCTTCCCATCCATCTCCTTTCTTCTCTGCTCCCTACTCTTAAACCCTCTGCTCTCAGCAAGTGAATTCAGGCCTTCCTTACCCTAAATACAGATGCATTTTTCTTGTTCAGAACCCTGGAGGCCAGACAGATGGTGTAAGCCACAGTATTTCATTGTAGAAAGAGACGGAGGGCACATGCATGTATTACAAGATCCTTCCAGGGCTGTGGGACTGCATCCCATTGCAAACTCTTTCACATTTTGTGTGAGTGGTCTTACAAAGTGGCGTATGTGGAAAAGAGGCGTTACTTTGGGTCATTTGGTTTAGCTGCCACACAGATCGTGGAAATATCCAGACTTTGACATTTGTGGATGGGTGGACACAGACCACAGATACTTTCTGTAGGTCTCCAGAATCTTCCCTTTGCTGGCTCTTCCCCAGCTGCAACACAGTTCTCTTCCTCCCACTTGCAGAAGCCAGAGAGTGAATGATCCCAAGTCCTGGCCTCCCACTTAGTCCCCACACCCGCCTCTGCCCCTGACTTCGTCTGCAACCACCCAAACCAGCAATCTGGACTGTTGTGTTGAAGTTTATGTTACTAGAAAAATAAAATGAAAAAGAAAAGCCCTGATGATGATGACAAGATGACAACCATGATGATGAAATTGACTCCTGAGATTAAATGATCCCTGCCTGATTGCTGCCCAAGTCTTAAAGCACTCACTCAATTTCTGTACCTGCTTCATTGTGGGCCTTCTGATATTTGGCCTATTGAGATCTACAGAGCCCAGCTGGGGAGCCCCCACAGTGAGACCCCCATCCCCATTGTCAAGGCTGAGACTTCCCTGCCAACTCCTTTATCCCCCCCTTAGCTCGTGACATTGTTCGCCATGTGCTTTGTCTTCAATGCACTCCTTCCTCTAGTCCTGTGGCAGTAGGTACTTCTGATTCTTCAGCTGCTCTTGCCAATACTTACTAATTTTCTTCTCAGGTAGGCATTCCCCAAGGTTCTATCCTTAGCCCCTTTTCCTACTGTATTTTCCGCTGTCCACCTCATCTTCTCTAATGACTTCTCTTGTCTTTGTACTGATGACTATCACATCTTCTGACCTGAGTTGTGAGTTCCAAACTCTCATTTCCTGCTGCATCTCATACACTCCTCACGTTCAAATATTGTACAGGTTAATTTTATGTGTCAACTCAGCTAGGCCATGGAACCCACACAGTAGGTCAAATATTAGTATTTGCAGAGAACATGTTTTATTGATGAGATTAAATTTTCAGACTTTGAATAAAGCAGATGACCCTTGATCATGCTGGTGGGCTTTATCCAATCAGGTGAAGGACTTAAGAGACTTAGGTCTCCAGAGGAAGACGGAATTCTGTTCCAGACTAGCTCTAGCTGTAACATAAACTCTTCCCTGTGTCTACAGATTGTGGGCTTACTCCGTAGGTTTTGGACTTGTGATTCCTTAAAGTTATGCCTTAAAATAAGTAAATCTTCTTTCTGTCTCCTTACCACCTCTTACACCCACACCTAATTTGTCTGTTTCTCTGGAGAACTCTGACTAATACACATATGAAATTTCCATGAAACAGTATCTACTTTGACCCATTTTCTATCTATTTATGACAATACTGTTGTTCCAATCAGTAGAATCAAAACTTCATACTGATCTTTTGCTTCTTTCTCCCACCTACTTCTCACGTCTAGTGATCTGCCAAGCCATGTCAGTTGTACACCCTTAATATTCATGGCATATGTCCACCACTGGGGAGCCCCAGCTGTTGATTGAGGCCTGGTGGTCACAGAATTCGTCCCCTTGCTTACAGCATTGGACCCGAGAACTTGGCAGAGAGCCTATTTGAGATCTTCTTTGAGACTTTTGTATGTGAAACCTAGGAGAAAGATGGACCTTTCTTTGGGTCATACACTGTATACATTTGCTTGACAATGAACATTTTTGCCTCCCTCTGTATAGAGTGTGTCCAAAGTAAGACAGAATGAATCCAGATGCAAATAAAAGCAGAGACATTTAGAGTGGAGTAATGAGAACTGTGGTCATATTATATCTGCTCCAGGACAGAGCCATACCTGAAAAATGCTCTTAGACAACCCAGTTCAGAAGGCAGCAAGTGCACTTTCATGCCAAATCTAGTTTGAGTTGGGTTTCTTTCACTTATAACTAGAGTGTCTTGGTTCTTCTACCAGAAAGTGTTCTTCTAGAGGGCGAAGACTTTACCTTGTTCATTTGTACTTCTGGTGTCACTACATACAAGATCTTGAAGATTATAAATACTCCATGTGTTCCACTGAACTCCCAAGTTAGCCTTAAGTTACCAGCTACATTGTGAAATTGCATGTGAGAGGAAAGGAAGAAATGACTGTAAGAAACTTTTTTCTGCAGCTGCTAAGATGGCAGAAATAGAATGCTGACTTAAGTATTAGGAAAATTCCAGGGTGATGGTACCTCGGAGCATGAGAAGCAGAGCTAGCCTTATTTCAAACTCATTGAGGTAGATACACAGCTTGAACAAGGAATGCAAAGGTGAGACATACTTTTACCATTATGTGTAGGGTAGCACTGTTTTGTCTACCTATAGATCCGTATAAATATTTATATTGTATTTCCTTTCCAATTAACTTTTACTTGCTAATCACTGCTGGGATTTCATTCAGCTGTCCACCAGTACTTACTAATTGCCCAACATATTACCGGGCACTGTGGGAGTTACAAAGATGAACAATACCCAGACACTGCCCTCTCTCCTTAAATACCTATTACAGTAGCTGCCAAAGCGACTTCATGAAGATAAACTTGTGTTGGGGAAAAAAAAATCACACCGTGAAGTTATGTAAGTTTCTATTTTAAAATCATCTGGTTCTAATTTGCTAAATTTAATGCTTCAGAGCCAATGCCAAAGTGCTACATTTGATTTATGGAAATACTTTAGCACATTTTTCCATCGCACTCTTGTACAATATATTTACTGCTCTTTTGTTATGGTTAGAAAGATTACAGACCTTAAAAAAAGCTTTCTTTACGAGCTTGCTGATATTTTATTATAAAATGCTGTAAGATGGAATAAGGAGTCCAGTAAACAATAATACTCACTTAGGAGCATTCCACATGGTTTAGTGTTTTTTTTTTTTTTTAATTCAACAAAGAGATCCATCTGGAAAATGGATGTATGAAATCTCACTATGCCAAACCACTTCTCAGGGCAGACAGTATTGGGGGGGCAGGATGGGAATGGATATTTAAATAGCAGTCGTAGTATGCTATGTTGTTAACCAAATAATGTGAGTAGCAAAGAATGCACAGACCCAGATTTCCATCACCCCAAAGAGGAGCTCACAGAATGTTCCAGTAAAATGGAATGAACGTGAGGATGGCAGCGTAGAGGTGAGCAATTGGCACAGCAGTTAAGGTGCCGCTAAAGATGCCCACATCCCAGATGGGAGTACCTAGGTTCAAGTCCTGGCTCTGCTTCCAATTTCAACTTCCTGCTAATGCACTCCCTGGGAAGCAGTAGATAATGGCTCAAGCAGTTTCGTTCCTGCCACCCATATGGGAGACCCAGATTGAGTTCCAGTCTTCTGCGTTCTGCTTGGCCTAGCCCAGGCTGTTGGGGGCATTTGGGGGAGTGAACCAGTGGACAGAAGATCTCTATCTGTCTCTATCTCTGCCTTTTAAGTAAATAAAAATGAATATCTTTAAAAAAAACACCAGAAAACCAAACAAGCATGGATGTAAATACCATTTGTATCAGTGGCTCAGGACCTGGCTGCAGAGGCCAGCAGGCGGGTAGCCACAACCCGCCTCAGATCGAGGAAGCTGAGGGCTGCTTTTGTCTTTCCCACCCTCCCTGACGTGCCCACCCCACTGGTGTTCCCAGTGCCACTGAGAGTTGGGCCCAGGCATAAGCATCTTATGTGGTCATCTGAGCTCTGGGCTCCACCAGTTACTTGGCATGATATTTGGCATTTTACAGGACAATCAAGACCCAGTGCCATATTTGCATCCAGGTCTCCCAGACATGTGTGGTTTAGCCAGGGAACTTGCCTTGAATTTTCAGATTCTGAATATAGACTCTCTTGCTCCTGCTGCACCCCTGCTTCGCTGGGCAAGTGCAAGATGAGAGGATTTTTTGTTTCAAACAGAAAGCAAGATGACTGCCTGGGAAAATTCCCCTGCACCTTGTGGCATACTGTCTCCTTAAAACAAAGACGCCTCATTTCCTCCCAGCAGAGTGTAGACAATTCTGTACATGAGAAGCTGCAAAGGCCTCACTGGTCATTGGTTTCTTTCCAATGGGCTCGCTCTCTTTACCTGAAATCTGGTGACAGGATCCAGGAGCTGGGTGCATTAGAACCAGCGATGTGAGGCTTCTCAGCATGGCTCCAGGGCCTCAGATGACCCTGACCTGCCGCCTCCTAGTCCATGGCAGGCCTGAATGTCAAGGGACTATCTGATGTGCCTCTGCCCCACCCAGCCAGCAATGGTTCTCCCAGCTCTCCTGCCCTGGAGACCAGTGCTAGGGTTTGTTCCCACCAAGAGCCTCATGTTGAGGCTTGGTCCCCCATGTAACAGCAGTGAGAGGTGGCAGGGCCTTTAGGAGGCATGTGGGTCCATGAGGGACCCACTCGCATGAACAGATGAGTGTTTTCATTTTGGGAACTTGCTAGCTGGTGTGGGAACTCAGTTGTTGCCTCTCTCTTGCTTTTTCATTCCTCTGCCATGCTGGGATGTGCTACTGAACCCTCACCAGAAGCCAAGAAGGTACAACCACTTGATCTTGAATGTCCAGAACTTTGAGCCAAGTTATACCTTTTTGTAAAGTACCCAGTAACTTATCCCCAGTATTTTATAAAAAATATACCCAGTACATATATTTATGAAATACCTAGTAATTGGGTATTGTGTTACAGCCAACCAGGCTTCCTTCTCCCCTTGAAAAGTACTGAAGAAGAAATGACAGCTTAAAACAGTAACAAAGAGATAGCCCCTGATCTCCCCCGCCTTCTGCATTCTTCCTTGGAATGTCTCTTACTCTGCTCCTTCAAGCCGGTCCATTCCTCTCTCAATCTGCAGCTCAGTTCTCACTTTCTCCTTGAAATTTAGTCCTTGGTGAGTGCTCCTGAGTTTGTGCTAGGCTCATAGTCAGCACTACTGTGTTCAAGACGGGGGTCGTGGTAATGGAATATCATTGTGAGTCCCCACCAGCACCACGTTGGATGAGGAGAGCCTCGATTTGTAAAACAGTTGACCTTTGACCAAGCCATAGCAATTTGTTTTTATTGAGAGATAATTCACAAATATGAAGTTCACCATTTTAAAGTAATACTCGGTGAATTTTAGTATATTCAGAGGGCTGTACCAACAATATCACCACCTAAATCTACAACATTTTCATCACTCCAGGAAAAAACTCCATGCCCATCAAGAGTCATTGCCTGTTGCACCCCATCCCCAAGCACCACACATCATATCCGTCTGGCAATAGTAATTGATACGGGGCCGGCACTGTGACATAGTGGGTAAGGCAGCTGCCTGCAGTGCCGGCATCCCATATGGGCACCGGTTCTAGTCCTGGCTGCTCCACTTCTGATCCAGCTCTCTGCTGTGGCCTGGGAAAGCAGTGGAAGATGGGCCAAGAACTAGGGTCCCTGCACCCGCGTGGAGACCCAGAGGAAGCTCCTGGCTCCTGGCTTGGGAGCAGCACAGCTCCAGCCACTATAGCCAATTGAAGAGTGAGCCAGCAGATGGAAGACCTCTCTCTCTCTTCTCTGTGTGTGCGTGTGTGTGTGTGTGTGTGTATGTATAAATAAATCTGACTTTCAAAGTAAATAAATAAATCTTTAAAAAAGAAGCTATTTAGAAAGGGAGAAGAAATAAGCTCCAGCAGAGACAGAGAATTCCTCTGCATTTCCATGTAGAGGTTATGGTTAGAAACACATAAATGCATTATCTAATATCCACAATAATGGATCCAGTAGGGCTTAATACTTCAATACAAACAAAGGAGGTGCTTAGAGAGGTGGCTTCCTTGTTCAGCATCACACAGCAAGGATCAACCCAGGCTTCTCTGACTTCAAATCCAGTGTTTAACAACCCTATTATTGCCTTTGAGTAGCCTAGGTCTATCCATCCTCCAACTTGCCCCAAAACATAGCCTAATGAGGAAATAGGTCCCACATAGAGAACAGCCTGACACCAGTGTAGGAATATGTTTTCTCCTGGACAGCCAGCTGGACAGGGAAGGAGGAGGCTCGGGTTCCGACCTCTGTGGCCTCTGTTCTTTGAGGAAGCCATCATAGCCCTTGGCTTGTCCCTGCTCTGAGGCTGGGTTTACCCAGGAGCAGGAGGAGAGCCAGGCTCGGGGCGGGGCACTAAGCACCCCTGAATGCCAACACTACTCTGATCTTCCCTGATTCTGCTAATTGCCTAATGGCAGACTGCCCCTCCCCCAGCCCCTGGTCATCTGGGTCCTGAGGTGGCCTTGCCACTTGCACATGGCTCTTCCTCATGTGCTAGATCCTGGCGACTTGGTGAAATCTTCAGGGTCTCTTATGTAAGCTCCCTGCTCTGTCCTCCACACAGTCATTAACTAATGATGCACCTCAGGGCTCTGCCTCTTCCCTTCGGTCTCTCCCCAACACGTCTGCATAGCAGTGACCCCTCTGTATTCAGCCCAGTAGTAGTTAATTTTATGTGTCAATGTGCTTGGGCCACAGTGCCTAGAAATTTGGGCAGACATCATTCTGGATGTTTCTATGCAGATGTTTATCCTTCTCTCATGTGCTTTGCCATCCTCAAAACAAGAGCCAAAGCTGCTCAGTTCTAGCCAGCACCAAGAAAAAACGAGTTTAAAAAATGTGCCTTCTCCCTGGAAGGTACACCTGGATCCTCTGCTCCCAGCCCGTTTGCCTGTGGTATGCTAGCTGCAAGGGAGGCTGGAAAATGGTCTATAGGGTACTTCAGAAAGGTTGTGAAAAATGGAATTAAAAGATGCTTATTTTGGTGCCAAAAATTTAAAAATCTGTGCATAAGAGTTCTTCAAAAAGTTCGTAAAATGCCTATTATGAAAAAAGTGCATGTATTCAAAATATTCTATGCCAAAATAAATGTATCTTTTTATTCCATTCTTCTGTGATCTTTTTGAAGTCTCCTCATATATTCTGGGTGGCCATTCCTTACCAAGGAGGAGGAGAATGGATATAGAGGATGGCTTTTAGCATCAGCCACCAGTGACAATCTGTCCTGTAGGTGCTTAATAACTTTGCTGGGGTACACAGGCCAGAGTTTGCCTGACTGGAGACCCCTTTGTTCATGGCAGGTACTCATGCTGAGTCCATAGGCATATTTCCTCCTTCTGGCCAAGGTGATACCCTTGAGTTCCCTCTTGGCTCCTGTGGTTGAATCTGCCCTTCTGGTCCACTATCTAGATAGTGAGCATGGCATCATGGTGGAGTGGTCCATGGATCCCAGCCATGGCCACATCCTTCCCAGCATGCTCCAACCCACAGCAATGGCTGGGCCATTGACTGTGTACATCCTAAAGTGGGTCCTGAGCCCTCCCTCTGCCTACCCTTCTTTACATAAAGATATGCAAATAGGTTAGTGTGGCCAAAGGCAGAGTCAAGTTACAGCTGAAGTTTGGGGGGAGGGAAGGTTGAGAGGTTGCTGATTTCACTCCCCACTAGCCCTTTTCCTTGGAGGTCAAAGTCAGTGCAAAGTCATAAAATGTGAGTTGCTGCCATTGATTGAGAGTCAGGGCTCCATGACAGGCACAGTAGCCAAAGGCTAAATTTAATTCGACAAACCGTGAAAAAGACAATTGTCTGCTGGCCTTGCTGGAGCCCCCACCCCGCTCTCCGTGAGTCTCTTTGTTTGAGTGGCTTCCAGCATCTCTCCTTTTCCACAGCATCCTAGATTGTGAGGGAGGACACCCTTGGCATGCACACGTCCTTAGCGCGTGCAGAGAGGGGAGAGAAGCTGCAGCTTGCCCAGAAACACGTGTGGAATCTGCCCAGGGCGCTTTGCTGCCAGGCTTGGGGCCAGCGAGTTCTCTGAGCCCCCTCCCTGGCTTGCTGTTTGTTCTCTGCTGACATCCAGGTCCTCCAAAAACCCCTGTTGGCCCAGTGCAGGCCCTGCTTCGGAGCTTGACAGTGACTGCTCCCTTGGGCTAACAGTGCTGGGAATACATTGTGACTTCAGCTGTGAGGCCCTGAAAGTGGACACAGCCGTCAGTCCTTCAGTCTCATTCCGCTAAACTTGATCATCCCAAGGTGTTTCAGAGTTCCCATTTGCCGATTTATTTAACGAGACCCCGAGTCGATCCCCCTGGTTAATGATATTAAACTGGTCCTTCTTTCTGCAGTAGGTAATAAAACCATACACCTGCAAATTCCTAATTGCCTTGAACTCTAATGGCGAACTTTGAATCAGCGTGTTATAATGTAACATCTCTGGGTACTGTACCTGGGTTTTCCACCTGTGAAAATGTCTCCAGACTTCAGGGAATGGTGAGATATGGGATTAAGTGACTGCTTAATTTAAATTTAAGGGAATATAGCCTATACTGGGAAGAAAAAATCCAATCCTATGAAAAATAAAGTTTTATGAAACTTGGCTGACTAGTACTTTATTCTCTCGATCTTAATTCTCTCAGCATGAAAATGTTAATTCGAATGTACCTAATATAATCAGCTTCATACCAACATATTAGAAAAGATATGGTTTTAGGGAATAGGCTGTTTGGTGGTGGTGGTGGTGGTGGAGGTGGCAGTTTTGTTTAAATCACCTTCTTCTATCTCTTGCCTTCTGCTAATGGGACGCCTCTGATGGGTGCATTTCAGGGGCCTTCATAGTCAAGGGAGAGGGATCCTGAGATCTACGGCAAGTAAGGGAGGAGGTCAGACCCACACTGCAGGGGAGAAGAGCAGCCTTTTTTTGCAGAAGTTATCTAATAAAGCATCCTTACCCCCTCTGGCTCTGTCTCACCTCTGAGGTTGCCGAGTCCCATGATAGGAGCCCAGTTTGGAAGGTGAGAAAACTGTGGCGTCTCACTTTCTGTGGAAGCGACCTGCTAAGGCAGCAGGGCCAGCTCAGAGCCAACCCCAGGTTTCCCCCTCGAATGTGGTTCTCTTCTACTCACTCCTTTTCCAGCAGCCAGGGAAAGCGTGCAACCCCCTCAGGGGAAAACGAAGCCAAGCAGGCATAGGTGAGGCTTCTCTGAAGGAGATGGACCTTCTTCTCGTGCTTCTAAAAGGAATGAACCTTTGTGCTCTGCTTGCCTTCAAAAGTGTTGGCTCATGTCTCTGAGTCTCAGCTCCAGGGCTGGCTGAAGACCAGGGACTCTGGTCTGTTTCATGCCTGGGCACGTGTCTGTGTGTGTAGTGGGGAGTGGTAGGGGTGGCATTCTGTCCTCACCACCTGCCTGCCTTCAGAAACCTGGGAGCATCTGTGTGTTCTGACCCCAGGATGTGGGGCTGTGTTCTTTGAGTCCTTCTGCTCTTCCCACAAGCAACAGAGCTGGAATCTTGTAGCCTAGCGCTGTGGCCTGCTTTCTGCTCATCTTCATTTCCCCTCTGTCCCAGGACTCCCAGGCCTGCCCACAGACAATGGGATCTTCTCAGGTGCTGCCAGCCTGAGTGTGTTAGGAACTTTCTGGACCACAGGGAGCTGAACACACAGATAACCATGACAATCAAAAGAGCTTTGGGAGGCTGAAAGAGGGAGGTGACCTCGAAAAGCGCTGTAAGTTGCTGTGGAGGTATCTGAACCAGCTCTCATGTCCCGACTTCATGATAATTCATTTGTTATCTCTGCTTATTGTGAATGCCTCTGCAAAAAAAAAAATCTGTGCTAATATTGTTCTCTGATCCCGAGCAGACCCTGCCCTTTCTTAAAAAAAAAAATGAAATAAATGAACACTGTGCACAGGCCATGCCCCCACCCTCACACTCCATTCACAGATAGACACTGCAACATGATTGACTGCAAATCGGCGTTAAGAACCCTGGAAGTTATGTTTGACCTTTTCCCACGCCTCCTGGAAGACCCCTTTTCACAGTCAAAGGCACCCTATAGAAATCAGAAAGAGGTTGGTAGGAAATTGACATCTTAGTTCCCTGTCACTTACATTGTTTGGTTATAGATAGGCTTCTGCACAAGCAAAGCATTATCTTGAAATGCAAAGTTAGAAATGACAAATAGGAGAAACCAATTCCAAGTCTGCTTCCAGGCCTTAACCCAGCCCCTCCCAAGTGCTTTGTCTTTAATATGGGGTTTGGTCTGTGAGTACACTGGTTCTTCACCCCAAGGTCTAAAGATTCTATAAAAAACATAGTTTATATATTCTAAAACGTACAGAAATAGAAATGAGAGAGAGTTTGAAGCGATAGGAATATACATATTTTTGCCTTCTAAATCTCAACAAGAAATTATTCCTTTTTAAGAGAAGTAGGTTTGAGCTCGTGTTTTTAATGTTTTACTAATGGGCGCTTAGGAGTAAAACACTATCTTGTGGGGAGACATTTGGGACAGGAGAGTGTTTGAGTTTGCCTTAATGATCTGAGTCTTGCAAACAGCTGAGTCATGAGGAAGCAGGTTGTATTCTTTCCACGCTCTCTAGACAAGGATCAGGTTATTGTCTAAGAAAGATGTGTGGAGTTTAGTTCCAGCAGTTTCCCATCTAGTTGCCACGTTCATGAATGTGTGCAGTCATTTAACTTAAAGCTTTAAAACTGAGTTTTAATCCTTGCTAACAAAAAAGAGAGACTATCACCTTGCAGGGGTGTAAAGGAGAAGAATTATAATGAAACCAAGCAAGGTCTCCCTGCCTGTAGGAATCTGGCGCCTGCACCAGGGTTGCATGGAGGAGGATATTGGGAAAGCTGCCCTTTTTGAAGGTAGAATCTGAGCAGAGTGTTAAGTCTCATTCCTCGGATGTCTCCAGGAAAATTGCTGGAGAACTCCACGCATGCTTTTTTCTCTCCCTGCACAACACCATGCCCTGGGACAAATTCATATTTGATGTGAATCCTGGCCTGACCTTTCATGTTAACTGCTTTGATGTGTTCAGTATTGGTTTCCACTTTTCCATTTTAGTGTTGTTATTTTTTAAATTCTAAAATTTTAAATGTGGGAACTATGGCATTATTTTGGAATTTAAATCTTCTGTGGGAACATTATAAAAACCACTACTAAAGTCCATTCCTGCTAGGCAGCAACACGTATACTTTTAAGAGCATATATGAGTGTAACCTCATCCTAAGGGTTGTATAAAAACAATAAAATAAATCTAGTGCCCACTGTATACAACAAAAATGATTTGCTGTGGTGTCACAGGCATAGACAAATGAGTGTAAACACTGAGAAAGAATTACGTATTTGTACATCTGATCTTTTTTTAAGTGCAAATTTTTAAAATTATTTAAATGGCAGAGGAGCAGAGCAGTCGTGTAGGAGAGAGAAAGAGGGAGAGGCGGGGGGGGGGGGGAATGAATGAGCGAATGAGAATACTCCCATCAGCTGGTTTCTTCCCAAATGCCTATAAAAGCTGGATCTGAGCCAGGCCAGAGCCAGGAGCTCTAGTATTCCATCTGGGTCTCTCATGTGGATGACAGGGACTCAGCCACTTGGGCCATTCGCTGCCTCTCCCAGGGTGCGCATGGCAGGAAGTCAGACTCAGGAGCAGAGCAGGGAGGTGAGCCCAAGCGTTTTGTTACAGGATATGAGTGTCTGAAGTTGCATCTTTACCGCCACACCGGCACCTGTCCCGTACACCTGATTATTTTGTCCTGGCACTTGTTTGTTGTGGATTGTTAATATAAAGCATATGTTAAAACATGTGGTTAGGGTAGCCAGAGAAAATACAGGAAGGTCAGTAGTATTTGAATGTCAGATAAACCGTGAACAGTTATTTTGTATAAGTATATACCATGAAATATTTGTGACGTATTTTTACGGAAAATTATTCATTATTTAGCTGAAACGCAAGTTTAACTTGAAGTCTTGTGGTTTTACTTCTAACTCTGACCACCTTACACGCTGAGAAATAGTCACAGCTGTGACAGCCCAGGGGCGAAATCTCATCAGGCCCAGAGATGGTGGTAATACTTCCTGCTAATTAGAAAACTCACTTGTGATGGTAGTTCAAAAGGCTTGTGGGAAAGGGGATTAAGATATGTTTTATTGTGCAAAAATTTTCTGAAACCCATTTATAGTTTTTATAATGCACATTAACTTTATGAAGATGCTTTGTGTATATGTTTTCTTTTTTTTTTAAATTTATTTGACAGAGAGAGAGAAAGGTCTTCCTTCTGTTGGTTCACCCCCAAAATGGCCGCTACAGCTGGTGCGCTGTGCCGATCCAAAGCCAGTAGCCAGATGTTTCCTCCTGGTCTCCCATGTGGGTGCAGGGGTGCAAGCACTTGGGCTATCCTCCACTGCCCTCCCGGGCCACAGCAGAGAGCTGGACTGGAAGAAGTGCAACGGGGACTAGAACCCAGTGCCCATATGGGATGCCGGCGCCACAGGTGGAGGATTAACCAAGTGAGCCATGGCACTGGCCCCTGTATATATGTTTCCAAAATTTGTTGCACCAAAATAAACTTACCTTTTAAAAATTATTTTTGTTTGAAAGTGTGTGTGTGTGTGTGTGTGCGTGCGTGCACGTGTATGTGTGTGTGAGTGAGAGAGAGAAACAGAGATCTCTCATCTACTGATTCATTCCCCAAATGTCTGCAGTAGCCAGGGCGGGGACCAGGCTGAAGCTGAGAGCCTAGAATTCAGTCTGATTCTCCCATGTGGGTGGCAGGGACCCAATTATTTGAGCCATCCAGGGTGTATATTAGCAGGAAGCTGGAATCAGAAGCCAAACTAGAACTTGAACCCTGGCACAATGGTTTGAGATGCAGGCATCCCAAGTGTCATCCTAACCACTGTGCCAAATGCCCACCCCTAAACTCATCTTTTAATTCCGTTTTCCACAGGCTGTTTGGAGTTCCCTTGTACCTAGCTTTTCTCTCCCTAGGGAGAGGCATCTCTTCCCATCCACATTTCTGCTTCCTCTCTTAGAGTAGGCCCAAGTTGCAACCTAAGATTATTGCCATGAACTATAATGAGTGGCAACTCAGTTTATACCTTATTTTTAATTATTCTTTTATATTTACTAAGCTCATGCTACTTTGCAGAACAGTATGCTGGTTAAGTCTCTTTTCTCAAGGAGTGTAGAATCCAAGAAGAAAGGCTGACTTGTCTACAACTGGTGTGAATACAATGGTACAGGATCACAGAGAGGGAAGAGTAAGCTCTGTGAGGTGTGAGATGAGAGGAGAGTTTCTGAGGGAGGCGCTGGTGAACTGGGCCTGGCTGGGAGGGAAGAGTCTTGGAGGCTGAGATCCAAGTCAACAGCTCCCCACGCTGAGAGGGTGCAATCACCAAAAAGAAATAGGAGAGAAGGATCACCCACATAGGGGTGATTCCTTCATTCACTCATTTGTTCACTGAGTAGACATTCATTGGCCTCCAGCAGATAGAACTGCAGTTGTGTGAAGAGCTGTGAAGAAGAGATGCATGTGCCATGAAGGGTGGTATAAGAGGAATGGCAAAAGGGCAGGGCCTTTTTGAGAGAGAGAATGATGGAGTAGAGGTCTAAAGGGAAAATAGAACTGAGCCATTGACAAAAGGTAGTATGGACCTGGGAGGAAGAGACTGTCAGGCAGCTGAATCAACAAATGCAAAGGCCCTGTGGCAGAAAGGAAGCAGGGGACATCCAAAGAACTGTAGGGAAGACAATGTGTTTGGAGCACCAGGACATGGTGGGATGTTACGCTTGAGAGCCTTTGGGCCTGTTAAGGAATTTGATCTTAATCTGCGGGACCTGGGATCACTCTGTGCGTTTAAGCAGCTGTGTAACATAACCAGATTTCACTGGGAAGGAACCACTCTGCGTCGTGAGGAGAGATTGGAAGGGAAGCAGGGAGCCATGAGGAGACCAATGGGGAGGCTGCCACAGTGGTTTAAGCAGAGTATGGTGGGACTCTGCCCAGCAGATCCTGACTGTGTGTGTGTGTGTATTCTGTATTTTCAGAGGAATAAGGGAGCAGCCCTCTCGGCTTCCATTCAGCATACTAACCAAACACCTGGGTCTAGGCCCAGCAGAGTAAAACAGATTTCACAATCAGAAATTGTGGAGGTTTTTGCTAGAGGGTGGTATGGCAAGAGCTATCAAACCAACAAGCAATGACTCAGCAGAGTCCCTAGGGCAGGGGTCAGGCTTCTGTGGGCTGGGGGATTCAGGCAGGTGGGCAAGCCACTGGTCTTGTTTCTTTAGAACCACCTTCCCTATGCAAGCCCCTGAACTAGAGCCTCAGCCAGGGCTCCAGCTGTGCCAGCTGGGGTCTTCCTTTTGAGACCAGGGGTACCTGTAGCAGATGGCAGGAGAGCTCTCTAACTCTTGACTAACTCTTGGCAACTCTCCAGCCTACTCTAGACCACAGAGGCACCTCTGCTGGCTGTACCACCAGTTACCAAGACGCATGGCTAGTGTCTCTTTCATTGTGTTCTTGATATCTGACTCTTATGTACTTACAGCAAACCCTGAATGCAATAGAGCCCTTGCAGTAGCCTTTTAATATCAATAAATCAATTTAGGCAACGTTCTATCCTTTGTGCAAACTCCAAGCAGCCATGGTGTGGACAGCATATTTGTTGTCTGATTCATTTTCATGTACCTTCCAACTTTACCACTGGCCAAATCTCCCTCTGGGTAACATGGTTTAACCTCTGGTTATGTTGGACACAGGCTGTGGATGCCAGGAAGCAAGGCGAAATTTCTAAGTATAACACATTATTTTACTCTTGGGTCCTGGAAAAATGCAAAGTATGGATCACCAGATTCTTGGTTCCAGACTCATATTCTTTGGGATTGGAGAGGACATCAGCCATCTGGATCTTATTAGAGATTTATGGGCCCTTCGAATGGGGTAGCCTGGGCTTCTTAACTCCATGACTCTTGACATCCTGGACTGGACAGTTCTCTGTCTCTGTCTCTCTGTTTCTGTCTGTCTGTCTGTCTGTCTGTCTCTCTCTGTGTGTATGTGTGTAGGAGTCTGTCCTGTGCATTCCAGGGTGCTTAGCAACACCTATGGCCTCTACTCAGTAAATCCCAGTAGCGCCTTATCTCCTAGTTGTTTTGAGGGAGAGGAAGAGAGAGTGCAAGGGAGCAAGCTCCCATCTGCTGGTTCACTCCCCAAATGTCCACAATGGCAGGGGATGGACTGGGACTGGAGCTATGGGTGGAGAACTGAAACTAGGCACTCTGATGTGGGACATGGATGTCTTAACCTTAAGGCTAAATATTTCCTCTCCACTGGTTTTGATAACCAAAAATTTGGGGGTTCTGGGAGAGGCATTTTGTTTAGCAGTTGAGCTGCTGGTTGGGTCCCCTGTGTTCCACATCAGAATTCCCGAGTGTGATGCCAGCCTCCAGTTCCTGATTCTATCTTCCTGCAGGAAAGGCCCTGGGAGGCAGTGGTGATGGCTCAGGTGGGTGGGCTCTTGCCATCCTTGTGGGAAACCTGGATTGAGTTTCTGGCTCCTGGCTTTGGTCCCTGCCCCTCCCTGTCCCTTGCCATTGAGGGCATTTGGAGAGTGAGCCAGTAGATGGACCTGGGATAGGAGCTGCCTTTCAATATCTGTCTATTAATCAAATAGATAAATTTCAAAAATATTGAAACAAAAAGTTCTGAGGTTCTATTGCACAGGTACAGTGAGCATTTAATATTAATATATCATACATTTTTATAAATGAAGCACTACTAGATAAGATTTTGCATGTTTTCACTATAAAAATATATTAAATATTCAAGGATATAGAAACATTTATCCCGACAGGATATTGTATAAAGTATACAGGTATCAAAACACTCCATGGTACCCATTAATATGGCCCATTTTTATGTTTATGAAACAAAGAAAGATCTTGACATTGGTAGATATCCCCTGGGTGGGGGCAAACTTGCCCTGGTGTTGTCTCCCCTTGCTTACTGATCTCATAGGAAGATGAGGGTCTAGAGAGGAGAGGTACCCCTGAGAACCTACTAGGGCTTTCCCTCTCCCTTCTTTTTTGTCCTGTTTGTCCTTTGGGTCCTCATGGTCCTAAAGTCTACCTGGATACACTAAAGGATTTCCAAGGTCTGTTTCCAACCCAACCAAAGAGGAGATCTCTGAGAAAATTCTAAACTGGGTGAGACCTGAGGTTTCTCTTACCTGCTTCTGAACAGCCTGGCGGCGTGCCAGGCACAGGGCAGGTGCTGTGTGCGTGCGTGCATGTGTGCATGCGTGCATGTGACGCTAAAGGTTATTTTCTTTTATTTCTTATCACTCATCCTAGTTATTGGTCCCCTGCCCACGGACACGTGTCTTTAGGTCCATCTGTTGCTTTTAAAATGAACTCTGACACCTTTATTCGCAGTGAGCTAAAAATAACTGATCATAATCACAAAAGCTATCCTTTTACAGAGGTGGAAGATCCCCACAGAAGCAGAGGCCAGAGGCAGAGAGCCCTGTTGCACCTGTGCGTTGCACTCTTGAAACACACAATCATGGACATTTTCGTAAATGAACCATCTAAAGCCAAAGTCCAAGCTAGAGGTCATCACACCAGATTTGGGCACCGCATCCCATAGCATGCAGCGGAGCTGACTGCCTGGTGCACTTGTGTTTTCACAGGACACACAGTGCTCTGAGGTGTCCTGTGCCTGCCCACAAGGCTGCAGGGCTTAAGAGGCCAGCAGGTCTTGAACATCAGCAGTTTTTTGAGAACAGTGTGAGAGCTGGGCCCCAGCGTGCTGGCTTGTGCTTCTGTAGAAGGTGTGAATGTTCTTCTCTGAATTTTGCTTAGAGCAACCCTCACTTGATGCTTTCACATGTTTGGTATCAAGAATTTGAAAGGAAGTGGTTTTGTGGGGTTTAATGCATTTTTTTACATTGAAATTTTGGGTCACTCTGTTTTTGATCTGACGAACCTTATTTAAAAGCTTCTTCTTTGACCTGGTTTGGAAGTCAGTGCACCGTGTGAGCTGATCTCCTGTAACCCGGACTAAAGGCTGTAGATTCTGAGCCATCTGAAGCCGTGCAAGTCGAGACACACCAGTGGTGACTCTCCTCCCAGGGGGTGTGAGGCTGAGTAAGATCATGAACCGCCTCCGCAGGGTGAGGGCCACCAGAACAGAGAACACAAAGCCATAAACTTTTCAGAGCTGATCGCGCCTCAAAGCAAGGAGGCTTGTCACCTGCTGGGACAGAGGTTATTTATTACTCCATAGATCTCTGGGATTGCAAATGTTGTTTGTGTCATAAGAGCAGCTGGAGGAGCTGCAGTATGAAGCTAGAAAGTGCACACACCTCATTTCTCTCTGCTGGGACTTGGTGCTGCCAGTGGTTTTCTTGGGGATGGGTGGGGGGAAGCAGTGGAGTAGCAATGGGAGACCTGGACACATGACCGAGCTCTGGGCAGCTCCGGTGACAGAGCAGGTCACAGCTTCAAGGTCGGGAGGGAAGTGAGCCTGGCATTTGTGCTCTACCAGGTAGAGTGTCCTTTCCTCTCCTCACCCAGTGACCCCGGGCAGGTGGAGGAGTTGTGCAAAAGAAGATCCAGTGGCAGTCCAAGGGCTCCTTTCATGGCCTGTTCTCAGATTCCTGGCAGGGAGCACTGTTTTGCAAGTGAAGGTACCTGGAACCTGCCTCCTCAGACATTCTCCAGTTCATCCAAGCTTTAAGATTTCACTTCCAAAGGCCAACTTGGAATGAGGGCGGAAATGGCTAAGGCTAAGTTTTTTATTTTTTGAATCCCATTATTTTAGATCGCTATAAATGAAGCATTGGATCTTACCCTTGAAAAGAACAGAAACCTACAAAAACTTGATGTAATAGGCTGGACTGAAGATGAATTTTAGTCCTGTTCTCTAATTCCAGGACTACAAAGGGATACCACTCTTAATGATTTTAGTTGTATGTATAATTTTATCTTAGAACCCAAGGCATGCTTTATTAGAAAAATTACTTCTTTATATAATGGAGTTTGCTTTTATACTTTCAATTCAAAACAAAACAAAAGATATCCTACAAAAAATAATACACAGATGCTTTTGGTCTGAAAACATATCCCTTTACCTTCTCTGGAACTAGACACTAACTCCTATTTTTAGAAGTAATCAATGTAATTTCTCATTCTCCTAATAGCAGCAAATGTTGTTAAACACAGACTGACAAAATACAAGTGTTGATAGTAACTGGCCATTTTACATGTAGAGTGAGTGAAAACAGGGCCAATAAGGCCAAACCTTTGAGGGCATCAGATTAGAAGAGACCTTAAGTAGTATATTAACAGTGCAGTGATTGCCCCCCTAAAGCACTGTCACCCCTCTCCCTCCACCGCACATCTCTACCAACCATAGAACAGAGCTTCTGCCTCATCTGCCTGCCCTTAGAGCATATAAGTTTTTTAAATTTATTTATTTAATTTTATTTTTTGACAGGCAGAGTTAGACAGTGAGAGAGAGAGAGACAGAGACAGAGAGAAAGGTCTTCCTTCTGTTGGTTCACTCTCCTAATGGCCGCTACGGCCGGTACTGTGCCGATCCGAAGCCAGGAGCTGAGTGCTTCCTCCCGGTCTCCCATGCAGGTGCAGGGACCCAAGCACTTGGGCTATCCTTCACTGCCCTTCCGGTCCACAGCTGGACCGGAAGAGGAGCAACCGGGACTAATACCCGGCACCCCAACAGGGACTATAACCCCGGGGTGCCGGCACTGCAGGTGGAGGATTAGCCTAGTGAGCTGCGGCACCAGCCCAGAGCATATAGTTTTTATTTTAAAATACTGACAACCCAAGAGAGGGAATTACATCACTGTTAGTTCCATTATAGAAATGATTAGTTGTTGATAGTCCTAGAATAGTGTAGAGAAAAGGATTCAGAAATATGCGTTGGTGGATCCATAGTAATAAACAGCACAGAATGTACATAAAACAGCTCCCAAAGACCTTCTGCCTCCTCACACATCTCTTCTCTAGCACACCAAAAATGTCCTGATACAAGCACCTGGGAAGGCAGTAAAGCATGATACTTAAAGACATGTTCTTTAGACTCAGGTAGAATTGGTTCCATAGCCAGACCTGGCCACATAAACACTTGCACTTTTGAGAAAATGACTACATCATTCTGAGTCTTAATTGGCTAATCTGTAAAACGGGCTCGATAATCATTTCATAAGGTGTTGTTGAGATTGAAAGGAATAACACATGCAAAGCCATCCAATAGATGCTCCTCAATGAGGAAGATCAGAAAGATAACAGTGAAGAAGATGAAGGCGTCTCCCTTTCCTCGTTCTGGGCACTGGGTGAATGAACTTGAATTAACTGACTTAACAGAAGCGGTACAAGTTTAGGAACCTGTGTGATGGGTAACTTGAGGGTCCTGGGCACATGTGGGTAAGGGTAAGGGAGAGGATTAAAGAGGATGAAGATGCAGCAAATGTCTAAGTCACAGAACACAAACCATTTCCGTTTTGGGGGGATGGGCCTTCTTCATAGCTACCATAAAATAGTCTCAGAGCTAAGAGGATATTGTGGTAGTATGGTGTGTGTGTGTGTGTGTGTGTGTGTGTGTGTGAAAACTTCCTGGGATTGGTGTTCTGTAACTTTCAAAAGGCAACCGTGTCATAATTGGCTCACTGTGAGGACAAAGTATGAATTATTTTTAATTTTTTTTAAATCTTCATTTTATTTGAAGGAGAGATACACACACAGAGAGGTCTCTTCCATCTGCTAGTTTGCTCCCCAAATGCCCGTAACAACCAAAGCTGATCCAGGATGAGGCCAGGAGCTCTGAACCCATACTGGTTTCCCATAAGAGTGGCAGGGCCCCAAGCTCTTGAACTATCTTCTAGTGCCTCCTGGGGTGTGTGTTACTAGGAAGCTGCATTGGAGGCAGAAGAGCCAGCACTCAAACTAGGTACTCCCATTTGGGATGTGGCTGTCTCTAGTGGTGTCAGCTGCTACACCGAGCACCCACTCATGAATTTTTAATTACTACAACAACCAAGACATTTTGAAAAGTAGGATGAGATGTGGCATGAGGTTTATTGAAGCTATCAGTCATTTTTTTCCTTTAAAATTTGACACAGCTGAGAAACAGAGTACCAGAGCAGTGAGGTTTAGAAATAATAATGATAAAATTACAGTTGTGTAGATCTTTTCAGTTTAATCTCATATTTTCACCCTAATGTGTTGGTTTATAGCACAATTTCATAACATACACTAAGTAAAAGAAGTATTATCCTCATTTTATAGATGAAAGACTGAGTCTTTGGGAAGTTTAATATCTTTCACAATGTTACTCTGCACAGCAGGAATTAGAATCTACATTCTTAATTTGTACTAAAACAACAAAACTTAATGAAATAATTATGCTTCTGTGTTTCTTGTTCACTTTTCAATTCATTCATTAATATACATGAAGCACTTTTTATTTGCCATGTGTCACGAAAAACCTTAGAAATGCAAAGATCAATATGGCACAACCATTGTACTCAAAGGGCTGTAAAATTGTACCCTGTCTTTTGTAAATGATAACCTAGTTTATAATTTTGATTTTCTTAATTAAAAGCCAAGTCACACACCTGACAAGGATGATTGCCTTTATGGGAGCCACCAGAGAGATTACATGGAATTGAGTCATGGAAAACCCAGGATGTATTTGGTTGTTGTTGATAACTTGTGCCTCATTTTTACCTCTTGCTCCACTGAAGTCTCCAAATGAGTAGAGTCTGTGCAGTGAAAAGCCCCACAGCTCACCGCACTGTCATTATTGCTTCCATGTGTTAGATTCCTGTCTTGCCCTAAGGATGGCAAATTTGGAACTCATCTCCTTGAAAGAGCTATTCCTAGTGGAAACCTTCACCTTGAACATCTCCCAAATTCTTCAACTTTGTTTGACCTTGGAACATTCCTTTTTAAAGAAATAGATGAATCCAAAGCCTAAAGTATTCTGGAATATTCCCCAATGTGGAAAACTAGTGCCAAACATGTGCCTGGACCAGATTTGCAAAAGTTGGTGATTTACTGAGGCCCTTTGCTTTGCGAGTCGGTGGCCTAGTTCTGTTTACTGTGAAGTGATGGTTCATAAACTCCAACTCTTCAGATTGCCAAGTAAGTGCAATAGGAAATTACCAGGAAACTTCTAAAAAGAAAGCATTACACAGGTTTTGCTCTAAAGGATTGTTTTTTTGGTACCTTGACGATACTCGCAACTGTACTGGTGACAGATCTGTGGCGATGTCCTATAGCCTGGTCAAACGTTTGCTCCCTAACCCAAGCCTCCCAGCTAGTACAGTCAGGAGCCTATGAGTATTGATTTTCTCTCTGCCCTATGATGGGAACACAAAGCCTATCCTTCTGAGTGTAGAAGAAGGAAAACATAGACTGTGTTGCCTTCCCAGATCTCTGCTTGAAGCAAGTTTGGGAATTTATTGGTGGTTGGAAGGGGAATCCATGCCTATTCTGGAATCTGGATACCAGTGTGGCTCCACATTGCCAGTTTGGCTTCAGTTGTCATCCTGGGCAAGGATTCTTAGAGGAAAGCATTCCCATCTACACATCTAAATTGGAATACTCAGAAACTGGATTTGTTAAAATAATAACAAATTAAGTCCCAGGAAACACATGGAAGATGGGTATGTGGTGAGCAGAGGGGACAGAGTTTCTGGGCTTCAGATGGGTGAGTTTTTGTTAATCGTGACATCTGCTTAAAGTAAAGGCCACAAATAGAACCAGGTGACATTTAAAATGCAAAATAATACATTAGAATGTAAGCACCGGATCAAATTCTCACCTAATATAATTTGATGGGATCTCTTATAGAAAATTAATTACTCTATTTTTTTTTTCATTTAGTATCCCTGGTGGTGAGTATCTGGTGTTTTAACAATTACTCAAAGAAATGAACAATAAGTTTGTATAATTTTAAATTCTGATAATTTCATGACATGTTGGTAATTGTTATTTTTGTTTTGTTTAATCCATGTCAAAGGTATTAAATACATCCTTGATGTGGAGAGTATATTCCTGTTAAGCCATTGTTTAAAATCATTTAAATCTGATAGGCAGGCTGGGTTTTGTAGCTTTTTTTCGTAGCGGGGAGAATTTTGATTAAATGTAAAATGATTCAAAGTGGTGCAGGAGTCTAGCCTGCATGATTAATAGTCTGCAGTCGATATTAGAAATCCAGACAGACTGAAGGCCAAATGCCTTCCCCTTGAAGGCAGACCAGATTCTAGCCTCCAAGGACTCTGCACATGTAGTCACTCTTTCAATCCAGCTGCCCCTGCCAGCCCGGGCTTCATTGGATTAGAGAGAAGTGGAAAAAACCCCTCCCCAGAGTGGTCCTATCAGGTTCCCTGTGTGTTTAATTGCTCTGGCACATGGCTGGCTCTCTGGAGCTGAGCGTGCGTGGCAGACAGAGCTGTCTTGGGCTGGCTCTTCTGCACTTGGAAAGTGAAAGCGAGTTGTTATTTTCACCTCCCTAAATCACATTCCTGGTCTTGGCCACCATGAGATCATCTTTTGTTTGGACTGGAAGGATGTGTACCAAGGTCACACAGGCATAGGGGCTGTTGTGTCTGGGGCGTTTGCACGGGAAGCTTGTAGCGTCTTTCAGTAGAAGGAACCCTGTCACTTTCTAAAGGGAGATTTATGAGTAATCCTAACCCACGTTTTAATTTCTGTTCCCATAAGCCTCTATCCTTGCAAACCTTAGTCAAGAAGAACAGTCCATTTCCCTCATAAGAATCCAAGTAGATATCTGCTGGTTTTCTGGGGTTCAGGTCTAGGCATTATCTCGGATTAGCTGTGTGACTGTGGGAAAATTCCTTAACTCCTCTACGTCGCAGTGTCCTCATCTTGAAGTGGATACCCCAGTATCCTAGAGTCGTTGCGAAGACTGAACCAGACCACGGATTAAGCAGTGCCATTTGCAGAGGAAGCTTGCAGTTAACATCCATAGTCATTATTATTATTAAAGTCTGTATTCCAGTTTTTCACTCATTTTTTGTATTTTCTTTGATTTTTTTTCTGGAGTTCTGAAACACATTAATGGAGTTCAGAGGGCGGGTGTTTGGCATAGTGGTTAAGATGCCACTTGGGATGCCTGCATCCTATGTCAGAGTACCTGGTTTTAGTTCCAGCTCCTCATACACTTCCTGCTAATACACACTCTTGGAGGCAGAAGATGATGGCTCAGCTACTTGGGTTCCTGCTGTCCACCTGGGAGATCTGGATTAAATTTCATTATCCCATTTTCAAGCTAACTCAGTCCTGGCTGTTGTGGGCATTTGGGAACCAAGGAATGAAAGATCTCTGTCTTTCTGTCTCTTTGCTTTTCAAATAAATAAAAATAAACATATGAAAATTGAAAATATAAAAACTTGTTAATTATTGATTGATTATTTGTATGTGTAGGATATTCTGTTTTAACTTGTTTTAGGACACAATCTATGAAGATAATTATGCATATAAGGAGTCTTCAAAAAGTTCATGGAAGATGCATATTATGAAAAAACTATTCATAGATTTCAAACATTTTCACCCCAAAATATACTCAGTGCTAGTTTAATTTTTCCATGATCTTCTCAGGTGTTAAGGTGTGTGAAGCTGACTAAAAATGCTGTCAAAGTTTAGCAAGGATAAGGGTGGATGAGAGTAAACTGATATTTCTTGAAAATGTTAGACATTTCCTGGCCCGGACGTGTAAACACTCTGACTTCACGCCAGAGAATGTTCGTTTAGAAACTTGGGATAATAAGCTTTTTTCTTTAAAAGATTTTATTTGTTTATTTGGCAGGCAGAGTTACAGACAGTGAGAGAGAGACAGGTCTTCCCTCCGCTGGTTCACTCCCCAAATGGCTGCATAGAACAGAACTACGCCAATCCAAAGCTGGGAGCCAGGTGCTTCCCCCGGTCTCCCATGGGGTGCAGGGCCCAAGCACTTGGGCCATCCTCCACTGCCTTCCCAGGCCACAGCAGAGAGCTGGACTGGAAGAGAGGCAACTGGGACTAGAACCTGGTGCCCACGTGGGATGCGGGCGCCTCAGGCGGAGGATTAGCCTAGTGTGCCATGGCACGGGCCCCTGGGATAATAAGCTCTTGATTTTTTCAGATGCACATTTTTGGAATAAATGAGGACATTAAGGGAATACAAAAAGATCTCTCTTTAGTACCCACTGGGGGCACCCCCAAAACAGAACTAAATTGCAGCACATAAGTGGGGAAATCAGAGAGAAGAGAGAGAAATGGTGGCTCTGTCGTGGAAGAGACTCCCTGTGACTTCTGGGCCCAGAAGGAAGAGAGAGGGAAGATGCGAAAGGAAAGAAGGCCATCGGAGTCCCCTGGACGAGGCAACACAGTGTTCAGGGAATCAGAATTTGTAACTGCTGCCACTTTGAGAGGGGGAGAGGCAGCTCTGAGCCTGGCCTAGGGTACAGGGGGAGGGCAGCTCCCTCACAGAAACGCATAGCAAGTCCAGGGGCTGGGCTGCAGTAATGGGACCTGCTCTAAGGCTCGACTTCGGTCCTTCCCTGAAATGCCCCCCAGGGGACACAAGTGTGCCAAGGCTGCAGCCTTGGTGATGACCCCCAGGAAGGCTCAGGGAAGCCTGAGGAGTCCCATACCCCAGCAGCCAGTGTGGGCCCAGGGGTCACTGCAGTGGGCACTGCCCAGCAGTGATGGTGGAGAGAGGGGATCCTGAGAAATTCCATCTTCAGCCAGGTTGTCCTATGAGAGCAGATGCCATCAAGGATTCAGAAGTTTGAGAACTGTAGCATCTATGGACCCTTTTTGAAAATAGAAAATGTCTTGTAAATCAAAATCAAACCAGTCAGGTAAAAAAAAAAATAAGTCAAATAAAGAATTCAGACACCGAGACTGGATTCATTTGAAAGAGAGAGAGAGAGAGAGAGAGAGAGAGAGAGAGAGAGAATTTAAGGGTCAAATGTGTGCAGGGTCATTAAACTAGATGGCTCAATTTATGCTTCTTCAACTTTGTGATGGTTTAAAAGCAGTGTGTATTCAGTGAGAACCATGCTTCAAATTTTGAACTTGGATCTTGCTTGGGTTGTCCTCTTTGGCAATGCTGGTAAGTGGCCACAAGTCCAGCTCCCAGTCTGCCCTGTAGTCAGAAGGGAAAACCACTGATGATCTGTAATGTGTTGTGGAGCTGGGGTGGAGGGAAAATTAGGTGCATTCAATGCGTTTTTCTACTCTCAGTGGGTTTAGAGGGATGGTAACTCCATTGTAAGTCAAGGAGCATCTGTATTATGATGTGACTAATCACGTTAGCAATGGAAGGAAAATATGAGTTATGTCCTTATCTTTCCTATCATGGAATCAGTAGTATCTTTTGAAAGACACAGTTTAAAAATAACAATAACTGGGGCCAGCACCATGGTGTAGAGGGTAAAGCTGCCACCTGCAGTGCCAGCATCCCGTATGGGTGCCTGTTCGAGTCCCGGCAGCTCCTCTTCCAATCCAGCTCTCTGCTATGGCCTGGGAAAGCAGCAGAAGATGACCCAAGTCCTTGGGCCCCTGCACCCACCTGGCAGACCAGGAAGAAGGTCCAGGCTCCTGGCTTTGGATAGGCTTAGCTCTGGCCATTGTGGCCATTTGGATAGTGAACTAGCAGATGGAAGATTCTCTCTCTCTCTCTCTCTCTCTTTTCTTTTCAAATAAATAAATAAATCCTTAAAAAAAACTGCAAAGGGGCAGATGATACAGTGGGCTAAGCTGCCACTTGTGATACTAGCATCCTATTTGGAGTGCTGGTTCGAATCCCAGCTCCTTTGCTTCCAATCTAGGTCTTTGCTAATGTGCCTGGGAAGGCAGCAGATGATGGCACAAATACTTGGGCCCCCCTGCCACCTGACTCCAGGCTTCAGTCTGATCCACCCAGTCCCAGCCATTTCGGCCATTTGGGAATTGAACCAGTGTATGGAAGATTCTCTCTCTCTCTCTCTCTCTCTCTCTCTTTCTCTTTCTCTCTTCTCCTTTCAAGTAGATAAATAAATCTTAAAAATGTTGATAATTTGAGCTTTTTAAATTTTGCAGGAATGTTTTCTTTTAGCAAGACATTTTAAGAACTAATATCTCCAGCAGTGAAGAAACATCTGACATTCATCAGTTTCTGGTTTCTTTCTCAATTGCTAATTCAAGGAAAATTAAATCAAATACATTTAGTTTAGAATTGTGTGAGTGTAAACTCATTGTAAATGATACTATGGAATCATGCAATAATTAACCCTGACTTACGTGGTAGAAGAACTCCTGTATGTCCACGAGGCTGTGTTTTGACACAGAGAGGTATCTGGAGAAATGCTCAGTAAGTATCAATAATGCTTATTTCTATGTGGTGAGATTTTTTTTTAAAGATTTATCTTATTTATTTGAAAGACAGAGTTACAGAGAGAAATAGAGCCAGAGAGAGAGAGAGGCCTTCCATTCTGTTGGTTCACTCCCTCAATGACTGCAATAGCCACAGCTGAGCTGATCAGGAGCCAGGAGCTTCTTCCAGATCTCCCACGTGGGTGTAGGGGCCCAAAAACTTGAGCCATCTTCTACTGCTTTCCCAGGCCATAGCAGAGAGCTGGATTGGAAGAGGAGCAGCCGGGATTCGAACCAGCGCCCACATGGGTTGCCAGTTCTGCAGGCTAGGGCTTTATCCTGCTGCGCCATAGTGCTGGTTCCGTGCGGTGAGATTTTGAATTAATTTTATTTATTTATTTTAAATTGACTTATTTATTTGAAACGGGAGGCGGGGAGAGAATGAGAGAGAATGAGAATGAATCAGAGGGAAACAGAGATCTTCCATCCACTGGTTTACTCCCCAAATGCCTGAAACAGGAGGAACTGGACCAGGTTGAAGCTAGGATCCAAGGACTCCATCTGGGTCTGCCATAAGGTGGCAAGGTCCTGAGTACCTGAGCCATCACTTGCTGCCTCCCAGAGTACATGTTAGCAGGTAGCTGGAATAGAGACTGGAGCCAGGGCTCAAACGCAGGCCCTCAGTGGCCGCTTGACCGCTGCACCTAGCCCACTCCTACATGGGCTCTAACTGTTCTCATTCCCTCCGACTTCATTCCTTGAATTTTTCTATGACATTTTCTAATCTAAAAGTTTTCCATTTTAATTTTCTGTTATACGGGAACAGTGCTGTCTAAGAACTCTATACTGAAATAACAATTGAATCAATTAATATGTTGTTCTTATGGCTTGAAATATTGGTGAGAAATTGTTTAAATTATATCTGGCACCTTTTAATAGAACAGGAAGAGGCAGTTCTTTTAGAGGGCTTGGGAATGAGGCATTAGGGGAAAGGCGTTGTTGGTACAGATGAAATGTATTTATTAAATGATGCCTTAAACCGGTGGTTCTCAGCGTGGTGGTGGGAGGAGGGATTTTGCATCCCCTCCCTGCTCCAGAGGGCGTGTAGCAGTGTCTGGGACATTTTTGCCACCACAACTTGGGAAAGGTGTGGGAAAAGTAGTGCTACTGGCATTTAAAGGCATCCTGGAATACTCCTTAGCATTACAATGCACAGTACAGCCCCACAGCAAGGAATTACGTGGCTGAAAATGTTACTAGTGATGCTGTTGAGAATCCCTGCCCTAAACTCCTGCAGACAGAGAGGAGGCAGAGGATCCTATTTAGGAAATGAAAGCTTTCTAAGAAAATAAACTGTTTTTCTATTGTTGTTGTCCTTCACTAAGATTCTTTATATTGTAAGCATACTTACTAAAATAACAATTTTTCTGCTTTCAATTGGTCTCCAATTAGTGTTCAATTACTGTACCGATTCATCTTTGTTACCAAGGAATGGGAAATTGTGATTTTAATTGGTGGTCTGGGTCTAACCAAGGGCAGCTGTGGTTTCCAAGGATGGCTTTAGTGACCTTGACTGAACTCTATCCTTAACTGCATTGAGTAGGAAGTTAATGAGAGAAGACTGGACTTGGGCTGTGTGTGGGGAATGAATTACCCTAGCCCCATGCACCTTACGGACCATTCCTGGCTGTGAATCAGGAGCAAGGTATCAAGAGATGGGAGTGGCAGTGCTTGGGGCTTGAGTAGAGTTTGCTGTCAGCCCGACAGCTTTGACAGCACCAGGCCAAAGAAAACCTGTGCACACTCAAATTGCCTGTGCCGCTTGTGATGACAAACAGCCCTCCTCTGAACATCTCAGCGTTTCTGGCCACTGCCTGCAGCTGCTCTCCTTTGCTATCGATGGCTTCAGTTCAGTCACAGCCACTTCTCTGTCAGTGTTTCCTGCAAATGTGTTTTCTCAAAGAAACCAGACCTGGAAATGGCTTGTGATGTGCCATCTGACTTTATCATGCAAAGTGCCATGGCTTTTGTGCTTATTCGATACCACGTGAACTGAATTCATGGTCTGAAGCTTTGATAAGGTTAGGAGTCTGCAAAAATAAGAAGCTGTCATTCCTTGACTTAACTGTATTGTGTATAGTTTAAGAAATGTATTTAGCTTAAGGAAGGGCTTTATAATATAGAATAATATAGATGATATAATATCATATAATCTATATCATTCTGAGTGTTATTGTATATAGAATATTTTGGTCCTGGAGGAGAAAATTAGGCTTACAGAGTTGTTAGAGGCTTTGGTTTCTAATTAAACATGCTGATTGCTGCATTTATTACCGACTAGCAACAAAGATCCTAGGCTGTGGGCATGTGAATAGACACAGCATTAATTAACTAGGAAGAAAAGAAAAGCTATTGTCAACGTCTGTTGGAATATGGATCCTGTCTGAGAGACAAAATTGCCTATCCTCAGTTCTCCATAAATCAATTACACTTGACTGTTACATCCAGGGGTTATAGTAAAGAATTGTTTCTAATTATATGCCATAAGGATAGATTGAATTTAAGTAGAGAGAAAAGGGGAGGGGACGTTTTACTCCTCAAGCCTCATCCTAGAGCAGTCTCAAACTACAGCAAAGTCAGGCCTCTTTCTGTTGTGCAGGCCCTGAAAGTGGACATTATCACATCATCCAGAGTTGATGAGGCTCGGAAGACACACCTTATTGTTCTGATTCAAAAGAGACAACTGCAGTGACAGTCAGAATGAGAACTAATTTAGACTGAGAAGTGCTACTGCCAAGTGAGTCGAGACACTTCTGTTGTCATGGAATCCACATGAGCTACAGTCGTCAAGTCTCTGGACTAGATGTCTTAAGCGTATGCACTCTCTGTTTCGCCTGGGAAGACAGCATTTGATGGCCCAAGCGCCTGAGCCCTGCTACCCACAAGGGAGACCTGGATGGGGTTCCAGGCTCCTGGCTTTAGTCTTGCCCAGACCTGGCTCTTGCAGCGATTTTGGGGAATAAACTAGCAATTGAAAGTGTTTCTCTCTCTCTCTCTCTCTCACTGTCTCTCCCCTTCTCTCTGTCACTCTTTCAAATAAATAATAATCTTTAAAAAAATTAAATGTATGCAGTTTACTAATTCACAGATCTATGCACCTACATTTTTGAAAGATTATTATACTTGGATTTTTTTTTTAATTTTTTTTTCAGATTTTTAACAAACATCCAGTACCTTTAAAAGCATATGTTGATGGTCTCAGCTTTTCTCCCCCGTATTGTGGCACTCCTGAACTGCCTTTGGGGCACTCAGTTTGGACATTGCAAATGCCGTGTGTTCTGGCTGTGGTGTGAGCAAGTGTCTGCCAGCCACCTGCATGGTTCTAGTGTTGTCATCTCTGTGCACCAGGATTTTTGCAATAATTTGACCTGTCTTTTCAGTTTTAGCCTTTCTATATTGTAAAAAGAAGTGGAAAATAAGGTGAAAATGTTGATACTTGTTACTAGAAACATTGGTCCCATTAACCTAATATAGTTGAGTCTTTAGATAATGTGACAAATCTTAGATTTCATATAGACATGAGGCATAAGCCTGTTGATTAGGTTCACTTGTTGTGAAAAGAGTGAAATTAAAGAATATATATGAAATGCCAAAAGTATATTATCAACTATTGTGTGTAAAAGCTAAATGTAAGTAAAGATTTTTTTTTTTTGACAGGCAGAGTGGACAGTGAGAGAGAGAAACAGAGGAGAGAAAGGTCTTCCTTTGCCGTTGGTTCACCCTCCAATGGCTGCCGCGGTCGGTGCGCTGTGGCCGGCGCATTGCGCTCATTCGATGGCAGGAGCCAGGTGCTAGGTGCTTTTTCCTGGTCTCCCATGGGGTGCAGGGCCCAAGCACTTGGACCATCCTCCACTGCACTCCTGGGCCACAGCAGAGGGCTGGCCTGGAAGAGGGGCAACCGGGGACAGAATCTGGCGCCCCGACCGGGACTAGAACCTGGTGTGCCGCGCCGCAAGGCGGAGGATTAGCCTGTTGAGCCACGGCGCCGGCAGTAAAGATTTTTATAATAAATTTTAGCTCCTTGAGAACCCCATAAGATGGAAGTGTACTATCGATAATTTTGCATACAATGTTAAGGAATGAGTTATATTACATATGGGGCGATGGCCAGCCCTTCTTGAGCATAAAATAGATGCTGTCCCAAACAGCATCCTCGTACTTGAAATGTCTGAACACCGCTGGGTGTTGTCCTCCAGTCCTGCTTCAGAAAACAGCCTTGTGTCACATTCTTAGGGTGTCTTTCCCCTGGGCCAGTACACTCCATTGGCCCCGTGGGTGGACATGTGCATTTTTTGGTCCCCAGGCTTCCACAGACCACCCTGTCCCATGAAAGTTGCAGTCTAGTTGCCCCTCCACAGCCATGGGTTCTGTGGCCACAGATCCCCCAACTATGGATGAAAATATTAAAAAAAACTTGCCTTTTTCTGAACATATACATGCCTTTTCTTTTTTACTGTATATTTTTGTGCAGTGCAGTGCCATACTCTGGTACTTGTAAGACTTTCTTGTCATTATTCCTCATCAGTATAACTATTTACACAGCCTTTGTATTGCATTATGAACTAAGTAGCCTAGAGGTGAATGAAAGTATGTAAGAGAATGTGCACAGGTACACCATCTTTTTAAAAAAAAATTTTAAAGATTTTATTTTTATTTATTTGAGAGGTAGAGTTACAGACAGACAGTGAAAGGGAGAGACAGAGAGAAAGGTCTTCCCTCCGCTGGCTCACTCCCTATTTGGCTGCAATGGCCAGAGCTGCACCAATCCGAAGCCAGGAGCCAGGTGCCTTCTCCTGGTCTCCCTTGTAAATACAGGGGCCCAAGCACTTGGGCCATCCTCCACTTGTTTCCCAGGCCATAGCAGAGAGCTGGACGGGAAGAGGGGCAGCTGGGACTAGAACCGGCACCCATATGGGATGCCAGTGCTGCAGGCAGAGGATTAACCTACTGCGCCATGGCGCCAGCCCCGTTATACCATCTTGTACAAGGGATTTTTTTTTAAGTTTTTATTTAATGAATATAATTTTCCAAAGTACAGCTTATGGATTACAATGGGATTTTGTTATCCGCAGAGCTCCTGGAAACAATCCCCTGTGGATACTGAGGGGTGACTACAATTGAAAATAATTGAAAAGTGATGTTGCCTTGCCAGGACTTAGGTATCTCTTAAGTTTCTCTTAGTGTACATTCACAAACCATCTACGAGGTGGTCATTCATGAACATTTTATACTGATTTCATTAACTTTTCTAAAGAGCCAAACTTTCTTGGTTTTATTCTTAATTTGGACTCCTTTATTGTTGTTCTCTATGGTCTGACTAGTCTAAAAAATTGTTAGTTTAGTACTAAAGATATAAAGCATCCATAATATTTGAAATCTCAGGGATTTTGTCAGGAGTAAAGGCTTTCGGTATCACCCATTATATTTATATTTGAATGGCATTCAATTGTTTACAAGGTATGCTTACAGACAGGCCTTTATATTACCTGACTTTGTGTTAGGGTTCAGGAAGTCAAGAGAGGAGGGTGAGACAATCCCCTCATTCGCTCCATCTGTCCTAGGAGTTTGTACCTGGGCAAATACACTGCCATCAGGTTAGGCAGAAGCCCCTTCCCCCTTCAAGGTGCTTTCCCAGGCAGCTGGGTAAAGGTCATCTTACATGGCATGTGTGCAGTGTTCTTGAGCAGCCATGTGTCTCTGGGGGACACAGAAAAAAGCACACTCAGAAGCATTTTACATGTGGCAAGCTTGTTTCTCCAAGGTAGCAGTTACTGTAAGCACCTTTCAGGAGCTTCTACATACCCAGTGCACCAGTTTACTAACTTGTGGTGCATTTAGTCTGTCGCAGGGTCTTACCTGTTGTTTTGGGTATTCATTTCCCAGGACAAGATATGTGGGTGTCAGAATTAGGTTGTCAGGAATGTATGAGAGATTGGAAGAAAGTAGATTTGAATTCAGGCTTGCAGAGATATTTGTCATAAGCCTTAGAAAACTTTGTTTTAGGTTAAAGATTTATTTTTATTTATTATAAAGTCAGAGTTATACAGAGAGAGGGACAGAAAAGAGAGGGACAGAGAGAGAGAGAGAGCACACTTCCATCTGCTGATTCTCTCTCCAAATGGCTGAAATGACCAGAGCTGGCCTAGGCCATAGCCAGGAACCTGGAACCCAATCCGGAGCCTCCATGTAGGTGGCTGATGCCCAAGCACTTGGGCCAGTCTCCATTGCTTTCCCAGCTGCATTACTGGGGAGCTGGATTGGAAGCAGCGCAGCCACAACTTAAACCAGCACTCAGAATACCAGCATTTCAGGTGGCAGCTTAATCCTGCACCACAACACTTGCTTCAGTCTTAGAAGATTTTGATGACAAATTCCTGAGCTTTCTGGTGTAAGATCACTTGAATGAGATCCTATAGCTCCCAGTTCAGAAGACCTTGCGAAGAAGGTTGATTGGTCTTAGATATGTAGAAAAAGGACAATTAAAAGATGGATCCCATGGATAGCAATGTACATCAAAGTGCTATCTAGGGGAAGAAAACCCAAACTGGGGGCTCTGGGACTTTTTAATTTAAAGGAATTCCCTCAGGTGTGAAGCTGAAGAGAACAGTGTGGCTGTTGGACTCGAACCATTTTTGCCATCATTGGCAAGATGATTCCCATCTTCAGATGAATGTATGAGGTTTTTTTTTTTTATTGTTATTTTTGACAGGCAGAGTGGACAGTGAGAGAGAGAGACAGAGAGAAAGGTCTTCCTTTGCCGTTGGTTCACCCTCCAATGGCTGCCGCGGATGGCGCGCTGCGGCCAGCGAACCACGCTCATCCGATGGCAGGAGCCAGGTGCTAGGTGCTTTTTCCTGGTCTCCCATGAGGTGCAGGGCCCAAGCACTTGGGCCATCCTCCACTGCACTCCCGGGCCACAGCAGAGGGCTGGCCTGGAAGAGGGGCAACTGGGACAGAATCTGGCGCCCCGACCGGGACTAGAACCCGGGGTGCTGGCGCCGCAAGGCGGAGGATTAGCCTGTTGAGCCACGGCGCCGGCCATGAGTTTGTTTCAATTCAACCCTCTCAATATTCTACTGATGTACGTCTCTTGTTCTGATTCAAGGGGCACCAAGCCCATGTGGTTATTCTTTGGCTTTCCACATGAGGATCACATGAAATCCCAGCATTTTGTTTCTTATGACAGTAGCTTTTCTTATGACAGTGGCTTCTGATTATGACATCATTTCCCACATAGGCTGACATAGTCATGCCCACGTGATTGCCTATTCCAATCTACTGTAGTTTGAGTAAATTGTATATTCTGCAGGATTCCCGAAGCATGTCTAAATTTTGATTGCTGTAACTCCTGGATGTAGATAAGAGCATGTTTCTGGAATTCAAAACAAAGCACCAGTCCTTAGGATATAATTGCCAGGTGTATCCATCCTGTTCTCCACCTGACTTTTCCACCTATTCTTTCTTATCGGCTTTCTACAGGCTATCCAACAGTCTGTTATGGATTTGGTTAGAGTTCCAGAGAGTCTGATTAGCTTGGGAATAAGGGTAAAATTTATTTTTTGGACTTCCAGGGGCATAGCCTGGAATGTGGTGACCACACCTAGGAACAGAAGGTCACTTATGTTTAACCATCTCACATCCCCTCAATAGCAGCTCTGTTTCTTTGACTCTGATTGAAACATGCTGCAGAGGAAGAAACAGGAGGGCATATTTTCTGAAACATACACAGCAATAGAAGTAGTTGTTATTCTGTTGAGCAAAACATGGTAGAGAAAATAGCTTTTCAATTAACTTACATTGAATTATTCTCTGACTTGGTCAGGATTAATATTGAATATCTGTGAATTGAGGCAAACAATGGAGTCAATACACTTAAAAAAGGCACTTAGGGGCTGGCGTGAAGCCTCTACCTGCAGTGCCTGCATCACTTATGGGCACAGGTTTGAGACCCGGCTGCCCCACTTCCAATCCAGCTCTCTGCTATGGTCTGGGAAAAGCAGTGGAAGATGGCCCAAGTGCTTGGGCCCCTGCATCCACGTGGGAGACCTGGAAGAAGCTCCTGACTTCTGCCTGGTCCAGTCCGAGCTGTTGTGGCAATATGGGCAGTGAACTAGCAAATAGAAGATTGCTCTCAATCTCTTTCTCTCCCTCTCTCTTTCACTATCCCCCTCTCTCTCCCTCTCTTTGTCTTTCAAAAAAGGCACTTACTGAAAACACAAGAGGAATAATAGAGCAGATATATAAAATAAGACTGAATTACAATTGATGGTTTTTAATGTTATAGAATTTGCCCGTGTTTCGAGAAAACAGCTAAATTTCTATTTCAACTGACCAAAAATGACAGCACTATATTCTATCTTAGGCCTTAATAAAGCTACTGAGAGATTTCAGTCAGTATGTTTTGGCTGTGAGTTCGTATCTTTTCCTTACAGTTTGAAATTAGGAAGAGAAATTATAGGAAATTTCAATAAAGGTGAATATTAAAATTAGAATTTGTGAATGTAGAGAGGGGAGCCCCATATTCCTGAAATTCCTTACTGCATAAAAGTGGTGTTCACTTCTATCTTTAAAGTATCTGATGCAAACTCAAACATCTGAGTGCAACTGTAATTTATTGAATCTAAGACATTTTCTGCAAACTGAGTATCTGGTAGAGGTTTTGGGCTGGAGGAGAAAGTCAGTAAGGGTATTGAGGGATGGACCCTTTGGTCTCTGACTCATCTATGGAACATGGCTCCTACCCTCTTGCCCTGTCTCTGTCTGGTTAGGTAATCAGTCTGCTGCAAGCAGCTAGAACAATCCATTTAGAGCCTTCTCTGTGGTGTCTTAGGCTAATTAGGGAGCTGCTCACAATTTTAGGAAGAGGATTGAGAGAATTGTAGCTGCCCCACGTGTTTTTGCTGTTTTTCTTCCCAGAGGTAAATCCAGCTCATGATGGCAGAATGGATCACTTACTAGTTGGTTGGTGCCAGGTTAAATGCAGAGATAATGCTCACTACAGGGTGCTAGCCTTTTCCCCCCGAGGGTGTGCTTAAGAATAATCTGTTTACTTCCTCTGAATGAAACCTAGAGTAAGCCATAAAAATGAATAAACACTCCCTCATTGATAAACAAAGAGAAAATACTCCCCCGTGGAAGAAGGGTTTGCTTTGGGGCTCTCTCTAGCATTCTGTCGACTTCAATTAACAAGTGAGGCTGCAGTGTTCATGACCCTGGGGTTACAAAATGGTAAGCTGTGATTAAGTGCTATTAGAGGGAGCTAGAATTACAGCATCTATAAATGCAGACTCTGGGGGCTTCTCGCCCTCAGCATGTTGTCACTGTGCCAAGGATTCCAACTTGTCTTCACACTGTTCTGACTTCAAGAGTCTCCAGCCATCTCCAGCCCCTGGCATTTCCTCTCCTCCCAGAAACGAAAGCAACACTGATCTACCTAAAATAAATAAGCACTTTCAGGATTGCTGGAGTCCTTGAATGAACTTGGCTTATCAACCTACCATGACTTAGCTGTGGACAGAGACTCTTGGACACTTGCTCACGAAGAGCAGTGTCCCCAGGAGAGTCACGTCTGCTAAGCTGGCAGGACCTTCAAGGCCAGCTGCTTGAATGCTGTCATCTGACTCAATGAGCTGGAGTCACCTGGCTGACACAGCTCCTGACAAGAGTTCATTCACCCTCGATGAGGTTACCCACGTTAGTCATTTATATTCAGCCTGATGGACAGACAAACCCAGGGAGATACTTGAGTATACCAAGAAGGAAGTAAAAAAGAATTAACTGAAGACTTCTGGAAGGAGGCTTTAGTTTAGCTGAGTAGTGGAGGAATCAGAGGAGTGAGATGATGAGAGAAGGGACTTGAGAGTAGGTGAGTAGTGGGGAGAGAGGGCATTGTAAGCCAAGGTAAAAACACAAGCAAAGATGACCTGTTGAATGGCCTGACTATTTTTTGCTAACCCATCCTGGGGAGTTTAGATGACTTTCCTGGTCTTCTTTCCCAGCCTTTGTGGCCTTTGGCAGGACACAGAACCTGCTCAGACTGTGTGGACCTGTCTATGTTGCAGAATAATTTGGGGGTTTTGGTGACACCTGGTCTTATCAGTGAGCAGATGCAAGCTGAGCTCTTGTATGCTAGTACTTTAGGTGGAATTTAAAAAGTTTATTTTGTTTCCAAAAATTGAGATTAATGCATAATTTTTCATAATACACATTCATGAAGTCTTTGGAGTTTCCTTGTATGTATGGATTTCAAAAAAATTACTTTGAAATATTTATTTATTCGAAAGGCATAGTGATATGGGGGTGGAGAAAGAAATATCTCCCATTTGTTGGTTCATTCCCAAAGGGCTGAAATAACTGGGGCTGGGCTAGGCTGAATTTAGGAGCCAAGAATTCCATCCAGGTCTCCTAGGTGGGTGACAGGGACTCAAGTACTTGAGCCATTGTCTGCTGCTTCCCAGCTGAATTAGCAGGGAGCTAAATCAGGAGCAGAACAGCTGGGACTTGAATCAGTGCTGTGTTATGGGTGCAGGAGTCCAAAGTGCTGCTTAACCTGCTTGCACCACAATGTTTGCCTAGGATTAAAAAAATTGTTTTTGCATCAAAATAAACTTACATTGTAATTCCATTTTCCATTAATGTTTTTGAAGTACTTTTGTGTTTTTTGGAAGGCAACTGTCCCCAAAGGGGAGGGGCAGTCAGGTGTATTCTAAGCAGATAAACATGGCTCTGGCACCAAAAAAAAAAAGGGAGACAAAAAGGGGAGCCCAGTGTGGGGAGGGACTTGAAGAAATCAAGGTAAGTCGTCCTGGGCCTCATCTTCATTTCCCCAGTCCTGTTTTTGGAAGGAAAAGTGCAGAGTCACGACTCCGTGACATCAGTCCTGTATGACTGAGCCTGGAGCCTCATTCCTCAAGGAGGCTGATGGTCATCCCTTCTGCTGTTTTGACTTTCCCTCCACCTCTGCTCTTCCCTCTCCAGTCTCACCGTATTCACCAGCTGTTGTTGGTAAGGAAATGATAAACAGGCACAAGCCAGAGCGTGACAGTGCCGGCCAGAGCTGCATATGCACCACCACTGTGTAAACTGGCTCGTGGTTTGCAGAAGCATGATGAGCAACAAGACTCATCCATTTCACTGAAGCCTGTTTCTGTCTGGTTCTTGTATGGAGAGCCACCCAGGTAGCTGTGTGATGGAAGGACAGGCCACAGCAGGACAGGCGTGCCACATCAGGGGTCTGTCCTCTGCCTCTTCCCATGTGGCCTGAGCCTGGAGACTTTTTCCTAAAGTTGAAGACAGGGGTCTCTATCTCAGTGATTACTCATTATGTACAGAAAACAAATCAGGTCATTCACTCCCTCCACTGCAAATCCTCATCAGTCCCAGTGGGGTTCTCCCAGCTACCAAGGCCTTGTGGAAGGAAGGGGAGATGGGATGTCAGCCCCCAGCACTGGATAGATATTACACTTTCTAAAAAATTCAGACCAAGAATGATCACCTCTTTTGAAGGTTTCTTGGCACAATCATAGCAGAATGCAGGTTGGTTCAGATTTACTTTCTTAGTTCGTCTTTCTTTGCAGTGTTTTAAAATAAGGTAAGATGTGTGAGCAAAAGAAGGAAGAGAAGAGCACTGTGGTCCAGTGCATTTTTTTCATGATCCTTAACTTGGAAAATTCCCATTTTCCATGGATACCAGAAGGTATGTTTCCTTCTTCCTAACCTAACCTCAAATTTTTGGGCCCTTGCCTCCCCTTCCACTGGCCTCGGCTTACACAGATCCTGGAAGTGTGTGACCAAGGTGCAGAGCCTGAAGAATGAAGCTGCAGAGAAGTCCCCAAGTTCAAGAGCAAAAAGTCAGGGAGCTGCAGTTGGAAGTAGCATTGCTTTGTCTTTGGCTTCTGTCCTGTTCACACTGCATTGCACATTGTCTGCGTTGCACATTGTCTGGCGTGCAAGAGAGAACCTCGTTTATGTGCACAGATAATGGATTGCTGTCATTTTTATCTGTTCTTCATAACCATCTGCTTGATTTTTCCTTCCTCTCTTGACCCTGAAACCATCATCTTGTCCCTGCCTAAAACATCCTGTCGCATAGCCGTGGGGACTGGGGAGTATGTTGCCACCCAGCCCTGCTTGTATTGTGATTCCGTTATTAACAGATTGTTAGAGGCACTGTTGGCTTTGTGCTGGCCTAAGGAAAAGAGATACTTCCTCCTCCACTCTTGCTTAGCTGTTGCCCAGTTTCACTCATTTGAGAAAGTTGCTTCCTTGAGAACGCCAAGGTGACACGGTTATGGAAAAGAACATTGTAGATTATGACGTAGAGAATTAAATTCTTACCTACCTTTTCTTATATGCGTGTACTTAACCTAATATGTTCTTGAAAACATAGATTTAAGTTGAAATTTAAAAAGAATGATAATGACTAACTAGCACAGGGCCCTAGTTATTTAAGACTGTGGTTGAATGAGTTCAGTTGCAAGTGAATAATCCTTCACTAATTTAGCATCTACAAAAACAAAACGTTTGCAAAAACATTGTTCTTGAAGTAAGCATGTGGATGTGACAAATGTCACACAATGCCACTGAGCCTGAGGTGTGGCTGTGCATGTCTGTGTCCACTCACTCCCGCTGTGCTTTACATGGTCCCTGCCTGTGATCAGGCCCACTGCTCTCTTTCCTGCTAGCAGATTCCATCCTGCCGGTGACTCAGTATGACATCATTAATTTGAGGTTTGTGAGTCAGGGTTATCAAGATCCAAATCACCTTGGGCAGTATTCATACAATTGAGGGCAGAAATGGACACCTCATGACTTGGAGGGCACCCATGAATACTTCTCAATAGGAAGCTGTTCCCTGAAAAATTACTCTGTCCACCCCGGGAGCCTCGCCTCCATGGAAGTGACTCAGCTGCCATGAGCCAGATGGACAGCTCCTGTGGGGGCCGAGAAGTGCTTAAAGCATTGTTTATTTATTTAATTTTTTTGACAAGCAGAGAGAGAAGGAAAGAAGGAAGGAGATAGAGAGAGATGATATATACCTGGGTAGATCTCAATATTCCATCCACTGGGTTACTCCCCAATGCTCGCAACAGCTGGAGCTGGGCCAGGCTGAAGCCAGGAGCCCAGACTCCATCTCCCATGTGGGTGGCAGAGATGCAGCCGTCTGAACCATCATCTGCTGCTTTCCAGAATGTGCATTGGCAGGAAGTTAGGATCGAGAGTGGAGCCAGGACTTGAACCCAGGCATTCAGCTATGGGCTACTGGAGTCCCAAGCAGCATTTTAACTGCTACACCGAACAGCCACCACTGAAAAGGTGCTTCCAGGTGCTCAAAACTCGTGTATGCTTGATTTCTTCTTCATTAGCATTTTCCCAAGACACTGCCTGTATGATCGACACTCCACTATCCAAATGTGCACTCTCCTTTTGTCTAATGAAGGAATTCAGCCAAAGGCTCCAGTGAAATCAGATTGTTCTTCACAATTTTCTTGAAATCGTTTCTAAGAAAACCCTGGATTCCTTTGTGTACCAGATTCTTCTTGTTCTCTTTGTCTTGCATCAAGTCTGAGAACCAGGTTAGAACTGGAGTTACTATTTAATAGCAACCTTTTTGAACGTACTCTAGTTTGCACGTATCCTCCCCCCAATTTTGTGGGACTAATGATGTTTTATTATCAAGGAGGTGCTCCTCAGCTGGGCTGTCCTGTGGTCAGGGACTGTCCATGCCATGTGCTCTAAGGGTGACGAAGGCCTCACCCCTTAGATGCTTCCCAGACACGGAAGGGATGTCCCAGTCCCATCATACTCATCAACCTCTTGGGCAGAAGGGGCTGTGCCTGGTGCTGCACGCTGGGCCTCTTCCTGGGGAAGGTTATGGGCACTGTAGACACAGCCTACTTTTTCTCACATTACTATCTATCCCTGCTCTCTTGGGCTGTCAGTTCATTATTTGTTCAGTCCCTTAACTCGCCCCTGAGCCTGCGAGGCCAGGAGCACCAGGCTGCCTGTTGGGGTTGCCATCGTGAATATCAGCCAGTGCACCACAAAGGGTATCTCTCACATCCGTGAGACTGGCTGCTGTCGAAGAGGCCAGATCACCGGCACTGCTCGGGATGCAGTGAAAGGGAAACGCTGCACACATTGGGAATGTGCAGTTGTTGGCACAGTTGGCACGGGAAATAGTAGGGAAATTCCTTAAATTCCTTAAGAAATTAAAAATAGAATTGCTGTAGGATCCAGCCATCCTACTATTAAAATTGAAATCAGTCTGTCAAAGAGACATCTGTACTCCTACGTTCCCTGCAGTGTTACTCACAATAGCTGAGATATGGAATCAACTGAAGTGTCCACAGATGGATGAACGGATGAGGGAAATGTGCCCTGTGTACACGATGGAATAGTATTCAGCCAGAAAAAAGGTGGGAATCCTGCCATTTGTGATGACATGGATGAACCTGCTTGCTAGGTGAAACAAACCAGACACAGACACGGCATGATCTCACTTACAGGTGGATGGTAAAAGAGTTGAACGCATAGAAGCAGAGAGTATATTGGGGTGATCAGGGCCCGGGAAGGGAACAAATGGGGAGATGTTTATTAAAGGATTACAAATGTCAAAAGAATTAAGTTCAAGAGAGCCACTGTATATCTTGGCAACTATTGTTTAATATATTGTGCACTTGAAACTTTCCAAGAGAGTAGAGAAATGTTCTCACTGCAATAAATGATAAGTATGTGAGGCAATGCATATGTTAATTTACTTGTATGCCACAAAGAGATACAATTTTTATTTTTCAGAAGAAAATGTTTAAAAGACCCAATGCATGTCCTCAGTGAGTGCATAGTCTGCCTAGGAAGTTGATATAGTCATAGGCAGCAAAAGTTGCTAGGCAAGAAGCAGAGAAAACAGAATGGGTGTCACTGTGGCAAAGCCATGGTTTACTTGTATTCGCACCTACCATTATGAGCTGAAACGTGGGACCCTTTTCAGAATCACTCAGGATTGCTCAGAATCAGACTTTGTTTTGTTTTCTAGTGACACAGGTGCCTCAGTGGGGGAGGATATTCTTCTGGTGACTGGCTTTGCTCAAGTAGGACCCACACTGAAGAAAATGAGAATTGAAGCTATGAAGGATACACTTCAATCCTCCCAGAGTTATTTTTAGACAACTTCTACTCTGAAGTGTCTGAATCTTTAAAAGTCATCTCAACACCTGACTTCAGATCTCATGGTTCAGTTTTCAGTAAATCTATGGTCATGTCTAGTAAATTTGTGGTAATGTCACACATTCAAAGTGTCAAGCAATACACTCAGTTTGGAGGTTAGAGACATCATCCAGTCACCCTAATTATGCATATGGAAACAAAGAGAGATGAAGAAAACTAGTAAATACCTCATTAATACCAATTTCTACCTGAGTAGAAAAGGAGGCTTGATGAAGAGAAATGTTGAGGTTACAGATTTTTTTTTTGATAGAGTTAGTGAGAGAAAGAGAGAGAGAAAGGTCTTCCTTCCATTGGTTTCCCCCCCCCTCCCTCCAGTGGCTGCTATGGCAAGGCACGCTGCACTGATCTGAAGGCAGGAGCCAGGGGCTTCCTCCTGGTCTCCCATGGGGTGCAGGGCCCAAACCCTTGGGCCATCCTCCACTGCCTTCCCAGGCCACAGCAGAGAGCTAGACTGGAAGAGGAGCAACGAGGACAGAATCCAGCGCCTCAACAGGGACTAGAACCTGGGGTGCCGGCACCACAGGTGGAGGATTAGCCTAGTAAGCCTCGGCACCGGCCGAAGTTACAGATTTTTAAAGTGCAGTTTAGCTATTTATGTCCTACTTAATTGGCATTCATCCTATATGAACCTTCATTGTTGGAGGTGTGTGTTAGCATAGTACATGCACACACACTTGCGTGCAGGTGCTCACATACACTGTAACCTCTCTGCTTATCAACATAAAAAGTAAATTCCTTGAGGGCAAGGACTAATTGCATTCCTAGGGCCTGGTACAGGGATTTGCAGGGTTTGGGTGCTCAGTGGGGCCTGCAGCTGAGGCTTTTGCTCAACCTGAACCCAAAGCAGTGTATAAGTCACTTCTCACCATGACTCTGAGCCTCAGTTGTTTGCTCTCTCCTTAGCTCTCAGCTCTCTGATCATGGTCCTTTGGCACAGAGCACCTAAGTCCTGGGAGGGGAACAGACATGGTTTCCTCTTCTCTCTTTCCTCAGGAAAGCACAGTAGTAACATAAAAGAATATAGCTATTATTAGAGCACATTCCATGTGTGATGGAAGGCATGGATCCAAAGGAGTCTGGCAGGAGCGTAGCAGAGTAACAAGGATGAATAATTCGATTAAATCTGGTAAAGGAATATCTAGCCATAAGATCTGGAAAAAAACCCCGATGATGGTGGTGCAGGTAGAGTCACTACCAGGTCTCTGATGCGACCATGCATGTGTATCAGCACAGAATGAGAAGCTTCTGAGTCACACAGCGGAATCTGCAGGTTAATCATTGTCATTGAGCATGGGGCAGGGCACGTAGCAGGCTGCACAGGTGTCTACCAGGAAGGCCACCAGCTGCTCCCAGCCCTGCCCTGTAGCCCTTCGACTGGGAATGGAAGAAAGGGACCTGTGTTTCTACTGAGGCCACTCAGTGCTTGATAGGTAATGAGACTGGCAGCATGGTTTTTTGGCAGAAACATAAAAACAGCACCAAATGGCTACTTAAGTAGATAGTGGGAGGTTGGAAGACTGAAGTCTTTCTTGGACGAAAGGTCAACATTCATGAGAGGGGGGTGGGGAAGTGGTGGAGGAAGAAATTCCCAAACAAAGGCTTTAAGTTAGGCTCAGGAATTTGTGTTAATTAGCAAAAGAAGCAAGCCAGGAGTGTGTTTGGATCCTCAGGAGTAGGGGTGGAAACAGAGCAGGGCAGGTGAGAAAAAGGTTCCGAGGGGAGCCCCAGCCAGTCCAGTGGAGGGGTGCTGAAATACACAAGGACTTGCTGGCCCTGGGCCCTCTCAGGATGGGGGGGTCCCTTTCTTCCAGAGTGAGTCTGATGTGAAGGAGAGGTGATTCTCTTCGCCATCCTGTAAATCTCTCCCCACTGGAAGGCAAAAGGGACTTTGCTTGGTGCCTCCCCAGCCAGGGAGTGAGCTTCCTGGCCAAGTGGCTGGTAATCCTGCACGTGCCTCTCCACCCACCCAGGTGATTCTCTGTCTTCTCTGCGGGGCTCTGTGCCCTGGAGAGTGCTCCTGAGGTCTCTTCCCTCCAACCCTGGTTTCTCCCTGGGTGCAGCCAGCGGGAAGCTCCAGTTGGAGAACAGAGGTTAGAAAGAGAGTAGGGGTCCGGTGTTTTTCAAGACACTGAGTTTCTCCACAGCTTCAGCGTTCACCCTTCTGGCCTACCTTAGTCCCAGCTTCCCACTGCCTCCGATCTCTGGGTATCACAACACCCCTAGATGGGTCTCTTATCCATGCCCACGCCTCTGGCTCTCTACTGTGACCATCTAAAGTAAATTCTGTTCCTGGGCAGACCCTGCCCTGATGACACTTTGTTCAGTGTCATGTGCTGCGTCCTCTCTGCACTGGCTTCATCCTTCCAACACGTCACTGACGAGGCTGAGGCACAGAAAGGTTAGGGCGCTTGCCCAAGGTCACACAGGAAGTGGCAGAATCAAGGCTTAAATCTAGGCAGTTGAATACTAGACTCTGAACACTTAACCATGGATCCCCTCTCTCTGCCTCTCTGCTTAGACCCTTGCCCTAGCCCACAGCAGCAGTTGTCAGAAGTCGGTGGTATGAATGGACAGATCTAATGAGATCACTGAAGAGCAACAGTTGACAGCTACACAGGAGCTTAAAGAGGGCCTTGGAGATTTTGTGCAAGAACCGCCCCCCCCAAAAAAAAAAAAAAGAAAAGGGGTTATAATCTGGGTTTGTTTAATGCCTAAGCAAACTGTACCTAGGGCTGTGAACTTCTTATTTTATTATATTGTAGTCATTATCCCAAGTCACTTTAAAAAAAAAAGTAGACTTATTGCTTTATTTATATTGAGGGAAAGGAAATGTGTACCTTTTTGAAAGCTTTTTTTTTTTTTTTTTAAATTTTAAACCACAGAAGGTTACTCTCAAGCAGGCTAAACAAGTGTCTGGAAGTTTCCCTTAAAATACATTGTTTCCAGCTGCACTCTAGATAGCAAATGAATGAGGGGTGTCCACAAATACACCTACTGCCCATTAGGGAAAAGTGAAGAAGTGAAGTTCACCTGCGCTTGATTCATGGCCACAGCTGACATTGTCATGATCCTTTGTGGGCGCTTAGGCAAAGCCACAGGAGCTTGCCAGGCCATGGTCAATGCTAAGGACAGTGCCAGCGGCTCATGCTGTTGGAAACCAGCACAAGAGAGTGAAGGCTGCGTGAATCTGTGCGTGGGCTACTGTCTCCTACTTGTTATTGTTCCTTTTCAGCTGGGTTGGAATCTTCCAACTATCTGTTCCGGACAGAAGACCAAACAACTCCTATTCCTTTCTGATGATTCTCCAGGCTGGTCTTTATGCCTGCCTGTGAAAGCTGCTGTTGTGATGTGAGGGTGGTTTGTAAGCTGCAGGGCCAGGGCAGCTCTCTGCTATCCCCACTGTGAGCTGAGAAGCCAGGGCGCTGACCGAGGGGAAATTTGACAGTGGCTATTCCCAGTGCAAGTTAACAGCTCTCCTCCTCCTCTCACCCCAAACTCATTTCCTCTTTGCTCTTTAAAGGCTAAATGCTGCTTAGTATTAGCTCACCCTGAAGTTAAAATTGCAGTCCAGGTGGGCAGGGGAACTTGGCAGTGTGGGGGAGATCTGAGAGTGGCACTCTTGTCCAGGCTCAGCTCCTGCTGAGGGAAGCTTCTCCCCTCTGCACTGTGGACATCTGGGACCGGATCATTCTTTGGGTGTTTAGCACCATCCCTGGCTACTACCTCCAGATGCCAGTAGCACCCTGATCCCCCTCAGAGTGACAATGACAAATGTCACTGGATACTGCCAATATCTTGGGGGGGGGCAGTAATAAAACTGCCTCTGGTTGAGAACCACCAGGGAGGAAGATACAAGTATACATCAACCTTCAATTTCCATTTGACACTGGGGTTAAGGGACTAAACTAACGTCTCAGTGACTTTCCCCCTAGCCTGGTCTGCGAGATGTGTGGGCTGTTGTCGTCTATCAAAAGCCTTGTCATGTGGCTGAGGAATGAGGCCTGTTCCATATGGGAACTTTCCAGCGGTCCAAGATGTCCCCAGGTGGGATGAGTGACCCCAGCAGTGGCTGTTCTTCCCCCGTAGCATGGGCTGAGTTTCTCTTTTTGCAACTGTGGAACCATTCTTGCCTTTCTCCATGCATGGACTCCCTTGATGGACTCACGTACCTTGTGACTTCAGGTTGAAGGGAAGTAGATGTGAAATCAGGGCGTTTATCTCCCAGCTTCTCTCCCCACCTCTGCAAGGCTGTTGGGGGCTGGTGTGCCCCTCTCTCAAAGGTCGCAGCTGTGTTGAGTGGGCCACCTTAGAGCCCTCTGCTTCCTCTGGCCTTGGTGTGGTGAGGGAGGCCTTTGTCATAGTAGTCTTGGCTACTGCGTGGCCCCATGGTTGGGCTGTACCCTGTCCATACTTGTAGCCAGTCTTGGCAGCAAATCTGAGTTCCTGGTTCAGTTAGGATAATCTGATTATTTCCTTTATGATTACTTCTTGCTAGGACCTTGTCTAATGTATGAAGTTATGGAAATTTTATTTTGAGGATACGTGGACTTTCAATGTGTCTTCCAGCCCACCTGTTCTATGACACTGTGATAGGCATGGGTGAGTGTTTCAATAATAAAATACTGGCCTGAAAAGAAACTTTTCACCTTAGCTGATGGATAATGGATACTTATTAATAATCATCTATATTAGTATTATTGCTGTGGAGGAAACACAGGCTCCTTTACAATGGCAGGTACTTGTGCTGCAGGTGGTATTAGCTGTTGGGCCAAGAACCACCTCTTCAACACTTTTCACTCTCAGAGAACCAGGCTTTTTTCATTCTTTTCAGAATAACCATGCCCTTGAGAGACCATGGGCTCTTCCCAGCACCAAGGCGTGACAATTGATTTGGATTGTTTTTCCTTCTAAGATTATTTTAGATATGGGTAGGGGGTACAATTTTTGGCTTAGTTGAACAAAGAATTCTGCAAAGATGCTGGGGGTAAAGTTTCCGCCTTCTTAAAGAGAGACTCAATACAAGGATAGTCCTTTTATTTAACATTGGTGGGAGAGCTGGACATTAGTGTGAAAGGATTTAACATCTGGTGCTACAGCAGTTATTTTGTTATCATGAGGATGAGAGAGCTAAAAGATGAAGCTATAATTCAGTATATTTGCTTAGGCCAAGATGGTGAGGCCATTCTCTACCTCTTTCTTTCTCCAAGATACAGAACTTAAAATCTGTATCCAATCCTTCAGTGTGAGGGGAAAATGGAATTAAAATTTAAGTTTATTTTGGTGCAAAACAGTTTAAAATCTGTGCATACCTTTTGGATGACATGCGTTTTCCATGAACTTTTTGAAGACCTCTTTGACCACTGTCTTCCTAGTGCCAGTACCTCCTGCAGGACAGGATCAGCCCCTCATGGGTCTTTTTGCCTCCCCTCTGGCCACCCTACAGTTGATCTTTATCACATCAGCCCCAGTGATCTTTCTGAAATAAGTCAGCCATTATAACTTCCCTGAGAAAAACCTCGAGTTGTTTCCCATCCTACTCAGAGTCCACCTGAGCGCTGTTATGATCGCCTACAGGGTTCGCAGGATTTGGCCTTCGGATACCACTCTAAAGATTTCTTTACTGCATAAAAAAATTAATCAGTTTAAAAAAATATATATCATGTAGGATCTCTGTCCTTAATGTGCTGTACAGTGTGATTCAATGCTATAACGAGTACTCAAATAACATATTTCACTTTGTGTTGCTATATGAGGGCAAATGGACGAAATCTTTACTTAACACATGCTAAACTGATCTCCTGTATACAAAGAGAATTGAAAATGAATCTGGATGTGAATGAAAGGGTGGAGGGAGCAGGTAAGGGGGGAGGGTTGCGGGGGGAGAGGGAAAGTATGGGGGGAAAGCCATTGTAATCCATAAGTTGTACCTTGGAAATTTATATTCTAAATAAAAGTTAAAAAAAAAAAGATTCCTTTACTGCAGCCACTCAGGCCTCCCCCAACACATCCAGCTCACTTCTAGTTTAAGCCTTTGGCACTCAGCATTCTCATCCTGGAGTGCTCTTTCACCATCTGGCCTCCTGTCACTCATGCCTTTACTTCTGTTCTCTGTTCAGCAGTCACCTCTTTTCCATACTAGCTCTCTCATTCTCCATCTCTTGCCCCGGCTTTATTTTTATTCTTGAAATTCACTCCTTGACTGTGTCTTGTGGATGCATTTATTTGCTTATTACCTGTCCCTCTGACTTGGAGATAAGCTTTGTGGGACCCGGGACTTTGTTTTCTTTGCTCTTGTGTCCCTGCACTTAAAACAACACCTGGCCAAGGTAAGCACCCTTCCTGGTCAGTCAAGATTTGCTGAATGAATGAATGGCTCTAACACCACCCCATTAAGAGCAGGGAGCTTAAGTAGAATCTCAGGTTACAGAAAAGAACAAAAGGCATCCAAGATGATTAGAACCCAAAGCCTTCCTCTCCTGGTCCAGGGCACTATTACTTCATATTGTCTCCTCCAGGCATAAGTTAATGATTGTTTTTCCTTCAAAGGTAATTTGTGCTATTTTATAGGGAACAAAGTCATCAGGCATAAGGCCTCCAATTAGGCAGTTTGTGTCAGCAAGCCAGGAAAGTTCACGCATGAGAGCATGTGTGTGCAAGAGTAGAGGTGGTGGGTGAGAGGAGGTACAGGCAGTCTTCCTGGGTTTGGAAATCACATTGCATAATAAAACCAGTAGAGCGCATGTGAAAGATGACCAAGTTACTTTTTTACTTGAGAGCCATTTTCATTTTCATGAGTCAGCTTTCTGAGGATTTTGGAAACAATGAGTGAAAATGATTTGTACAACTTCTTTCTGCTCCAGACCTCAAGGTAGGCCAGAGAAGAGGAAATAAGTCAATAAGAAGGCTAATTGTGAGGTTTGCCTATCATTATGAGATCGGATATTTACATGCCTACTGCAATTTCTTAAATTATGGCATCCAAAGAATTTAATGTTTGATATCTGTGTCAGGTCTTTTAACAGACCTGCTGTCAGCAAATTCAGTTTGGCCAAGGATGTTCAAAGCAGATGGAAAGCATACTTGAAGGGGTTAACCTCATGGCCTAATTTGCTTTATCAACTAGTTGTTTTTAACCTTTATAGGATGCAAACCATATTCAAGATGTTATGTTAGCACTGTAAATAATAATAAAATCAATAGTTGCTAATATGTATTAGCTTATTATATCAATAGTTCTAAGTGTTTAAGGAGCTTATTTAATCCATAAGAAGGCCTGTATGAGGGAGGTGATACTATTTTGCCCATTTTGATGGTCAGAAAATTGAATTCGAAAAAGACTATTTCCCAAGACTTCTTGATTAAAGTGGGATTGCTGGAATTTGAACCCAGGTTGTCTGAATGCGTAGCTTGTGCTGTTAACTTATGATCTTTCATTTAATGCTCACAACTCCGGGAAATGGCTGTTTTCATCCCCTTATAATAGCTCTTTCATTGTGTGCAGTAATAAACCCAAGTCTCTGATGTAATAACTTGTCATTCTTGAAGGGGGCACTGATTATTCTTCTTTCTGTTTAGACCAAGTCATGTTTATAGCATTCCATCCATAGAATAGGTCAAAACATTGCTAGAAAAATTAAAGACAAAAGTGAGTGAAGAGATATAATTGTTTCTGGATTAGAAGACTCAGTACCAACAAGATGTCTGTTTTCCCTAAATTAAAGCATCATCTAAATCACAATCTTAGTAGACTTTTTAATAGAAATTGACCAACTGATTCTAAACTTCATATGGAAATACAGAGGACCTAGAGTAGTAAAAACAACAAAACAAACAAACAAAAAAACCCAAAAACTTTATATAAGAAGAGCAAACTTGGGCCGGCGCCATGGCTCAACAGGCTAATCCTCCGCCTTGCGGCGCCGGCACACCGGGTTCTAGTCCCGGTCGGGGCGCCGGATTCTGTCCCGGTTGCCCCTCTTCCAGGCCAGCCCTCTGCTGTGGCCCGGGAGTGCAGTGGAGGATGGCCCAAGTGCTTGGGCCCTGCATCCCATGGGAGACCAGGAAGAAGCACCTAGCACCTGGCTCCTGCCATCGGATGAGCGCGGTGCGCCGGCCGCAGCGCACCAACCATAGCAGTCATTGGAGGGTGAACCAATGGCAAAGGAAGACCTTTCTCTCTGTCTCTCTCTCTCACTGTCCACTCTGCCTGTCAAAAAAAAAAAAGAAGAGCAAACTTGGAGGACTAAACTACCTGATTTCAAGACTTGCAAAGCTATACTAATTAAGACAGTGTAGAATCAGCTTAAATATACTACAAATAGATCAATGGAACAGAAACAGCCCTCCCTCCCAGCCACATACAAACGTATGTGTACACACATACACACACACTCTGACTTGACAAAGGTAAATAGAAAATTTAATAGAGAAACAGTATTTTCAACAAATAGTGCTGATACAATTGGTTATACATATGTAAAATAATGAATTTCAATGCATACCTTTACTATATAACCTCAAAATTAAGCAGAGATAAATGTAAAGCCTACAACTCTAAGAACGCAGGAGAAAATATGATCTTGGCTTAGGCAAAGATTTCTTAGATACTACCCCCAAAGCAGAAGCCATTAAAAAAATGAACAAATAGGACTTCATCAAAATTAAAAATGTCTGCTCTTCTAAGGGCACTGCTAGAAGAATAAAAAGACAAGTCAGCCATTGGCAAAGATGTTCAAAACATGCACATCCTAGAGTATTGTATCCAGAAAACATAAGAAATGCTGAAAACTCTAAGAAAAGAACCAAATTCAAAATGGGTAAAATATTTGGACATTTTGTGAAAGAGGACATAAGATGACAAACACAGGAGAAGAGGCTCAACATCATTCATCATTGGGGAAACACAAAGTAAAACCGCTAGATCTTACTACACAGCTACTGTGGCTAAAATTAGAAGAAAAATCTGACCATACCAAGTGTTGACAAGGACATAGAAGAACTGGAACTCTCATATAGCGTGATGGGAACACAGCTTGGCAGTTGCTTAGAAAGTTAGGTATACACCTACTTTATGACCTAGTCACCTGTTAACCAGGTACTTACCCAAGAGAAAAGAAAGCGTGTGGCCACACAAACCCTTTTGCATAACAGTCATATGGTTTATTTCTAACTGTCTCAAACTGGTAATAACCCAAGTATCTATCAAAAGTGAATGGATAAACAAACTGCTGTGCCTCCTTATAAGGAATTCTACTCAGCAACAATGAGTGAGAGAGATTTCATATCTCAGTTTACTCCTCAAATGCCCACAATGGCCAGGGCTAGGCCAGGCTGAAGTCAGAAACCAAGAACTCCATCCAGATCTCCCGTGTAGGTGGCAGGGACCCAAGTACTTCAGCCATCCTCTGCTCTGGAGTTTTTAGCCCACATTTTTAAATTATATTTTTTTATTTTTAATTGTGCATATTTATGGGGTATGGTATGATATTTTAATACATGTGTGTAGTGTATAGTGATCTTATAAGGGTAATTCACATATCTCCTCAAACATTTATCCTTTCTTTGTGTTGGGAATATTCAAAATCCTGTTGGAGATTTTGAAATATGTCATCAATTGTTATCAACCATAGTTTCCCTACTGTGCTCTAGAACATTAGAGATTATTTCTGCAATCCATCTGCACCCTTGTATCCTTTAATCACATTGTGTCCATCTCTCCCTCCCTACAACACTTCCTAGCTTCTGGTAACCATTATGCTACTCTCTACTTCTGTGAGGTCAACATTTTGACAAATAAGAGCGTGCAGTATTCATCTTTCTGTGCCTGATTTATTTAGCATAATGTCTTCCAGTTTTACCCAGGTGACTCCTTTATGGCTGAATAATATTGCATTGTGCATACAGACACTACATTTTCCTTATCTATTGATCTGGTGCCCTGTGTGTGTGTGTGTGTGTGTGTGCGTGTGTATTCCCACTGGAGATTCTGTAGTGAGCCTTCTGACTTGATTGTCACTTAAACAGGTTTTGAGTGAAATCCAGTGACTCTAGTGCACAGTATTCCAGGCAGAGTTGAAGTTGGGGACAAAGAGTGGAGAAGAAACAAAGATAAGACACTAACCTGTCACCCAGCAGGTGAGAGGTGCCACTTAACCTTCCAACTTCTAGATGCTGAATTTTGTAATGAGCTGTCACTCTATTTATCACCTAACAATGACTGCAACTGGATAAGGTGTGAAAAATCCTGGAAAACATTACCTTGTCAGTTGCATTGGTTTGTTTGATGAAGCTGTCGACTGTGAGGTCCCAGATCCCATTGAAAGTCAGCATGTGGCCTGTTAATATGCTTACGCTCTTTCCATGCTCTTAGCTTGCAGACTGCAAGATCTGTCAGATCAATAAAGCCAGCCACCCTACTGGAACAACTCTATCTTGACTTTCTATGTGATTATAGTTACACAGAGCTGGTTCAGCTGGTGTTCATGGGGCACATGGAGTAGGAACTGAAGTGTTTCTGGGCAGTATTACTGCCTACCCAGGTGTACCCCATAGTACATCATGGTTTCAGGTCTGTTAAGTCCATTAAAGTGATTTTGCTGGCATGCTTAAGGTGGAACCAGCTCACAACATCAAATACTGTTATTGTCATTTAAAATAATAAATACAACAGACGAGTAGACCAGAATGCTTAGAGGCAGTGCTGTCCACAGGTTCACTGCATGAGGAACACATTGGCACCATTGGCTTGGTATATCCAGAAACTCAGAACAAAATCTCTAAATGGATCTTCAGAGGTTCCTGTGAATGACTTGAGGTGCTCTTGTGCACTGTGGAGACACTGTATTATATCAAGGGACCATAATACTTTGGTAAATGCTGCCAAGACTGACCCTCCCATGTCATCAGGCCTTGCCATCTGAGGACGTCTGTGGCCCTCTTTTCTCGCACTTTACTGCTTTCATGGATAACCAACTCCTCTGTTCACATAGTCTTCACCCAGTCAGGCACATTGCAGCCCACTTGACTTGGTGCTTGCTAACTTGCAACCCATCTGCAGTCTTCTCATTAGGACACCCCCAATCAGTAGGGCTGAAGGTTAGGGCGGGTCCATACCCTTCTCTTTTACATATAGAAGGGTAGTTTCTTTTCTTTTTTCTTTAACTTCCATTATTAGCTATTTGTGTTCATGTTTTATTTTACTGAATGTATTTTATGTATGCATTTGACTAGCTTAACTGTAAGTTACCATTTCCAAGTTCTTTGGAGATGTCTAACCTTCCATCCCTGTTCCCAATATCAATCATCGATTTAATTCCAGCTTTGCCATAAGCTAACCTGTGATTCAGCAAACCCATTCATATGGTTGGCTTCAAAATGGGTGCTAATAAAATGGGTGTAATAGTTACCAAACTTATAAGGATTTTTTAAAAGAAGGGGAGCAGTTTGCATGGAAAGAAGAGAGTGAGAAATACTGAAAAATGAAGTCACATATCATTGAATTCTAGAGTTTTACTGATTCTTGTATCTGATCTATAAAAGATAGGAAATGTGATTATATTTTGGGGAATGTCAGCTAAATAATTCTGATGTTGAAAAACCTATTTTCTGCCATTGTCATAGATATTATGTAAAGAAATATTTAGATTAAAAATGGAGCTAAATAATTCTGATATGGCTACAAGCCTGTTTTCTATTATTATATTCATATGATTTTATGTGGCAAAGAAGTGTTTAGATTAAATCAGCACCATACTTTCCAGTTAAGTGACAGGTACTGTTTTTATTTTATTTTTTCTCTCCCTAGCTGTTATGAGGGAAAGGGAGAGGGCAGATCCCAGAATGTTAAAATTTATCCAAGAACCTTAAAAATAAGAGAGCTAATATTTAGCCTTTAATTAGTCAACACAGATATCCAGATGAAAACTTAAAAGGTTCAGACAAAAAAATCCTATATAGATGTAAAACTTTTTTGATGGTAAAGTTGAATTTTAAAAATGAGCACCTAATTAGCTGATGAGCTAGCCGTGGTGCAGACAGAGTAAGGCCAAGTGCTTATGCAGGCCTACACAGAACAGTTCTCTGTGCTTCCTAGACAGCTTTCAGCAAAGCCAAAGGGATCGCACTTGCTGTGCCCATTTTCTCACTCTGTTGGGTGTATTTTGGAAGCCTCTGTGTCTTCTCAGTGTCATCTGTACTACAAGGAGGACAATCCTTCCAGACATATTTTCCATGAGCCAGTGTGATGGCTGCAAACCCTGCTGACACCATCCAGAACCTCTCTCCCTACAAATGCTATGTCTGTTCTCTAAGCTATCTTGACAGAATCAAACACAGAATGACAAGCCCTGGTAGGTGACTTTTGGCCTCTGAATAAAGCATGACAGGGTATTCTGTTTCTATTTTTCTTGACTCTCTCCAAAGAAATGTTATATCCCTTAGGAGCCAAGCAGCCTTTCCCGTAATTAGAGTTTGCCACCAGCACTTGCTTCTTGAGGGCTCCTCCCTGACCGAGAGGCACTGCCTGTAGCCCTGGGTTTCTGAGCAGGGTGGTCTTGGTCCTTCTTACTCAGGGTTCCTGCAGGCAAAGGCCTGGAAATGGGGCTCACTGTATCTTGACATTTCATGAGCATTTTAATACACCTATTGGAAGTATAGGATTGAGCAAGGTGCCCCTTGGTGAACACTGAGCTGGGCCATCACTGATTAGCTGTGACTTTACTGCTGTGCCCCAACTAAAAAAGAAATCTGAGGGTTGAAAGGGGCATCTACGCTCCATCTAAGGCAAACACTCTTATCACCTGCGCATTTCTTTGTATTTCACTGCCTTCTTTGGGTCAAGGTTGTTTACATGACTGAGTTCTGGCCAGCAGAGTGCTGGTAGAAGTGACTGTGCTTCCCAGCCTGCTCCTAGCCATGATCCACACGCTGTCTTCTCGTCACCTGCATTGCTGGGCATGAAGGACCCTGAGAAGGTGAAGCTACCTGATTGAAGAAGCCCACATCCCTGAGGACAAGCTGCCAGGAGAGTCATGGTCATCCCATGAGTGAGGACAACAGGGCTGTGCCAGGATTGTAGGGACTACGTGTTACTGCAACTCTATTGCAGCCTACCACGACTAACATGTCTCCCAGTTACAAAACACTTTCTAAGGACTGGCAGAGCACAGGGGAGAGGTAGAAAGAGATTCAGACACAGGCAGGAGGCACTAGATGTAAACCAACTATTTAACTGGAAGTTATCCTCAAATATATTTCTCTAAATGAGTCAGTGGAAAAGCAAGGAAACTCTGGATAATCTTTATTGGGTAACAGATACACAGTCCTTTTTTATGCAGTGATGACTTTGTGTGTGTGTGTGTGTGTGTGTGTGTGTGTGGCAACACACAGTTCAAACTAGGGGAAAGAGTTTTTGAAGGAGAATAAAGGCAAATTGTGGGGAAATAACGATGGAAACCTCTGTCTTCAAGAAAAGAACTCAGAATAGGTCTGACTAATAGCAACATAAATCAAAGGAGGCTCACCCATTCCTGGGTTTGTGATATTTGGAGATGGTGAGGATGGGGTCACCTTAAAGTTCTCAGTGATTGTAATGTTTTCATTGTACTGCTTCAAGAATCTTCTTTTGTCATATGAAATTGATCAGGCCTGGGTGGCTACTGATCCTTTCGGGAAAATAGACTATTTCTGTCATATTCTGACTGTAGTCCTTTTTCAGAATGAATTCCCACAGATAGGGTTTCCATCTTGACATATTTTTACTGAGAGAAGGTACCATTTTCATGAAATCCCCAAAGCTCCATATTTTAGGATAAATGAGGCTTGTCTGTGGGAAAAGAAGGCCACAGAAGACACTGTGCAACCACAGGACCTGGTGTTAAGTCGGAGGGAGTGTCTAGCAGGCATGGGAAAGCCGATCTACACCGTGCGGTCAGTAACTGCGTCTCAGCTCCTGTTTACTTTCCGGATCTTGGGCAGTGTCTTCTTGGCACTGTCATTTCTGCAGCCTGGCGGGACATGGTGATCTATAATCAAACACAGAAAACTTCCAGAAATCCCATTCAGGGGAGCTCCGTTTCCCTTGATTGGAACAAGACAGTGAATCTCCATCCAGATGTGTCTCTTTGCAGGACCGGTGATACTTACACCTGCACGACACTTCATCTTTGAATGTGCTTCTCATTTTCCAGACAAGCCCAGGGGATCAGCATTCATCCCCCAATAAAATTCCTGTCTGCACTAAATTGCCTTTTAGTGGTGATTTATACCTCAATAAAACTACCCGTTGAAGGGGAGAATTGGTTTGATTCTACAGCTGACATGATTTGTACATGTTTTGGTCCTGGAGTACGCAGTATTTGTGCAAGACCTTTTTCTCTATGATCTGCAGTGGTGTGAGGAGCACACCTACATTCACAGAACTCAGGACAGTGGGGACAGCGGCAGTGTCCATGGTCTTCCAAGCACAGGAGTCTCTGGGCTCTAACATAAAAAAATACTTCAAGAAGTCCATGGAAAAACGTGGATTATCTTTTAATTCCGTTTCTACCCATATTCTTCCAGGAGTCAGTAGCCGCAGCCTAAAGCATGGAGCATTAGATTCCCTGGGTGTCAGAAACCTGTGTGAAGCCTGGTCAACTCACACCTGACTGGGCTTCAGTGCAGACTCCCTGCATTAGAGTTACTGGGAATGAGTTGGGGTCCAGGATATGTGGTTGAACAGTCTCTAACAGGTGACTTCAGTCACACCAGGGTTTGAGAAATGCTGTGTCTCAAGTAGGAGATGACCCCTCTATTTCTGTTTGTAACCAGTCCCCACAAACGGACTCTTTGCTGCAGGAAAGCAAAGGAAGCTAATGCCTTTTGGATGCCTTCCTGGTCAGGCAATCACATTAGAGGCTCCATATATTTGTGCTTAAATCTTGCAACAGTCCGACAAAATTGGTTTTTTGTACAGGTAATACTGGATATTCAAAGAGGGCAAGCAATATTAATAAACAGAAGGGCAGAGATTTGAACCCAGATATACAATGTGATGCTTTGATAGATGTGTATGTTGTGAAACAGTTGCTGCAGCCAAGCTAATTAACATATCCATCCCTTCCTACAGTAATTGTGTGTGTGTGTGTGTGTGTGTGTGAGAAAGATCTACTTTCTTAGCAAATTTCAAATGGACAGTACAGCAATGTTAACCATGTCATTGTGTTGTACATTAGATTCACAGAGCTTGTTTATCTTATACTGAAAGTGTGCCTACCAATATCTTCTCAATTCCCACAGCCCCCAACTCCTGCTAACCCTCATTCATTATCAGCTTCTATGAGTTTGGCTTGTTCACGTTCCACATACAAAGTGAGATCATGTAGTATTTGTCTTCCTGTGCTTGGCTTATTTCTTTTAACATAATGTCCTCTAGATTCATCTGTATTGTCACAAATTACAGGATTCCCTCTTGTTTCATACTGAATAGGATTCTGTTGTGTATATGTATCCCACATCTTTATCTGTTCATCTGTTGTTGGACACTTCAGTTATTTCCATAATTTGGTCTTTATGAATAATGCTGTGATGAATGTAGGAGTGCAGATATCCCTTGCTGGATCACATGGTAGTTCTGGTTTAAAATTTTGAGGAGCCGCCATACTGCTTTCCATAATGACTGTAGGTGTGTATATTCCAACCAACAGTATATAAGGGTTCCTTTTCTCCACATTTTTGTTATCTTTTGACTTTTTGATAAAAACCACCCTAACAGGTGTGAGGTGCTGTCTCATGGTAGTTTTGATTTGCATTTCCCTGATGGTAGGTGATCTTGAGCTCCCTTTCGTACACCTGGTGGCCATCGGCATGTCCTCACATGAGAAATATTCATTCAGGTCAGTTTCTCATGTTTGACCCAGGTTACTTGTTTTCCTGCTGTTGAGTTGTAGGAGTCTCTTACATATTTTATATAGTAACATGTTTTCAGGCATCTTATTTGTAAATATCTTACCCCATCCTGTAGGTTGTTAAAAATTTCTTAGGAAGAGAATGGTGAGGCCTTCTGTTCACTTAGGGAAAGCAAGCAAACTCTGTAATTGTGTGGGATACTGAGGTAGACCACCCAGGGGCCCCACATCAGGCCAAGCAGCCATTCCATCAGCTGTGGAAGGGCTGAGGACTAGCAGCTCACAGCCCAGCCCCCTCTTGAGACTGTCCTCAACATCAAAGAGCCGCCGCCATACACAGGCCTTCTCACTGGGGCAGCACGCATCCCATGACCAGTCTAGGCACTTCCCTAATGGACGCTCCCAGCTTGAGAGGGCCCTTGTGATTGGTTGGGGCATTTACTCTAACACTGACTTCCTCCTCTGCAGAATCCTGCTTCCTTCCCATGCACGGTGTTTTGAGAGTGCATCCTCAAACCCTCCTGCGAGCCAGTTGTGGCCTTTGAGTCTGTGACGCTGTTGGACCCCATTGTCCTGGGGGTTGCATTGTGCTTATGTTTAGGCAGTGTGATGGGCCGATTGTGAACACCTTCCAGATTCATATGCTGAAGTTTGACCCTCAGTACATCGGAATGTGGCTGTATTGGGAGACAGGGCCCTTACAGAAGTAGCTAAGTTAAAATGAAGTCACGAGAGTGGACCCTAATCTAATTTGACTGGTGTCCTTGTAAGAAGAGATGAGGACACAGAGAACAGAGCATGTGCAGACACAGGGACAGAGCACCATCTACAAGTCACGGAGAGGGGCTCAAGAGACCCGACTCTGCCGATACTGTGATCCCAGACTTCCAGCCTCCAAAACTGAGAAAATAAAGCTCTGTGGTTCGTGACCTCTACTCACTAGCATTTTCTTATAGTAGCCCTAGTAAATGAATATGGCAGAGTGAGTTAAAAATCTTCACTTGACCTGTTCTTTCACCTTTGCACTTAAAGAACACCTTAGAAATCTGCACATGTAACATTGTCTTTAAGGTATAATGAAGGAAACTTACCATTCTCCTTGGATAGAGTTTTCGTATTCCATAAAATAGCTCAGAATAATCATATTTTTAAAGGTGTGATAAGAGTGTGTGTTAATTACTTCATTAACCTGTGACAATTGTAAATATACAGTATGGAAAAGTACTTTGGACCTGTGGTGAACTTGGATTTGGTAGGGGGAAAAATGGCAAAATTTTTGAGTTCCATCAGTCAACACATTTGGCCCTCAGTGAAGCAATAGCTTGGTTTGGCTTTTGTCTTTAGATAAACCATCATCCACCATGCCCAACTGCCAGCTTCCTGCCCTGGTCTGAAGTGGACAAATGCCAAAGAAAAAGGGTTACAGTTCCACAGGCTGGGTTTTAGTCCTGCAGTGTTTCAGAGCTGGCCCTCTAGCCCCCCGGTGGTACACTGGTGAATGCTCACCTACCTACCAGTGCTTAGAAAAACAGTTGGGGACTAGCTTGTGTTTCAGCTGCCCTGCCTCCAACTCACCCCCACTGATTCTGGGAAGGCAGCAGGAGAAGGCCCAACTGCTCTGAGACCCAGATGGAGTTGCTTTGACCTGGACTGGGCCTTTGCAGCCATTTGTGGAGTAAACCAGCAGTGGGAAGACAGTGTTTCTCTCTATTTCTTTCTCTTTCTGTCTTGCCTTGGTTGGGTAAAAGTGGCTGACCCAGTGGATGGGAGATCTCTCGCTCACTCTTGGCAATCCCTCTGTAATTCTGCCTTTCAAATTAAATAAAAATAAATCTCAAAAAAATCACAGTAGTATGACAATGAAACTTGTTCTTAATGACTTTGAGGGTGATTTTTAAAAATTAGTTATCTAAATGCTTAATGAAAGCATTTGTCGTTCTGTTTACTTATAGCTTTTCTCCTACACATGAAATGGGGGCGTGCTTGGATTTTTGTGGCTGAACAGGACTTCTTTTGTTTGTGTGCAGGTTATGGATTGTTCTTTATGAGATAAAGAGAGTATTTATTGATCTCAACACTTTCTGATTTCAACATGTAAGGGAATTATCCTTTTTCTTTTGAGCAAGTTATTTTATGTGAATTTTCCACTTCATCCTCTAAACAACCCTCCTATCACCATTTTATGAATGTAGAAACAGATTCAAATGGATGGGTGATGGATAATTGCACTGTTTGGCATACAGGCAAGGTGTGAGTCCGGGTCTTTGTGACCCTGCAATGCCACCACCCTGGGACAGCCAGTGTTTCCACACTGTGATCCCCAGTGCCACTGCATTCCATGATGCCTGTCCCCTTTGGAAGTCAATTAGTGGATGTGATTACATATCATTTATTCTACTTAATTTTAATAAAACATTTAGGAAGTCTTGATTAGTTAGGCAAAAATGATTATTTTAACATTAAACTTCACCCCAGGCCAGGTGGATGTTCTTGTGGAGTGGCTGAATGATCTCAAGACAGAGAAAGGAGGCACCCAAGAGCCAGCTGCATGACCTGGTGATCACCTTCTGAATAGCTCAGTGACACTAACTTGCAGCCTTCCTTGTATATCAGTTGCACTAAGCTGAATGCTCTAAGTGTATCCAAGAAGACTGTTTGATCAGAGACTTCTGAATGGAAGAGGACTCTGAGCACATAGTGTGTCTACGTAAAACAGTTCACGTAACAGAGCAAAATCAGCGGGGCATAGAATTCTTCGTATGACAGTGGAACACCATTTGCATTACTGTTTTCAAAGGAATTCATCTGAGCCACAACGAGAAAGGGAATCACAGAATGTGTGCCTTTTCTGTCACTACTCACCCTCGCCCACATTTTCCCCCAAGGGCTGTAACTGCTCCGGGTCTTGAAGAAGACAGCCCCAGTGTCTCAGTCTGCTGGCCACTCTCTTCCTTCTCATAACTCTAAGGAATTCGCGATGAGCTTCTGGCAGGGGCTGACATCACAGAACTTAACACCTTCCTGAACCTGCAGAGAGAAGTTATAGAAACATGAAGTTATAGAAACACCGGGAGGAGCGGAGCGGAGCTGCTTTTCATCCTTTACTGATGGCATCATAATAATTGGAAAAGCCAACCTCATTCATTCATTCAAAGCATTGTCAATGCTCTAGCCCTGCATCACCTGGAAATTCAAGGATACATAAAGTATGACCCTGTCCTCAAGGAGCCTGCAGACCAGTGGGCAGAACAGAACATACAGTGCCACACATGTCACGGCTACTCTGGTGAAACACACAGTGGGAACAAAGGAGGCAGAAGAGAAACCCTGCATCTTGAGCGATGGGCAGGTGTTTCTCTTCCATGGTAGAGGTGACAGTGAGCCCTCATGGCCTCTAAGCTGCAGTTTCAATCATTGCTTTCACTTGTTTTTTCCTGGCCTCCATGTCTGCTGCCTCATTATCCTCCTTTAAACTAATTTACTGTGTTGCTGCTTTTATCAGCTTGAAGCCACCGGCAGCTTATGAAGGTCACTGGAGCCATATGTTTTTCTTGCTTCCCGAAAAGGAGGACAACTGATGTTTTGGAAATGTGGCTTTGAAATAGTTCAGAGGCAAAGCCCAGAAAAAATAAATCGACTGGCCTTTTGGTGGGTAGTCCTGGCCAAGTTTTCACTTCCCTTTCATTGTGTGACAGCTATAAGGTTCAGTTTTGAGGGAGGGAGGGAGAGAGAGAGAGAATGTGTTTATGGATCATCGTTGAAACACAGCTCAGAAAAACCTTGACATTTAAACTACACAGGGCACATGGAAATCTTTTTTGAGAATTGGCAACCTGAATCTTTGTCAAAGGAGAGTGTTTTCTCCATCAAGAGTGAAAAATAAAAACTAAGTGGATGTTAAAAGGCAGAGTAGAAAAATAAGGGTTGTATCTGGCACGAAGTAGGCACTGGGCAAAGCATTTATGCATCCTCCCAGCTGCCCTCCCGAGAAGCCCTCTTAGGACTGGTTTCCAAGCAGAGGGTCATTGGCAGTTGGACTCCTTTCGCTTGTACCAGGATGGGAACAGCCTCCTGTAATTTTGGTCTGATAAACACAGAGTTTAGAATCTTGGCTAAAAGGAGGGACAAGGCATTTTCCTCTGAGGCACTTGCAGTGGCTGGGCCAGAGGACATGGCCCATGACTCATTTGCTCTGCCTGAGCCCTGGCTTGCATGGTTACCCAAGCAGCAATGAGAGTCATTGTTTCTCCAGCATTCTTGTTCCCCTTCAGGTGCTCACACCTGGAGGCATTTTAGCTGCCCAAGGTGTCTTGAGTTTAGAAGGCAACTACTCAGAGCTGATTTGTCTATGGGGATCCCATAAACTGCAGCAGCAGGTATCTCATATATATATGTATTAACACACACATTTATGCTTTACTAGGAAATATAACACACATAAAGCAAATATAACATAAAGCAAATGTATAACTTAACAAATTGTTATAAATGTAACCATCACCTGGGTTAGGACACAGAATACTGCCAGGACCCCAGATGCTTTCCAAATTTCTCTTTCTTCTCTTAAGGTAGCGCTGCCCTCAGCCCCATGCAAGGGGGACCCCAGACAGGGTGTTGTGCTTTTGAGCTCCTAGGTCTCCTTCTGGCGTGCACCCTATCAAAAGGAGAGGTGTCTATAGAGGCAAGAGACCATATGTCTCCTTTTCTAGAACATGTGCCACGTACTGGGACATTGATACAGCCTACCCAAATGATCCTGTGTCACTTCCAGGTCTTCGGGAACTTCTTCCTCTGGTCTGCTTTCATGAGGGGTGGCCCAGAAGCAGATATTTGAAGAAGGCCACGGGTGATGGTTAGACTTGAGGGCTGGGAAGTGTGCATGCATGAGTACCCAGGCCCTGAGCTACGGGGTGCAGAGCAAACATTGATGGAGAGGTCTGAGGGCCAGTTTTATTCTGTGACAAGCTCCCCCAAGAAGCCCTGAACCACTCAAGAATTCTAGGGTTCCACTTGGCCTTCCTGGCTGCCATGAAGAGATGATTGTTCAAGTGGGAGGGGAGAACATCTTTTCTTTAGCAGATTATTAGTTGAATTTATAATTTTTAGGTATTTAGGTACAGAATATGCATTTTTCCATTTGTACATTTACCTTAAGCCCCATAATTTTTTAATAATGCTCCAAGTAATGCAGAAACTGTATTATTTGGGAGAATATCAGATATTACTTTGTTTCACAGTTTATGAAAAGAATCTAAAAATATCCATTTTGAGATGAAGTCATAAAAGATAATTACTTACAGTAGATACTATAGATTTTTTATTTGAAGATAAGCAAAGCAGTACTAGAAATATATTTGTTCCCAATTAGAGCATGTGACAATTTTCTGTTTAAATTTTCCAGCAGGTGTAGGCCTGTCAAAAGGTACATATACTGACTTACAATCTTCCCTTTCTTCATTTTCTATGTATTTGACTCTGTTAAGTATTCATTTCTATACACTGCAGTCACTTTTCCCTGTTTCTGAACCTGGTGAAAATGGATCAGATGCTGTGGGTTCTTTTGTGTTGGCTTCTGCTCAGCATTATGTTCATGAAGTTTATGCATGTGGTTACCTAGAGCTGTACTTGGTAATATTTATTGCTGAATGGTATTGTATGGTGGGGTAGGCCAGTATTCATCCTTCTATATTAATGTGGATGGGCAATGCAGTTGTTTCCAGTGTCTGGTCATTATACATCATGTTGCTATGTAGATCTTTCTCTGTTGTGCAAATGCCTAGGAATGGGATTGCTGGATGATAGATATACATTTGTTTAAATTGGTTGGAAAATACCAAGCTCTTTTCCAAAGTGGTTGTACCAATTTATAGTCTCAAAAGGAGGGTATGATAGTTCTCAGTGCCTCTTCCTGTATTTGGTATTTCTTTAGCCTTTTAACCATTCTGTACTAGTAATAATTTAATATGCCATTACTCATCTAAAATTTTTCTGGGGTTTCTTTACAATTATTTGTATTTGAAGATATTGAAGAGATTGTAGTAACTTGAAGTTTTGAATTGACTGCTAATAATATTAGTGGGGGTATATAATATTATCCATAGTTTTAATTTGAGGTATGTTAGCTATGGGAAGATCTGTGGCCTTGGAAGATTTATAGTACTAAAATTCAAAATCTGAACAGGTTTGGCCAATACAGCATTTGAAAGTAAACCAACAACCAACACACCAACTACATACACAACTGGTGCCAGTCTCATCCTTTCATAGGGATGTGTATGCTCTGAAAGTCCTGGCAGTGCTGGACACAAATTGTTGGGATGAATATCCAGCTGGGACTGGTGAGAACCAGTGCAGAGGATGGAGATCAGCTGGGGAGGCCATTAGCTTGCAGCTCATTACAGGGCCACATCTGGCAGCATCTGTTCCTCCAGGAGGCAGCAAGAACCATGTGCTCCATCATCAGAAAGCAAGAGACATGGGCAAGCCTCTTCAGCAGAAATGGGCACAGCCTCCTCGCATGTTCACTTCCTTCCTTACCCACTTCTTAAGCGGCTGGGCTTCCCCACTTCCCTCCCTCTTGCCAATAGACTCCACCTCTTAGCCCCTTTGTCCTTTTTATGCATTTGCCTTGCCAAAGCCCAACCTTGAACGGACTCAGCTGTTTACTTTCTCTACACCAGTTGTGCAGCTGTTGAGCATTGCTGGAAAACCACACACCCTGTAAACTCATGGTCCTCAATGCCATCTGGGCCCTTGTTACTATCAGGTGGCCCCTCTCTGCTTCCCTGGACAGCTCACTCTCCCATTCTTCTATTTTTCTATGAATATGATAATAGATCTTCGAGGATACATTGAGTGCCTACTCTAGACACAGCATAAAGACTATGTCAGATTTCTTCATAGTATCTGGTTTCATTGCCTGTCCCCCTTCTGAGCACAATCTTGAACCTCACTGCCAGCCTCTGTAGTCAGTCTCCCCTCCTGCTTCCAAAGCCATCCCCTCTCACTGCACAGGGACATTTCTATACATTATCTCCTTTCTCTCTCCTGACTTGCTTTCAGCAGTGGTCAGATAAGCTTACATCTCTCACTTAAGAAGCCAGGATCAGGGACTTTCTTAGCTGTCCATGTTCTTCGGCTCACATGACCTTCATCCAAAAAGGACAGCAGACAATGCTGTGGGCTGAATTGTGTCCCCTGAAAATTGATGTGTTGAAGTCCTACCCTCCAGTACTCCCAAAATGGGGCCTTATTTGGAAATAAGGGTCATTGCAGATGTAATTAGGTTCTCCTGGAACTGGATGGGCCTGTTATCCAATGGGACTGATGTCTTTATGAAAAGGTAAAATCGAACATGGACAATTGCTATGAAGAGACACAAGGAGAAACTAACCATCCATAGCCAAGGAGAGAAGTCTGGAACAAGTTCTTTCCTCACAGCCTTCAAAAGAGACCAGCCATTTTGACACCTTGATGGTAGGCGTCTGGCCTCCAGAGATAAGGCATTGATGTTGTTCAAACCCCACACCTCCGTCCTCTAACCCTCAGGCTATGGTGTGTTCCTAGGGCAGCCGCAGGACACTGCTGTTCTCACTGACTTGTGCCACTTCCTAGCTGTGGCACCTTGTGCAAGTTAGTTTGTTTACCTCACCAAGCTTCAGTCTCTTCATCTGTAAAAGGAGACCCTGGAACATTTACTCATGAGATTTGTGTGAAGATTAAATAAGAAGCCAGTAACATACTGGTTGCAGGGTCTGGTTGCATTGCCCCCTCCCAGAACTTCCCCAAAAAAACTCATAGATGGGGGCCTCTTTTCCCTGGCGCCTCCGAGGTGGTCAGCTGCTTCAAAATGAAGATGAATATCTCCTTCCCAGCCACTGGCTGCCAGAAACTCATCAAAGTCGACGATGAACGTAAACTTCATACTTTCTATGAGAATCATATGGCCACAGAAGTTGCTGCCGACGCTCTGGGCGAAGAATGGAAGGGTTATGTCGTCCGGATCAGTGGTGGGAATGATAAACAAGGTTTTCCCATGAAGCAAGGTGTCTTGACCCATGGGCAGGTCTACCTGCTGCTGAGTAAGGGGCATTCCTGTTACAGACTAAGGAGAACTGGAGAAAGAAAGCGCAAATCAGTTCGGGGCTGCATTGTCGATGCCAATTTGAGTATTCTCAACTTGGTTATTGTAAAAAAAGGAGAGAAAGATATTCCTGGATTGACTGATACCACGGTGCCTCGTCGCCTGGGTCCTAAAAGAGCCAGCAGAATTCGTAAACTTTTCAATCTCTCTAAAGAAGATGATGTACTCCAGTATGTTGTAAGAAAGCCCTTAAACAAAGAAGGTAAGAAACCTAGGACCAAAGCACCCAAGATTCAGCATCTGATTACTCCACGTGTCCTGCAACACAAACACTGGCGAATTGCTCTGAAGAAACAGCGTACTAAGAAGAACAAGGAGGAGGCTGCAGAATATGCTAAACTCTTGGCCAAGAGAATGAAGGAGGCCAAAGAAAAACGCCAGGAACAGATTGCCAAGAGACGTAGGCTGTCTTCTCTGAGAGTGTCTACTTCTAAATCTGAGTCCAGTCAAAAATAAGGTTTAATAACAACAAATAAATAAGATTGTGTTTCAAAAAAAAAATAAAACCACTCATAGATGAACAAGAGACACTTATTTCTCATAGTTATGAAGCCTGGAAGTCCAAGGCCAGGGAGCCAGGAGAAATGGTTCCATTCTGAGGCCCCTTCTCTTGGCCTATAGGAGTGTTCACAAGGCCTTTCCTGGGGTAGGTGGTGGGGTAGGTGGGAGAGTGAGACTGAGTGAGTGAGCTGATGTCATTCCTGTGAGAGCACTGATCCTGTCAGACCTGGCCCTCACCCTGTGACCTCATTTAACCATAATTACTTATTTAGGGGCCCGTCCCGAAATCCAGTGACATTGAGCACTAGGGCTTCAACAGACATTTGAGGGTAACTCAAACCTTCAGTCCCTAACAGTAACATACAGCGTAGGAGAGGTGTCCAATACTATTCTCGTAAACAGTCCTCCATGAATCTGCTCTTTTCTCCAGCTGCTGCCCAGCTCTTCCTCCCCTTCTGAGCCCAGTCACCCCTATTTCTGTCCCTGCTTCCTCTCCTCCCACCCACAGTGGGCTCCTGTTGTCCCCTCTTCCTCACCAGGGTACTCTTCCCACCATCTTCTCCTTTTGAATCCTTCTTGCTAACTGACCCACTACCAAGTCAGACTTCACTTGACATCTCTGCAGCATTGGAGACCATTGAAGATGTCTCCTCGTTCAGAATCCATGCTTTTCTTTTGGAACTGATCTGCCCGGAGTGTTTCCACTCCTGTCTCTCTGCCACTGCTTAAGGTGTTGAGACTCCAGAGTTCTGTTCCCAGCCACCTCTGCTTTCTCTGCACACAGGTGGCAGGGTTCACCTACAGCAAGGAACTCAGTTTCCACCAGCAGCCTCTCCAGTCCACACCTTCCATCAGCTTCCCTGTTCAGCTCCACTCCAGCACCCCTCTCCTGCTTCATACTCCATCTCTCCAAAAGACACTGACCTAAAACTGCAGATGAACATGTGTGGGCTTTGTCTCCTCTCTTAGAGAATGGCACCACCATGCTGGATGTTGGGCACCACCCTAGGGCTTTTCCTTCACTCATCTTTCTCTCTAGCCTTTCGCCATGTTCTCTTGCACTCTTACAGCTCTCCACTCCTCTCTGTCCTGCTGGTGTCGTGCTAGTCCAGGCCACCTTCATTCCCATCTGGATTACTGACCGGCCCTTGTGACCTGGCCCCTGCCTCATCTCTCTATAATCCTTCCATCACCTATAGCTACAGTCTCTAAAATATAAACACTTGATCTCCTGCATTTTCTCCCTGAAGTTTGTTACTTGAGTGGCTGAATATTTCATATTAAGGAATCCTTGTGCAGTTCTTTAGATATGCTAATAGTATATAGACATACATGTGTTATTTCAGGAGTCCTTATTTGTTGGAAATGCATACGGAGCAACTGCAGGGAAATAACCCAGTGAGGGGGAGAGTGGGAGATAGTGAAACAAGGTTTTCCTTGTGCTGAGAATTGTTGAAGCTGAGTGATGTATTCCACTCTACTAATGTGAATTTCTAAAGTTAAATGTTTTTCAGAGTGAATCCTTGAACTCAGGCAAAACAAACAAAACACAAAAACGTGTTTCCTGTGGTCCTTACGATAGTGTTCAAAATTCTGTTTTTTAGTAAGATGTATTTGTTGGGCCAGCGCTGTGTGGTAGCAGGTTAAGCTGCACCCTGCAGTGCCAGCATCCCATATGGGCACCCATTTGAGTCCAATCCAGCTCCCTGCTAATGTGCCTGGGAAAGCAGTGGAGGTTGGTCCAAGTGCTTGGGCCCCTGCAACTTTGTGGGAGACCCGGAAGAAGCTCCTATCTCCTGGTTTCAGCCTGGCCCAGCCGCAGTTGTTGCGGTCATTTGGGGAGAAAACCAGCAGATGGAAGACTTCTCTCTGTGTCTCCTTCCCCCCAACTCTGCCTTTGAAATAAATAACAAATATTTAAATACAAAAATTAATTAAAAGATTTATTTGTAAGGCAGAACTTTCAGAGAAAATTGAAAGAAAGAGACAGAGACAGAGAGAGAGAGAGAGAGAGAGAGAGAGAGAGGGCAAGCTTTCATCTGTTGGTTGATTCCCCCAAATGGTCGCAACAGCCAGGGCTGGGCCAAGCTGAAGCCAGGAGCCAGAAACTCCATCCGGGTCTCCCTCATGGGTGGCAGGAGCCCAAGCACTTGGGCTATCACCTGCTGCCTTCCCAGGTACATAACGATTCTCCCTGTGGGTCAGAATAAACAGGATTGAAGAAAAGCAGCTTTTATGCCCTCTGCCCCACAGTAGGTGCTCTCAATTCTTGGTTTCCTGGTCTCCCACTTTTCCTGCAGAGGCTTGTGGACCATCTGGTCTACGTTTTTTCCCCATCTCTCCTAAGAGGTTTCTCTTAATATAGTACTCATCCTTATACTTAAGGTACTTATTGGGAAGCACATGGGCAGCTGATAAGGTAAACCAGCTTCCCCAGCCTTCTCTAACTCCCATTCAGCTCTGGGCAACTGGCAACATGTGAGGATATTCACAGAGGGAATAACGGAGGCCTGGAAGTCAGGAGACCTGGGCTGTAGACCCAAGTGTGTGACTTTGAACAACTCAGCCATTTCTGGGCCTCAGTTCCCTTATGTGTGAGATGAAGAGATCAAACAAAAATGCATCCTCAGTTCTATATCATACTTAGATGTGTAATTGGTATGGTACCAGGAAACACATTCTTTTTTTTTTATTTATTTATCAGGAGTATTGAGGCAAAGGGAAATATAAATGTCACATAAAGGCAATTACTATCACTTGAATTATACATGTCATAGTCTGAAGTCTTCCTGGTCCATAGTCACATAGAGGAAACACATTCTTAACCAATAAAATCCCTCCTTCTCCCTGCTTTCTGGCCCTGTCACATTGTGTGACACCACTTTGCTTGTGGCTCTATGTATGATAAGACCTGGAGGAGGCCTTGCTAAGCATACCCTTCCATTAATTAAATGGCACAGAAGGTAAACATTTACAGTCATGGACACTGTAAATTGAGTGCAGCTCTTGGGTCAGCCTGTTACCAAACAGGCAGCATCCTATGGGAATGGGAACTGACCTGTATCAGATAAAGGACAGTAGTGTCAGAAGGACCCTCTGTGGGGCACAGACGGCTTTCACCCAGGAGAAAAGTTGGAGCAGAACCCAGCGGCAAAAACCAGCGCTGTCCCCTCCATACAGTTCTGTGTGAGGCAATTCTCAGGGCCCTAAACCAATGCAGACAGCAGAACATGAACATGCTTCCGGGACCACTGGCTGGACCTACAGGGAAGGAAGACTTCTCCCTAAAACTCTCTCCTGAAACTGGGCTTGCTACCCTGCCTGCCTTAGCATCTTTACTTCCTCCGCGGTAGAGCTCTACTGAGGTTCTGCTCGTACTGTGATGATGGGCCCCTCCCACCACAGTGGGAGTCACACAGTTTATTTTGGTCAAGATCTAAGGGCCAACTAAGCCTTTCATAAAACAGTCCATTGGCCAACTTTGTGCAAGGGCAAAGAGTCAAATCTTTTGTTTCCTTCAACAGGAAAGATAATACTTTTTAGCCTTCTCTTGGGTTCCATTCAGGATTCTAACCAGATCACCTATAAAATTTCCTGGTTATTGAATATAGACTTATTGAATAATAGAATATTTATGGATATATATTCTATTTGTATAAAAGCAATAAATAAGTGCCAGTGAACTTGTCTGGCCATCCCTAAGAAGAGTTTCCTGAGGATTTATTACCCTAATATGTTAGTGCTTCTTGGGTTTCACCAAATCGGGTGGTTGGGCTCAGTAATGTCGTTGGCATGAAGCTTGGTTTATATAGACACACACCTGGAAGGGACTCTCAAGTAAACTGGAGATCTCTGGGTGTGTTCAGAAAGATCTGCAGAACCAGCCCTCCTTTTGATTTTTAAAGGTGAGCCTCAATGAAGAGAGTGAGATGAAAGAGCTGTCAGCTATCTGGGCATTCAAAGGTGTGCCTTGAGGGTAGAGGACCCAAAAAATTCATGTTTTAAAGTTTAGCATTTTCTACAAATATTAAGATGTTCCAAACTATGGCCAAAAACATGACCCTGAAGAAGGGTACAGTGGTGATCAAGAAGTAAACAGGAGTAAAAGTTAGTTTCCAGTCTTCTAAACCCCTTTGTATTCATATCATGTCTAACTGGGCACATGGCTCCAATTCTCTTTCTGGTCTTGCCAAGAAATTTTTAGGAATCTCTTGGCGGAAGAGAGGACACCGTGATACCACCTACTCCTGTGGAGTTCTCAGACACTGGCTATTTACAAGGACTTTTCAACTGTTCATAATACCCATGCAGAATTTATTTTTATTTCTTCTTTACTCTGACTCATCTCTGTCCAGATCTTTGGGTTTCCTGAAGGTCTTGCTCCCCCCAGATGTGTGCCCCACCCAGGTAACTCAACAGGGAGTGAGTCCTGGGGGAAGGCAGGAGTGGAGGTCCCCAGGGTCACACACAGGACCATGACTCAGGAGTGCTAGAGTATGGGATGGAGAGGATTCCTCCTCTGTGTGCTGCTTCCACTAATTAGGGTTGTGTTTTCTGGCTCCTTAGGGCCTCCAGGCTCCTTCCCCTCTCTCTCTCTCCATCTCAGTGGCCATTGCCTTTGCTCACTGTCTCTCTCCTGGACTTCTGTGGTCATCTTCACATTTTATCCTGAAGGCAATGGAGGAAGACTGAAGACTTTTAATTGGGAAGTAACTCACTTGCATTTTCTTGTCCTGACAATCACACTGAATACAGTGGTTGAATTGGAAGAGCAGCTGGAGGGCAGGTGGGGAGAAATGCCTTCAAGTGCTGTGTAAGGACTGGGGTTCTCCTTAATCTGCAGTTTTGCTTTCCTTGGTCTCAGGTACCTGTGGACAACTGAGCTCTTACAATAGTAAGTGGAAAATTTCAGAAATAACTTGTGCACTTGAAATAAATTTTACTACAGTCTGATGTTATAATTGTTCTATTTTACTGTTAGTTTCCTACTGTGCCTAACTTATACTCCAACCTTTACCATGCATACAATGTCAAGGATAAAAGTAGTATAGATACAGTATAATATCTGCAGTTTCAAGCATCCCCTGGGGCTCTTAAAAAGTTCCCCTCATATACAGTAAGACTACTGACATCTAGATGAGAGATAAGGAGTGTTTGCATTAAATGAGCTGCTGACAGAAAGAATGAGGAAGAGAAAATGGATACTTAGCAAGTAGAATGGAAAGAGCATTGTAACTGACTAGAACTAGAAAGTGGGCTGGCATTGTAGTGAAGCAGGTAAGGCTACTGCTTGAGCCAGGGGGCATCCCATATCAGAGTGCTGGTTGAGTCCTGACTGCTCCCCTTCTGATCCAGCTCCTTGCTGATAGGGAAAACTGCAGAAATGGCCCAAGTACCTGGGCCCCTGCCAACCACATGGCAGACTGGGGTGGAATTCCAGGCTCCTGGCTTCCACCTGGCCCAGCCCTGACCTTTGGAGTTTTGGGAGGAATGAACCAGTAGGTGGAAAAGCGTTCTCTCTCTCTCTTTCTATCTCTCTCTATCTCTCAAACTTTCAAATAAGTAAACACACACACACACACACACACGTAAGTAAATACATCTTTAACAAGATGGAAGGTGAAGAAGAGAAAGCTCTTTGTGAGAACTGTCTCCCACATGGAAGTTTAGGAGACTGGGTGGGTGCTGGTACCATTCTGAGAAAGAGGAAACTAAGAATTACAGAAATGATGCATGTGATGCAACACACCAAGTTCTGTTTCATGTGTTCATGTGGGGAATGTCACGTGGGGAGAGACTCTGGAAGCAGTTGTCTACACCAGCCTGGGATTCAGAGAGAGCTGAATGTGGGGATACAGATTTTGGAATCATGAGGTTAGTGATGGAAGTTAAAGTAAGAGCTTTAACTGAGGTTACATCAGCCAGAGGTCATAAAATAAGAAAGGGAGAGGGCAGAGCTCTGGGGAAAGTCACTCCTGGAGGGTGCACAGGGGAGAAGCTGCCAGAGAAGGAGGAGGAACTTCAGAGCAGTGTGCTGTTTCAGAAAGCCAGAGAGGATGGGGTAGGCGTTTGGTGTGTCAGTTTAAGACACAACTTGGGATGCTTACGTCCTATACTGGAGTGCCTGGGTTCAAGCCTTGGCTCCACTTCCCATTCCAACTTCCTGCTTATGTGCACCCTGGGTTGTAGCAGGTGATGACTCAAGTAGTTGGGTCTCTGATTGCGACATGGGAGACCTGGATTGAGTTCCTGGCTCCTGGCTTCAACGTGGTCCGGCCCTGGCTAGCTGGGGAGTGACCCAGTGATTGGAAGATCTCTGGCTGCTGTCCTCTGTCTCTTTGTCTCTCAAATAAACTCAAGAACAAATGAATAGAAGAAAGCAAGAGCGACAGTGGAGCAATGGGATGGTCACCCAAGGCACGAATTCAGCAGTGAGAGAGGAGCAGTCCCCGACCCTGCTGCCATGTATAGCACAGGATGGAGAAGAACAGAGAGTCAATGGGAAAGAAGGAAGGAAGGGAGTGAGAAAGGAGGTGTGAGGGATTGAGGTGCAGCGCCTCCGTGCTTTGAAAACACAGGAGGGTGGTCACTGTTCCATTGTCTGTGACCTCTCATGGCGCTGATGACTCATGAATGTTATGTAATCAGAGTCAGCTTCCAGACTTAGCCGCCTTGCAGTTTCTTGTCTCGTAGAAGTGGGGCTTCCTAGCCTGCCTTGTTTTCCTGTTACTCAGAAGCTGTTGCTAGCATAAGGTCATGCTTAGGAAATTAAACCCTCAATAAGATTACTCAGGCCTGGCAGCCTGTTCCCAGGCTAGTTAGTCTTGAAATTGAAAAAAGAAATAGCTCACTCTTCTAAAATGACATTACACATCACTTTGAAATATGTCCTATAGGCCAGCTCTGATATCTCTGGTCTTTCTGGATATTTTTGAAAGAGAACCTTTTGTTTTAAAGAATGTTAAAATAAAAAATATTGCTTTACTCTAAAAAGCTCCTCTGACACCTAGTGCTTAGGAAACTACCTGCTTAAAAAGAAATGACAGCAGAGGTAAGAATTGGTCCAGTTCCCATCTAATTGATTTCTGTCACGGTGATGTGATAACCTCAGAAACCATGAGGGTTATTTAAATGAGAGGTGTATTGGGCTCTTAAAGTTCATTTAGTTTCTGCTGTTTTTATGATCTTTTCATTTTTTTTAAAGATTTATTTATTTATTTGGAAGGTAGAGCTACAGAGAGTCAAGCAGAGAGAGAGAAAGAGAGAGGTCTTCCATCCACCAGTTCACTCCCTAGATAGCCACAATGGCCGGAGCTGCACCGACCTGAAGACAGTAGCCAGGAACTTCTTCTGGGTCTCCCACACGGGTACAGGGGCTCAAGCACTTGGTCCATCTTCCACTGCTTTCCTAGGCCATGCAGAGAGCCAGATTGGAAGTGGAACAACTGGGACTAGAACTGGCACCCACATGGGATGCTGGCACTGCAGGCAGTAGCTTTATCCATTACGCCACAATCCTGTCCCCCATGATCATTTTCGTGATTGTGTTAAAGTGACAGTGATAAGATACTTTGTGGTTGTGCAGATGTCACTGGGAAGATCTGTCCAGTTTGAAAACATGTTTTTGGCCCCTCTGCTCACAGTAGTGGGTTTTGGATTTCAGTTTGGACAACATGAGCCGAGACTATTGTTCATAGCTGCCTGGCAGGAATGGCCATCTGACTCTGAGTTCAAGGTCAAAGCCCTTCTCTGAGAATGAGGAATCAAAGCAAAAAGGTGTCTTCTACAAGTACACCTCCCCCCCCACCCCCACCCCCACCCCAGACACACAGAGCCAGTGCTCAGTCCCCAGGTGTGAAGCTGGTGGCTGTGAGCAGGCCTCTTTCCCTCTGTCATAAAGGTTGATCATGAGACAGTGAAGGAGACATTCAAGAAAGGAGAGTGAGAGAGAAGCAGAGGCAGGTGACGGGGAAGAGTGTTCGGTGGTCTCCTCCTGGTCTCCAGCTCCTCAGTGTAGTCCCTTCTGGAGCATGGCTGCACATACCCAGGTAATTTTAAGCAGCCCAGCATTTTACACTGCAAGCCCTTATCATACTCCAGTTATGTTATAGGCGGTCCCAGCCTTTCCCCCAAGAAAAGCACCCCAGGAGAATCCTCTTTGCCCAGTACCAAGAAGGCTACCAATCTGACAACATTGGGTAATGAGACCTTGGGAGGAATTCCACCTGTTTCACACCCAGCAAACCCTTTGTCCAGAACAGGGCGGGATGAAGGAGAAACAGCCAGAAGTAGTGGACCCCACACCCTTGTGAACCCCAGTCTGAATGTGGACTGGGCACTCCCAGATTCACCTGAAGAGCTGCCCATGTGTTCTGATGGGTGCCATACTGCATTAAATCCTGCCTTGCATACCGCTACTCTGTTTCACATCTGAAATTCTTTCTTTATGGACTACACGCACCTGTGTTCCAGCCACCTCCACTGATGTTGCGGTCTCTCTGCACTGTCCCCTGCTTTCTTCCTCCCCTTCCTCGCCTTCACTTGCTGAGTCCCACTGTGTTTTACTACTCATGGCCAACAGGATTCTAACATTTTCAGCCATAATTACAAAAAACAGAAACGTGCCCTCCTTGGGTTGGAAAGTAAAATCTCAGGTTTAGGGGTCTTGTGGTGACATCTGTGCTATGTGCTACTAATTCAGTAACTCCCTTACTCTCTCACCCCATGTCCCAGGACAGCCTGAGGATCTAGCTGCGTCAGAGGCAGTCACACCCTGTCACAGAATAGGTGTGTAACTGGTGACCATTGGCCTGTCTCTATCAGGGATACACCCCAAAATATTCGTAGCAATTTTTTTCTGTATATTGACATGCACACACGTGAGGACATAGTACAAAGATACTTGGTACAGCAAACTATCATACAATATCACAGTTGGATGAATCATGCCAATCCATAGAATTGGAATGCTGTGATGCTATAGAAAAGAATGAGTAAGGTCTTTGTGTATGAAAAGAGCTCTAAGATATAATGGTGAGATCAGCCAGGGCAGAACAGTGTGCTCTGTAGACTAGAATTTGGGGACTAAAACCACTCTTCAAATTTGCTTGTGTATATGTTGGAAAAACTCTGGAAAGAGAAACAATACATTCTTACTAGTACTTTACTTGTGTGTAGGAAGGTGTATGTGGCAGGAGTGGTGGTGGGATGAGCCACTTAGATAGCAGGTAGGGGTAGGGAAGAGGCTTTTAAACTATATACTTCTTTTTTTTTTTAAAAAAAAGATTATTTATTTGAAAGTCAGAGTTACATAGAGAGAGGCAGAAAGAGAGGGAAAGAAGTCTTCTATCTGATGGTTCACTCCCCAACTGGCCGCAACAGCCAGAGCTGTGCCCATCCGAGGCCAGGAGCCAGGAGATTCTTCCGGGTCTCTCACATGGATGCAGGGGCCCAAGAACTTGGGCCATCTTCTACTGCCTTCCCAGGCTACAGCAGAGAGCTGGATTGGAAGAGGAGCAACCGGGTCTCAAACTAGCACCCATATGGGATGCTGGCGCTTCAGGTTAAGATGTTAACCCGCTGTGCCACAGCACCGGCCCCTAACCATATACTTCTTAAGAGGTATGTCAGTGCATGCACCATGTACTGGTGATTATTTAAGAAAGGAGGAGAGAGAATGCAGAGAGGGAGACAGAGAGGCGGATAGGGAGAGAGATAGGGAGAGAGGGAAGAAAATGTGGGAGGAGAGAATCAATGGCTATCATTGGAGGTGATATATTTGTTTCATCAGATTTTTTTTTTTAATTTGGAGAGGCAGAGAGACAGAGACAGAACGGGTTTCCATCTGTCAGCCCATTCTGCAGATACCCACAAATGGCCGGGCTGGACTGGGTCCAAGGCCTGGTGCTGGGAGCTCCATCCAGGTCTCCCACATGGCTGGCAAGGACCCAACTACTGGAGCCGTCACTGCGGCTTCCAGGGTCTGCACCAGCAGGAGGCTGGAACTGCTAGTAGAGTTGGGTGTCAAGCCCAGGCACTCTGATATGGGACGTGGGCATCTGAACTACTAGACCAAGCATCTGCCCTCACCAGGCTCTTGATTGGTTATTCTGAGAAAAGAAAATATTTGGCCAGCACCGCGGCTCAACAGGCTAATCCTCTGCCTTGTGGCTCCGGCACACGGGGTTCTAGTCCCGGTTGGGGCGCCGGATTCTGTCCTGGTTGCCCCTCTTCCAGGCCAGCTCTCTGCTATGGTCTGGGAGTACAGTGGAGGATGGCCCAAGTGCTTGGGCCCTGCACCCCGTGGGAGACCAGGAGAAGCACCTGGCTCCTGCCATCAGATCATCGTGGTGCGCCGGCCGCAGCACGCCGGCCGCGGCAGCCATTGGAGGGTGAACCAACGGCAAAAGGAAGACCTTTCTCTCTGTCTCTCTCTCTCACTGTCCACTCTGCCTGTCAAAAAAAAAAAAAGGAAAAGAAATATTTGAAACTTTCCCCACGTGCAGTCAGTAAATGAGAGAAACGCTGGAGCGAGCCACCAGGCATGGCTGTGGCCACAGCACTGGGTCCGCTGCTTCCTCCATCACGCACTGATCCTCTGAGTGGCAGGAACTGGGCAGCGTGTGGATCTCCACCATCTACAGCTGTGCCCACTACGGCCTTGTCATTGAAGGGAGAGGGGAATCAAAAACTCCATGCAGCATTGCAGGAATGAGATCAGACATCCCTTCTCTGGGGGTTAGTCTGTTACTATTCCACAGTGAAGAGTGGGCTGAGACTATCACTGTGTCTGAGAGAGGAACAGTGACTCAAAGGCATCTGAGGTATAGGACACATCTGTGGCTGTTTTCCTTGAAATTGATTTTCTTAGGTGGGAGAATTCCTCAGCCTTTTCCCCAGAAACAGGGCTTGAAGCAAACAACTCATGTGTTTACTTGGTAGCACTTAACAGATAAAATCCAGACACCCAGTCAAATTTGAATTCTTGAGGATTTGTGCGTTAGAATACATACTGCAGTTATCAACGTTTTGTTAAATCTGGAAACCCCAGCCCCAGGGACTGGCTTGCAAGAGTGGGTGCTCTGGCCCCCACAGTCGAAGCCACAGTGAGAAGCCCCATTTGTCCCCATCACCCCAAACTCTATTCCATGATGCTGGTTCCAAGCATGGCAGCCATTTTGACTGCTCAGCTGCTGCTGATCCTAACAAATGAACACCATCTGGAGCTAGGTGACTGCTCAGGGCCCACAGATACAACCCCAGAGCTCCCTTCTCTCTGGGCAGTTGAAGATACTGTCTTGCATCAGAAGGACATTTGTTTGTGTTTCTAACATGGGATATGGATTTGTGCTGGTTTCCCAAAGCTCACCCTGTCTGCGCACTCTGATGACTTAAAAATACAGAATGACAGTGGATTAAGTTGAGCCAAACAAACAAACAAACAAAGCCACAACTCCCTCCTAATAACCAGAACAAGGTTCAAGACAGCCCTCCCAGGTGTTGATACCTGGTGAGCCATGAAAGTGGCTCTTCCTTGAGCACGGAGTTGGAATGACGAGGAACTATGTCTTATGGCTGCTTCATCTACAGGTGTGTGCATGTGGGGGGTGGGGCAGGTGTGATGTGAACACATCGTCCCCCACCAGCCACTGTAGACACCAGCTTTCTGGGTGTGAGGTGGCCTACCCAGGGGATATTTGTGACTCTGCTCAGATAATGGGAATGAGTCTGTCCACAGGAATCGACCAACCCTTAACCTGCCCTACACTGCCTGAAGGTATTGGCCAGTGCTCTGCTTTCTTTCTTTGTGGACAAGGAACACTTACACACTTGGAAAGGCTGTTTGGATAGGATACCCTTGAGTTACATGGAGTCCACAGGTACAGCCAGTCTATGACAACAACATATCCAACCAATGGCAGAATGAGATCCTTGCTACCCTGCCTCCCAGGGACAGAGGAGACATGCACACCCCATGGTGGGTCCCTTTTCTTATAGCCTTGGTCTCCCAGGTCTGCCTTGGTCTACTCTGGAAGTCGACAGTCTGCTTTTCTTCAGAATGGTCTCTCGGGTTAGAGGCACCGATCCTGAACAGGATTTGCCTTTCTGGGAAAGGCGGACTCATGGAAGAACAATTAAAGACCACAGCTGTGCCGGAATCCATCCCACAGAGACAAAGAATTAGCTCCTCCTGAAGCTGCCGCGTACCAAATGAAGACCAAAGCCACCCAGGCAACACTGAGCCTAGAGGAGCCACGAGTATGATTCAGAGCAGCTGAGTTCCCTGTGCACCGTGTTGGTGGAAACCTGGACGTGTTACACCACAGGAACCGATTTCAAAGCGCTGAGAACCTGTGAGGTTTGGAGGGCAAATTCACAATTGCTTGCAAACCAGCAGCAGGCACAGCAAGCAACGTTTTATGTTTATGGCAGGTTTTCTTTTTTGTCTATTGAGCTGGGAGAAACTCAGATCTGAAGCTGTTTGAACCCTTATTTTCCCTTCAGCTAGATATAAACCTAAAGAGATCTGGAATGTTTGCTGAATTCCAGTGGGAACTGAGCCCTCCAACTATTATTATTATTGTTATTATTACTAGTGTGCTTTGTTAATATATTTCAGTGGAATTAGCAGATGGAATTCATTCTCTCTCTTTCTCTCCCTCTCTCTGGCTCTCAATTTTTAAAAAAATAAAATTGAGAAAATGGAATTGAGAGGTAGGTTTATTTTGGTGCAAAAAATTTTTGAAATCCATGCACATAAGAGGGTCTTCCCAAAGATCATACAAAAATGTGTATTATGAAAAAAAAAAGTGTAGATCTCAAAATTTTTTTTGTGCCAAAAATAAATGTATCTATTTTTTTCCATAAACTTTCAAAAGCACCCTCATATTTAAAAGCTAAAGTGACCAGACATCCAACTTCAGGGCTGTTCCAGGTTTTTCATGATCTAGCCAAGGAGAGACAGAGTCCAGGAAAAGTCCAGGAAAGGCCAAAATTTCTGAAAGTGTCCATGGATAAACAAGTGCAAAGTCTCTGGGCTACTTGCCACAGTGAAACTGGCCTGATGAAAGTGCCTTGTGAATCATGGTCAGGTAGGCTGACAGGCTTGGGTGCTGGCCCCCGAGGCTGCGCTGGGGCCCGTGCAGCTGGGCAAATGCTCCTTGGCTGCACAGAGTAGCAGAAGCCAACGGGCATCTCCCGAGGAACAGTTTTGGAAATGGTATTGCCATTGTCAGGCACGTGACTGAGTTTGTGGGGAGGGGACAGGAAGGAGAGGACCAACACCCCTCAAGCCCCTCCGCTCCAGAATGCTTCCCAACTCTCCCAGTGCCTCTCCCCTCTCCTGCTTCACCCCTTCCCTCCTTACAGGCTCACCAGGAGTTACGGCTGAATGGAGGAGGGTGGAGATCAGGCTTCCTCCATTGCTCTCTGCAGACCACCTGAGCAGAGTCACTGGACACGCTAATTTAAAAATCTCATCTCGAGACTGCCCTAGACCTGCCTAGCGAGGGTCTAGGGGTGAGTTCTGGGAACCACAGTGTTCGCGACACTCCCAGGTGACTCCTATGTGTAGCTCCTTTGAGAACCACAGATAAAAGGGGAGGGGCCTTTGATCAACCGCTGGAGGTCTTGGGGAAGTACTTGTTACCTCTCAGCCTCATGTCCCCTTCTGTAGAAGCAGAATGCCATTTGATATGAGTTTTTTTTTTTCCTCTTTGATGGTTGAGACAAGAAATATGACAAATCTGGCAAACACAGAATTCTTGAAATATTTGGTACACAGTTTCCTAGAGCATTAGAAAAGGGATGGTGAGCTAGCACATGTTGGTGGAATTCGAGTTGCTTTACTATGCTCCAGGGCCTTATAATCTCAGGAGTGGGAGATGGGAGATTATGGGGAAGACTAGGGGCTAAAGAGTCACTTGCAGAAAAGTAGATGCTGGCTAGTATGCCAGGCAACAAATAGATGTAGCTGAGAGCTTTTGGGGAAGGTGATGTCTTCCACAGATGTGGTCCTCAGCAGGGATTCCTGCCCCAAGTCACTGCTTCGCATCCAGAGTGATTCCCTCTCCCAGGGACAGTTGGCAATGTTTTGAGCCATTGTGATGAGGGTGGGGGATGGGAGGTGTTCCTGGCATGGAGTGGGCAAAGCCTCCCACAGAGCATAGGGAGGTATCTCCCACAGCAGAGAAGGATACCACCAAAAACTGAGAGTTGTGTGGAGGTTGAGAAGCCCTGCTCCGAGTTAACAGATAAGCCTTTCTTGCCAGTGACAGAAGGAGGCGCAAGACCAGCAAGGGACAGTCTCCTGTTGCTGTTTATTACAAAGCTCCACAGCAACAGTGGGCCCCAGCATCCTGCAGGTTGTGCATCACCATCCACCACTTCCTAGGCCCCCTGTCTAGTGTTGCCAGTTTCCTGTTGGATCTCACAATGAAACGTCAAGACGAGCATTCCTAGAGCACTGGGAAAACAGAAAGTGTTGCTCTGTACTAGGAAGGAAGGAAGAGCTTTGCTTATCGACATGGTCTTGCTTTTTAACCAAGATGATAGAGCTGTGAGAGGGGGCTAGGAGGTTGTGTGCTCCAGCAGGGCTGTCACCCTGAGAAGCCGATCTCGATGCATGAAAGGAACTTAGAGGTATGCCATGAAGGCACTCAGCACCTGGGGTGGGATCCAAGTGGCCACTGATTTATGATAACCCTTTGCTAGTATGTTGTTTCCCTTAGCCCTTGGCTTCATTGTGTGGACCCCTCCTGATGCCTCCAGTTTAGTGTCTTGGCTCATCAGCTCTCTGGCTCTTCTCCTTCCACTTTGATCTCATTGTCTCTGCCTGGCTCCTCTTTCCTGGCTTGGTTTGCACTCTTGGGCTTTACTCTGACAACAACTTCTTGGCTGCCCTGGCTTTCTACAGCACACTCTCCCCTGGGAGCAGGTGTTCCTGCTCAGTGTTCTTTTTTTTTTTTTCTCAGTTTGCTACCAAATGCCCCCAGCATAGCTTTACTATTTTCATGCATGCTGTCATTTCCTGGGAGGGCCAGCTCCGTAGGAACACATGTGCAGAGGACCTTCCTGTGGGCTTAATACTTTGCTGCCACCATATTAAAATCCAGTTGAACCTGAATTTTGTAAGTGAATTCTGAAGGGGCAGTACAGTGAGAGCAAGAACAGAGGAGACACGATCGGTATATGTGCCTGTCCTTTCTTGCTACCCCATTGGCATAGAGTACCTGCTGTGAGTACAGAATTCAGTGTGTCCACCACGTGTGGGGGTGCACAGGGAGTCAAAGTGAATGCGAGTATGTGTTGTCCAGCATTGAGCAAGCTGGGGAGGGGGAGGAATGCTGGCAGTTCCAGGAGGCCATGCTCCCCATTCCAAAACTCAAACTTACTTCAAACACACCAAAGGCAATGATATTCTGGAAAACACAATGGCCAAGCATCTTGACCGTGTCCTTTCTTAATCATGTTTCTTCCCTGTATCTGCCAATGACACAGGCTGAAAATGAATAGGAAAACGAAAAAAGCCAAGGCAACCCCTAGTTCCTTCCCTTTCAATTCTTCCTTATCCGTCAGTGAGCTAAGCATAGAGTGTCCAAGTAGAATATGCAGATATCTAGGAGCGAAATAAAAGCAATTGAATTCATTTTGTGAAGCATTTTCACTGTTCTGGTAAGAATACAAATCATGTAATTTGGGCTACTTAGCATATGAGTTAAATGCTCTTGTATTTGCATTGAAAGCTGGAATTGTAGAACAGAGATGAATAGTAAGATCATACCAATAATTTTACATTTTCATTTTCATTTCCTTAGAGTGGCATTAAATAGCAAATAATAATAATTTTTAAATCACATGATAAGTCAAGAGAGACTGCAGAAAAAAAGGAAGAAGCTTTTTAATATCTTTGCTAGTGTGTGTTTTCCTGCTCTTTGAGAAAAGCAACCACATTTTCCTTTTGTATGGGCGCTGCCCATATGCATCGACTTCCTTCAGCCTGAACCTGTGTCTTTGCAGGCAGCCTGTCCTGGTGCTATAGGAGTCCACATTGCCTGTGTGCGAGAAAGCAGGAGGGACCTGGAGCCAAATACTCCCTGGGAGCAGCACTGAACCAGCGCCTGAGATTTGGAGGCATAAATCTTCCAGTGCCTGTGGGACTCACCAGGCACCCTTGGCATGTGGTCTGTAATGAGTCCAAACTCCCCAACTGGATTACCCAAAGCCACCATTATGTGACTTTGCTTGGTGGGGCACCTTTGCTTGTTCTTGACCTTCCTGGTGCTGCTTCCTCTACCCTTGCCTGTGTTTGCTGGGGACATTTTCTAAACAATCACATCACCTAGCCTAAAGTGCCATGTCTGTGTCTCCAGAAGTTTAGGCCTCAGGCAGTTGAATCCTTTGAGTGGTGCTGTGGATGCACTCACCTGTTTTACTAAGTTCCGTGACCCAGGGCCATTGCTTATATGAGGAGTCAATTATAGATGAAGGTCAGGTTCATAGGGAGAAAATCCGATACTATGAGAATTCTCAAGGCAGTCATCTATAAACACTGGACTTTAAGATTTATATGAAACTTTCTGCTACGATTTGAACAAGATTTGACTATTAAACTCATGCTGACATTTAAGTCATGTAATTTAACAGAGTGGAAACTTAATCCCATTATGGTATTTAGGAGGTGGGCCTGGTGGGAGGTCTGTAGGTCACTGGGGTCATCCCCTTGAAAGAAAATTGATTATAAAAGGTTGGTTGGTTATAAAAGCTGAATTGGGCCCTAGCTACTCTCTCTGCTTCCTGGCTCATCAAAGGGTTCTTCCTCTGCAAGTGCTTGCCATACCCATCTGCTGCCCTCATCAAAGGCCTAAGCAACCCCGCAGACCTTAGACTTGCATCTCCAGAACTGTGAGCCAAGTAAGCATCTGCTCCCTTCGTAAGCAGCTTGTCCCAGGTGCATCATGGTAGTCATGAAAAGCCACCCCTCTTGATACACGCTTCTTCCCATGAGTCAGGAGGAATTGGAGAGCTGCTGCAAATGCCTGGCAGATGTAGGTTAATCCTCAAATACTTTTGGCAGATTTGGGTTGATTCTCAAATGGACAAAGGCCAGATGGCTGAGAGCTCAGGAGAACGTTCTCTGTTTACCTAACAAGCCTCCTGGTTTCAGTGTCCCCAGCTTTGCTCACCTTGGTGGGGGAAAGGGAAATAAAACTTGTACACAGTAGAGTTAGCTTTACCTTTCAGAATCAGTTGTCACCTGCTCTATAATGTCTGTGCTGGAACAAACCAAAGTTGTATCATCTTTTTCTACTCACTGAAGTAAATAGTTCTTCAACTTGAGTTATCTTGGAATGCCTTTTCACATTGTTCCCTGGGGAATATTATTGAAGTTTTCTTTATTTGAAAGGCAGAGAGACAGAGTTAGAGGGAGAGGGAGAGTTAGAGGGAGAGGGAGAGGGAGAGGGAGAGGGAGAGGGAGAGGGAGAGGGAGAGGGAGAGGGAGAGAGAGAGGGAGAGGGAGAGGGAGAGGGAGAGGAGAGAGAGAAAGAAATCTTCTGTTTGCTTGTTCACTCCCTAGATCCTGCAACAGTCAGGGCTAGACTAGTCCAAAGCCAGGAGATCAGAACTGAATCTAGGTCTTCCCTGTGGGTGGCAGGAACCCAAGTGCTTGACTCCCAGGTTGTGCATTAGCAAGAAGCTGAGTTGGAAGTGGGACTCAAACAGGCACTCTGATGCGGGACGTGGGCATCCCAAGCAGTGTGTTAACTGCTGCATCACAATGCATGTCCCCACCTGGAGAATGTTTATCCATTTTCAGCACTCACTCAGAGGCCAGCTGCCTCAAGAAGTCCATCCAAAGATGGGCTCCCTTTCCCTTCCCACATAAGACGCCCACGCCCATGTCCATATTTACGTGCTTATTTGCCATTTCACACTCGGACTGTAATTTCATCAAGTCAGAATTTTGTCTTTAAACATTAAAAACTATATTTTCATTTTATTTGGAAGGAAGAGAGAAACAGAGAGATGGAGACGGAGATCTTCCATCAGCTGGTTCATCCCCCAATACCTGAAACTGCTGGGACTGGGCTGGCCACCGCCAGGAGCCCAGAACTCATTCCAGGTGTTCCACCTTGGCAGCAGGGACCGAACCCCCTGAGCCCCACTGCTGCGTGCTGGGGTGCACCTTACAGCAAGGTGGAACTCAAGCCGAGCTGGGACTTGCACCTAGGCACCCAGTGTGGAATGTGGGCATCCCAAGTGGTGTCTTAAGCTCTGTGCCACAAGCCTGTTCCTCATTGTTGAAGTTCCACTGCCTTGGCAGTAGATGCCATATCTCGAAGTATTCGAGTAAATACTGACCGTGGTGCCTGAGATGAACCAGGCAGCGTACTGAGCACTTCCCACCTGTTGTCTTGCCTCTTCCCTGCAGCTCAGTAGGATCTATGAAGTGGGTACTTGCGCCTTCATTTTATAATTGGGTTAACTGAGGCTAAGGGAGCTTGAATAACTTGCCTGAGATCACACAGCTTCTCTACCAGGTTGCTGGCACCAGAACCTGTGTCACTACCTATGGAGTGAGTGAAGTGGTGCATAGGTATTTCCCAGGTGCCAGGAAGAGTGCTCATTAGAAAGACCAGTCTGTACAACAACCTTTCATTTAAGTTCCACATAGTCAAAAGGAGTCATTTTTCTCTCTCAGTGCTGTGTGTAACCAGTGTTCACTTTAACACGTTGCTCCCTAGTCCCCTGGACTTTGTTTTCAGGTCAGATGATGCAGGTATTGAGCTCTGGTGAAAATTAAAAGCAATACAGAGACCAAGGCCAGCTGCAGAGCCCTGGTCCACCCAGCTCACAATGACAGCCTGCTAAGGGACTCCACCAAAATTGCGTGTGTGTTTATGGTGTGTAAGAAATTCTTGAGGGTGGTATTGATATGCCAATTAAGAACACTGCTATGTTTAGCCCCATAGGGCAGAGAAGGAAAAGGGTTTCTGTGTTGTTATGGGAAACCCTTTCTTTCTCATGCTTCACTTTTATTGTTCACAGAGGAGCCTATCAACACCATACTTGAGTCATCTGGATATTGTGGACTTTCATAGCCTAATGGGCAGTGTGGTACATTGTATTTCTTTTCAACCCAGTGTGGATTCCTTAAAAAAAAAGAGTCATAAAAAATTCACCAGCTTCTCTGCTGTCCTCTTATCCTGGCCCTTGTCCCTGGGAACACAGGAGCACCTGAGGGCTCTCAGGCCTGATGAAGGCTGTCAGCTTGCCTGGGACCCAGCTGACCCTGCTTCTGCCTCCACTGGGCAGTGAAAGGGCCCATGGTTCAGGCAGTCTGTATCTGGACTTGTCCTGGGCAGCCAACCAAACTTGGAGGGTGACCACCTTGCAAAAACAAGAGATGGAATCAGATAGGAGGAATAGTTTTGAGAACCACAAATGAGAGGAGAAGAGGCAGATTTATGTCGTGGGAAAGGGGATGAGTTAGCAGTTATGAGACTTGAGTTTTAAATGGAGTGACCATATAATTTATTATCAAAACCAGAACTCTTGAGAGTGACAAGGATCACAGTTGGTAATTACTCTGGGACAACAGGCATCAATTGGGACTGTCCTGGTATGGCATAGTCACCATATGACTAGGACACTAAACACCAGGACACTAAATGACTGATCTTCATCAGGTCATTTAGTGTGGAGGGCCTCAGCTTTTTATTTATTTATTTTTTTCAAAGATGTATTCATTTCATTGAAGTGCAGAATTACAAAGACAGAAAGAGGGACAGAGACGGAGAGAGAGCAAGCAAGCAAGTGAGCTTCCATTTGGTGGTTCACCTCCCAGGTGGCTACAATGGCCAGGGCTGGGCCAGCTCAGAGCCAGGAGCCAGGATCTTCGAATGGGTCTTCCACATGAGTGAAAGGCCCCAAGGACTTGAGCCATCTTCTGCTGCTTTCCCAGGACATTAGCAGGGAACTGTGTTGGTAGTGCAGTCAGGACATGAACCAGCACCCATGTGGGATGTTTGTAATGCAGGCTGTGGCTTAGCCCACTGCTCCACAGTGCCACCACGTCAACTTCTTTTGAAGAAAGAAATAATTGCATTATAATTTCCTCAGCCATTTTACAATTAATGATTTTTTTCCTGATTTCTCCCCACAGTCCCATCTTTTCAAAATGATCATGTCAAGTAATACTGAATGATAAGCACTGAGTAGAAAGTTCAATCAGAGCTTTTTGTCTGCATGAAATAACCAGTTACTGTGTCATGTTAATATTGTTTTAGAGGGGAAAAACAAAAAACCTTGACCTTTCAATAAACCTGTGAGTCTTATTTAAAGTAAATTTAAGAGTTCTGATACCATTTTTGAAAATGCTAATAGCTTTGGATTCCCTCCAATATTTTCACAATCCATAGATCCCTGAGTCTGGAGGTTGAAAATCGCTTGATTGGGTGACCTATTAGCTCATATCCCAGTCCTATCCCTCTCTGATAACCTGATGGTGTTAGTGCCTGAACTATGAAACAGACGGAAGCTGCTGACTGTCAGCATGGATCTAGGGAGAAACCTGTATAAAGGTGTTAGATGGGAGGGCGTCCTCTCACCGCAGGGCATCTGGACAAAGATTCTTCAGAGGGAAAAGAGGGTGTTTTACCCAGAGCAAATTTCCTGCTGATTTAAAGGCTTCTTGCTAAACACCTGGGAGAATTCTTAGGGTGCACCCGCAACATTAGGAGGTGCGTGGGGAGCAGTGTGGCCGTCATCCTTATTTCTTCTCTTGCACCCATATGAACTCACTCTAGGAGAAGGGATGGGCAGTCAGAATGCCTCCCCAAAGAAGTGCTAGCGGATCCCAGACCTGGGGGCTGCAGGATCAGAGAGCAAAACAAAGGGAGGCCAGGCCTGCTGCCTAAACACTGCCATAGATGGTACCGGTATTGGAGTTTCTTAGGCATCATGGTCTTGATGGGAGCAGTGCTGGCCACTCCGTGGTGCTGGGAAATGCACGTGTTGATGGGAAGATGGTTGTGACAGTGGCTGGAGGTGGACATTCCTAGCATTTCCTGACCAGCAGTAGGACATGCTCAGGGCCCTGCTATGAGCTGGAGACTTTCTCTTAACAAGTGAGCCCACCCAGAATGCCGGAAGCATCTCCCCTGAGACACACTTAATACCGGAATGGACTTTTCATTCTTGCTTGTGAATAATAATTTGGTCCATACAATGAGGGGGTCTGAATCGTAGTGGACAATTCCTGTGGTGCCAGACCTGGATAAAAGGAGAGAGTGCGGTCATCTCGGGGTACCTGGACCTCACCCCAACGCACCCCGGGCTAAGGTAGATGCAGTGTTTTGTGGTTGGCTTCTCTTGTCTGTCAACTTTGACAGAACTGTTGCGTCATTGTCTCCATCTCCTTGTGAGGTCATCAGCAGCACCCCTCAAAGCAGAACGACCTGAGCTAACGCTGAAATGCAGGCCTGCAGCTGCCAGGGCAGTCCTTCAGTGTAAACTTGGACTTCTCCCGAGTTCAGTTCCATTCACTTCGGCTAGAAGCGTGTGCTGAATAAACTTTTCAGCAGCCTTCCCATGGAGTGGTTGGCTCAGCTCTGCCGTGAATTAGTGGCCCCAAGGGGGGCAGGCCAGGAACTCCCCCTCTGTGAGGTTCCTCCCACAAAGACAGAGGTCACCGGCGACTCACTCAGGAGGTGGTGACCATAAATATTGCAGAATTCCATTTCCTTAAAATGTGAAGTAATGAAAAGCATTTGCTTCTTTGAGCCTTTGCAGTCCTCCACTTTTTGGATACAACCCCCAGTGCCTTGCCTCAGCATTCCATTGCGAGGGACAAGCATGATGTCATGTTGCAAAGGAATGCACACCACATGGTGTTCCCTGGGTCAGAGGGAAGTGCTGAGCTCTCAAGAGGGCCCTAAGACAAGTACATGAATATGGCTAGCGCATGTCAAAGACCTGTGCAAGGACAAACATCTTTATGACCTGGGTCCTGGGAAGAAAGACCCAAGGCTGGGAGTAGAATTTACAGCTGGCAAGCTGCTGATGAGACAGGCATGGCCATTTAGTGCCTGAATGGCCACTTTGGGAACAGGGAGCTTAGCACACCAGGCTGACAATCTCAGAGTGAAGCCAGGGAGCAACCTCTTCACCTTGGCTGGAATAAGTGAACGCACCCCACTGCGTGCCCCTTGGGCCTTTGCTCTGCCTTTCTCTGGATTTACAACATTTCCTGCAGTTCTTTAGGATTTCGACACACATAACAATTTAGCATCAGGGGAATCCTCAAGTCAGGAGAAGAATAGCCTTCTTGGTTATAAAAGTCACTCTGAAATTCTTCTCATCTGTGATGTCTCAAGAGCAAACATGTACCTGCACTGCCCCGCAGTACCTCCTCACTCCACGCTTACATTCCTCCTGAACTGAGCCTGTGCACAGGCATGCTTACAGGTGTACTTCCTGACCCCCACGCATCAGCTAGCTTTAGTGCAGAGGTGCTCAGCTGGGAGACATTTCATCCCTGGGGACATTTGTCAATGTCTGCAGACACTTTCTTTAACATTTTTTTTTTTTTGGGCAGGCAGAGTTAGAGAGAGAGAGAGACAAAGAGAAAGGTCTTCCTTTCTGTTGGTTCACCCTCCCAAATGGCCGCTATGGCTGGCGCACTGCACCAATCCGAAGCCAGGAGCCAGGTGCTTCCTCCTGGTCTCCCATGCAGGTGCAGGGCCCAAGCACTTGGGCCATCCTCCACTGCCTTCCCGGGCCACAGCAGAGAGCTGGACTGGAAGAGGAACAAGCAGGACAGAACTGTTGCCCCAACCAGGACTAGAACCCGGAGTGCCGGTGCCGCAGGCAGAGGATTAGCCTAGTGAGCCGTGGCGCCGGCCTAACATTTTACTTATTTGAGAGGTAGAGAAACCAGGGAAGGCTGGAGAAGGAGAGCTTCCATCACTTGGTCATTCCCTAAATACCCACAGTGGGTAGGACAAGGCCAAGGTTGACACCAGGAGCTGCAGAAGCAATCCAAGTCCCCCCATGTGTGGCAGGAGCCCAATCACTCAAGCTATCCCCGCTGCCTCCCAGGGTGCACATTATTAGGAAGCAGGAGTCAGGAGCTGAAGCCGAGGATGGAACCCAGGTACTCTGATATGGGTGTAGGCATCTTAACTGCCAGACCAAACACCTGCTCCTCTACACATTGCTGAGTGTTGCTGGGTGGGGAGGGCTGTCAGCCAGCATCTAGGGGATAGAGGGCAGTGATGTGTCTCCATATCTTATAATGCACGACACAGCCTTCCATAACAAAGGATCCAGTCCAAAATGCCCACAGCGTCAAGGCTGAGAAACCATGTGCTGGAAGCTGGGACAGGCCTGGCTCTGCAGAGGTCCCCAGAAGATAACTGTTTAAACGGGCACTGTCCAGTAGAGCTTTCTGCGATCCATGAAATGTTCTATCCATGCTGTCAATATGATAACCGGCACACCTGTGGTGACTGAGCACTTCAAATGTGGCCACTGTGACAGCTGGTAACTACCGTATCATACAGCGCAAATCCATATGATGGGAGATCAGAAGCACTGAGATAGCCTGCCTCTGGTTGTTTCTCCCGCACTGATTTATGATTGAAACTCCACAGTTAGACATTTCTTCTCTAGCTAAGATTTTGACCCATATTTATATAACATTACCCCAGGGAGGTAGGTGACCTTTAACTTACAAAGAACTGATGCTGATTTAACGTGACTAATGGATCTGAAATGGATCGGAAGTGGAAGAGGGAACACTATGAGATTGAGCATGGGGTGGACTTGGGGAGGGGGATCCAGAAAAAACGAAGAGGTAGAGACGTGATCTAGAGGACGCAAAGGCAACCCATGCTTGCTTTACTCATAAACTTCATGGAGAACAGAAGCCAAATACCCAGCCAGAGCCAGAGGGAAGAGGAGAAAACAAAGTGAGTTACAATGGCGAAGCTATTTCCTGCTTCCTCGCTCCCTACCTGTAGCTCATAGGCCGAGTCCCCAGGCAGAAAAATATCATGCTGCCCCACCCATAGGTAAACCCAGAGAAAGGCAGTACTACTGCAAAACACAAAATGCGTTTTCCATTTTCTATCGCTTGTAACATTCTGGATAGTCCAACAGAGCCTTATTCTGTTTCCTGCTGGTGCCCTGTACAAGGCAGTGCTCTGTGTTTAGCCCTGTTTTCGGGTCCAAGTATTGGGGCCTGTTTTCTCCATAACCCATTGCATACGCAGCCTCTTATGTACATTTTCATCGATGGGATATTGTGTAGATTCTGTAGTATAAAGATTTCTAAGGATGGACCCTGCTAACCTCACCAGGTACGCTCCATCTACCTACATTCCAGGAATGGAGGAAGAATTGCTGATCTACACCAAAGCCTCTGTCTTTCTGAATGTTTTGTAGGATTCAGACCTGGCAGTTGATTTTGGTGATTCCCCTGAAACACAGGAGACTGACCTGAAGGAGAAAGTCCTCCAGAACTATGATAGCACAGGGGGAAACTGTGATACAAGAGTGGCCAAAACAGATGCCGAATTTCTCCCCAGAAAGAAGCAAGCTGAGAGAGGAGTAGACTGAAAGAACAGATGGTTAGGAGTATTGACTGGTTCACAGATTGCTCTTTTGTCTGAACGTGGCAGGGTAATGGGGACAGGCAGGGGAAGGACGGTATATTCAGGACAGTGGAAAAGGAAGGGTACAGACGGTCCTACATTGAATGATGGTTTGACTTAAGAGTTTTCGGCTTGACGTTTGTGCAAAAGCAACGTGCGTTCAGTAGAAAGGACACTTGGAATTTTGAATCTGACCTATTCCAAGACCAGTGTTGTGCCATCTGCTCTCCCATGAAGCTGGTAACGCAGGGAACAGAGCTCCCTGGCGGCCCTGTGGTCGTGAGGGGGAAACCACTGATCCTCCGCAGTGCACTGTTGCTGAGCCAGGCTGCACGGAAGGCCAGGTGCGTTCTCGACTTAGGGTATGTTCAGATTACGATCGAGCAGTCAGGATGTAACCTCCTCGTAAGCTGAGGCACATTTGTCCTTAATACAAGAGTATTTTAGAGAGTTCACGGAAAAGTGTGAAAAAAAATGGCATGGATTTCAAAATGATGTTTTTGCACCAAAATGAACTTACTTTCCTTTGTCCACGAACTTCTCAAAACACCTTCATATAGTGTGGTGCTGGTGGTAGTAATGTTGGAATGGGGTTTATAAACCTTTTACCCTCATGCTAAAGGCAACAGAAAGAAAGAGCTCAAGAATCGGCTTAAATGTACAATGACCACTCCACATGGAATGGGATTAGCGTAGAAAGGTGCTCCATCTCCTTCCCCAGATGACCCCTGTGTTGTCTTCCAAAACAGAGCCCTGGGCCAGTGGCCACAAGGCGTTGGGTTTACTTCATTTGGCCACGGGAGAGCTTGCAATTTACTGCTATTCCACACGAAGCAGCTTTTGCATGTTGATGCTTAGGCTGAGAAACCCAATACCTGCGTAAGTAGAACGGGGATCTTTCCTGTGGGAGCAGCAAGCCCAGACGCATGGGTGGAGTGGGGGAGGGGACTGTAGTCCACATTGACTAATCGCTGTTTTTAAACTGAGCTGCTCTAAGTCTTTGAGTGCAATGGCTGATGATTGGGTCAACAAACATGAAAAGCTTTGTCACTGGCCCACGTTTGAACCAGAAGCAGCATGTCTTTCGTGAGCATTTAGGATGAAAGTTGTTAGATTATAAAAAAGAAAAGCTGCTGACGCTGGGCACCATTTGAGGGTCTTTTTTATGTGTGTTTTCCCGTAAGAGAAAAACAAAGGCAGTGAGATCTATGAACTCTCCTTGATCTTTTTTCAACTCGCGGTCGTTGCCTTCATGTTTCCATCACGTGAACGCTAGGGCCAGCATTCTAGTCCGACTTTTTTTTTTTTTTTTTTTTTTTGACAGGCAGAGTGGACAGTGAGAGAGAGAGACAGAGAGAAAGGTCTTCCTTTTGCCGTTGGTTCACCCTCCAATGGCCGCCGCGGCCGGCGCACCGCGTTCGTCCGATGGCAGGAGCCAGGTGCCAGGTGCTTTTCCTGGTCTCCCCATGGGGTGCAGGGCCCAAGCACCTGGGCCATCCTCCACTGCACTCCCGGGCCACAGCAGAGGGCTGGCCTGGAAGAGGGGCAACCGGGACAGAATCCGGTGCCCCGACCGGGACTAGAACCCGGTGTGCCGGCGCCGCAAGGCGGAGGATTAGCCTGTTGAGCCACGGCGCCGGCCATCTAGTCCGACTTTTAACTCTTAGCTTAAGAACACCCTGACTATAATGTGGAGCAGAAAATGATGATTGTTATAATTATTCAAGGAATAATTCATTGAGTACAAATTTGATTGTGTCATGCCCATTCTTTAAAATCCTCAAAATTGATTGGTGGCTCCCTGTACCTCCAGGATGAGGATTCTCCTTCATGGGACATCAACTCCCACCTCTGCCCCCAGCGCACTGGGCTATTTCCAGTCCTCCAAATGCTCCGGCTTCCTCATAGCAACATCCCCTGCACTTCAGTGTCAGATCGGCCTCCTCTGTGAAACCGTCCTCAACAACCCTCACATTAGTGCAGCTCCTTTGCACTGTTCACCTTTGCTGTAGCGCCCCTGGTGTCCCACCTAAATGAGCTCCCAACTGCCCCATGAGATCCCAGAGGCCAGAGGGCAGTGTGCTGTTGTGAGCATCCCTGCTTTCCATGGCCCAGCACCATGCCATGCCGGACACACAGATCATGGCAGGTAGATGCAAGCTTACTGACTGGCTGGATGAAGGGGAGTGGATCGAAGGAAGGGGAGTTTTTCTTCAAAGGCACACCCCATACTTTCTCTTTGGCAGCAGAAGTGCTGCATGGAAGCAGTTAATAGTTTCGTTGCAATAGCTCTGGCGATACACCGTCAGGCCCTGGGAGCTGCAGGGCTCTTGTACTTGGATTCAAGCCACCAGGGATTGAACATACTTTTTTTTTTTTTAAAGAAATTGCATCTGTATTGAACATATATGAACTTGCTTCCTTGTCGTATCCCCTATAAAATACAACAACTATTTATGTAGCATTTACTTTGTATTAGGTATTTTAGGTAAGCTAGAGATGATTTATAGTTAATAGAAAATGGGTCTTGGGAAAACATTATGGATTTCAAACATTTTGGTCCCCAAATCTTCTAATTCCCTTCTCTATGAACTTTTCAAAGTGCCTCATATACATGAGTGTGTGCGTGGGTTATATGTGAATATCTGCCATTTATATAAGGGGCCTGGGCAACCACAACTTGGGCATCCTGGGCAGGGGGAAAGGAGGGGATTGTTCTGGAACCAATCTCTATGGATATCCACTGAGGACTATATTCTAAACCCATGATTTTCCTTAAGAGAAATTATAGGGGCCAGTGCTGTGGCATAGCAGGTAGAACCACTGCCTGTAGTGCTGGCATCCCATGTGGGCGCCAGTTGCTTCACTTCCTATCCAGCTCCCTGCTAATGTGCTTGGGAAAGCAGTAAAAGATGGCCCAGTCCTTGGGCCCCTGGACCCATGTGGGAGTCTGGGAAGAAGCACCTGGGTGCTGGCTTCAGATTGGCTCAGCTCCAGCCATTGCAGCCATTTGGGAAGTGAACCAGTGGATATAAGACCCCTCTCTCCCTCTGCCTCTCTGTCTCTGAAACTCCTCTTTTCAAATAAATCAATAAATCTTTAAAAGAGAGAGAGAATATACGAACAGAAATGGTTCATGCAATTCAAGGAAGGAGACAAGGAAGAACTACGTTTCCTTTGAAAGGGTAACAAGTCAAAGCCAAATTATTTTACATTTTGCTCTGAGAATTGATATGTGAGCAAAAAAAAAAAAATGACTTAAATACCATGAGTTTCTTCCATGAAACTAAACGATGACATCTTTCAGTTTCCCATCCATCAAAGACGCTAGTTGTGTTTCTGAAGAGGCTCAGGATTGTAGGAGCGCTGCATTAGGCAATGGAAACTCACCCGAACCCAACAGGAAGAGCCTGGTTAATTAGTCAGTTTATTTCCCAACGTTGCCTTTTAATTTGGTAAGATGAATAAGCTCCATTATTCACCTCCGCTGGGCTTCTTGTGCCTTCCAGGTATGGATGCCTGTGCTGGAAAACACCCCTCCTCTGCTTTCCCTCTCCCTGTGGAAAGAATGAGGGAGCTGAGCATGAGCCCCGGGATGTGGGGGAGACAGCACGGAGTGGCAGGTGCACAGGCCTCCCAGCCTGGAGAGGTTTCTCCCCCTGGCAGAGAAGGCTGCCTGTACTCGCTTCTCTCTGAGATTGCTCATCAAGAGTGCTGGGGATTTCGGTGGCCTGCAGCTGTGTTTAGGAGTGCCTTTGCTTCATCTACCACATCCTTGGAGGATTTCAGGGCGGGCCGTTTTATCCACTTTAATGAGTACTCTGACAGTGTCAGAACGTGGGGCTGTGTCTGCCGGTTCTGAGCAGTGATGATTGAAGCTGTGGTGGAGGTTGACTGTAACACTTTTCAGTTCCTTTGGCCATGCCCTTTTCATAGATGAGTCTGCCAGTTCTAGTCCCAACAGGAAAACTTTAGAGACAAGGGCTTGGGTCCCAAAGTTTGGGTTTTTTTCCTTTCCATCTTTCTGTATCAGCTAATCAGTGCCTCCCAGTGCTGTTTGTAATCCATTAACAATTTCCAAGTGTGTCCCCTTGATTAGCTAAATAAATGTGGCACGTAAAAGTTTCTTAATAGGGAAAGATGTATCAAGTGCAGAAAGCTGGTTATGAAACACCTTGGGTAAATGACTAAATGGGGTACTTCAAAAAGTTCATGGGAAACAGACTTAAAAGATGTATTTTGGGGCAAAAATCTTTGAAATCTATGCATAGTTTTTTTCCCACAATATGTCTTTTCCATTAACTCTTTGAGGATCACTCATCTACTCATAGTTGATTTTGGAAATAATAGGGTACACATACAGATAGTGATGCTTAGTCCTGGAATGCTATCAAGGGGCATTTAAATTTTATTTCCTACACATTTGAAACAGTTTTCCAATTGTTTTCCAGTGAGCATGCATTAGCTTTCATAATACAAAAATACAAAATTATAAGGAAATGAAATGAATGTGTGCAGGTAGGGGAATGTGAGTGTCCCACATCTTCCCTACACAGTTCAATTTTTCATTTTTTTCCACTCCAGCAAAAATCTCCTTTCATGCCACCATCTTCTTTCTCTCCCTTGATGATTCAGTCTCGCTGAAAAAGATTTTCTAAATAGGAAATATAAGTATCTCCTTGAAATCTTCAGGGTTCCCCGTCAGATAAAGACGCCCCAAATCCTCCGCCTGAGGATGAAAAGCCTTTAGGGGCTGGTGTTTTGGTGCAGTGGTTTAAGCCACTGCCTTCAACACTGGCATCCCGTATCAAAGCACTGGTCAGAGTCCCGGCTGCTCCACTTCTGATCCAGCTCCCTGTTAATGCACCTGGGAAAGCAGGTGAAAATAGCCCAAGTACTTGGGCTCCTGCCACACACGTGGGAGACTTGGATGACTTGAGTTCTAGGCTCCTGGCTTCAACCTGGCCCAGCTTTTGGCTGTTGTAGCCATTTTGGGGAGTGAATCAGAGGATGGAAGGTTTTGTCTCCCTCCCCAACACCCCAAGTCTGTCTTTCAAATAAACAGATATTTAAAAAAAAAAAACCCTTGAGAAGCTTATCTGCACCTGAAGTTCGCCTACAACTTCTGCCTTCATCCCTGGTAGCTGGAAGTGTGTGTGAGCTCTCCTGCTTGGGGCAAGGCAGGTACTGGGACTACCTCTTTCTTTCCTCCATTCTGCTAAATATATCCACAGGCAGATCAGAGACCTCATGTTCTGAGACACAGCTGAATCAGCCCAGGTACCTCAAATTCTAGGACACCTAGGACATGGCTGGGGGACTCTCTGGGAGCTGTGGTTTGCTGCTGGAGTTGGCCTTGCAAGACAGTATCGTGCTACTTCTAGACTGAAGCTTAAGTTGCTTCCAACCCTCAGTCACAGATACCTAGATCCCTTTCACACAGATAGCCTCTTGTACAGGTGCGGGGGCACTTCATGTCTTACGTAAATGGTCATATACTCTAAACACCACTCTGTACCATGGTTTTCTCTCTTCCTAACAGATGCTGGAGATAACTTCCTGTGAGAATATACAGTCATGCCTCCTTCATTTATGATGGCTGCATCGTATTTCTTTAGTGGTTGTATTTTCTGCTGTTAACAATAACTTAGTGAACTTTCTCAATCAAAACAAACAGAAACCACTCTCAAATCAACCCCTTCACAGCCTAGATGGCACTGAGCTTCCCTGTGCTCTTCATCTCGTATATAGACACTCTTTGCCACCCAAGGCCATTAGACACATTTCCAATTCTCTGAAAAGTTTTCTTGCCTCCTGTTCTGCACAGGTGTCTCCAAATTAGAACAGCTTATGCTTGGAATGGGACTGGCCCATCCTGACTCATTAGCTTATATTTCATCAAGTTTCTCTTCTTTGATGAGCTAGGCTAGAAATGATCTATTGGATACATGTTGGGCCAGATGAAATGTGAGACTACATGCATTAATCAAAACCTTTGATTTATGAGCCATGATTCACTTCCTAAAGAGGGATTGGGATTTCTGGACTCATCTGAGTTCTCTCCACTTGCATTTCTTGAATCTTGCCTAATTCTCACAATGACAACTGAGAAATGTCTCTTGTTAAAAAGGCTGTATTTGCATTCATCATTTACTTTCCAAAAATAGTTAACAAAGCCATTCAGCTCTGATAGAGTGAGATCCTATTTCATGTGGTTGATTGTGACTGTGAGCTAAGGAGATACGACTATTTCTAGCTCATATTTTTTTCAATTAGAATTCACAAAGTCCTTTAAACATGATAGATGACCATCCATGAAGATGATCTTTTTGAAAATCATTACTTGAGAGACAGAGAGAAAGAGAGTGAGAGAGAGCAAGTTCCCATCCACCATCCACCTGGTTCACTTCTCAAATGCCCACAGTGGCCAGGGCTAGGCCAGTACCAAAGTCCAGAGCCAAGAATTCAAAGCAAGTCTCCCACATGGGTGTCAGGAGTCCAATTACTTGAGCCATCACCACTGCGTCCCAGAGTATGCATTAGCATGAAGCTGGAACCAGGAGCCAGGACCAGATATTGAACCCAAGTAACCAATGTGGCATATGGGTGCTTTAGCCACTAGGCTAAATTCCCCCTCCCCGCCCCAGGTGATTGTCACAGTATATATTTCTGTGGTACATTATTATAGTGAATCTGAGACTTTCAAACAGACCAGGCAGCTCATGTGCGTGATTCAAACTCCCCTCCTTTCTGCTGATGTCTGTATCTCACCCATCCTTCTATTGCCTCTCAAGGGTCCTCAGAGATCTTCTTGGGCTAAATGAATACCTTTCCCTTCTTAAATGAACTGACAGTGTGTACCTTGATGTAGCTCTGACTTCCTTCAGTGTGGTTTTGAGATGCTGTTTCCACACTAGCTCAACTTACTGAGCTGCTCACACTCCTTCAGAACAAGAACTAGGTGTCTGGACCTCATTCACAGAGCAGGTCAGGAGAGTACTGTGAGTAGGTCAATTTTGTATAAATACATTGCAAGAGACTCATCTAAGGTCACACAGCTAATCAGGCTTCAGATAATATGATCTTATACATTGAAATGTCTAGATCTTAGACCTAAATGCTGCAAAAATGATTTAAAAACACAGCCACCAATCTTGAATAATTAAAAGTATATTAGATTTTCAAGTTTAATTGATAGATTGTGTCAACATCCTTCCTATTCAGCTCTTTGCTTTTGTCTTGGAGGTCTGTTCTCATGAACCAGTGTGATCCTGGTAAATTGTTTTTTTGGCTTCCCAAATTTTCCAAAGGCTTCCTATCTTGCCAGAATAAAATCCTGAGTTCTTATAGGGACCTATAAAGCTAAGCAATATCTTTACCGACCCCTCACACCTCTCTGAGCTCTTATTCTGTACCCTTTCCTTTGCTTGCTGCACTCTGCCAAGCTGCCTCTTTGCTGCTCTGCTAACACCTTCTCCACTCATGTTCCCTCTGTTTAAAATTATCTTCTCTCAAATATTCCTCATCTTCTTCAGATTGTTATTTAAAAAGAACTTCTCAGGCTGATGACCAAAATGGAGTAAGTAGTAACAGACCAGCCCATTACTTGAACATAATTGGATGCCAGACAAGAGATGTGAACCAAGATGGTTTTCAGGCAGTGGTAAATAAACAGCAGCAGATTATCATCCCTTGGGGCTGTCATTGTGGTGCAGTGTGTTAAACTGCTACCTGCAACACTAGCATCCCCCAAGAGTGCTGGTTCAAGACCTGGCTGCTGTACTTCTGACCCAGTTCCCTGCTACTGAGCCTGGGGAAACAGCTGATGATGATGGCCCAAGTGCTTGGGCTCCTGCCACACACATGTGAACCCTGGATGGAGTTCTGGTTCTGGGCTCCTGGCTCCGGCCTGGCCCAGCCTTCGCCATTGTGCCCATCTGGGGAGTGAACCAGCATATGGAAGATTTTTCTGTCTCTCCTCCTCCCATCTCTCCCTCTCTCTCTGTAATTCTGCCTTTCAAATAAATAAAATAAATCTTTAAATAAAAAAATCTAAGATTTATTTTATTTATTTGAGAGGCAGAGTTACAGACAGGGAGAGACAGAGAGAGGAACATCAATCTTTTTTAAGGATTGCCATAGCTGGGAGAAGGGAGCATTAGCTGAGCCCCTGCAGTAGTGCTGTTTTCTGCCTGCAGATCTGACCCTGAGCAGAGTACAGTGATCCTGCCGAACTGAAGAGGCACGGATCAGAGTTTGAAGCAACTGAAACGAGCGGAATCTGTGTGGGCAGAAAACCCTGTAAGTTAGTATGTGGGAAGGGAGGAGGGCTCCTTGTCTGAGTCCATGGCTGAGGGCCAGACGGTATACACGCAAGGTGCAGCCATGCAAAATTGACTAAATAGCAGCTGCTGTGGGGTTGAGATGGAAACAGACACTGTGAGGCTTGAACACTTCTGGAGGCAAATGTGTGAAGATTCACATTTGAATAATGAGAACTGATAAAATTTAAAATTTGGTTCTTCATTCATACAGGTCACATTCAAGTGTTCAATAGCTGCATTTGGCAAGTGGTTCTTTCACATTGGATGGTGCAGTTGGAACATTTTCCTCAATGAAGAATTTCTATTGAACACAGTTGATCTAGAGTCTCCGCAATGTAAAATTCATGATTTCTAGTATTCAGTCATGTCATTACACATGCAAACAAATGAATAGATAAACCAGGGTAATGTAATCCATAATAAAAAATAAAAGCAGTAGGAGGGGCTGGACATTTGGTACAGTGGTTAGGATACTGCTTGGTATATGCACATCCCTTATCAAAGTGCCTGATTTGAGTCCTGGTTCCTCCACTTCTGATCCAGTTTCCTGTTTATGTGAACTCAGGGAAGCATCAGATGATGGCTTAAGTGCTAACACTTACTTAGCTTTCCTTCTAGGATTTAAGTTTCATGTGGCAGGGAATTTTGCACGTTATGGTGCACCAAGATTAGTGCCAGGCCAATAAAACACACTCAGTAAATCTGACTCACGTGAGTGACTAAATGAAGTAGTAAGTGAAAGAATGAATTTCTTTACTGTTACCAAATGCAAGATTGAGTAGATAAGCTAAAATTATGCTGTATGGACATGTTGTGAAACTAAAGACACTAGATTTTAGTCTAACTCCAAGTTAGAAGCCAAGAAACCTGCATAGAGAACTACTGCAGGGCTCGCCTAATGCTCCTTTCTCTCAGGCAATTTTTAAAAAAATATTTATTTTCCCCTCTCTGTCTCTCCCTCTCCCTGTCTCTGACTCTGCCTCTCAAATAAATAAGTGAATCTTTAACAAAAAAGAGGTATGACAGTGGATTAATCGCATGTAAAGCAGAGGCATGACACAGAGTACATGTTCAAGTAGTTAACTTGTCACAATAGGTACTTCATCTAGGCTCTCAGATTACAATAAATGTGACCACAGATGCTTTTCCATCAGAAGACAGAAGAGTCAGTAGGGAATTAAGGTGGATGAGGAGGGGAGCAGGTTAGCTGGTCAGAGACGGAGTGGATAGTCTGCCACATGTCATCCAGCGCCCTGCCCCCTCCAGGCCACTTTTTGGTTCTTTCAGGAAATTAGTAAATGCAAACTCTCCCAAGTGGAGTGATCTAATAAGCCCTCGGGCTTAGCATACCTTTGGTTACAACAAAAGTGCTTATCAGAACTTAGTATTAGACTTAATATTGAGAATATGAATGTGACTTCAATTTCACAGAGCAGACACATTCAGAGTCGAATTCCAGACAACAAAGGAAATCCATTTGGTGCACCCTATTGAAGATGCTTATTCTGGGGAGAGGAGAAATATTCAAGGCAGGAGAAGGGTGAGGTGGGGGGTCAACGAAGTATCAGGGACACCCCTTGAAAGCACACATCCCTCCTAAGTGTTATGTTCTTCTGAAAAGAAAAGCAAATTGTGTTGTGACTTTGTGATGAGGGTGTGTTTATTCCAGGTCAGTAACTGATACAATAAGCTGATACATTCCAGCCCACAAAGCCACCTGGGTGACTCTGAGTGGCCTCCAAGGCAGGCGCTGGCCTCTCTCTGACCTCTGCCATGTGGTTCTAGAGTCTCCAGGTTGTAACGGGCATGATTTCTAGTAGTCAGTCATGAGTCACTTACACACAAACATATGAACAAATAAACCGGGGCAATGTAATCCATAGTAAAGCATAAAAGCAGTTGTGTGTGTGGGGGGGTGGTGGCAGTGGGCATTTGGTGCTGTGCCCTCGGTTCCTTTGCCCCATCATGAATCTGTCCTTTCCCGCCCTGAAGTTTATAAAACAGGCACCTGTCTCCTGCTTTATCATTATCACTTAGAATTACAAATTGTTTATTTTCTTTTTCAACCTTTCCTCTTTCTGTTACTCTTCCCCTCCACCCCCATTAAAGAGTCACTTAAAAAACTGAATAAATAAAAACCTCAGCTCTTCTGACTGTTACAACCGGGAATGCCAGGACTCGAAAGGAAGGGAATCTGGGGAGTTCTTGTGGAAGTAGACCAGGTAAAAAAGGAAAAGGAAAACTGATTTGTTAAAGATCTTCTTAAATCTGGCAAAGGGGGACTAGAATGGGCAAGAGGGATGGAAGTGAGAATGAACATAATGTGAAGAAAGAGGAAGAAATCCCGCAAAGGAGTATTTAAGACTTCACAGGGAAGAGGTAAGGATGGTGGAGACACGAGATGAGCTGATTAATGCTTTAAACCTGATCCAAGAAAGCAGAGGAGTAAGAGACATGACATTGGCGACTTATTTTGACAGCATACAGTTTTGGACAGAGTGAGCGAATGTCAGGGTTTTGAGTTACTTGTGCATGGAACTGTCCTGCCACACAGGACAGCCCAGGATCTGGTGGAGAGTCCAACACCAGAAGAACAGGTATAATTGTGTGTGTGTGCATGTGTGTATTCATGTGTGTGCATGGATGTGTATGCATTTGTGAGTGCTGCTGTTCAAGACTTTAAAGGTCAATCTGTCCTCTGACCAATTTGAACTCTGTACGTGGAGTCAGGGTCTGCCCTCGCCCTGCTATCATAGCTGCAGAGGCTGTGGCTTCATTTCCAGCTTATCTTCAAATCACCAAGATCTAATCTGTTCTTATTTCCCTGGCTTCTGCTCTCAAGTTTCCAAAGAGACTTCCTGGAGGAGGAATTATCTCCTTTCTAACCCATGAACACATATAGAGGACTTTTCTCTGAGTATAAAGTACCTAGTACATCACACATGAGTTGTAAACATTGATACAGAGTGAAGGAAGCAACATTAATGACAGTTTTTTTTAAACAATATTTCTTTATTTGAAAGGCAGAGTTATAGAGAGGCAGAGGCGGGGGGGGGGGGGGCGGGGAGGTCTTCTGACTGCTGATTCACTCCCTAAATGGCTGCAATGGCTGGAGCTGGGCTGATCCGAAGCCAGGAGCCTCCTCCAGCTCTCCCACATGGGTGCAGGGGCCCAAGAACTTGAGCCATCTTCTACTGCTTTCCCTTACCAAAGAAAGCGGGATCAGAAGTGGAGCAGCCCGGATTTGAACCGATGCCGGCACTGTGTGCGGCTTTACTCACTACACCACAGTGCCAGCCCCTAGTGACAAGTATTTCTAACTGACATAGAGAGGCCATGTCAGAGACAGGTGTTTGACAACCTAATGGTTAAGCCACTAATTAAGATGCCTGCATCCCACATCTAAGTCCCTGAGTTTGAGTCCCAGCTCTGCTCCTGATTGCACCATCCTGCTGGCATGAGTCCTGGGAGGCAGCACTGATAGCTCAAGTATTTGGGTCCCTGCCACCCAACTAGGAGGCATGGATTGAGTCCCCAGCTCCTGACTTTGGCCTTGGCCCAGCCCCAACCAACACAGGCATTTGGCGAGTCTGGGTGGGGAGAGATGGTGACCAAATAGAAAATAGATAGGAGCTCTGTTTGCCTGCCTTTCTGCTTCTAAAATTAATTTTAAAAATTTGTGGGAAAAGGGAATTAGAAAATAAGTTTATTTTCTTAAAAGGTCAGGTCTAAATAGATGGGTGTCAGTGATCTGCAAGCCCATCTCAGGCCACTTTGCTTGGCTCATGCCCCGTAGGCCCACTGGCCTCCTTGCTCTCCTTCTACACACAACCTCTGCACCTGCTCTCGCTGCACAAGGCTTTGATGCCCCAGGCCTGCAAGTACACAGCCCCCAAGACCGTCATCTCTGGAGTGTTTACCATAACACTTCACAGTTTTTAGCTGCAGTATGCCACACACGACTGTCTACCATGATCTAGTGCATATTCGTATATATATTTGGCTTGTTTGGGTTGTTACCAATAGAATCTAAGTTCCAGAAGAATAGGGACTTGTCTATTTCTCCAGCACTTTGGACAGTGTCTGGCATACAGAAAGATCTCTGTAACTGCTCATGAATGAACAGAAATGCTTATTAACGTAGTATTTGCATCTTTTATGTTCCATAGAAGGGATATTTCTGCACTGATTCAGTACTGACTCAGAAGTGAGCATATGGCACACTTGGGACACCCACATCTCATATCATGGTGCCTGGTTCAAATTCTGACTGCTCTGCATTCAATCCAGCTTTCTGCCTATGTGCACCCTTGAGGGCAGCAGATGATGGCCTAAGTACTTGGGTCCCCTCACCCCCCCAGCACCACAACATGGGAGATGCACATGGAATTCCTGGATCCTGGCTTTGGCTTGACCCAATCCTGGTTGTTGTGGGCATTTGAAGAGTGAACCAAAGGATGAAAGACCGCTCTCTATTCCCCTCTCTCCCTTTCAAATAAAATGAAAAATAAATAAGCAGATAAATGAAAGTAAGCACTGATTTAGCCCTACAATTCCATATATGACAGGGACAGCCTATAAAATAGAATGGAAGACTAGAGTTAGCAAGTAAAGGAGAACATACAAAGGAGAAATACTCTTTAGTAAGGAAGTAAATACATGTGTTTCTCTTTGTTAAAAGTGATTTATTATTTATTTATTTGAAAGACTGGGTTACAAAGAGAGAAGGAGGAAGGTCTTTCATCTGCTTGTTCACTTTCCCAAATGACTGCAATGGCCGGGGCTGGGCCAGACTGAAGGAAACAGCCAGGAGCTTCATCCAGGCCTCCTACGTGGATGCAGGGACCCAAGGATTTTGACCATCTTCCACCACTTTCCCAAGCACATCAGCAGGGAGCTGGATCAGAAGTGGAGAAGCTGGAGAACTTGAACTGGCACCCATGTGGGATGCTGGCATTGCAGGCAGCAGCGTTATCCACTGCTGGCCCCTGTATGTGGTTCTCTTGTTGTACTGCTGTGAGAAGGCCCAGAGGCCTCCAGTGAGAATACATGGATCCACGAGAAACTGAATACAGAGAGGAAGCGGCTCTCTTTCTGGCCTGTCCCCGCAGTTTCTGTCTGAGGCTGGCCTGGACACTCTGTCATAGGGGTAGGTGGTTGGTGCTGCAGATACTGGGATTGCAGAGAGGATCTGGGCTGGCTGCTGGCCGAGTGGCCACCCCTGGGCTTCTCCAGGTTCCTTGATTTGCTTCGATCACCAGCCAGTAGCTGCTGAGGGCAGCAGCTCAGCCAGGTCCAACTCTCAGGAGTCCACAAGGAGAGGGTGCGAAAGCCTTTTCTCTGTAGAAGTCAGAGCTCAGCCAGCTTCTGCACAGAGCTGCTTGGCAGGGCTGGCCCAAGAGCTGCATTACGAAGGATCAGGCAGCTGTCCCTGCCGCCCACTCCTCACAGCTCCAGTCTCCAACCCCTTTCCCTTGCCCTTTATGGATCCCAATGGGATAAGGGGGCTTTCATGGCCCAGCTCCTCCAGTCTGCTCGGCTCAGCCTACATTGTGCCTCCCCCTCTACTCCACAGCCTCTCCAGGCTTTACTGTCTTCACTGGCAGAGAGGGGCCAGGGGTGCCGTGTGGAGAGGACCACGAGGGTCCAAGGATTGGGAGGCCAGACCACTTCTTTCCATCTTTATGAGATGTGCTTTGGGCAAGTCATATCTTTCTGAGGCTCCATTTCTTTATTTGTACATCTGAGATAATTAGCTCAGAGTGTCCTTTGGTTCTGAAGAGACAACGGATAGTGTGCAAACCCAAGCTCTCACTGACCTTCCAGTCTTAGAAGAGCACAGTTCACAGTTTTTCAGGAACTAGTTCAGGCAATATGGTTTGATTCCTTGCAACAATAAACTCATTGACGGTTGGCTATCTTGGGCCAAAGAGTTCAAAGGTTTCATCATTTGGGTCACCTGTTTTCCTTTGTACCCAAGCTCCTTGTGTGGATCCAACGTTAAGGAGGAAATCACTGGAGGTGAGGATTCCAGGCGTCAGGCTGACCTCTACAGGTGGTGCCTTGAGGGAGGAGAAGGGGCTTTTGAACACTCAGGCCGATTCTGTCCTCTCAGCACATGCACAAGGCTGATCCACACATACGAAGTCTTGTAATCTGGGCAGGGCCAAACGTGGCCCCAGGGGCCACTGTCACTGTTTCACAACTAGTTATTTTGCAACTCTTGCCTAATCAAAGCCCTTTTTTCCCTGCCTTGAGTTTGGTTTCTTTTTCAAATATCCTGATTACAAATTGCAAAGACCAGGCAAACCTGGGCAGCCCCAAACAGAAGTCTCATCATCTGGCTTTGGCAACTTCCTCTGTGACTAACTGTGGGAACAGAAATATAGACTCACAGACTGTGGAGTGTACAGGACCCTGGCAATTAGCGGGTCAGGCCTCCCCTCCGTGTCATGGGTCAGTCAACTATTAGTTTACTGAACCCCTACTCTGTGCCAGAGACTATAGCAGGTGCAGGATAGGGATATGACCCTGATACAAAGCAAGACTCTGTAGATAACCTCACAGGAGGGACACAGGAAAACCGGTAAGCAGTTGGGATGTACTGATAGATATAGTGTCACTGGTGCAGGTGGCTCATGGGCAGCTCATGGGAGTTCTCCAGGGTTGGGGGATCAGGAGAGCTTCAGGGAAGATACAGAGTCTTTCCTCCACCCCCCACCCCCCTTCTTGAAGTGTAATTGACAAGCAAAAAGTTTCAGAAGAGTTTATAGAATGTCTGAGGCACAGGCTGGAAAGCAAGAGTGGAGGGAAGACGGAACGGAGAGACGGACAGGGCCAGGTGAGACAGGGGAATGCAGGTAAGCTCTTTGCAGGCTTAGGGAGCTGCTAGGAGTCCCCAGGCTGGAGTGTGAAGTTCAAGGTGAGGAGCTGTGGGACGTGAGGCTGGAGCAGTGAACTGAGGTCAGTTTAGGAGATGCCTCGTGGGTGTTGCTAATAACTTAGGACTGTATTCTGACAGGGTCTAGGACACTCTACCACCTTAGCTCTTGAGAAAACCGCAGAAGTAGGAGGGCCCCTCTCATGTTTTCCAGTTTGAATCTTCTCCCCCGGGGCAGGTCAGAAGGCCTCGGATGGACGCCGTGGAGTCGGGGGAAGCATCATGGCCAGCTTTGACACAGAAAAGCAGCAGAGAGTTACACTCATCTCTAAGTGCTATGGCTGCCCTTGGGGAAAGAACACGTTGAGGGCTGTGACCCACCTGGGGTAAGAGGAATTCTAGTCTCTAGGGCTTGCCTTGGGGGGAGATTGGGGGTTAAGATACTGGAGACAGGATGAGGTCAGAGAGAAACTGCTTCTGGGGCTGCCTCAGATGCCTTTCCTGTTGGGATATCACTTTCTGAGCCCCCAGTGGTCTATAAGAGGCTTGGAAGAATGGATGGCTATGATCTTGCTCTTCTGACATCTAATTACTTACTTGGAGCCTCGGGTTTCACATCTATTAAATGGGAATGATGTATTATAGAGTTATGTGTGACATAACGTGATAAAGGCTTGTAAAGCCCACAATAGGTTCTTGGGGCCTGCACGTGTCCTGGTCTCTGCTCTCCAGAGTGTCCCTCTGTCTCTTTGGCTTTTGCCTTTTTCATTAGGCCGTTTCACTCTGCCTCAAGATGCTCCCGTCTGGGTCCCAAGCTCTTGCTGGGCACACATCCTCTGAGAACACCAGGGTTTCCTTATTTGGTTGCCCAAATCAAAGAGTCATTTTTTTTTTTTTTTTTTGTCCCTTGTTTTTACGTCGCTTTCTCTTTCCTGGTAGTTGAATTGTAGCTACCCTCCCCTAAAAAAAAAAATAAAGAGGCATGTTTAAGTCCTAACCCCCAGTACCTGTCCTTGTGATCTTGTTTGCAAGTTAGGCCTTTGCAGATCCCATCAGGTTAAGCTGCAGTCCTGGGTGTGGGTCCTAATCCTCTCATAGGAGGAGAGGACACAGCAAATGAAGACAGAGACACAGGGAGAAGACACCTGGTAGAGAGGGAGGCAGAAATGGGGTGATGCTTCCACAAGCCAGGCAACCAGAGGCCACCAGAGGCCGGAAGAGCCAGGAGAACTCACTCCCTGGAAGTTTCAGAGAGAGCACCGTCCTGCCCACACCTTAGTCTCAGGCTCTTGGCCTTGAGAATGGTGAGAGACGCAGGAGTATTTCTGCCATGGGCAGCCACCGGTTTGCAGTACTTTATTGCAAGTGGCCTCAGCAGCTAACACAGTGCCTGATACTAGAGTCCTCAGAACAAAGAGGCTCATGAATTTGTGAGGTAAACATTTAAGAAATAATTTTGTTAGATTTTGTTGTATTTACTCAAAAGGCAGAGTGAAAGAGGGAGATACAGACAAGAAGAGATCTTCCATCCACTAGTTCATTCCCTAAATGGGTGCAATGGCTAGGGCTGCTCCAGGCCATAGCCAGGAGCCTGAAACTCCATCTGGGTTTCCCACCTTGGTGGTAGGAGCCCCAGTACTTCTGCTGTTTTCTTAGGCACGTCAACAAAAGCTGGACTGGGGGTGGATTAATCAGTACTCAGATTGAGACTCTGATGTAGGATGCTGGTCACGTAGGCAGTAGCTTAAGCTGCTGCACCTCACCTGCCTCCAAATCAACATTCTTAAAGCTTGCCTTGAAAATGGACAAGCTGGTTACCCAAATTAGGGATATATGATACAATTATGTGTAAGATAAAGTGGATGGCATGGAATAGGGGCGGGGTAATTAGGAAGGAAGGAGAACCCCTAAAAATGACTCAAATGCAGCCTTGCTGATGAAAGGCCTTGGTGAACAGGAAGAGCAGTGCAAGGCTGCAATACCTGGCCTTCAGGGGAGCTGGCATCTTCATGCTGATTTACTCTGAGATTTTAGCTTTAACAAGGGATAAGATTTATAGACTGAAAATTAGCCACAGGGTATAGCTTCACCCCTTGCTTAACAGAGGACTGGAACGATAAAGCAAACAGTCCTGTCAGAACTTGCAAGAGACCAGGAATGCTGTGGTTTGAACAAAGCAGCGTTGGCCAGAGTGTGAATGACAGGAAGAACGAAGGAAGAAAAAGGAAGGGCTCTGAAGCTATTGATTCTTTCTTTATGGGACCCAAAGAAAAGACCAAGTCACTTGTCACAGATCCAGCTGGAGGACAAAGGGCCGAGCAGAGCTAAAGGGCTTGATCACCAGCCCTGACTCTTCTGGGGCTGTGGGGAGTCTAGCCAAAGCCTCATCACGCTTCTGTCGGCGTCCCTTCAGTCCTGGGGCTTCTGCAAGCTTCAGCCACTGCTGTGTGTGTGTTAAATGTTGGAACTAGCAGTGAACACTTTCTTCTGCCAAGGATCCTTTGGCTATTTAGAATGTCATTCACAGATCATACAAGTTATCAACCTAAAAACTAGCCCACTATACATGGTGAGTTGCCTTGGCGGGGCCAGACCAAATGATTCTGTGGGCCTTATATGGCCCAAAGGCCAGACACTCTCCATCCCTGGAAGTCAACCGACGACATCTGCTCTTTTCATTACCTATCATCCTTTCCTCCCCTGCTTCTAGGAACTATATATGTATATGCATATATATATATAATATATTTATAATATATATTAATTATCAATAATTATAACACCAACATATTTATTTTATATTTATAATATTTCATATATTTATAATGTATTTAGACATATACAATATAAATATAAATTTATATTTATAAATAATATGGTTAATTATAATAAAATAAAATATTTATATATATTTAATACTTCACATATTTACTGGAAAGGAAAAGTGGCAGAGCAAGAGGGAGAGATCTGCCTACTGGTTCATTCCCCTAATGGTCACAATAGCCACATATGCACTGGACAGAAGCCAGGAGCAAGGAACTCCATCCTGGTCTCCCATGAGGTTGGCAGGGGCCCAAGTATTTGGAGCATCTTCTACTGTATCCCAGGCACATTAGCAGGGATCTGGACCAGAAGTGGAGCAGCTGGGACTCAAACCCGTGTACTCTGATATGGGATGCTGCCATTGCAAGTGGTAACTTAACCCACTGTCCCACAATGGTGGCCCCTAGGATTTATATTCTTACTTTCCTTTGGGGACTCACATTTCTCAGTTCTTCATTCCTAGTGCCAGGCAGGGGGTGTACCCATTATTGTAGCCTGTCTGATGAGGGTATTCTATTGTCCTGGCCACAGGAGTTGACTTAAGGATGGGTACCTGGTATGACTAACTCATTCCCCTAAGAATCAGTCCTGGCCACTTTCACAGAATCCACTAGGTTGGAGATGAAGTCAGCTTGGTCCCTGCAAGGGCAGGAGGTGTGTGGAGCTGCTAGTGGCATCCTGATGCCTCGTGGGAGGAGTCAGCCTGAGTGAGCTGAGGAAAGGAGAACGCAAGCCCTGACGAGGCTGAGCTCCTGAGTCCAGCTGTCCCTGAAGTTGTTTTCTGTTTCAGGTGTCTACACACTCCCTCTGTTTGTTTAAACCATGGAGGTTCTCTTTTACTAGCAACCTAAAAAGTTCTGACTAATACACAGACCCCAGCACAATAGGTACTGCAGCCAACATCACAAAACATACACAAGCCAGCGAGAAGGTGCAGTCTCTGTTCACAAGGCAGCAGAGAAGACATGAACACAGGACTAGTAAGACAGTAATTCAGAGTACTTAGAGTATTTTGATAACATAAAATGATGCTGTGACTCCTTCTGATCCTCTGGAATGAGGGAATTACTGCAAGGTTTTAGAAGAAAGCAACAGTGATCTGAATTATTATTGCCCAATACAGCATCATCACCATCACAACCACACTAGCACCACCACCATCATCATCACCATCATCATCATCACCATCTATAACATCCCAGAAGCAATCACTGATAAGTGACCAACTGATGCTGGTTTTCCTCGGTTTATCCTGGTTTTCAACTTGGACATCCTGTGCCCTGGGAAGCCCTTAGTTTCAGGAAGACCTGGCTAGTCATTCGTGCTTTCTAGCTTGGTCACGTCATTTTACTGTCCTGAGCCTCAATTTCTTTATCAACAAATAGGGGAAGCACCAGTGGTGAAACAAGCATGGTTTCCATGTTACAAAGGGCGAGCAGTAGCCTCTGCAGGAGAGGAGGGACACCCGCCAGCCTGCACTGCCACTGAGAAATTTCTCTTCTGTGTGTTGAGAAATCAGGGCCTGCAGAAGATTGGGGGTTGGGAAGCCTGCTCTCTGAGGGGCCTCCTTCTAGAATCCCACTTCTTTTCCTTGTTACTGGCAGTTGTCTCTCACAGACCAGTGGTTCTGTACCTGGATGCTCCCACGTGTCACCTGGGGAGCTTTACCACTGTGTCCCCTCCTGGCTGCCACACGTGGACGTTGCAAGTGGGTGAAACCAGGGATCTGTATTTTAGAAGATCTTTGCAGGTGACATCCACGTAAATTATTCACAAACATCAGTATGCTAACTACCATGAATAATCCACTGCTTTCCCCGCACTGCACAAATGGCTGAGACACACTGTTGTTGGGGCCACCATGTCCCAGAGCATCTCAGACATCCTGCATTAGGAAGGCCTGTTAACACAGAGCTCACGGGGCCTCACCCCCGGAGTTTCTGTTTCACTAGGGCCGGGCCAGACCAGGAATTTGCATTTATTTCTAAATACTCCCAGGTGGGTGTCAGCTACTTTCAGGAGCCCCATTTTATTAAAAAAAAAACCACATTTATTCATTTTTATTTATTTGGAAGGCAGGGAGATAGGAGATCTTTCATCTATTAGTAATTTTCTCAAATGCCTGCAAGATCCAGGGCTGGGCCAGACTGAAGTCAGGAGCCAGGAACATCAGGTTCTCTTACATGGGTGGCAGGGACTAAAGTCCTTGAGCCATCACCTGCTGCCTCCCAGACATATTTGCGGGAACTAGATTGGAAGTGGGGGAACAAGGATGCGAGCCAGGCTCTTTGATTGAGACATGGGTGTCCTAAGTGGCTGCTTAGGATGTCTGCACATGATGCCCACCCAAGTGCACTGTTTTACATCCTAAGCTCCCGGGAGCGGTCTTGTGTGGTCTTTTGTCGTCGTCATGTTTATGACATCCCCCTTTCATCTTCCTGAGTATACTCAGTAAATTATGGGTGGATAAGAGCACAAATGCATGCTTTATTGGCCTGTCACAGCAACTCTTCAACCAGCTTTCTACAGAATATTATAACCTACACCCTGGGCACGTCAGAAGGGTTTCCGCTGCTGTCTATGGAATATTGTCTCAAGGGATCTTAGCTGAGGATATGGGTGGGAGCAGCAGGATTTCCTGCTCTTGGCTTTGGGGACTGTGTGCTGAATACAATGAGGCCACTTCTGCATTCTGTCCTGGGGCCTCAGCCCAGCCTAACACTGGCTCAAAAAGTCCATTTTCCTTTGTTTTTCACTTTCTAAGGCTGGCAGATTTACTTTTCAGCCACTGATTCCTTTCTGGCTGCCTTGGGTTTGTTGTTGTCTTTAAGCTTTTAGATGGATTTGCTGCGACGTGACACAGTCATATTCTGGTTGCTCTAACTCTTTGTTCTTGTGCATGAACTTGTCATTCTCCCTCTGGAAGCCTAAAGTGACCCATCCGAGCTCTGCTCCGGCTGCACGCAGGCCCCTAACCATCCCTTCACCCCCTGACAACTTGTTTTTGCTCCTTGTGGGTGTTAGAACCACTGCAGGCCGCTGGACACCGCCTTTCCACCCATCTGCATTAGGACAAGAAATGTTGCCTGGGCAACAGAGACTTACACAGAGCTGCAACTCAGACCTCAAGGCCAGGCACACCCCAAACAAACTCAGACAGGAAGAGAAAGCCTCTGGCCCTTATTAGCCACTAAATAGGGAGTCCCTGGTCCAAGTGCTGGGGAAGGGAACATTTGGGTTCGGGCGGTGTTTAAGAGGCTTGCAACTTTTATGTAACTACTTGAAATAAGAAACAACGTTCAGAAAGTGAACACAAATAATCATAGCATTTAAAAAGAGGTTCTTTATTTCAGACTCTTCTGTGATAACTCAGTTGATGAGTTGGTGTATAGTCCAATGACCCCTAAAAAACAAGATGTGTGGCCCCCAAAGCAGCAAAATAGGGGCCTTCCCAGCTCCTCCCTGGAAAGGTGTGGCTCTGAAAAGGTGTGGTTAGCCCTTCTAAACCAGTACTACAACGTCCCCAACGTCTCCTAACTGAACAGCTGAGCCCGTGGCAGCAAGCAAAAGCAGCCTCCTCTGCTGTTCTGCCCAGGCAGTCACTGTGGGTGCTGCCTCTGAAGGTGACCTTGCTAAAGGAGCAGGCAATTCTATGACCTCACGGCAGCTTCACTATGGGAACAGTGTCTCTCCCTCTGAAGCTGTGAGTGGCAGAAACGGCTGCCAATGAGAAACACTTCTCTAGTACTGTAACCAGTGATGCAGGATTTAGACAGCTGGGGGTGGGCACAGAATGTAAGCAGAGAGTAAAACAGTTGACTCCCTGAGCTTGTATTTCAGAGAATGTTCCAGCAAAACTTATCTTGCAACATTGTATCAGAAGGGGCCAGACCCCCACAAACAAGAAAAGCAGCAAGAGAACCGTCTAAGCCACAGTTTTTTTTTTTTTTTTTGGACAGGCAGAGTGGACAGTAAGAGAGAGAGAGACAGAGAGAAAGGTCTTCCTTTGCCATTGGTTCACCCTCCAATGGCCGCCGCGGCCGGCGCGCTGCAGCCGGCGCACCACACTCATCCGATGGCAGGAGCCAGGTGCTAGGTGCTTTTCCTGGTCTCCCATGGGGTGCAGGGCCCAAGCACCTGGGCCATCCTCCACTGCCTTCCCTGGCCATGGCAGAGAGCTGGCCTGGAAGAGGGGCAACCGGGACAGAATCCGGCGCCCCAACTGGGACTAGAACCCGGTGTGCCCGCGCTGCAAGGCGGAGGATTAGCCTGTTGAGCCACGATGCCGGCCCTAAGCCACAGTTTTGAATACACAGCATACTGCAGGCAGGAAGCACCCTGCCCCTTTTTCTACATCCTAGCCACTCCCCTAACCCTTGCTATAAAATTCCTGGAAAACCGCCTCTCAGAGACTCAGTCTTTAGGCAACTGTATCTTATTAGTTTCTCCTTACTTGTCACACATCAATAAAGCTTTCTTCTGAGCGACTCCCAGTGAGGCTGATTATTTGGGGACAGCGCAAGCAAAGTGCACTGCTCATGACCACTCACTGTACAAGGTGGTCTGGGAGTCTCGGATGTGAGTGTCCTGAAAGTTTCTGGAATCTCTCTGGGTTGGGATCATGACATTTGTGCTTTAGAAAACCCCTCTGGCTGGCACGGCGGCTCACTTGGTTAATCCTCCGCCTGCAGCGCCGACATCCCCCTATGGGCGCCAGTTCTAGTGGCAGCTGCTCCTCTTCCAGTCCATCTCTCTGCTGTGGCCTGAGAAGGCAGTGGAAGATGGCCCAAGTGCTTGGGCCTCTGCACCCTCATGGGGAGACCAGGAAGAAGCACCTGACTCCTGGCTTCAGATCGGCGCAGTTCTGGCCGTAGCAGCCATTTGGGGGGGTGAACCAACAGAAGGAAGACCTTTCTTTCTGTCTCTCTCACTGTCTATAACTCTACCTCTATAACTCTAACTCAAATAAATAAATAAATAAAAAAGGAAACCCCTCTGAGCTCAGCAGACAGGAAAATATCCTGTTAGATAATAAATAAAATTGAGCATTAAAATTTTTTTTTTAATTACAAACTATTTGGAGAGTGAATTCAGTAGAGGGAAACTGGGCGTTTTTCTGGTAGGGAGCCTCATGACTTCTGCATGGTGGGGGCTGGTGGGCAGGGAGGTTGGAGGTGGGCAGAAGAAGCACTCATGTTACTCCTAATAATTGCCTCTTGACTTGGAGTCAGGGCATTATTTCTGCTATGCACAATGTGTACAGTCTTACACATAAAAAATGTGATGGTGGAGAAAGGGGAGTTGCAAGGAGAGATTTAAAGCAACCCTAACCATTCATAGGGACTGAGAGATTTATACTCTGTAATGCTGGAAGGTCACACCATTTAGGCAACAGAGAGAAAAGCAGACGTGCTGGAGCTTAACTGTGTGCATTATCACTGCTGGGGGAAGACTAGGCCACTGTAAACGTTAATCTTTTTGCTTATTTTTTAAAAATTATATAGTTATTATATGTGAGAGAGAGCCCTCATTGGCTGGCTCTCTCCTCAAGTGCTGCCAATGGCTGGTTGTATCAGGCCAAAGCCAGGAGCTAGGGACTCAATTCAGGTCTCCCATGTGGATGGCAAGGACCCAACTACTTGAGCCATCACTGTTCCTCTAGGATGTGCATCACCAGGAATCTCGAGTCTGAAGTGGAGCTGGCACTCACACCCAGGTGCTTCAGATAAGTTAGGCAGCGGGAGTTAGCGAGCATTTCCCTGGGGACAGCGGTAGACGGTTGTTGCTTCTGAGCAGGGAAATTGTTGTAGAAGCTTTCCTTAAAGCCTTCCTGTTTACACTTGAAGGCATCTGGAAGCAAATGGACCTCTGGCCAGGAGCCTGACCAGTTACAGTAAAGGAAGAGGATGAGGGAAGCTTCCACCTTATATCCTGTGGTCACAAAGACACACCCAGCTGACTTCAGAGGACACGTGGCTGCCTGTCCATGCAGAGGACTTCAAAAGGTTCATGGCAAATGGAATTTAAAATAATGTAAATCTTCCATCAATTTTTTGAGACCACTGTTATATGGCTCAGGTTGATTAGTTAATTTTTGGTAAACTCACATTGATGGAGAGCACTTACACATACTCAAAGCCAGCTCAAAGTGATCTATGATTTTCTCTCATTCTTGATACAAACTTTCTTTGGCCTCGAGAAATACCTTCCTCCGAGTTGATGTTTGAAATCATGACAGCAATTCCTCCAGAGCTGCTTCGACCATTGTTAAGCAGAGTTGAAAATTTTCTTTCATGATTTCCCAAACAGATTACCAGATAACCTTGGACTTTAAGGAGATCCAGAATATATTCATGACTGGCTTCTAATCTATTAAACCTTTCCTTTGTCACAAAGATATCCTTTAGTGGAGTCAGCTTAACTTGTTGGTGCACTATTTTGTTGTCAGGGGACTAGTCCTTTGAGAGACCCTTGAGATTGAGGGAAAAACTGTATCTTGAAATGATAAGGTATTGATAGTATGTCAAAGTTCAAAAGGGCCTGATCAGATCATGTTCTGGGATCTCCACCTCTATCAGGACACTCCCCTTGTTCTAGCAGAGATTGTTGTGGTGTTGACCCCGAGCCATCTTTTGGTAGAATTCTGCAACTCAGTTGCTTGCATGTCATAGAACACAGAGACCACAGGCCTTTCCAGCTCCAAATTCTGTGGTTCCAGGACATTGCTGTTGTGATAAGGCCCAGTCTCTAGTACTATACAAAAGGAAAGCTATGGATGGATTGAAAAATGATTGTGAGCAGAAGAAACTGGCCTCTTAGGGTGAAGAGGGTGTGACAGGAAGCGAGGGTTGAAATACAACATCACAAGATCTACAGAATGACAACCAAAGGAGAACATGGTCAGAAGTCGGGTAATAATTTAAGGAGAGTTATGGGGAGGATGAGGGGAAAATGAAATAATCCTCACATGTAAGAAGTGTGTGGTCACAGGAAGGCTACTGCCCCTTACCTGAGTGGGGACTTCTAGAAGCTTACAGATGTTCACAAGAGCAGAGTAAAACAGCAAATTTCCCACTCAAACTGCAGAAACAGGACAAATTGAAGCAAATCTATCAGTGTGTTTGTGTGTATGGCTTTGTGTACCTGTGTTGTGTGTGTATGCATATGTGGTACTTTTTCTCATTGCCATTTACTTTCAGGGTACTCAGACTTTTCCAGACAATGGAATTATAGAGGAAGGGTCTCTAAGAAATGGGCAGCTTGATCTGGGTGTAGGAAACCAGTCTTTGACAAACCTGGTTTTAGGTTTTGCTGAAGTACACGTGTGTGCTCAGACACCAGAGTCATAGGGTCAGAGTTGGAGAGAGGGAGTCCTGGTAAAGATCTAGCCAGATTCCAGCTGATTCTGTCTTTGCCTCATTCACGTAGATGGTTAAGAGATGCTTGTAGCTGATGAGAGAACAAAAACCTCATCTGTTTTGCTTATGAGTAATAATATACATAGCATATCCAGTATTACAACAGAAGCTATATGAGTTTAGAGGAGAGAGAAAGCATTTGGGGCTAAATGAAGTGGGGTGTCCAAGGAAAATCTTTCGAGAAGGACAGAGAATGTGAAGAGAATGTGAACTAACCCTGGTACATGAATAGGAAAAAGAAATTGGTCTGAGCAAAGATGGAGGTACAGATACCCAAGGAATATTTGGGAAATAGCATAGAAGGAAAAAAAAGTCTTAATGAATTCAGTTATGCTGGTTGCAGTGGACTGAATGTTTAGGTGCTTCCTACAAAGCCATATATGAAATCCTAACCCCCAATATGATGGTATTGACAGGGGGTGGTATGAGGGCTCTTGTGTGCCCCTTGAGTCCTCTTTAGGACACAAGGAGAAGGCAGCAATCTGCAGCCTAGAAGAGAGCTTTACAAGAGCCTGACTTGGACTTCCAACCTCCAGAACTATGAGGAATAAAATTCTGTTCTTTATACGCCACACAGCCCATGGTGCTTTGTACTAGAAGCCTGGACTAACACACTAGCATTGTTCCATTTTCTCTCTGTCCTGTGTGTTTTGCTTCTTGCTTTTCCTCTGCATAAGCCATTCAATAGCATTCATAGGCTCAGCTGCTGACAACCAGAGCTACAATGAGAACTTTGACCTCCATATTCCACAATCATTATTTTTTGATCCCACACTTACTTATTCTTCAAATTATGATATTAAAAAATTCCAGTCACATTTCTCCTGACTGTAGCTCCCTTCTCTTGCTTGCTTTTCTCACCAGAGAGGCAGAGAGGGAGATTTGTGTAGGTGTCAAATCTGGCATGGGGTTGACTGTAGTCATCCAGGAAACAGCCACCTACTCTCATGGGATACGTCATAAACCACCAACCCCAACGATGGCTCTTTTTGATTACGTGGAAAGGCATTAAGATTTGGGTGTTAATGGAACAGACTTTCACTGAACATTCACCATGTGTAAACTCTTTGTTAGGCTATAAGGGAATGGAAATTCCTAGGAAGTTTACAAAATCTCCATTTATTGGAAGAGGCAGATGCATAACAACTAACAATTCTGAAGTTGAAATGAATCTATTGATGGAAGACTCTGATTCATCATGCTTTATGGCCGTACGGTGGTCTCCACTGATGATGCACCTTATTTAAACTTAAAATTCAGAGGATTCTTGCAGCCTCACCTCCTTTTCTGTATCCCCTCCCCCACTACCTTTTTTTTTTTTTTTATTAAAAGCTTCTTCTTAATGTGCTGCAGTCAATGACTCCATTTCAACACAGGCATTTATGTGGTACAACTGAGTTAACCGGCACCACTATGGCCGAGCGTTCCACCAGAGCTGGTGGATAGTCTCTGCCCACTGACATAACCAGGGACCCTCAAACTTGGTGAAAGATGAGAGAGAGAGAATTCTGTGATTTAAAGAGACTGATTCACTGTTTGCAATGACAAGGGATGGGCAAGAGAAAGCTCTTTGTCAGAAATTTTTTAAGCCTAAAAGTGGTTTACAGTGGGATGGTGTCTGTTATCATGGGAAGAATCACTATGTAGATCTTACCAAAAGAAATTCTGAGGGCATTTGGGCTTCACTGACTGGAAAATAAAAACCACCAACTCATTATTCCTAGTATTGGGGGAGTGAAAGAGCAGGAGGGGAAGTCCAGAATATGCTCACCTGGGACACTGAAGTCTTAGTACTTTATGAGAGTAGATAGCTGATGGGTGATAGGAAGACATGTCTTCAAAATAGCTGGCTGTACTTGAAGTCTGCACCTGCTGCGAACCCGTGAAGGGAGGGGCCAGCCATCTCTGTTCTGCAGTTGTAGTTTGAAGAAGGATATGGTTTTGCTCATGGTAGAGTGACATGAATAAAGGCGTGCATGTTTTTCAGGCAGGCAGATGTGCGTTCAGATTCCAGCCGGGCCAGTTTTGGCTTTGTAGTCATGCTAAACCTCAGTATCCTCCCCCCAACTTTTAGAAATAGTTTTCAGACTTCCAAGTGTAAAACACTGTTGTAAGCAATGACTGTATGAGGGGCCTTCAAAAGGGTCATGGAAAAATGTATAATATGAAAACACTGTGGATGCATTTCAATATTTTAACATGATCTATTGTTTTATTTGAACCTTTAGTAAAAGATTCATATTTTGTTTATTTGAAAGGTAAAAATGTCAGGAGAGAGACAGAGACAGAGAGAGAAAGAGAGAGAATCTTCCATCTACTTGTTTACTCCCCAAATGGTTGCAATGGTTGGAGCTGGTTCAGGCAGAAGCCAGGAACCTGGAACTCCATTTGGGTCTTCCTGGGAGGTGGCAGAGGCCCAAGTACTTGGGTCATCTTCCGCTGCTTTCCTAGGCACAGTAGCAGGGAGCTGGATTGGAACTGGAGAAGCTGCAGCTCAAATTGGCTCTCTAAAATGAGATGCCAGTGTTATAAGCACCATCCTCACCCTATCAATATGTTTTTGTACCCAAATAAATGCATTGTTTAATTCCACTTTCCATATGTTTTTAAAAGTACCCTCCTTTGTTCATCAAACCTCACAACAATGCAATGAGTCAGTGTGCAGAAAAGACAATGAACAGAGTGGGCCTGAGACTGCTTTCCTCAGGCCTGCTGGCAAGTCTGGTCATTGGTTAGCATCCGGAATCTGTGGAGGACCCCCTCATCTATGATCACTGCAGCTCACTCTGCCTTCACTGCTGTGTGCAAACACTGCGCTCTATGCTAGATACCTTTCTGGAAGCCTGGAGTTTTGGTGCATGCCAAACGCAGGGTACCTAAGTAACCAGCCCCAGTCAAAACTGGTGCTGAGACTCTAGTGAGTTTCTCTTGTAGGCAGCATCTCATACCTGTCCCAACTCCTTGTTGGAATAATTAAGAGCATCTTGTGTGACCCCACTGGAAGAGGACTTGGTATCTTGACCTTGGTTTCCTCTATGGTCTTTCTCTTTGCAGGTTTTGAATTGTGTTCTTCTGATGTAAAAGAACTTTGAGGTGGGTATGACTCTGTGCTGAGCCTCTGGGTCGTGCCAATGAGTCACTGATCCTGGGGGTGGTCCTGGGAATCCCCCACATGAGGGTGTGACATTATTACCATCTCAGTTTTAAAGGTGAGGAAGCTGATTCATGGAGAGGTTAAGTAAGCACCCAGAGGCCACACAGTAGGTACCTGGCCCGGCCAGGATCTAAATTATAGTAAGATTACCTCCTTCGGTGGGTGGTTGTACATCAAAGGAGGTGTGTTTTCTCAGCACATACTAACTGTTCAATAAAACACAGTCATGCTGTTGTTATGTTGTTATGCACCACCCATTATCCCTTCCAGCTGCTCACCATAAAATCTACCATGCATTCCTCACAGATCTACTCACAAGCAGAATGTCCCTGAGAAGTTGAAATCTCTGTATTTTACAGTAATATATACTGTCACACATTACTTCATCAGGCAAACAGAGCCTCTGGATGTCACCTCCTCTTTCCTTAAGACTTCCAGCACCTCCTTGTCTCTGGCTTGGGAGGGCTGGGTGCTGTGTCAATGGTGATGAAGTCAGGGCAGCAGATTGGGTGTTTGGAAGAAAAAACTGATGTAGTCAGAAACAGAAGGGGTGAACATCTTGGGCTGTGTCCCGCTCATTACAGTGGTCATATTTTCCACCATCCATCCTCAAATGGGAACATGGTGTCTGACAATGAATATCTAATGTTCTGGCGCCAACACGGTGGCGTCGTGGATTAAGCTGCCTACAATGCCATATCTCATATTGGAGTGGAGTCCCAGCTGCTCCACTTCCAATCCCGTTCCCTGCCGATATGCCTGGAAAGCAGAGGAAGGTGGTCTAAGTAGTTGGGCCTCTGCCCGGCATGGGTGACCTGGATGAAATTTATGGCTCCTGGCTTCAGCCAGGCCCAGCCCTGGTCACTTGGTTGTTGAGGTATTTGGGAAGTGAACCAGCAGATGGAAAATCTCTTTCTCTTTCCACTCCCCATTCTGCCTTTTAAATAAATAAATGTTTAAAGAAGAATAATGTTCTGTTTGCTAAAATTATTATTCCTCAATCACCCTACCACTTTCTACCTTTCAAATATTTGTGTTTTTTTCTCTTTTGTTTAAGATTTATTTATTTATTTGAAAGTTATATATATAGAGAGAGTACGTGCAAGATCTTCCATCCGCTGGTTCACTCCCCAAATGGCCAACATTTGGGAGTAGTGCTAGGCAGAAGCCAGGACCCGGGAGCTTCTTCCAGGTCTCCCAAGTGAGTATATGTGCCCAAGAACTTTGGCTGTCTTCTGATGTTTTCCTAGGTACTTTATCAAGGAGCCAGATCTGAAGTGGAGCAGCCAGGTCTCAAAGTTTCTAGCGTTACAGGGCATGGATTGACCCACTATGCCACAGCGCCAGCCCCTCAAATCTTCTTTTTAACACAGAAACACATTCTGTGTTTTTCCACTGAGGAATCCAAATGATTACAACATACCACAGACCTAGTCTTGTGCTACTCTCAAAACAAACAGACAAACAAAACCAACACTGCCCACCGTATGCCTGTCCCTCATAGGTCATAGCTTAGTTGGTAGATGAACATGTGCTAATTCTAGAAGAGCTAGATGAAGCATGGTAGAATTTGCTAGAATTGGGGGAGGAGGTCGGGAGAAGGAGGGTTTTGGATGGAAGCCTGGTGGTGGGAAAGGACCCCTCATGCCTGCAGTAGATTTGTGCCCCCGGATAGCCCGTGCTGAGCTGCACTTTAAAAGCGACACGTGACAGCTGTGACTTGCAGCCCACCTGCCACCCTGGACAGGCCCTGCACTTTTTTTTTAACTTTTATTTAATAAATATAAATTTCCAAAGTACAACTTTTGGATTATAGTGACTTTTCCCCCCCATAACCACCCTCCCACCCGCAACCATCCCACCTCCCACTCCCTCTCCCATCCCATTTTTCATCAAGATTCGTTTTCATTTATCTTTATATACAGAAGATCAATTTAGTATATACTAAGTAAGTATAAAGTACTGTTTGAGTACTAATTATAGCATTAATTAATATTGTACAACACATTAAGAACAGAGATCCTACATGAGGAATAAGTGCACAGTGACTCCTGTTGTTGATTTAACAATTGACACTCTCATTTATGGCGTCAGTAATCACCGAGGCTCTTGTCATGAGTTGCCAAGGCTATGGAAGCCTCTTGAGTTCGCCAACTCTGATCTTTTATTTATTTATTTATTTATGTATGTATGTATGTATGTATGTATGTATTGACAGGCAAAGTGGAGAGAGAGAGAGAGAGAGAGAGAGAGAAAGGTCTTCCTTTTGCCATTGGTTCACCCTCCAATGGCCACCATGGCTGGTGCGCTGCGGCCGGCACATCGCGCTTTTCCAAAGCCAGGAGCCATGGGGTGCAGGGCCCAAGCACTTTGGGCCATCCTCCACTGCACTCCTGGGCCACAGCAGAGAGCTGGCCTAGAAGGGGGGCAATTGGGACAGAATCCGGTGCCCCGACCGGGACTAGAACCAGGTGTGCCGGTGCCGCTAGGCAGAGGATTAGCCTATTGAGCTGCAGCGCTGGCCACCAACTCTGATCTTATTTAGACAAGGTCTTAGTCAAAGTGGAAGTTCTATCCTCCCTTCAGAGAAAAGTACCTCCTGCTTTGATGGGCCCTGCACTTTGAATAGCATCTCTATTTTGTTTTGAAGGTTCCCGCAGTGAACCTTCTTGTTTATGGATTTTTTTTGTTTGTTTTTGAAAAGAAAAATGTTTGCTCTTCCATCAATTGAAAAAAATTTAAAAGACAAATTAATGGAGGATGATTTAAATGATACTTTGTATCTCTGGGGAAAAAGAGCAGCCTTTGGCCATGTTCTTTTGTTTCCTATTCTTGTCCTAAATCAAAGAATGTGGTTCTCAGGAAAACCGGTTCCCCAGTTTAAAACAAAACAAAACAAAAGAAAAAATCTCTTTGCAGTTTATTAAAGGAAAAAAAGGAAAATCTCAGCTTCTAGTGCTGATACTACGTGTTGCTGTTACAGATTTTTTCTACCCAAAAAACAAAAAGGGGAAAAAAATGCTTAAAGCTGGAGTTTGGCATTCTGCTCTCAGATGCTGTTTTATTAGTACTGAGTGATGATGGTTTGTTAACAGTCGTTTTTGTAATCCCATCAAGTGGCTCTCTCTTTCTGCTCTCTTGTGACTGTGTTCATGTTTAATGTTGTTTCTTGAAGCCAAAATCAGTAACATGCTGCTATAACCAAGGTATTGGGCTTACAGAGTTAGCCCAATTATAAATGTTATGGCAAATAAACCAATCACACCATTTTAAAAGCCCCGCCCCCATTTTTTGTCCACAAATGGCATTACAATGCTTTCTTAATCAAAGAAAAGAGACTAAACAAGGATAAAAATTTTAACCATACAAAATTTGCCGTCATTTCATTGCCTTGATTCTGTTTGTGTCCAAAATACAAGAGAAGTCAGTGGCTTTTAACTGTTTACAAATATAAATGTGATTGTAAAATGTACAGTTTGTTGGTGTTTGAATTCTGAAATTTCTTCGGATATAATTAACCATAACTTTTTGGCTGCTCCAAAAAACATAAGAAGTAATGTATAAGAGGTAGCAAAAGAAGCAGAAATCTCCTGTCTTGAAATGAAGTGCATTTTAATCTGAGGATGACAATGAGTTCACTTCAGGGACGTGGATACTACAAGGAGCTGCCAGATGAGTGCCTTCCGGGCAGAGGGCCGAGTCAGAAGGCCCAGTTTCAGTCTGGGCTGCATCATTTGATCACATTCTCAAATTTCCTAAGTGCCCTCATCTATCGCACCACAGTCTCCTCTATCTGTAAAGTGGGGGAGATCCTGAACACTCCCCAGGCAGGACCACTGTGGAAAGTGAGTATGATGATTGGGGTCAATGGGCTGAGTGAATTGTGAACTAGTATCTAAAGGATGCCCATCAATATTTTGATCCGATGATGTTTGCTGGCACCAAAATTGAAGGAAAAAAACATAACTAATTTTCACTGTAATAAATATGAAGAAATGAGGATTACCTAGAGAGAAGCCTTACAAAGCTAAATTAAAAATGGAAAGGGCATGTATGATCGGTCAAAATATGAGCCTTTTGTCATTATGGCAGCCTGAGTTCTTACTCTTGGAATTGCCTGGTGAAAAAGCACACACAGTGGTCTAAGCAGACCCTGGGTATCAATTAAGATTTAGGTCAAAGCCAGTGATTTAGTTTCTGGGAGTTAGGGGGAACAAAGCCGTACTGATGGCTGGATAAGAATCACATTCCTCTCCATTGTGGTCATCCTACACCAAGGGAAGGCTTGAAATCTAGACAACCTGGTATGATGTGTCTGCTAAAGTTATTATATGGTTGAACTTTTAAAAACACAGCAGCACAAATGTGTTTTATCCATCTTCACTGTTGGCGAGAATCTTGGAGGAAGGAAATTTGACAGATGTCCAAAAGCAGTTCACCCTGAAATGGGTCATCATTCTAGGGGACCCAACACCCTGCCGGAGTCAGATCTGTCTGCAGGAGTCTCGCCTGCCTTCACCAGCATTCAGTTGTGTCATGCTTGCAAATGCTGCAGACTGTCATTAGGGTTAGAGCAAACTGCAATTAGCAAGTCTCTCAACTTCTCTTAAAAGGAGCTTATTTTTCAGTAGAAATTTTTGTGATGGTTCCTGTCTGACTTTTAACTCTTCCCCGGAGGCCAAACTCCAAGCTTTTTGGCAATGCAATTCTAGGAGTGAAGGATACCCTTTTGGGCCAGCTAATTACTATAATTTCTTATATTTAGCTACTAGCTTTTTTGGCACCTTCTGCACAGCCCCTCTTGCAAATCAATCCTGCAGAGCTATGACATTCTGGCTTCCCCATCTGGACTGTCAGGCATTTATAAGACTGGACCTTGGTTCTCACAAGGGCTTTTCATCATGATCAGGGGTAGTAAGCACAAGCTATTCAGGTTTATTTTAGTGGGACAGACTGGCAAGGTGTTTGTCAGCATTGAATAGCTCAATATCCAAAGGCCTGCTTGGAACGTACCATGGATGGCCTGACACTCAACGGCGTCTCCCATCTCCCTTGGGCCCTGAAGCCCATTTTCAAGTTGAGAAGGAGAGATGGGGTGGAGGATTACCAGAAATCCAAACATGGGGATTTTAAATTTAAAATTTTAAATTTAAAAATGAAGTTTTACTTAATTTATAAATAAATGAAACATAAATCACTAGATCAATTATGTTTATGTCTGTGACTCCTCCTTAGCACGTAAAATCAGGAGTTGCCAACGTCAGCAGGATTAATGGTCACACTGAGATCCCCACCACAGCACCTGAGCACCTTACAGATCAGCAAGCAGTGAAGCAGATGATCCCAATATCTTTCTGAATTTAAATCCACTTGGAGGAAAAGCCCTTGCTGGTGGTGACTATGCCTGTCTTGATCCCCACAAGGCCCAGCACGCTTGTAAGGGATCAGTAAGTATTTCATGATGGATGACTGGTCTGCAGGTTGGTCCACATAACAAGGGGAGGCTAAGCTTAAAAGACCACCTTCTATTTTATTTTAGTACTTGTACCTATCTGCTCCAGGATGAACACAAACACCATTGTGATACTCATTGCAGAGGTTGACCTGAATTTAATTGGGGTCATTTTGTTCATCCTAGAAGGGGGAGGGTTTGCTTTGGTTTTGGTTTTGCGTGCTCGTCTCTTCTAGGATTCTCTTTTCTTGTCAAACCGTACTCATTCGTCCAGTCCATTCTTTTCTGTGAAAATGTATTACACTGGGCACCAGGGCTGTGGAGGAGCTGGGTTAAGCCACTGTCTGTAGCGCCAGCATCCCGTATGGGCACTGGTTCACATCTTGGCTGTTCCACTTATGGTCCACCTCCCTGCTAACACCCAGGGAAAGAAGCTGATAAACAGAAAAGTAAAATGACTTCTTCAAAAGCACATGGCTAATTGGTGGCAGAGGTGGGATTTGAACCTAGGCAGTTAGGTCCAGAGCTGCTCTCTTAAGCATTGTACCATCTCCTCCAACCCCTCAGAGCTATGCATCTTAACTCCTCCCATCACTTCTCTCACTGATGTTGCTTGTGAATAGCTTTGTGACTGTTTCCATGCTACAGAGAGAGAGTGTCTCCTGAGATAGGATACACACTACTGTGTCTCACATTGCCTAGGAAGCTTATTTTACTTTGCTGTTTATTTTTGGAAGGACAACTACATGACCAAATGTGCCCAGATAAAAAACAATCAGCAAATAAGCCTGAAGAGGGGAGAAGAATTTTTAATAAGCTGAGGCTATTTTAAAAACTCATTCCTCTAAGTAAACCTCAACAGGGGCTCCCCATTCCACTAGCCAACACCCCATAGGCTCTCATGTGCATAACATAGGATCAAAAGAATTCTGAGCCTGTTATTAATCACAAATGAATCAGATTCATTTATAAATATCCAAAGACTGACAATGTCTACTGCAGAAAGTGAGCCTATCTTATGAGCTCAACCTAGGAAACAAACACTTTCAAATACTTTAGTGTCCTTATTTTGCTAGACTTAAAAACTGGGCTTATATTGTACATCCTATTATATTTGCTTGCTTCTTCTAATATCTTTGTGTATATGGGATTTTCAGGAAGCTCATGGAAACTACCTATCATAAAAAATACTAACTATAATTTTTTCCTCCCAAATAAACTATCTTTTAATTAAGTTTTTCCATGAACTTCTTGAAAGTGCCCATTTGTCTCCTTTAACACTATGTGATATTCTCGAGGGGGACTGCTAAGCTGTAGGAAGAACCCCCCCAGGTGGACATTCAGGTTATGTTCACAGTTTCAACATTATGGACACCCACATTTCACATTGGACCCACAGAATGAAAGCCATGCGAAGTTGACCTCAAAGAGGGAGCGCAGGGCCAAGTGCCTCCTATATGCTATTAAAAAGAAGTACATTGGTAAAGACAAATTCTTGCATGACACTAAAGAGACCAACATTTTTCTAACTGGATTTCTTGCATGACACTAAAGAGACCAACATTTTTCTAACTGGATTTTCAGGGAACATTGCTATTGGGGATGTTAACTCCCCGATATAAGGAATCTTTTTCCCCTGCAACTCTATTTGACTACAAAACAGATACATTTCTCCCTCAAATCATCCTCCCAGGATCACAAGAGGGCCAATCCCTGGTTTAAAGTCCTGCTTAGATTAATACACTGCGTGGAAGCATCACTGAATCCTTCCAATGGCTGAAGCAAGCAGACAACATTTCTTTTTTTTAGACTTAATTTTTTGGAGTGTTTTCAGGATCACAACAAAACTGAGAGGAAGTTGCAGAGATTTCCTGCAGGACCCCTCCCCTATCACAGTGCAACCTCCCTGCCCACCACCTCTCCCGCCCGAGTGCCACATTGGTTGCAACTGGTGAACCTGTACCAACAAACCACTGTTACCCAACGACCATGGTTTACATTGGGCTTGCTCTCAGTGTTATGCATTCTATGGATTTGGACAAATGCATGATGATATGTATCTACTGTTAAGAGTGTCACACAAAATAGCCTCATAGCCCTCAACATCCTCTGTGTTCCACCTCTCCATCCTCCCCTCCCTACCTGAGCCATTGCCAACCACTGGTCTTTCTACTATAGCTGTAGTTTTGCCTTTTCCGGAACGTCATAGAGTTGAAACCATACAATAGGTAGAGCTTTCAGGCTGGCTTCTTTCAGTTAGCAATATATTTAGCTGTTTTTTAAAATGTGATTTCTGACTTACAAGCACATACTGTCCCCAACTCAAATGTGGCATTCTGAAGAATAGGGTGTTATACACCACAGGTAACAGGTGATAAATTCCAGTTGCTTTCTTTAGTACAATTCTGTCCTTTTAAGTAAACTAATGTGTAGTATGGACTTGGTATGCAACATCAATCTATCCAGAGTCTCCAGGTTGCTTGCCTTCATATTTTGAACTTGTTGACCTCCATAATGTGTGAACCAGTTCTGTCTTGTGCATGATAGAAATCTGTTTTGTGCATGATAGAAAGATAGATGATAGATAGCTATAGAAGATAAATAGATATAGATGATAGACAGACATCCAATTTGTTTGGAGAACCCTGATTATACTGTATTTCTCACCTGTTTACTCAACAAATCAATGCATGTATGTCATTTACCAGGAATCCTTTTCACATAGCAAGGTCCCTGGAATAACCAAAGCCAGATTAGCAATTCAACCCATAGGTAAGCTCTTGGCCTCAATTTCTCCACTCTGAGGAGGGACTGAGAGCAACACCCTCTCACTGTGTCATTTCTTCTGTGATACAAAGCACTTGTATAAGAAACAGGTACTGAGAGAATGCTGCACTTGCCAAAGCCACGCCCTGAAGGGTGACGTGATGTCCCCACTCAGCATGGTGAGGCGGAGTCACAGACAGTCTCACTTCCTCCAAACTTTTCCACTCTTTACAATGAAGCTGTGGGTGGGGGATTTCAGAGTCATGGAAACTTGTGCAGAGGTTACTGAAGGTTCACAGACATCAGCATTGGGTGTCGGTGTGGTAGTTGAAGTCTCATACACAGTAAAGAAGAGGTAGCCTCGAAAATGCATCCATGGGAGGCTCCCCTGTGACTTTGAATCTCTTCTGGATGGGTCCAAGTGGTTAACACGGAGCCCCACTGCTCACCTGGGGAAGGATGCTTTTGTACATTAAGTATTCATATAAATCCTTCCACCAAGACTTTACGTGGTAGGGGAAGTGGACGGTGAGAGTGGAAGCCACAGTTTGCCCACCGTCGGCCTGGGCTGGCAGGCACAATTGTCCAATGGGGGTTTCTCTCTGTTTTTTATCTCAAGACCATTGATGGCGCAAGGAGTCCTTGTACAGGACTGTGCTTTCTCTCTGATATCGCCTCCTTTCAAATTCATTTGTCTTTTATCCCCAGTTGAAACCTGCAGCTAACTTGAGGCCAAGCTGCAGGCCTCTGCTGACAGTATGAGAGAGAGAACCATTTGAGGGTCATTGTGCCTTCCTGAAACTGTGATACTGAACCTTCAGCTTTGACAATGACATAGCACTGTCAGTGACAGAAAGGATAAAGAGATTGTCATATGCTCACGCAATAGAATGCTTGACACTGGGAATACAGCATCGACACATCTTTATATCAACATAGATATATGGACTTACACAGTAGTATGATCACTTATTACTGTTCCCAAACAGGAAACATAAACTAGATATAGATTATATGAACACACACTTCTATGGAAAAATGCATATTATGGGCCAGTGCCGTGGCTCAACAGGCTAATCCTCCACCTTGCAGCACCGGCACACCAGGTTCTAGTCCCGATCGGGGCGCTGGATTCTGTCCCGGTTGCCCCTCTTCCGGGCCAGCTCTCTGCTGTGGCCCGGGAGTGCAGTGGAGGATGGCCCAAGTGCTTGGGCCCTGCACCCCATGGGAGACCAGGAGAAGCACCTAGCACCTGGCTTCTGCCATCGGATGAGCGCAGTGCGCCGGCCGCAGCGCGCCAACCACGGCAGCCATTGGAGGGTGAACCAACGGCAAAGGAAGACCTTTCTCTCTGTCTCTCTCTCTCTCACTGTCCACTCTGCCTGTCTAAAAAAAATGCATATTATGAAAAAAATTATGCATCAGTTTCAAAATCTCATGACACAAAAATAAACTTATGTTTTAATTCCATTTTCTGGGAAATTTCTTGAAGTTTCTTAATATGTATATATATACACTGAGACATAGGAAGCCAGAGAGGTTTAAGTTCAGGTCAAAATCAGAGGACCAAATGAACGAAAAGGGAAAATTTTCTGTCTATGGGATTCCATGTGATTTAATGCCATGTGTGTGCATCCTATACTGCATGAAATGATCCTATCCATGTTCCAAAATTTGGAAATGTTGATCAAATTGGCTATGGGGAGACAGACAAGCTGGGGAAGGTGGAGGTGACCTGTGGTAGGATGTGTCTTTACACAGTACAGTTCCGAGTAGAGTTAAGGCATATGTCAAGGAGCTTCCTGGAGACCATGCCTGTGCTCTGGGTGTTAGGAGGGGATGAGAAGGAGTCCCCCACCCCACCCCCAATGACAGCCTTTGAATAGGTATGAGGGATATCAAAACACAGATGGATGAGGTCAAGGGACTTGATCATTAGAAAACAGGATCAAACTATTTGAGCACCTGTAGTAGATGGTCTTAGGTTGGATTCCCACAGAGAAACACCACCTGCAGGGTCCAAGGGCATGTAGTTTAAGAAATGATCCCAGGAAACACGAGTAAGGAACGAGGGAGTGAAAAGGGAAAGGGAGAAGGCCATATTGTGGGCAGCTGACCATGAAACTTAGGGAAAAGGTGAAAGAGAGGCTACAAGAGTTACTGCACTCAGGATGGAAGGAGCTGGGTTGTCTACAGCCCGGTGGGGAGTTCATTCTTGGGCCTTTTCACCTATCTTTTTGGCAAGGTGGTCAGCCTTACTAGGTCTGAGGGAAGCCCTAAGATTGTGAGATCCAGATGCAGTGTATCATGGTGGGGCCTGATGCAGGGCACCTGCTGTCTCCAGACACCCCAACCCCTAGATGCACAGTCCAGGGAGGCCTGGGCATGCAGGCAGGGCACACACCATGTCCAGATACCCCTCTCTGCTGGATGCCTCACATGTCAGTTACCAAATTCAACCCTTAGCAGAGCCCTTCAAGGGAGCTGCTGCTTCTTACTCCCCAGTAGAGAAAGAACCACCAGGAGGTGCATAGAGACAGGCAGCCTGTGCTGCTGCACCTCTGGCCAGCCCCCCCCCCCCCATCTTCCTTTTTTTGTGACAGTGAAGTGAATTAACATACCATAAAATGAACCATTTGAAGAGAACAGTTCAGTGACCTCCAATATGCCCCCAATCTGTAACCACCACCTCTATTCAGTTCTGAAACATTTTGTTCTCCCCAAAAGGGGAGAATCCTGTGCCCATGAAGCCATTGCTCCCTGCTTTCTGCCCCCAAGCCTTTGGTGTGGGGACCATGAGGCTGCCTCCTAGGTTTATTGATTTACCTCTGTGGTACTTTTTTTTTTTAAAGATTTATTTTTATTTATTTGAAAGGCAGAATTAGAAAGAGATTTCCCATCTGCTGTTTCATTCCCCAAGTGGCCACAACAGCTAGGGCTGGGCCAGACCAAAGCCAGAAGCTTCTTCTGGGTCTCCCTCTTGCATTCAGGGGCCCGAGGACTTGGGCCATCCTCTGCTGTTTGCCCAGGCACATAAGCAAGGAGCTGAATCGGAAGTACAGCAGCCAGGACTCGAACTGGTACACATATGGGATTCTGGCATTGCAAGCGGTGGCTTAACCTGCCGTGCCACAAGGCTGACTGACTATGGGACATTTTATACCAATGGGATCATTTGAAAGAACATCAAAAAGTTCATGGTAAATTGAATTAAAAGGTAAATTTATTTTGATGCAAAATTTGTTAAAATTCACATAAGTTTTTTCATAATATGCATTTTCTATTAACTTTTGAAGATTCCATGTTTGACTTTTTGTGATTGTCTTCTTTCACTTATCATAATGCTCTCAGGGTTCACCCACATAATAGTATGTGCCAGTACTTCATTCTTTGTGATGGATAATTGATAATCCATTGTAGTATCTTCTAAAACTTGTTAATCATCTATTTGTTGACAGTTAAGCTGTTTCCATTTTTTTTTTTTGCAATTGTGAATAGTGTTGTAATGAAAACAGGTATGCAAGTGCTAATTCAGTCCCTGTTTTCAATTCTTTAAGGTTTATAGCTGTGGCCAGAATTGCTGGGTTATGAGGTAATTCTGTATTTAACTTTTTGAAAAAAGATCCTCATCTTGAAGAGTTCATTTTCCTTTACCTCTATTTAAATGTTGGTATTTTCGAGATTCCACCATAAGTACCCCCTTTTCCCTTTTGCTACTATGTCTCAAAGCCTTATCATCTGGTGCCCCTGACTTCCGCCGCCTTCTCTGCACCAAGCATGCCCAGACCTGTGTTCTGAGCTCTGGATCAGCATGTCAAGTGCCTGGTTGACGTCTGCCCTTGGATGTCTACCAGACCCTCTGCAATCATTTCCAGAACTGAACCCACTGAGACTTGGTTTCCATCAGCTTTGCCAGTCTCTGTGACGAGCAGTCAGCACCACCATCTGTTTGGACTTCTCATCCAGGAGCTGTGGACTATCTTTGACCTCTCTCCCACTCTCCTTTCCTGTCCGCCACCATCTTTCTAGATGACTCTAATTCTCCACATGTGTCTCTCCTGTCACCACCTTCACATGCTTGCTTAGCTGACAGCATCAACTTTCTTATCTCCCTGGTCCATTCTGCACACCATCGCAAAAGGGGTTCCCTTCAACGCACAAGTCAGACCCTCACCCGCCAGGCTGTTCCAGCCCTTTAAGAATCAACACCAGCTTTAACACCATCTGCACATTTTGCTTCCCTAGGTTTACTTTGCCACCCTCCTCTTTTCTCTGGCTACAGGGACCTCATTTTGTCACACTGTTCTGTCGACTCCCACCTCTGTGCATTCTATTCCTCCGCACAGAGCACCAGCCGGTCCTTTGCCTTGTGAATCTCTTCATCTCTCTGAGTTCTCATCTCCTTCTCCTTTGTGTAAATTCCTTGAGTCCCACGCAAATTCAGACCCCCCTGCCATATGTTCTGGTTCTCATCACATTTGTGTAATGACCAATGGAGTTTAGGACACGATAACACTAAATACAGTTGTTGGAGACCAAGAATATGATACCCTAAAACATGCCTCTGCAGCATTTTGATTATTTTGAGCTTTGTTTGAGAAACTGTAGAGTCAGAAGCTCTGAAAGCTGCCCTTAGGTAAGACAAATTTATATCTGCAAAGGAAATTTCCATTTGTCGGGTGTCTCTCTCCATGCATCAGGAAGACGTGGATGACTAAATCACTACAGACTCTTATTAATGAGGAAGGCACCTGCTTAAATCTGCACACCTTTGCCCTGCATCACTTGGCTTTTCCTGGCCAATTTGTCTAATTAAGGCCTTGCCCTTCACCTTCTCTGCCCGAACCCTTACCCACCTCCGGAAGCCCCCATACCTCTAGTCCTTTTTGTAGCTCAGGTTGATACAGTCATCAAACACAAACACTTCTTTGTGTTTCATGTTTTTGTGGAACCCCCATACATACAAATGTAATTTAAGTTTTTTCTCTTGTTAGTCTATCTTATGCCAACTTAATTCACAGACCATCCAATCAGTGAACCCACAAAGATAAACTGAGGCAGTTTTTCCTCCTCTAGATAATTGGTTAATGCCTGTTGCTTCTTTGGACTGTAACTTACATTAGGAACACAGCAGCATCAGCTTTGGTCTCTCTTCCATAGGTGTTGACTTACAAAGTGATTTTCACAGGATGAGAATTCTCTAGGTCGTTGTTAAACAAACTAAGTCGTTAACACAAAGTGGAGCTCTAATTCAAGACTGACTACATATCCTTCACGTTCCATTACTCCACTTTGCCCCTTTCTTACAGTGAGAATGACCTTGAAAATAATGAAGCTTGGAAGGAAATGACACCAGGGAGAAACCCATTTGACAGTTTCCAAGAATTCTGGACAATTTCTCTTCACACCTAATTCTGGGTGGCAAAGAAGGACATTCCCCAAGCAGGGGCTCAACAGACTAGGGCCCCCATTCTCAGCTGTCATTGATAACACAGGGAGAAGATTGCTCACTACCTCCACCTAGGTTTGGACTACATGTAACCCTTTGTACTTGCTCTTTGTTTTGAAGCCATTTCATCATCATAAAAAAAAAAAAGGTTGTCACAAATTTTTTGAGGAAGAAAGCCAGTTGAATGAATGAATGAATGGGTGAAATGAATAAAGGCAGAGAAAAGTAGGTGTGGAGCTAACAGGTAGCCAATGAGAACCATGGTACAGTATGTCTCTGGCCCCGTAGAGGTGGTGCTGATAACCATTTCTCTACAGAATAGGGCCACAGGCACAGAACCCAATTCTCGGTCACCATTTCTTGCTCCCTAGAAAGGCTAAAAGTGATGTAAATGATTCTAATGCACTATAAAGTGTAAGTGAAAACCCTGAAGCACTGGAATAATTTAGAACACGTAGAAGCTCAGTTCTGCACAGGTAAACTCTCCTAGGTCAGCAGGAAGCTGGGAGGGGCCAGGCATTCACACACCAGGAAGCGCCAACCCAGGATGATTTGCAAAGTAGAAATCTTGCGGGTTTGAAGTAGCATTAAAACCAGCTCATCCAAGTCAACTTGAAGGAGACTTGGAGTCAATGATTCATCTACTGGACTTGTTGAAGCTCTCTCATCCCCAGCTCGGAGGTGTTGACAGTGGGGAACACCCCCAGCTGTCTGACACCAACTCAGGAAGTCAGAGTCGGGGTGAGCTCCCTGCACTCCCACCCCAGGCCACAGCGAGTGGCTGAGAACTCACCCAAGGGCAGAAGTGTGGGTGGCGGATTATCTCTCTGCTCCCTGGCGCTCTTGTCTTCTCTGTGGGCTGGCAGAAGAGGAGAGCCAGTCCTGCTGCACAATTCTACTTCTCTCGCTGCAGCACCCCGGCTGGCTTCTCAAAGCAGCTGTAAGCATTTCCCCACTGAGCAACCGCATACGTAGGATGCGAGTGGCGTATGCCTGTGTGTGTTTTTCCTTCCGGTTGCTGTGAAGCGATGTTGTGGCAGCTCATTTCCTCTCTGGGGCTGATTTTTTTTTTTTTCAAATGAGCTCTTGTAGTACACTGAGGGCATGTTGCAGTTTAGGGACAGGTAAGAAATTTCATTCTTATCTGGCCCATTGGCTGTGTATATGAGTATAGAAAGATTGATGATCTTCAAATTAGTATTGCAGTCAAATTCTACTGGGATGTATTTTTCTAAGTGGCTGGGCTGCATTGAGGCAAAATTAGGCTGTTTCAAAGTCAACCAATTTGAGATTTTGTGCTTTTATGGACTTGGTATGTTCCAAATAATCCACTATAAATTGACATGAAGCATTCTTTCATATGACAAGTATGTGCATTGCACAGGCCAATGCTAGGGGCAAGGCATCCAAGTGAGGAAGCTCCTATTTGCAGGGTGCGTGGAAACCTGGATTTGTGTACATGGAAGAGAGTTTGAAAGCCACCTGGCCCCAATCCATTGGTCGTCTTCTATCTGTGCTTTTGACAGGTGGGCAGACTCTGACAGCAAACACCCAGGTTTGAATTACAGTCTCCCCCTTAACTGCTGTTGCCTCAGTTTCCTTTCTGTAAAATGGGAACACCAGTAAAAGTATCATGAGATTTAAATGAGTGAGGACGTGTAAAGCGTGCAAAGAGTATCTGGCACAAATAAAATAAGCACTATGTGGATGACAGTGAAGGTTACAGTTATTAGTGGTAAATCTGTGTTATTGTCAGCTGAGATCTCCGCTTTATTCTTTCCCTTTCTTATTTTCCAGTCCTTGCTGATGCCCAGGAAATGATGTTGGGGTATAGAGTTGAGAGGAAAGAGAGACAGTTTGAACAACAGATGTTTGTTTCCAAAATGACCCAGTGTGTGCCTGATTCATCACCAAGACAAGGAAAGGGCTGCCCCTTGGTCTCACCATATAAACCAGGCTCATGCTGTGTGTCGCTCTCCTGTGACTTCCGTTTCATTGATGTTGTTGTTTTGTTTTAATTTCCTGTAAGGATTCTCTGAAATTCTTTGCATGTCATATACATCATAAGTTTTAAAAATTCATTGGAAGGTAGAAAGAGACAGATAGACAGACATAGAGAGTTCCTGTGTGCTGGTTCATTCCTCAAATCCATATAACAGCCAGGACTGGGCCAAACTGAAACTGGGAGCTGGTAACTCAGTGCAGCTGAGTGGCAGGGCTATCGCATGACTGGCAGGAATCTAACTATTGGAGCCATCCATTACCTGCTGCCTCTCAGGAGTCAGGAGCTAAGATCAGTGTTGAACTCAGGGACTGTGATGTGGTACGTGGGAATTTTAGCTGGTAGGCCAAATATCTGCTTCCAGGTCATGTATTTAAAAATGTTTGAGCTAGTATGAATATCACTAAAAATAATCTACCTATAAAAGGATGACACAGCTAAATAAAGAAATAAACACTCATTACTTTGTATGGTTGGGACTTATGAAGTCATCAATCACAAGAACATTTATATTAATCATCATACAGATAGTTCATTCGTAAATGCAGTTAGAAATATTCATCGGTTGGCGCCACGGCTCAACAGGCTAATCCTCTGCCTTGCTGCGCTGGCACACTGGGTTCTAGTCCTGGTCGGGGCGCCGGATTCTGTCCTGGTTGCCCCTCTTCCAAGCCAGCTCTCTGCTGTGGCCCAAGAGTGCAGCGAAGGATGGCCCAAGTGCTTGGGCCCTGCACCCCATGGGAGACCAGGAGAAGCACCTGGCTCCTGCCATTGGATCAGCGCAGTGCGCCAGCCACAGCGGCCGTTGGAGGGTGAACCAACGGCAAAAGGAAGACCTTTCTCTCTGTTTCTCTCTGTCCACTCTGTCAAAAAAAAAAAAAAAAAGGAAAAAAAAAACTATTCATCAAGGTGCTCTGTTTTCTTTTTTTCTTCCCCTTCCCTCTCCTTTATAAAACCATTCTTGAATACATGTTATGTATCAGGAACTATTGCAGATGTGAGGTGGAATTGTTCTATTTCTAAGTTTTTATTTTATAGTGCAGAGTATTCTTAATAAATTGATGGAGGTAGAAAGGAAGTCTGGATAGTACATATCTTTGTTTTTCAAAAACTTCTACACATTTCTCATTATACTATATCAGGTAGGGGATTGTCTGACATTTGAACCTTATGTCTAATTTAAATGCATTTAAATGTAAAAATAATTTAAAAGTTTTTCAAATTTTTATTTATTTATTTGGGAGATGTAAGTGGAGAGAGAGAGAGGAGGGCAAACAGAGAAGGAAAGAGATGGATAGACAGACACAGAGAGCTTCTAACTGCTGGTTCACTTTCCCAAATGCCTGCAAAGCCTGGGGCTGGATTGGGTCTGAAGCCAGAAGCCAGCACCTCAATCCAGGTGTGTCATGTGGGAAACAGAAACCCAGTTACTTTAGCCATCAACACTGCCTCCCAGCGTCTGCATTAGCAGAAAACGAGAATCAGGCACCAGAATCTGGAACTGAACCCAGACACTCTGATGTGGGACACAGGCATCCTAATCAGCATTTCAACCAACTGCCTGCCCTTCGATTTTATAGGATTCAAATATTAACACCATCAGGTTATCTTCGTAAGTCACTGACACAGTATATTTGTGAAGGTATTTTCAAAGATTCATGGAAAAGTGGAATTAAAAGGTAAGTATATTTTGGTGGAAAATGTTTTGAAGTTCATGCCTAGCTTTTTTCATCATTATGCGTGTTCCAGGGACATTTTGATGTCCTCACATACTAAAAAAATAAATAAAAACTCAGGTTTCTTTTATATAAAGTACTTGAGTTAGACAATTTGATTGTTCTCAATTCTGTTCTTCCATCTGCATGCTCATGGCTTCTTTTCCCACTTGGAGCTGCCTGGATCTCCCACTGTTGAGTTTTCAGAATAGAGAGCAAGTCTTCCGAGGCAAGCAAGGGGGCTGAGATTTTATCCAAAAACAGATCAGATTCATTCTAGAAAAACAAGTTACATATTTTTCCCATTTGGAAAGGCACAGGTTTTCTATGTCTGTTTTCCTACTTAGCATCTTAGATATTTTCCCCTCCTTTTTTTTTCTTTCTGATTAGTGGCAGGTTACGCTGCATGTCAAAATTTTGAGAAACCACAGATGGTTCTGACAAAAAGCAAACAACTATAATTTCTAATCACTCTATCCAACGCAGACAATATTTACATTTTCATCTTCATTTAGCCGTTCCACTTGACTGCTTTAATTAGCTTCCTCAGGCCATCTCAGTTAGCTGGAATCTTGGTTAGCACCACAAAATGGTTTATAACTACCTGTTAAGCAGTAGCCAAACCCCAGGCAACTGTTCTGAATTTGTCATGGATGTTTGGTCTAAAGAGAAACTGTTGTATGAAGTGGAGGATGAGGGGAGGGGGCAGAAGGAAGGTAGAAGGTAAGAAGGTTGAAAATGCACAGACAAGGTGTATGCATGTATTTGTGATTCCACTCGCTTGACTCACTTCCTTCCACAATGGAAGACAGTACTACCCATGGGGAATCAGCTGCCCACAATGGAATTTAAATGAATATGCTCAAGAGTTGGTTTGGCAAGTTTAAGACCAAAGTTGTCTAGTAATTACAATGCATGCCTCGTCCCTGATCAGGAGTAAGGGTTAGTCCTGTGGTTTTCATTTTTAATTGTTTTTCTAAATTTATTTGGGAGGCGGAGGAACAGAGACAGAGAAAGCTTCCATTTTCTGGTTCCTTCTCCAAATGCTCAGAATGGCCCCCACCTGGGACCAGAGCCAGGAGCCAAGCATTCACTCCATGACTCCCACGGGGGTGGCAGGAACCCAAAGACTTGAGTCATAAATGCTGCCTCTCAGAGTCTGCATTAATAGGAAGCTGGAGCCGGGTGTGGAACCCAGGCTCTCTGATGTGGGATGCTGGCATTTTAAGCATTGGGCCGAATGCCTGCTCCCTTGTTTTCATCTTCAGATGCGAAAATCAGAACTCAGCAGGATCCAGTTCATTTGTCCATTCAGTTAGCCTTGTGTACCTGCAGATCCTCTGAGCTTTCCCGGACACTGTTCCTCAGATACAAGTTGTAGTTTAGCAGGGAAATGATGATTCCCACTCACTGGTTCATTCAGGGTCTTAAAAGCATTTATTGAACGTATGTCATGGAAAATCTTTAAAAAATGAATGAGAATCAGCTCCTTCTATAAAGGAGATTATGGTGTAGCAGGCACGGAAGAAGCAATCTTCCTTCTGCTGTATCCTGCCACGTACAGACCTCGCTTTCTGTCTCTTGTAGCGGAGCATCTTTGTCTTCTGCATCTCCTGTTCTCTCAGTCCATCAGCAAAGTACTGGGGTTGTTAATTCTCCTCCATTGCTACAACTCCATGGGCAGGTGCATCAGCAGGACAGAGAACATGAATGTTTTGGCCCTGCTCTCCTGGGTGCACAGGTTGCCCATTTCTAGCCCTGGGTAGAAGATCAATCCTCTTTCTCTCCTGCTCCAGAGCTACCCAGTTAGCAAAGTTAACAAGGGCCAAATTCTCCCTAACTTCCTCAACCCTTTTCTGTTGAGGAACCTTACTCATCTTACACTGACTACCTGTCGTGTCTTATGCAGATCCTTTCCAGTTTTTGCCCCTGGTGCAGAAGCGCTGAGTCCAGTCCTCGCCTCCCACTGGGCCTGGGATGAGGATTGCTGTGAGCTCTGTTAGGACACCTCATGCTCCAAGCAGAATCTCCTATCCTGTCCCTCCTCTTCTGTTTTGGAAGTCTATGAATCATGGCTTCAAACATTGCCATTTGATTCATTAATAAGGGCAATAACTACCATTTTTAAATGTACACCGTACTTCACAAATGGTTCGTGATGGGCTGGGTGTTTTCCTGAAGGTTAAAATGTCTATGTCCCCATCTGAGTTCCTGAGTTTGATTCCCAGGTCCAACTCCTGATTCCAGCTTCCTGCTAATGTAGACCCTGGGAAGTTGCAGGTGATGATGCAGGTAATTGAGTCCTGCCACCTGCAGGAGAGACAAGGACTGAGTGCATGCCTTCCACCCTCAGCTTCTAGCTGTTGAAGTACTTGCAGAGTGAGCTGGAAGATAGGAATTCTCACTATGTCTCCCTGTCTCTCTGCTTCTCAAAAAAAAACTTTGTGGATAATAGAATTAAAAGGTAAGTTTGCTTCGGTACCAAAAATTCTTGAGATACACACAAGTGAAGAGTCTTCAATAAATGCATATTACAGAAGAACAATGCATGGACATATTTTATTAGAAGATGAATGATTTTTTTTGACAGGCAGAGTTAGACAGTGAGAGAGAGAGACAGAGAGAAAGGTCTTCCTTTGCCGTTGGTTCACCCCCCTAAATGGCTGCTATGGCCAGCGCACTGCGCCAATCTGAAGCCAGAAGCCAGGTGTTTCTCCTGGTCTCCCATGTGGGTGCAGGGCCCAAGCACTCAGGCCATCCTCCACTGCCTTCCTGGGCCACAGCAGAGAGCTGGACTGGAAGAGGAGCAACCAGGACAGAATCCGGCGCCCCAACCGGGACTAGAACCCGGGGTGCCGGCACCGCAGGCAGAGGATTAGCCTAGTGAGCCACAGCGCTGGCCTGATGAATGAGTTTTGCAAAGATGAACCCATTTTCTAGTTTATAGAACTTCTGCTTGAAGGAACACAGACATCCTGAAAGGCAAAGGGACAAAAGGCTGCTTTTTTTTTTTAAGAGACAACTGATAGCAAATTAAGATTTGACCAACAGCAAGTGTTCCTTTTACTCAGGCATCAAGCAAGCACTGTTTTCCCTGTAACTCCTGTTCACCTACTCATCTACTGAGTCATAATCATCTTTGACATCCCCCAAATTGGGAAAGTCTCGCTAATTTTTCTGTAATTTAAAAATCTACAAGTACCACTTTTATCTTGTAAAAGTCTAACATTGCAGGTTAAGTTCAAAGGCCTGCTCCCCATCAACCCTAACTTCAATTTCCTCCTGGGCTCTGCCACAGTGGATTCTGTCACCTGGGCTATCTTCGAACATGGCACTGCCCAGGCACTCTGTGAATACTGCGACCACTGTCGCCTTGCAGATGTGCACATGTGCAGCCTCGCCCTTGAACGTGCTGTGCACAACATCAGACCACGAGACTGAAACCATCATAGTACGCTCAGTGTCTGAGGGGACCGTCTAAACCGTCATTCTGGTTTCACATGCAGTAGTAACTTGAAAACAACGTCTTATTCATGAGACTGTAAAAAACAGAACTGCCTGCTGTTTTCGAAGGCTGAAGAGATTAGATTCTGCAGTTTATCTGACTCCTGCTCGTTTGTTTTCTAAACATGCAAAGATGTGGGTTTACTTCCAACTGGTTTACCTCTCAGTGGAGATCCGAGGTCAAACACCAACGTTCATTACTCATTTGATAAAGCAGTTTTCTGGGGTTCCCCTTTTTGCCTGCACAATCATTTAAAAAAGAGATGGAGTCAGGTCAGGCTTTTCTCTAGATGCGCACGTGTTTCCCTGGACAGCAGCCCCAGTCACAAGGAGAGACTGCTGAGTGCTCTGGTCATTTGTATCTACCTATGTTCCTCCACAGTGGTTGATTCTTTATCTCTCCCTTTCTCATTCTTAGCAGCCTCCACTTCATAATCCCATATTGACAGATTGCAACTTTTAAAATATCTTTATTTGAAAGAGTTACAGAGAGAGTGAGAGAAGGAGGTGGGGAGAGAAGGTATCTCTTATCTGCTGGTTTACTCTCCAAATGGCCACAACAGACTGAAGCCAGGAGCCTCTTCTAGGTCTCCCATGTGGGCTCAGGGACCCAAGAACTTGGACCATCCTTTACTGCTTTCCCAGGCGCATTAGCAGGGAGCTGGATCAGAAGTAGAGCAGCCTGGACTTGAACCGTTGCCCATATGGGATGCAGGTGTCCCGGGCGGTGACTTTACCTGCTATGCCATACTGCCAGCCCCTAGATTACAACTTTCTAAATTGAGAAGTATTTTCTTACTGACCCCCAGAGGTTAAAATACCAACACTACCTGCTTATTCCCTTTAGATTTTATGTGATGATTTCATTCTAAGACAGTAGAGATTTTTCAGAGGAAATCCAGCTGACGTCCCTCTGTTTTCATAACTGCTCCCATCATATGAATGAAAGCCTTGTGTTCACATTCTTTCTCATGGCAGTCCTAACTCATTCCCTTGGTTCCACTGACCCCTCTTACTTTGCCTCCTTCTCTTTCTTTTCATGACTAATGGCCTGAAAACAGTCGTCTGCACTGGTTCCTCACTTCTGCACATCCTGTTTCCTTCTTCCCGCTGTCTGGCTCCCATTCCCGGCTCTCCACTGACAGTGCCCTGCTGATGTCGGCCCAGGCACCTGAAATAGTGAAACCAGCGGCCACTGCGAAGCCTTTGTGCTGCTTGAAAGGCTTCATCGTTTTTCCTCTTTCACCTTTTCTCTCTTTCTTTGCAGGATACCTCAACCTTGATCCTCCTCTTGCACTCTGCTGTACACCTGCTCCACTTATTGCAACATTTAGTGGTTTGGATATGATCTGGCTTCCAAACTCATACAGGACTTAGAACCCTAAAGTCATAGAGTGATGGTCCTAGGAGAGCAGAGGTTTAACCTAATGATGGTTTTTAGGAGGTGGGCCTAGGAGGTCCCTAGGTCACTGGGGTCATGGCCATAGAGGGTAGTGAGAAAGAGAGGGTTGGTTAGAAAAGTCTCAACTGGGCGCAGTCTCTTTCTGCCTCCTGGTTCATCCCAAGATCTCCCGCCTCAGATTCCGTCACTGCCATCCACTGCCCTCACAGAAACCAAACAGATGGGGCCACCAGACTGTCAGCTAAACGAATCCTTTCTGCTGGTAAACTTGATGTCCTTGGATATTTCAGCAGAGTGACAGAAAGCTGACTGACTCACTGCCCAGGTTCCACCATTGCACGTCACACAGCTGTTGCTCTGCTGCCCCTCTGGGTGAGCTCAGCCGGTTTCGATCCACGGCAAGACTTCTCTTCCGGCCCTCTCCATTCACGTCATCACCATATACTTCATCTCTTAGCCTCAAAATGTTGCGCGCATTTCCCTCCTGCTTCTTAAATCTAGCCAGTCATCACATTCTGTGTGTGTTTGTATAAGTGAAATCTCATTACTGATCCGTTCCAATCCCTCTGCATACCCCCTGCCTCTTTTGTTTTCTAGATTTTCATTGCTCGGATTATTACCATTCTTAACAGCGACTTCCTCCTTTTACTCTCTAATACTTAGCTATTTCTAGGCACATGGCAGGTGCTATGGTTGGAATGTTTGGGTTCTCTGAAAACTCATATATTGAAATCTAATCCCGCCAGTGCTGCGGCTCAATAGGCTAATCCTCCGCCTTGCAGCGCCGGCACACCGGGTTCTAGTCCCAGTCGGACACTGGATTCTGTCCCGGTTGCCCCTCTTCCAGGCCAGCTCTCTGCTGTGGCCAGGGAGTGCAGTGGAGGATGGCCCAAGTGCTTGGGCCCTGCACCCCATGGGAGACCAGGAGAAGCACCTGGCTCCTGCCATCAGATCGGCATGGTGCGCCGGCCACAGTGGCCTTTGGAGGGTGAACCAACGGCAAAGGAAGACCTTTCTCTCTGTCTCTCTCACTGTCCACTCTGCCTGTCAAAAAAAAAAAAAAAAAAAAAAGGAAAAAAGGAAATCTAATTTCCAGTGTGATAGTATTAAAGGCAAGGCAGTCCTTTGGGTGCTAACTAGGTTGTGAGTGTAGAGCCCTTTAGAAAGAGGCCTTGGGGTGGGTGATTGTCAGAGTGGTTGAGATGCCACGTGGGATTCACACATCTCAAAGCAGAGTGGACAGTGAGAGAGAGAGACAGAGAGAAAGGTCTTCCTTTTCCATTGGTTCACCCCCCAATGGCCGCCGCGGCTGGCACGCTGCAGCCAGCGCATTTTGCTAATCCGAAGCCAGGAGCCAGGTGCTTCTCCTGGTCTCCCATGGGGTACAGGGCCCAAGCACTTGGGCCATCCTCCACTGCACTCCCGGGCCACAGCAGAGAGCTGGACAGGAAGAGGAGCAGCCGGGACAGAACTGGTGTCCAGACCGGGTCTAGAACCCAGAATGCCTGCACCGCAGGCGGAGGATTAGCCTAGTGAGCTGTGGCGCCGGCCCATTCTAATGTATTTTTATAGGAGTCTGAATGCATTAATGCAGCAGACCCTCAGGAGATAACTGATTAAATATCTCTATGATATCAGATATTTCCATTAACACATTTTATATTCCTCATGTCACTTGCACCTACATATTGTTGCCTGCAAAATAAAACTGGAATGGCTTAGTGAATCTATTCATGCTAGCTTAGATGCTTTCCTGCCTTGTCCATGCCTATAGTGCCCTTCACATTCCATCACACTGCATGCTCACTGTTCCCTCAAATTTTATGGCATTTCCCAGTTATACAAAGGCTGCTCCCCTGCCTGAAATCCCTTTCCTTCTATCTCTGGCAACCCTTGGCCATGACCTTCAAGACTACATCCTTGTGAGTTATCCTTTCCCCCCGACCATCACTAGGATTTCTATGTATAATTTATCACCCAGTGTCATGATGGTGTGTCTCCTTCTCCTGGGCTTGGAGGCTCTGAGGGCAGGCAACTGTTGCCTATTCATTTTGGGGACCACACTAAGCATTTTACAAAGTATTCCACAGAGGTCCCTCATCAGAAACTGCTGCGAGGCTGTTTTGACAGAGATTTCCACGTACCACCCGCCAGTGGCTGAGTCCTGCCTGTCTGGGGAGTAGACTGTTCTTGGGTACTTCTTTTGCATGTGAATGTTTGAGAGGATATCTATGGTGCCCAACAGATATTTGAGGAATAAAGACACAATGAAAAGTACTGAGAGCCCTACTCCTACAGATCTGTTCTATTTCCTTCACTCCTCTGGGGTATAGTTTGGTTAGGGACGGCCAAAGAATTCAGCTCTGCCATAGATCAAAGTGACCTACTGAGAAATAGGCTTGCATTATTCTCTAACTAAGTCATGCAAAGTACCTATTGTCCTGTCCAAATGCCAAATAATAGTTAGGGTCATTCAAAGTCCAGAAGATGATTGGCTGTGATAAGGACTAAGAAATTCTTGCTCAAGTGGGAACAAGTATTGAGAGCACGTGCTGCATTTTTTAACATGCCAAAGCCAAGTTCTTAAGTTTAAGTGGTGCACAAGTATCTTCTAATGAGCTTCACTTCTAATGTGCTTATCACCAGTATGTATATCTCTAGTATCAGTTAATAGCCTGCCCTTGTTGACACTGGGTGGATTGTCAATGGGCCTTTAAGGTTTTCAGTCTCTAGATGAGGCTAATGGGCCATTGTAAAGATCAGAAAGCCTGGCTTTGGCCCCAAGGTCTCTAACATGCCCTTTTAAATTTTGAACTCTAGCAGTTTGATCTTGAAATCTATTCTAAAGCACCATGCAAGGCCTAGTGAAGACTTTACAAAATATGCATTATCTGAATGATCTCAGAGCTACACAAAATATACTCAACAAATACTTGCTGGATTTATTATTTACCAGAAAATGAAATCTTTTATAAAGAGCATATAGATCCAACAGTCCTACTCCTGGGTATATATTCTGAGGACTAAATCAGTATGTCAAAGAGATATCTACAGCTCCATGTTTATGGCAACATTATTTGTAATTGCCAAGTCAAGGAATCTACCAAAGTGTCCATTCATGGACAATTGAGAAACATGGTGTATATACCTAATGGAATACTATTCAGCTTAAAGAAAGAATAAAACTCTTTCATCTGCTACAACATGGGTGAGTCTAGAGAACACTGTGTTTAGTGAAATAACCCAGGCATAGATTACATGGAGTATATGTTCTCATTTATATGTGGGTTCTAAAACAATTGAACTTACATAAGCAGAGATTAGAATGATGTCTAACAGAGCACAGAGGGTCAGGAGAACGGGGAGATGTTGCTCAAAGGAGAGAAACAAAGGAGAGAGAAAGTCACTGATAAGTGTTTATGCTGATGGGCATGCTAATTAGCTTGATTCAAACATTCTACTGTAAACTCCTATTGTCTTCTGTGGTTTGACTGTCCTCACCAATGCTTGTGTTGAAATTTGATCTCCACCATGAAGTATTAAGGGGTAGAAACTTAATCTGAGCACAGTATTTGGAGATGGGACCTTTGGGGGATAGTTGAATGAGGCTATAAGGGTGTGGCTCTGATCCAATGGGACTGTGGCTCTGTAAAAAGAGAAGACAAGATCGGAGTTACAGTGTTCTGTCTCACCTGGCAATACCCATCTGCGAGGTGCATCTGAGCTTCTGAGACTCTGCTAGGAGTCCCCACCAGCAAGGAGGACCTTACCCGATGCACCCAGCCAATGTTGAGGTTTCCAGACTTCAGATCCATGAGCTAAACAAGACTTTATTCCTTTTAAATTCCTCACCCGTGGTATCCAGTTGTAGCAACAGAAATAGAACAAGACACCATCACTGTATACACTATACGTAGATACAATTGTAATCCATTAAAAAAAAACCCTGCATATAGCACAAGTAGGAAACATACGAAACCACATATGGATGAATACAGAGCAGTATACGTGAGAGGTGGGATGGAAAATAAAGGCAGCAGGGGTGATCTGAAATCGCTCTTTGCAGTCTTTTGAGTATAGTGTGCAAGAAGAGGCAAGGTATAGAACAGTAGTCAGGCTAGGTTGGGCATTGGTTGCCACAGCTGGGCAGAGCCTAGAGGTCATTACATATTAGATATTTTTTAATATTTTCATTATTTTTTATCACACAAATAACATATTCATTTGTAAAACCTGAAAAGAATTAGTTCAAAAAGATGCTCAATTGTTCCAATTTTAGTATATGTGCTGCTGAAGCGAGCACTCAATTGTTACATTATAGCCTATTTACATATTCATTTAGACCTTTTCCTGTGCATATGTAGTGTGACCTATTGTATTGTATTAGTTTCCTATTGCTGCTATAACAAAGTATCACAAACTTCAAAGCTAAAACAGCAGAAATGATTCTTTCACAATTCTGTAGGCTAGAAGACCAACACAGTTCTCAAGTTAGGGTGCCGGCAGGACTGTGTTCCTCTTTTCTGGGTGGCAGAAAATATGTTTCCTGTTTTTTATCCAGCTTCTAGAGGCTGCTCCCACTCCTTGACTCATGGCCCCTTCCTCTGTCTTCAGAGCCGGCAGTGTTGCCTCCGTGACTGTTCTTTCTAGGCACATCAGCCTGGAAAAGTTCTCTCCAGTGTTAAGCACCTGTGTGATTAGACTGGACCCACGTAGATAATACAGAACCCCGATTCTGCGTCCCTAACCTAATGTCATCTGCAAAATACCTTTTGCCATGTACGGTGACACAGTTTCAGATTCTAGGGATCAAAAGGTGGACGTGTTTGGGGCTTTATTCTGCCTGTCACAGGTACTAATGTTCATGCAGGTTAAGTGTTGCTCTTAAGATCACCTAGTGGATAGTTATCAGATCTGTTATTTAAACCTCTTGATATCTCTAGAGTCTGATAAAATGAGATTTCCAGCTAATCGGAAATTTATGACAAAAATGATTCAAGGAAGAACATCAGAGAATTTGCATGGACTTAGATCTGAGTCCCCAGAAACTGGCATTAATTCTCCTTCTAAAGTACCATGACCAGGGCCTGCATTGTGGTGTAGTGGGTAAAGCCACCGCCTGCAATGACAGCATCCTATATGGATACTGGTTCATGTGCCAGCTGCTCCACTTCCAATCCATCTCTCTGCCGATGACCTGAGAAAAGCAGTGGAAGATAGCCTGAATGTGTGGGCCCCTGACATACGTGTGGGAGACCTGGAGGAAGCTCCTGGCTCCTGGCTTCAGCCTGGCCCAGCTTTGGTTGTTGTGGTCTTGTGGGGAGTGAACTAGTGGGTGGAAGATTCTATCTCTCTCTCTCCCCCGACTCTGTAATTCTTAGTAAATTAATTAATTAAAGTACCATTATACTGTGACCCTCTCAAGTGCAAGTATCCATGAGAGCAGATGAGTGTGCCTGCGGCTGTGTGTGGCATAGCCCTTGTAGCTCATGGCTTCTATCCTTTGCCTTCGCTCACTGGCTTTCTTGGTTTCTGGACCCTGTGGTCACTTGTATTTTTCTCTCTCTGGATTACCTCCCTAAAAGGAAGGATCTGCTAGAGTCTGTTGGAGGCTACAGGGCAGTGCGCATACCTGCCATGTAGAAATAAACCTCGCAGGTTACCTCACTCGCTGAGATGGCCATCTTCAAAAGTAACTGCCACTTCCTGATTCCATCAGCCAGGCTGGGCAATCAGACATGATGATCTGCATGCCACAAATTCAGCAGTAGCAGTATTTCTATCACATAAATCAGACTTTAAACTAAAAGCCATAATAGGAGACAAAGAATGCTATTGCATAATGATAGAAGAGTCCATCAGCAAGAGGATATAATAATCATAAAAATACATGTACACAACTTTGAAGCATCTAAATAAAGCAAATATTAGTGGACTTAAAGGGAGAAAGTAACTGCAATACAGGAGTCCTGGGGGGCCTCCACACCCCTACGGCATTGCACGATCGACCCGAGAGAACATCAACAAAATGCAAATTTAAGCTGTACTTGAGACCAAACAGACGAGACGTGACAATCTGCATGTGGAAGTCACTTAGGATCATTCCTCTCACAATGAGGATCTAAGCAAGATGGGCACAGACTTTCCCCCTACATCCTAGGCTGGAGTTTCTTCCCAATACACGTCTGCATAAACTAAACTTGCACCGTATCTGGGAGCCACAAACAGAACTTTCTAGCTGAACAGAAGAGTGTAAGGAAAGACTGACAGGAAAAGAATGGTTCCCAGTGCTAATACTGAATATGGGCATTCTGAAAAGAGTTTAGATAATAAAGTTCAGTATTTTAAGGCTCTAATTGCTGGTCTGTGACAAAGAGGCCACACAAACTTATGAAAGTTCTAAGCTTGTATTATTTTTATCAGTAACCAAGACCTCAAGTTTCTCCCACAAACCACATTAGGTCTTGCAAATTAAGGCTTTGGAAAGGGACTTCTGTGCTTCTAAATTTTGTGCTCTTCTGTCTCTCCAGCTGCATTCACTCTGAGTGGGGGAAAGGCATCCCATTAACTGGGAAAGAAGTCTCAATGAGCTTCAGAAAGAAAATTCTCCTGGGTATTCCGAGCCCTGCCATCTGCACCCTACCCTTCCTTCTTTACTAGAAGAATGGCGGTGTAAAACTTCATTTCGTATTTTCCACAAAAACGTGTGCTGTGATCACATCTCGGAGATGCCAACACAGATCTCTGTGCAGCCACTTCGTGACTGAGAATCCATGCTGGACTGTTTTCAGTTTGGGCCTTGGCAACGAGAGACAAAAGATAACTCCGATTTAAATTAATTACATGGAAGGAAATGACCTTCTGATTGATAGGGGTCATAGCACGTTGTGTCTTTGGTGGGACCAAACTGGCCATGTTAGGAGGTGGACATTGCATGTGACCAGGGATTTTTCTATGTGATAGGTTACCTTTTCTCCATGTCTGATAATAATTTTATTCATTTTTATTCTGAAATACACAATAATCTTTACACAATCAAAATTAACTTTTTTAAGCAATTAAGGATAAACTTGTGAGTAAAAACATACATTGTGTATTATAACATGCAAATTGGATATTTTGGCTCTAAATAGTATAAAATACAATGGATAATTGATTAAGCAATAGATATTTGTTGCCCGTGGGTAGGATGGTCCTGTTACGGTGTGAAGAGGCAGGCACTAGTTAGGCCTAGGTGAATGAGAAGTCTAACATGCCCACCTTCCCAGGATGCACCTCTCTCTCATCCTGACCAGGAAAAGAGAGATGCCATGATGAACATGTGGATATTAAACTCCACGTGGAGGGGCCATAAAATTCCCAGGTGGCCTCATGCATGCTAAGGCATTAAGCCCTACACCCTGGCTGTTAAAGAGGCTGAGAACAGAGGAGCGCCCTCTTTGCCTTAGACCCAGGTTGAGGTCTTTCCCTCTTTAAGGATCCCTCTGGCCTACTCATGATGGATATTTCTCTGTGTGGGGCAGCCCACTCTCAAACATAAACGTACATTCACTTTTCACCTTTGAAATAAATCCGGTTCTCACTTTGTACACCTGTGGAGGCTCCCTCTGAGATTTCTCACCTCTGTGTGGGCAAGTTCCTCAGAATCACAGGAAGATGACCCCATTCCTAGAAGCTGACTGTAGAGCAGCCTCAGGCCACAGGTTTCCAAAAGAAGGCATGGTTGCCACAGGGGATGGCAGCTCCATGCATGTTAGCACCCTGAAGATCTTCCTGCGGGACAAGACGTGGAGGAGGAGAAAGACTGTGATTGATGATGCTGTGTAGGCCATGGCTAATGTGTTTTCATTTTTAATAAAAAGCTTAAAAAATAAATATATTTTTTTAAATGGGCTATACCATTTAGGTGTGGATTAGGCTATGCCTTTTAGGTCTGTGAAGGAACACTCTCATGTTTACACAATGACAAAATCACCTGACAATGCATTTCTCTGAAAATCTCCCCAATGTTAAGCAATGCATGACTGTATACCCTCAAAGCACCATGGGCCTGCTTCTAAGCCAGTCCACAGCAAAGCCAGTGAAATGATCACAAATGGTTTAGCTCTGTCAGACTTTGCCTCCTGCCCCTGCTGAAGCACAAGTCTGCCCTGTGTGAGAAATGGATGAGTGTGAATCATCATTGGAGGTTAGATCAATAGGAACTTCTGTTGGAGGTGTGAAGGGAAAGCAAGACATCAACAATGAGCTCAGAGGTTGTCATTTTCAGAGACGAGGAGACTGATGAGGGGTGGAGATTCGGAATTTGATTTGGGGCAGAATAAGTTCTGTTATTGGGGCCGGCACTGTGACACAGCAGGTTAAGCCGCAGCCTGCAGTGCCTGCATCTATATATGGGTGCTGGTTCATGTCCCAGCTGCCCCACTTTGAATCCAGCTCCCTGCTAATGCACCTGGGAAAAGCAGCAGAGTATGGCCTCAGTGCATGGACCCCTGTACCCATGTGGGAGACCTGGATAAATTTTCTGGCTCCTGGCATCAGCCTGGCACAGCCCCAGCCATTGCAGCCAGTTGGGGAGTGAACCAGTAGATGGAAAATCTCTCCCTCTGTCTCTCCTCTCTCTCTAGAGTTCTGCCTTTTGAATAAATCTTTTTTAAAAAGGAGTAAGTTATGTTATTTCTTTGTGATTATTAGACATGAAGTGTAGCTGTTGAAAGAGAACAGGGATTTATGGATGTGGAGTTCAGGAAGAGGTCTAAGCCGGAGATAGAAACTTGGGAGCCATCAGAACCTTTGTGGCATTAAGACATGGTGGTAATGCTGGATCCAAGAACCAAGGAGGTGCACATGGAACAGGGAGGAAAACTGAGTGCTGAGAATTGGGCATGCCCACACTGAGAATCAGGGCAGAGGTGAGAGACCAGCAAAGGAGGCTGAGAAAGAGTGGCCTGATAGTGGGTGGGATCCTGAAAGACAAGTGAAGTTGGAGAATCTAGGAGGAAGTGAAAAGTGTGTCATTTGTGATAGAGGAAGAATGCTGGGGGCTGCTGTGGTTTGAATGAGTACCCCAGAGTTCACATGTTGGAAACGTAATCCCTAAATTTATGCTTGTAGTATTCAGAGGCAGGGTCTTGGGGAGGTAATTAGGATTAGAGGAGGCCAAAAGGATGGCATTAGTGGCTTCAGGAGGAGTAAGAGAGCTGGCTCTGTCCATGGGATCCCTCTTTCATAATATGGTGCAGCAAGAAGGCTCTCACCAGATGTTGGTGCCATGCTCTTGGACTTCCCAGCCTCCAGAACCGTGAGCTAAACAAAGTTATTTTTCAGAAAGTACCCAATCACAGGGACTTTGTTATAGCGACAGAAAATGGAATAAGTTGAGGCTGAGCACAGTGATGGGTTGAGTGATGTGAAGTCATTGCTGTCCTTGACAAAGCAATTTCCATTGGGGGAAGAAGAAAGAATTGGAAGAGGGCAGTTGGAGGCAGAGACTCCAAGAAGATTCATGGTAAAGGGAACAGAATAATGGGGTGATGGCTAAAAGAGGGTCTAGGGTCAATGGAAGCCTGTATTATAAGAGATTTAATATGCTGGGATGATAGTGAGAACGATACAATAGAAAATGAAATTTTTATGATGGAGTCAAGAGGAGAGTAGAACTGTTGAGATGATGTCTTTGGAAAGGGGAAATGGGATGGGAGCCAGGAAACTAGCAGAGAGGTTGGTTTCTCATCGATAAAAAGGGCAGACTATAGGTGTGAGTTCATGCGTGTCCTCTCCTGACCACTTCTGCTTTCTCCCTGCAATAAGAAAGAGCTCATCTGCTAAGACCGAAGTCTGCACAGGAGCTGATGCAGGCTTAAGGAGTAGGAATAGGGTGTGAAACAGTGAGCTGTGGGGATGGAAGAGTGAATGGGTTCAGGCAATGTTGTATGATCACTGGTCAGTAAATATGAAGTCAGTGGTGGCTGTTGCTTGCAAGCCCTGAGTCTGCTTTCGATCCCTGAAATCTCTTCTGAGTTCCAAGCTCAGGAGCCTGTTGCAGACTGTCTATCCCATGCACTTTAGTTTCAGAGCAGAAACTTGGGAATCATCCATAGTTCCTCTGTGCATGTACTCCCACAGCCCAGTGGTGACCATTGTCTTTCACTTCTACCTTTTTAGTATCTTCTAACTTTTCCTCACCATTTTTTAAGTTTTCACTGGCTCGTTAAGTAGGCTGTCACACTATTAGGACAGCAGAAGATGGCCCAAGTATCTGGGTCCCTACTGCCCAGATAGGAAACCCAAATAAAGCTTCTGGCTCCTGGCTTTGGCCTGGCCAATGCAGCCATTGAGGGGAGTGAATCAGTGGATGAAAGATCTCTGTGTCTTCCTCTCTCTCTCTCTCTCTCTCTCTTCCTCCCCTCCCCCTCTCTCTCTCTTTCTGTCTCTAACTCTGACTTTCAAGTACATAAGTAAGTTTAAAAAAAAACTGAGATAAAAAGTTTGCACTTCCCTTTAAACGTGGGAACAAAGTAATCAGATTTTTAAAAAAGAGAACTCTTGCTGCTGTGTGAAGATTGGCTGGTGAAGATGCCTATGAGGTCAACGGGAGTGTGGTTCCTTTGAGTGTGCTCAAAACTGCTATAGAAAGATGGCTGTGTGCAAAATGTGCAAAGAGACTCCTTTGAAATGCCTGCAACTGATAACAAGGGCAAGCCTGAATTGGGGAAGTCAAATACACACTTCCAAATGAGGCTGCAGGCGGTGAGACTGGAGACTCAGATAGTACCCAACTCCAAGAGCACAGGTGTGAGAAGCCTCTCAATACCTCCCTTAGTTAATCTTCACTGCCCTACAATGATTGTTGCAAAAATCAGTTTCCAGGATTTCAACCTGGACCTGAAAAACCCATCCGGGGTTAGACGTCTGGTTTTCAGTATACAAATACTTCAGGTGGTTTTTCCATTGATGGAGGCACTGATGTTACTGAGCAGGTCTTCACCTCATTCTAACCAAAGGAATGAAGGTACTGATCATTTCTTGAATACATAGATAGCTCTCCTTGGTGTGGTTGGTTTGAAGCATTGCTGGGAAAGTCAAGGTAAAGGCACTACCTTGGGTTACAGCTTTCAGCTGCCATCCTAATTTGTATTTTAATGTAAATGAGTTTCAGATCCTTCTTGAGTGAAGATTTTGACTGGGAAATGTTGGAGGTCTATAGGCCCAGGGTGGGGGCAAAGTGCCTGGGGGAGTTGAATGGGGAAGGGGAAAGGGGAAGAAGGCATCACTAGGCACTGCACTTCACTTCCTTCACACATTTGCCCAGAGCCAGGAAACAGCTTCCACCCACGTTGAGCACAGGGCTCCTAAAAGGCTGAATGAAGAAGAAATTCAGGTTGCATAACTTTGCATTGTTGGCATTTGGTTAGATTCTCATGTGAGCTGGGTATCTGAACCATTGACATTTAGCCCAGCAGTTAAGATGCCTGCATCACACATTGGAGTGCCTGGGTTCTCATCAGAAACCCGACAAACTAGAAGTCAATGGCAAGATATAGTCCAAATCTTAAGAGAAAAAAACTGTCACCCTAGAATACTATACCCCGCAAATCTCTCATTTATAAATGAAGGTGAAATAGACCTTCCATAACAAAGAAAAATTGAACAAAATGTCACCATGTATCCAGCCTTACAAAAGATGCTAAAAGATGTGCTACATACAGAAACGCAGAAAGAAAGCCATCATCATGAAAGAATGCAAAGACAGAAAATCACCAAGTAAAAGTACAAAAGAAATCCAAAGTAAATTATAGGAATATTCGTGGAAAAATAGCAGGGCCAAGTAGTTACTTATCAATAGCTACCTTGGATGTAAATAACCTCAACTCTCCAGTTAAAAGATACAGACTGGACAAATGGATTAAAAAACAAGATTCATCTATTTGCTGACTACAAGAAACATACCTCACCAACAGAGATACAGGTAGACAGAAATTGAAAGGATGGAATAAGATTTTCCATGCTACTGGGGGGGGAGGGGGGGTCGTAAAGGCAGGTGTAGCCATCCTAATGTCAGACAAATAGACTTTAACAGAAAACAGTTAAAAAAAAAGACAAAGAAGGATACTATGTAATGTTTAAGGTATCGATACAACAGGAAGAAATGACTATAATAAATGTATATGCACCGAATTACAGGGCACTTGGCTATCTAAATAAAATAGTATTGGGGGACTTCAACACCCCACTTTCATTAATGGATAGATCAACCAGATAGAAAATCAACAAAGAAACAACAGAGCTAATTGCACTGTGAACCAAATGGACTTAACTAATATCTACAGACCTTTTCACAGTGGCAGAATATACATTCTTCTCAGCAGTGCTGGCACCGCAAGGTGGAGGATTAACCTATTGAGCTGCAGTGCTGGCGTACACTGCTGAATTCTACCAAACATTTAAAGAAGAGTTAATTCCAATTCTTCTCAAGCTATTCAAAATAATTGAAAGGGAGAGTTCCTCCAAAACTCTTTCTATGAAGTCTGCATCACCTTAATTCCTAAGCCAGTAAAAGAAGTGATGGAGAAAGAGAACTATAGACCAATATCCCGGATGAACATGGATGCAAAAATACCCAACAAAATTATAGCCAGTTATCCAGCAGCACATGAGAAAGATCATTCACCTGGACCACGTAGGATTTATACTTGGTATGCAGGAATGATACAACAACTGAAAACCAATAAATATGATAAATCACATTAACAAACTGAGGACCAAAACCATATGATTATCTCAATAGATGCAGAGAAAGCATTTGACAAAATTCAACACCTTTAAATGATGAAAACCTTAATTAAGCAAATTGGGCATAGAACATAATCCACATAATCAAAGCAATTTATAACAAACCCACAGCCAGCATCCTACTGAATGGGGAATATTGGAGGAATTCCCATTGAGGTCCAGAATCAGACAAGGATGCCACTCTCACCATTGCTGTTTGTACTTTGGAAATTTATATTTATTAAATAAAATTTAAAAAATATAATAATGGAAGTTTTAGCCAGACCATCAGGCCAGAAAAAGAAATAAAAGTAATTCAAATAGGGAAGGAAGAAGTCAAACTATCCCTATTTGCAGATGACATGATTCTATATATAGGGAACCCATAAGATTCTCTAAAGAGACTATTGGAATGCATAAAAGAGTTTGGTGGAGTAGCAGAATAAATCAACATAGAAAAATCAATAGCCTTTGTATACACAGACAATGCCATAGCTTAGAAAGACCTTCTAAGATCAATCCCATTCACAATAGCTACAAAAAATTTAAATACCTTGGAATAAATTTAACCAAGGATGTCAGAGATGTATATGATGAAAATTACAAAATTTTAAAGAAAGTAATAGAGGAAGATACAAAAAAATGGAAATATCTTCCATGTTCAAAGATTGGAAGAATCAATATCATCAAAATGTCCATAATACCTAAAGCAATTTACAGATGTGATACCAATCAAACTAGCAAAGACATTCTTCTCAGGCATAGAAAAAATGTTGTTGAAATTCATATGGAAACAGAGGAGACCCTGAATCACTAAATCATCCTTAAACAATAAAAACAAAGCTGGAGGCATCACAATGCCAGACCTCAAGACATACTACAGGGCAGTTACAATCAAAACAGCCTGGCACTGGCACAGAAACAGACGTTTAGACCAATAGAAAAGGATAGAAACTCTAGAAATTATCCACGCATCTACAACTAACTTATCTTTGACAAAGGAGAAACCCCTCAATCCCTGGATCCAAGACAGTCTCTTCAATAAATGGTACTGTGAAAACTGGGTATCTGCATGCAGAAATATGAAACAAGACCCCTACCTTACACCTTACACAAAAATCCACTGAAAATTGGTAAGAGACCTAAATCTATGACATAATACCATCAAATTACTAGAGAATTTGTGGAAACCCTACAAGACATTGGCATAGGGAAAGACTTCTTGGAAAAGACCCCAGAAGCACAGGCAATCAAAGCCAGTATTAACACATGGGATAGCATCAAACTGAGAAGCTTCTGCACTGCAAAAGAAACACTCCATAAAGTGAAGAGGCAATGACAGAATGGGAGAAAATATTTGCAAACTGTGAAACTGACAAAGGATTAACTTCAGGAATTTATGAAGAGCTCAAGAAACTTAACAATCACAAAACAAACCACCTAGTCAGGAAATGGGCAGAGGACCTGAATAAACATTTTTCAATACAGGAAATTCAAGTGACCAATAGACACATGAAAAATGCTCAGGATTGCTAGCTGTAGGGAAATGCAAATCAAAACCTCAGTGAGGTTTCACCTCACCCCAGTAGAATGGCTTTCATACAGAAATCAACAAACAACAAATGCTGGCAAGGATGTGGGGAAAAGAGTACTCTAATCCACTGTTAGTGGGAATGTAAACTGGTACAGCCATGGTAGAATATAGTAGACCTACCATATGACTCAGCCATCCCATGCTTGGGAATTTACCCAAATGAAATGAAATATGCATATGAAAGAGTTATCTGTACCCCCATGTTTATTGCAGCTGAATTTTCAATCACTAAATTAGGGAATCAACCCAGATGTCCATCAATGGAAGACTATAAATTATGATGTAAATACACTAAGGAATACTACACAGAAGAATGAAATCCTGTTATTTGAAACAAAATGGATGCAACTGTAAACCATTATACTTAGTGAAATAAGCCAGTCACAAAAAGACAAATGTGATATAGTCTCTCTAATCTGTGGTAATTAACAGAGCACCTAAAAATGTGGTTTATGGAAACAAAACTGACACTCTGAGATGCAATGATTTTGAACAGCCCTTGTATTGACTGTCAAGTAACAATATATTTTGTTTGTTTGGTTGTTTTTGTTCTTCATTTTTCTTAATCAGTGAACTCTCTACTTAGTGTAGTGTTAATGTTGAGTATAAAAATTAAGATCTCTAAAAAATAAGAATGGGAAAGGAAGAGGGAGGGGAATAAAGGTGGGATTATGAGTGTGAGGGACGTAGTAGGGGAAGAATCATCATGTTCTCAAATATGTATACATTAAATGTATGAAGTTGTATTCCTTAAACAAAATAAAAAAATTAAAAGAACCATAATAAAGTTGAATTACCATTCATTCAATACATATTGATTGAGCCTTTACTCTGCTTTGTACTATGCCAAGCACGACAAATGCAGTCCTTGCTTTGATGAATCTCACAGTTAAAATTCCACACCAGTGAGTATTAGAGCTGGGATATGTTATGTGTTTGCCTGATTCCTATGAAAACCTGGTAGCCCTACCTCCATGTCAATTTACTTTTGAGAACTGAAAGATAATTATGGTTGAAATATTTTTAGTGAAGGAAGGAAGAATGTAAAAAGATGAGGTTAAGAAATCAGTGATTTGGCACCTAGGGCAAATCAAAAAGAAAGGGCACATCTCCAGAATAATGGGAAATTTTTCATGGTCTTTAGCTAGAGTGTGTGTTAAGTATTAATTTTTTAAAAAATATGTATTTATTTGAGAGGCAGAATTATAGATAGAGAGATGGAGAGACAGAGAGGTCTTCCATCCTCTGGTTCACTCCCCAGATGGCAGCAATGGCTGGAGCTGCACTAATCCGAAGCCAGGAGCCAGGAGCATCTTCCAAGTCTCCTACGTAGGTGCAGGGACCCAAGGACTTGGGCCATCTTCTGCTTTTCCAGGCCATAGCAGAGAGCTGGAGCAGAAATGGAGCAGCTGGGGCTGGAACTGGTGCCCATATGGGATGCCAGCGCTTCAGGCCAGGGCTCTAATCCACTGTGCCATAGCGCCAGCCCCAATTTTTAATTTTTTTAACTTCACTGCAGTTTGTTGATGAGGAATAAAAGGACATCAAGAGTAGACATCATAAAACCAATCAGAATGCTATTGTGGTAATCTGGGTATGAGATCACATTGATTTGAACTATTTGGGTGATACTGGAGATAGAAAGAAGTGGACAGTTTTGAATTTGATCTTAGATATCGAATGTATAGGCTATGGTAATTGGCTGATGGGCGTGGTATGTAGTGACAGTAAGGCAGGATTATCGAGCATAACTTCTGAATTTCTTATCTAAGCAATTTTTAAAAGATTTATTTATTTATGTGAAAGTCAGAATTACTCAGAGAAGAGGCAGAGAGAGAGAGAGAGAGAGAGAGAAAGAGAGAGAGAGAGGTCTTCCATCTGCTGGTTCACTTCCCAATTGACTGCAATGGCTGGAGCTGAGCCGATCCGAAGCCAGAAGCCAGGAGGTTATTTCAAATCTCCCATGTGGGTTCTGGGGCCCAAGGACCTGGGCCATCCACTACTGCTTTCCCAGGCCATAGCAGAAAGCTGGATTGGACGTGGAGCAGCCAGGTCTTGAACCAGCGCCCATATAGGATGCCGGAGCTTCAGACCAGGGCGTTAACCCTTCTAAGCAATTTTATAAATATTGCTGACATTTACTGAGATTGAATGTGCCAGGGAGAATTGTTGGTGGTGAAATGTTATTGGTTAAGTTTCAGACACTATTAACTTGAGATACCTGTGAGAGATCCAAGTGGGAGTGCTGAGTAGTTTAGCTGATATGCTTTGGATGACTACCTTAATGGTTGGTCCAACATTATCCTGTAGTAATTATAGCATATGTGTATGGCCCAGTCTAAACCAAATATCTTGACTTCCCATAGCACAGTGACTAATTCATTAAAAAGCAATGTGAGCCTACTGGACCAATCAAATTTGTTCTCTTTATTTGAATGGGGAAAAGAGAGATTTTCAAACTCTGGTTTAGAGTTTTGAGCAATCAATTCATAGCTATTAGTGAGGATGTCCCTTTTATGGGAATGTGCTGACTTTTGAAAGAATGGAGGTGATATACAGAGAGAAGACACAAAAAGAATTTTGAGAACTACCAGAGACCTTTTGTTTTGCCCCTAGTTTGGTTACATGCGCTAAGAGTTACAATCTGTCTATCTGTCTCTTCATCTCTGTCTCTCTGTTTTGTCTTTACCTAATTTTTAGTTAGATTCTATCATTTATAATCATGACAGGCAGTACTAATAATATAAGTTAGTAGTTTTATTCACAATCTAGGAGAGAGAAAGAAATCTTTCCTGTAGACATATTGTTGATATAGGTAGTAGAATTTGAAGCCAAGGAATGGAGGAAGTCACCAAAAAAGCAAAGACAGAGGGACGCTGAGATCTAAGCTCTAAGGAGCTGTAACACTTAAGATGGAAGAGAAGAGGATGAACGTTCAAGGAGATTGAGAGCGATACTTGAAGTCAGGGGAGGAAGTCTCAGAGAGTGTGGTATCCCAAGAGCCAAGGGTGTTTTAAAGCAGAGGTAATCAACTGTGTAGAATGTTTAAGAAAGGAGAAGTAGAACAGCTGAAAGTGAGCCATTGGATTGGGCAGCATAGAAGTTATAGGTACCTTTACGAAGAAAATTTTCAGTGAAGTGGAGGGATCAGAAGCCAGTTGGAGTAAAATTAATATTTCAAAACCTGAAATGAATATTTCAAAACCAAAGCCTGAATATGAATACAATTCTTTGGGCATGTTAATCATAAAGGGAAGAAACCAGCAAAGCTGACAACTGGAGAGGGAGTTCTGGAAGGGCATTTTACATTTATTTAAAATTGAGAGTGACTAAAACAAAATTACATTCAAAGATCTACCAGAGCACATGGGAATAGACAGCTAACCACAACTGGGTGGATAGGGGAAGGTTTCCCCATGAAGACGATTTTGAGCTGAGTCTTGAATAGTGAGTAAAGTTTTCCCAGCAGAAGAAGGCATTGCAAGCAAAAGGCAGGGTGCAAGCGAAGACTAGGGGGTGTGCTTGGAGGACAGTCCGTAGCTCAGAGCATGGAAACCCTTAGCCCTGGACCCCGTTGCAGAGAAAGGAAAACCCACACAATACCATTCTCTACCTTTTCTCTTTGTTCTCAGTTTCATTTGTAAAACACTTATATTGGGCCAGATTATGTTTAAAGTCCATTCTAATATTAAAACCTGTAGCTAATGGCCAGTCTTGAGTGTTTTGTTATACTGATAATAATATGCCCCTAAGTGAAGCAAATGTTTCGTGAACATAATGATTGCAGGCTCAGCCCAACATGGCTCACTTAGAAGGGAATAATTGTGAAATATCTTTGAAGTCTACTGTGTTTTGCCTTAGAAGTGCATGTACATCATGTTCCTTAAAATATTTGACATATTTTATTAGTGAAGTGTTTTGATGTTACTCACTGATGCCTCAGGAAGATTGGCTAACTTTACCCTTTATTTAAGTATTTCCTGGTAGCTACCTGCAGAAGCTCTGAGCTGGAATGAAAGTTCAGGCAGTCTCTGGGTTTCTTTTCACTTGCCCATTCACAGTCAGCTTCATAAAGGCAGGCTGAGCACCAGGTCACTGCAGAAGAGAAATATGGAGGAACCTAAGGATAGATGAGAGAGCTGAAGAGTAGCTTATCTGGGTTAATTGATCTTTATTAATGTCTTGGGCCACAGGGAGTCCAGTAATTGCCTTATGAACCTTGGTTTCTTAGCTACTCTCATATTATTCATAGACTATTGGCTATATGGATTTTCTTTACAAAAGTGTATGATATGTAAAAGCTTCCTAAAATTGCCTGAAAGAAAAAAAAGCAATGCACATTTATTGGATTCTTGGCAAAAGACTGGAAAAATGTTCCAGAACTGATGAAGCAAGTTATTTTTAGACAACTTAGCTCTAAAGTATGTTGGTTCCTCTGTGAATGAGTTCATAGCGCATGCCACAAACTACTTTGGACTGATCCTTTTGGAGGAAAAAATCTCCATTTTTCCTTTTTATTATGTAATAAAATAAAATGAACAGTCTCCGTGCTGTTTTGGTAACATTCCTCTATTGAAAGCACTTTTCTGTCTGCTTCTATCTCCATGTTTGCCTTTATATCAGCCCTTTGCTTTGCTTTTGTGACTTGAAGACATTAGTAGGAACTGAAGTCCTTCCCACCATTCATTTAGGACTTTACTTGTCCCCATTTTTAGCTCATGAGCTCACCCTTATGATTCATCAGATTTCGTATACTACAATCCTCTGCTGTTTTTCTTTTTTTTTATGAAAAGTTGAGAACTAACACTTTATATGGCATTGCAGGAGAAGGATTAGACCACTGGTAGTTACGGAGATCTGAAGTTGTGATAAGAAATTCACAGTGATTAGAAGACCTCCCTGACTTAGTCTTAAAATGGCATTAGTCCTGATGGTGCCAATGAGAATTAAGGGGCTGCATGGTCTCAGAGCAAGCACAATAGCTGTCTTAAGGATGCTCTTAATCTCAAGGGCAATTCAGGGAAATGGGGTTTCAGAGGCCTTGCCACATATCCCCCTGTGATTATAGAACCAAACACCCGTGATTCAAAGTGACTGCTTATCAGATACTGGAAATGTCTTCTAAACCATTAAGGGATTATCCAAGTCTGCTTGACAGTCCCATGTAACTGAAATTAATAGAAGTTTTAATGTCATTTGTAGATGTTTCTGAGACTGCACTTTTGAGGTTTCTAATAATCTTCTCTCTTTCTCTGGAAGGGAAATTAAGTTTACTTTTCCTAAGAAGCAGGGCCTGGATGCAGGTGCGTTTCCTCTATGTATCCTGTTTACTTTGCATGCAGGTCCTCTTCTTTGTACATCCTGGGCAAATTTCAACTCAAACAGCATACTTGGAGTACTAGTTTCCTTATGTTTTTAGTAGCTTAGAATTTGGTATTTTATTAAAATACACTCTTGGTAAATATGTTGGTTTTAGGGACTAGGAAAATCCAGAGGCCCTCTGTACTCACATGATCTTACCCCTTAAATTATTCCTGACTCCATTGTCTGATGATAGAAGTGATCAATTTCCAGCATTCAATTTTAAGCTCTGATCTCTGACAAAACACACATAGCCAGATGGGACCATTTTTTAAAAATATTTTTATCATTCCTTATACTTAATGTGAATGAAGGGCATTGGGGATTTTGACATGGAGTGGTGATGAGAACTCAGGCAACTGGTGAGTGAGTGAGAGTAGATTCTCTGAAGGGAGACTGTATAATTCAGCAGCTGTGATTGGGGTGGCCTTGCCTTCATTCATGAAAGTAGGGGAAATCCTTCCGTGAGGAGGGGCTTCCACCCTTTGACACGCTTTCTGCGTGTAGCAGTGGAGGGTTCAGTGCTAAGGAATCTACACCAGCTCTTCCTTCTGTCTCCCCCTGGTGGACATGCACCAGTTTGTAAATCAAGGTGGCCACCATTAAGCGGCCATATGCATTTGTAGGTGTCTCATGTTTTCATGTGACTCTCTTGCCGCTGGTTACAGATTTGACTTTTGAGGCTGAATGATGCAAAAACTCTCATGTCACAGAGTTTACATAGAAGTTTCTTGTGATAGCTTTGTCTGGTTTTAGTATCAGTTAATGTTGGCTTCTTAGAAAGAACCTCCTCCAATTTTATTTTTTGGAAGAATTTATAGTGGATTGGTGTCCTTCTTTCAGTGTTCAGTAGAATTCACCAGTGAAGGAACGTGGACTTGGGATGGTCATTGTGAAGGGTTGTTCGTTTTACTACATGTGTAGAGAAGAAGAAAGCAGATGTGTAGTTGTGTAATGACCTTTAGGCAGTGACTGGTTGCCTAGTGACTGTGAGGGAACACAAGATTTCTTCGGGGGGTGATGAACATGTTCTAAAATTAGGTTGTGGCAATGGTTGCACAACTATGTGAAAACATTAAAAACCACGGAAGTGTTCTTTTTAAACGATTGTCTTTCTTTTCTGGCCAGTGTAAAACACTCATTTGGCTTTGAACATGCTTCTACCATTTTATTTATTTATTCGTATCTTATATTTCGTTGTTCTTGTTTGAAGCAAAAAGGGGTACACAGAACACATACTAAAGCTAATTGTGATGCCTCCTTATAGTGAGTCTTTTATAAAAATAACTTCTAAACTGCTTTAAATTTATTTAATTATGTATGTATGTATGTATGTGATTGAAAGGCAGAGAGTTAGACAGAGAGAGAGATCCCCCATCTGCTGTTTCACTCTCCAAATGCCCACAGCAGCCAAAGTTGGGCAGGACCAAAGCCAGGAGCCATCAACTTAATCTGGGTCTCCCACATGTGTAACGAGAGCCCAGCTACCTGAACCATCACTGCTGCCTCCCAGGTGTGCATTACTAGGAAGCCAGAAGGCAGAGTGGAGCTGGGCCTTGAACTTAGCCACTCGGCATGTGGCATCCCAAGGGGTATCTTAACCACTCCACCAAATATCCCACAAATTGCTATAATAATCCTTAACACCAACTGACACTTTCTTTGTGCAGATGTCATCAAGATGTAAAAATATTTTGCAGTTCTTGCCCCCCTGAAGAAGCATGATTTTGAATAATTAACTATGCATGTGTAACTATTCACCAGAGCTAATGATACCAAGTGAGAAATTTTCACTCTTTGTGTGGTATACAAATAAGACACATTGAAGAGGGGAGAGGAGATAGTTTTACATTACCTGCATCAGTGCTCCCCAAGCCCCAGGAAGCACATTGTGGAGCTTGGGAAGAGACCAGGGGAGTGAAGAGAACTTTGTCTCGAACCCCAACATGAAGTCAGCCCTAGTGAAATAACTGGCAGAACTCCCCTAGCCTCAGACTCCACACTGGTACCTGAAGATATAGATTCTAGCCTTGCCCTGTTGACTCAGTCCCTTGCCCTGTGTTAACACTTGGCTAATCCCCATGCCTCAGGCTCCAGACTTTCCCTGTGCCAGTGGACCCAGTGGACCCAGGTGGTCCTGGGCTATGGCCTTACTTCGGAACCAGGTCAACGTCACAAACCCAGACTCCAGGCTCTATCCAGAACCAGGCCACTGTATCAGCCTCAAGCAATAGGCTGTCTCTTACCAAGATGTGCCCACGACTCTAGTCATCAGAGTAACTCACACACCCAGCCTCCAGACCGGACCCTGTGGATACAGGCTATAGGCCCATCACATGTTAGGTCAGGTCTAGTTTCTGGATCATCCCAGAACAAGTTAGCCCACATAGCCCTAGGTATCAGGCCCACCCCATAGCCAGGTTTAAATATCTGGTCTTAGGCATCAGACCCATGAATATAGTTCTGAGACCTGCCCAGTGCCAGGCAAGTACCATACTTCAAGTCAGTCCTTATGATCCCAAGCTCCAGCAAACTTAGGGTTCAGGCCTATTCTATCAAGTGTGGAGTCTGAGACAAAACCAGGCTGCAAGTCCATTGCTGTAGTAAAATATCAACACATCCAACAAAGTGGATCTAGGATCCAGGACCAACCCCAGTGACCCACTCCCTAGGGTCACCCTCCAACTCATCCAGGCACCAGAGAAGTCTGCCTAAGGACTCCAGGAGCAAGCAATGTCCGATGACCTGCTCAGAATTTCTGAATAGGTTGACTGGTATAGGGCTTTCCCCAACAAAGGCAGTTCACAAAGGCTAGAATAAGTTCCCACTTTCTCTTCACAGTCATAAGCATCAAAAATAACCAGAAAAATATCACCAATAAAGGAACAAAACAGATTACCAGTAACTGACCTAAAAGAAACAGAAATGTATGAACTTCCTGACAAATGATTTAAAATAATAGCTTTAAGGAAGCTCAGTGAGCTCCAAGAAAGCACAGGGAAGTAATTCAATGAAAGGAAAATAATACGTGTCAAAAAATGTGTGCACAGAGATAATTAACTTATTTTCAGAAAAAAAGAAAAATTCTGAAACTGAGAAGCACCATGAATGAAATGAACAGTGCAGCAGAATATCAATAGCAGAATTTTTCAAAGCAGAAAGAATCTCTGAGCTCAAAAGCAGAAGAGAAAAAAGAAAAAGAGTGAAAAGGGATGGAAGAAGCTCCTTACATTTATGGGACAGCATCAAAAGAGCAAATGTTTAAGTTTATAAGTTTAAGAGAGAGACAGACAAATGCATACAAAGTTTATTTAAAGAAATAATTGCAGAAAACTTTCCAATTCTGTAGAAAGACATAAATAACCAAATACAGGAAGGTAAAAAGTCTCCAATAGTATCTTATTCAAATAAGACTACACCAAGACATATTATAATCAAACTGTCAAAAAACTGTGTGTGTGGGGGGGGCAGTGCTGTGATCTAGTGGGTTAAAGCCCTAGCTTGTGTCACTGGCATCCCATATGGGCACCAATTTGAGTCCCAGCTGCTCCGCTTCTGATCCAGCTACCTGCTAATGAGCCTAGGAAAGCAGCAGAGGATGGCCCAAGTCCTTGAACCCTTGCACCACGTGAGAGACCTGGGAGAAACTCCTGGTTCCTGGCTTCAGACTAGCCCAGTTCCAGTCTATGAAGCCATTTGGGAAGTGAACCAGTGAATGGAAGACCCCTGTGTGTGTGTGTATGTCTCTACCTCTCTTTCTGTAACTCTTTCAAATAAATAAAATAAATCTTTAAAAAAATTGAGGCTGGCATTGTGGTGTAGCAGGTAGGGCTGCCAACTTCAATGCCGACCTCTCATATGGGTGCCTATTCATTGTTTCACTTCCAGCCCATTTCCTAATGGCCTAGGGAAAGCAATGGAAGATGGCCCAAGTTCTTGGGCCTCCATCACCCATGTAGGAGACCCAGATGGTGTTCCTGGCTCCTGGCTTTGGCCTGGCTCAAACCCTGGCTCACACGCTGGCCGTTGCAGCCACTGGGGGAGTGAACCAGCAGATGGAAGGCCTCTCTGTTTCTCCCTCTCTATGTGATTCTTTAAAATAAGTAAATAAAAATAACTGAATAAAATATTATAAAAATCAAAAATAAAGTTTCCTGATAGAAGCATGAGAAAAGAATCAAATCACATATAATAGAATTACAAAAAGGCTGGTAGTAAATTTCTCAGCAGAAATAGTATAGACCAGGAAAAGGTGGAATGATATATCCAAAGTGATGAAGGAAAAAATCTACAGGGGCTGGCACTGTGGTGCAGCGGGTTAGTGCCCTGGCCTGAAGCACCAGCATCCTATATGGGCGCCGGTATTAGTCCCAGCTGCTCTTCTTCTGATCCAGCTCTCTGCTATGGCCTCGGAAAGCAGTAGAAGATGGTCCAAGACCTTGGGCCCCTGCACCCACATGGGAGACCTGGAAGAAGCTCCTGACTCCTGGCTCCTGGCTCCTGGCTTTGGATCAGTGCAGCTCCACCCTTGCAGCTATCTGGGGAGAGAAGCAGCGGATGGAAGACCTCTCTCACTGTCTCTACCTCTCTGTAACTCTTTCAAATAAATAAAAAATACATCTTTTTTAAAAATCTGAAAACAATACTATTCCCAAAAAAGCTATCCTTCAGAGATGAAGGAGAGACAAAGATTTTCCCAAACAAAAGCTGAGAGAGTTTACTAGCATAAAATCTGTATCTTACCAGAAAGGAAGTTCTTCAAACTAAAAAAAAGGATGATAATCGGTGACAAAAAAATGACTTGACAGTATGAAACTTTTCAGTACAATTCAGAATATTTGAATATTATAATGGAGATATATAAACCATGTATCTTTTTTTTGGAAGGTTAAAAGACAAAACAGTTAAAAATAAAAGCTGCTGTATTTTATTAAGGAATCCCCAGTATAAAAAGACACAGATTATGACAACCAAAGCATAAAGTGGGAGATGATGGGGTAAAATTGTGATGTTATTATATACGATCAAAGTTAAGTTGTTACCATCTTAAAGTAGATTATTACAACAATAAGATATTTCATATAAGTAAGCCTCCTGGTAACCACAAAGCAAATGCTTATAATTGTTACACAAAAAATAAAAATTAAGAAATAAGAATACCATTAGATAAAATCCTCTAATTACAAAGGAAGATGGCAAGTGAGGAAGAAAGAACAAAAAACTGTGAAACAACTAGAAAAAAAAATCAAGATAGCAGTAGTCCATCCTATCCTGTCAGTAATTACCCTGAATATAAATGGATTAAGCTTCCAGTCAAAAGACACAGAGCAGTTGAATGGATACAAAGCAGGACCCAATTACATGCTGCCAGCAAGGGACTCCTTGCACCTTTAAGGACCCACATAGACTGAAAGTGAAAGAATAGAAAAAGTTGCTCTACACAAATAGAAACGAAAGATAGCAGAAGCAGGTATATTGATTAAATAGACAAGTGAAAAAATACTTTATGTGTACTCTATTAAGCTTTAGAGCAGTGCTGTTTTATGGAAATAGAATGGAAGACATCTATCCATTTACATTTTGTAGAAATGATGCTATTTAAAACTATGCTATATGAAAAGAAAGCTAAAATGACTGATATCTGTCATTTAATATGATATAGCCAACATACTATATCATTTCAAAATGTAATCAATATGAGTATTATTCAGATTTTTTCACTTCTTAGTTTGAAAGAAGGAGAGGAGAGGCGGTGGGGGAGAGAATCAGAGACAGATCTCCTATCTACTGGTTCAGTCTCCTAATGCCTGCACCAACCAAAGCTGGACCAGGTGAAAAGCAGGAGTGGGGAGCTCACTCCAGGTCTTCCATGTGGTGACAGTGGTCCAACCTCTTGGACTATCACCTGCTGCCTCCCAGCGTGTGTCTTAGCAGGAAGCTGGAATCTGGAGCAGAGCCAGGATTCAAACCCAGGATGATAAGGGATGTCAGTACCTCAAGCAGCATTTTAACCACTATACCTAAAACCACCCCAAAATATTTTAAACTATTTTTTCAAACAAAATCTGTGAAATCTGATGTGAAATTTTATACTTAGCATATAGCTTATTTCAGAGTAGCCATATTTAAAATATTCAATAGCCAACATAGGACTAGTGGCTTCCATATTGGATGATGCAGATTTAGAGTCTTTATAAAACAACAGTAAATTTAATCACTACCACTTTGAATTTTGTTGGTTCTTTTTGTTACGTGAATTTTATTAAGTAACTAAGGCCTACAGAACAAAATTTAAATAGTCCGAAAAGCTGTGTTACTTCAGTACAACACTGGCATAGTTGGTGAATTCACTTTAGCTTCTCCTTTTGAATAAAGGCAATTTTCTGGAAGGTCCATGTGTACAAATTTACAGTGGAAACAAGACCAGTGATATTATCAGTTTTGAAAAAATGTGTTTCTGAAAGATCATAGTTCTAGTTTTTCTCATGTGACGTAAAGTAAGAATATGAGATTTGAAATCACAGATGCATTTATTAATTAATATATTAAGAATTTAAGCTCTGTTTATTAGCAGAAAACATTGTAAGATGCTCAGAAAGGGCTAGAAGGAAGTCTTCAGTGTAAAATATGATTGGGATTTCATGGTTCTGTATGAGATTACTTCCAGTTAAGGTTAATTTCAATTCCCTGTAAACAAAGGCTATTTTGTTGTCCTGAGTGTTCCAACAATATGTGGATAGGCTGCTAACACTCTGCTGTCCCAAATTTTGAGGCTTTTAGCTAGACCTGTTTGGATGCAAGAATGCCCCATCCTCTGGCTGGGAGTTAATAAACCTGACTACTTCTGGGAAAAGTAGCCCATTGAAAGTACATGGTTCCATTATTAAATCACCAAAGCATGGGACCACCTTCTTTCAAGCTCTCTAAATCACACTGCTTTACAGAGCTGCTTATTTATACAGCTTAGAAACATTGGTAGGTCATCAACCTCCTGATTTTGTGGCCAGTCCTTGGACATGCTAATTTGTCTCATCTTTTGAACCCCATTCATTCTTCAGTAGTGGTTTCCCCCCAGTAATTCCCAATCATGTCATATTTAATGAAAACAATACTCATAATCACATAGGTACGTAGCCCTTTTCTCCTGGGATTCTTCAAATCGTTTCCAGATTGGTGGGGTCAATTTTCAAAATTTCCTGGTGAAGAAAGAGGGCAGGATTCATTTCCAATCCAGGTAGGGGGAAGTCAGGCTGACAGGACCGAATCATTACCCCAGTCATTCAGTCCGTCTGTTGTAATATTTCCACTCTGACGGCTTTTTTCAGCAAGCTCGACTACACCTATTTGGCAGGAACTGTCCTCTTGCTGGCTGGGGAACCATCATTTTGTCATCACAGCCGGCTATGACAGGTTCCAGGAGTTTAGAAATTGTTCTTTACATGATGGGAAGCATTTTTATATCCTGTCATCAGAAATGCATCATTTCCTCGTCACCAGCGCTAGTCCCACCCCAGCTCTTGCTATCTAGCTTTATGGTTTATTTTTCCCTGTGATACCCATCATCACATAACATGTTATGTATCTGTGACTTTTCTCTCATTTCTGCCTGCACCTTACCTCTGTGGAAGCTACACCTCTGTCTCATTCACAGGTGTGTTTCCAGCCCTAGGTACTTCATAAAGAGATCAGTAAGTATTCATTGAAGTAAAGAATGAATTCATACCTTCCTTCAAATAGTTCAGTGGAGTTAATTGAAACCCAGACGAAAATCACAGAGCTCTAGTTTATAGCTGCAAGGTCTAATTTCCTCAGACTTTCTGGTTTCCAGGTTTCTCAGGTATGACAGGGAACCCTGATATGTGTCTTAGAGGCTGACTGGGGAGTAGATAGTGTAAAATGCTCAGCCAAGCAGAGGATCTGGCTTACATTAAGCACTCAAAAAAAGGTGGCTTTGAAAACAGCAAACTGGCAGTGTTCTTCCAGAGGTTCCTAACTTGGAAAGTTGGCAGGCAGCAGATTTCTCTTTTACTCAGTTGGTTCCTCAGAACTGAGTCACATTCTTTCAACAGTCAGGGCCCAAGACCTGGGTGCCATGAGGGCTTGGGGGTGGTAGGATTTGAAGGCATCAGGAATAAATAAGCTCATTACACTTAAACACAGTCTCACAGTCTGGGAGAATACCTTGCTCCAAGCAGGGAGCCCACAGGCCTGCTTCAGCTCACAGCACAACAGGGATAGTTTATGAAAAGGGGGGTGGGGCCCAGGAGACCCCCACAGCATGTGGCTTTCAACAAAGAGAAGGGGAAGAATTTGATTCAGTCCCCCACCCCCAGCTGGTGGTTGTCAAATTGGCTTGGCTGAAAGGTGCTTTTTCCTTATTTGGAAGGAGTGGGAAGTTGGAGTAGGGGCCCGGGTAGCATTCCTAGACTCCAGATGACCAGCTCCTTCCTACCCCTAGTGTTGAAATAGCAGGAATCAGGGTGGCAAGAGCTGACTCACGCAGCCCAGCCCTTGGGCTTCCGAAAAAGAGATCCCAGATCAGCGTTGCTTGTCCTCCCCAAGTTTCTAGAGAAGCAAACCTGTAAAAGCCAGTAAGTGGTAAGTGCAGAATCTTATCAGCTTCTTGGAATACAGAAGGAATAGTTACCAAATATTTTAAATAAATGGCATTTTTAAAATACAGTACTGAACGAAATGATAAGCATTCCTCACACCTCAAAGAGTGAGTATTTATTGTAAGAGCACTTCAAGTGAGTTAATGATATAATATCAAACCAGGCCAAGACCGGCATGCCTCCTTTAAGTTGTTTGCATTTTTATACCTGAGTGATACTGTTATCGTGACTAACACTCAGGCTCTATTTTTCTGATTAAGTAAGAGGAGATGAAATGATTTCAGAGGTAGGGCAAGCAAATAATGCACATCTGTGCATGCCATGGGAACTCACACACATACCATGCACTTACACACAGACACACATGCTATACACTCGCACACACACACTAGTACACATAGCTGCTTTTGCGAAGTCTCTTATTCTTATTCCCGGACTTTCCCCTCCGGAGTCCTGGAGAGTGAGCTGTGACCCCCACACTGCACTTTCCCAGCTCCATCTTCTGCTGACTCCACGCAAGAATGCTAGGAATGGCCTCCCTCCCCTGCCTGGAGCCCCCTGCTCTGCCTCCAGCTGAATCCTGCTCTGTCTTCTGGCAGTGCTTGGGGAAACCTTCCCTAAGCATTTCACAGTGTCCTACATTCTGCTTTCTCTAAGCTTCTGTGACGGTGTGTACCATCCTGTTTTTATAACTGGAATTTTGTTTTTAGAACTGGAACAATGGAGTAAATCAGGCCTCCTTCATTCTGCTCCCCTCACTGCCAGTCCCCTGCAAGGTAGGGATGCCTGTGATTCTTACCAGAAAGTAAAATCCTTGTACTTCTTCTCTCTAATGTAAAGAAAGTGTCTGAGATGCCCCCCTAAGAAAGCGATGTGCCCAGCAGACAGAAAAGCAGCCTTGGAAAGCTGCTGCAGGCCTTGGTAGCCATCTCAGCTCCTATGGTTCTGATTGCCCCCAAGTTCCTTTTCAGTTTTTATTGTTTAAAAGGCAGAGAGAAGGGCTGGTGCTGTGGCTTATTGGGTAATGCCGCCGCCTGCAGTGCTGGCATCCCATGTGGGCGCTAGTTCAAGTCCTGGCTGCTGCTCTTCTGATCCAGCTCTCTGCTGTGGTTTGGGAAAGCAGTAGAGAATGACTCAAGTGCTTGGACCCCTGCACCCGAGTGGGAGACCTGGAGGAAGCTCCTGGCTCCTGGCTTTGGATCAGCACAGCTCCAGCCCTTTCGGCCATTTGGGGAGTGAACCAGTGGACAGAAGATCTCTCTCTCTTCCTCTGCCTCTCTGTGGCTCTGCCTTTCAAATCAATCAGTCTTTCTTTCTTTCTTTCTCTTTCTCTCTCTCTCTCCTTCCTTCCTTCCTTCCTTCCTTCCTTCCTTCCTTCCTTCCTTCCTTCCTTCCTTTCTTCATTAAAAAAAAAGAAGAGGAGAGAGGAAGAGAGAGCTCTTCAAATGCCTGCAACAGCCAGGGCTGGGACAGACCACAGCCAGGTGCACGGAACTCAATCTGGATCTTCCATATGGGTGGCGGGATCCAAGACCTTGAGCCATCACCTGCTGCCTCCCAATGTACACAATTACAGAAAGGTGGAGTCAGAAACAGAGCCAAGACTCAAACTTTACACTCTGATGTGCCGCGCCAACCTCCCACTTTGACACTGAGTTTCTTGACAGGAGTCTAGCTCCAGAGAACAACTTGAAGTCCCTCAGAGGGTGAGCAGAGTTAGGAGTGGGAAGGAAGACAGGCCATGTGATTCTGAGGCCTTTCGGAATGTTAATGTAAAGCACCAATCTTGTATTTGCATGGAGAGTTTATGCTGTGATAAGAAAATCAGCTTATTCCTTGATATTGAAATAGACCACATGATTTCAAGAAGAAATGCTAGTTTCTGGAAATGTGTGTGTGTGTGTGTGTGTGTGGCACATGCATTTGATTCCATAGTTATCTGTAGAGTAGTGAACAAGTTTCATTTCTGCAACTCATCCAGACTCCCAAGGAGACTGGATCCCATTCAGGCCAAAAGTTAATTGAGCAACATTACTCTGTGCCAAGTCATGTTCCGTGTAATTTAATGGGTTCCTGCCCTCTAAAAGGTCACATCCTGCCCCAGGCAAGAGAAGTTGTTGAAGGTTAAGACGTTAGACTGCACGTGGTGGGTGTGGGTGAGGGGGCTGTTCATTCCACTTTATATGAATAACAAGACTGCAGCATTAATATAAAAACTAACTACAGAAAAAGAGGAATTATCTTTCTTGGAGTATATATAATTTCCTGTAACTGTTTTATTGAGAAACCAATCTCATGAGTTTTTTTTTTTTTTGCTGTTTTCATTTTAATCCCTCCAGTCTTCCTCCCTCCCTCTCTCTCTCCCTTCCTTCCTTCCTTTTCTTTTCCTTTACCTTGATCAACCTTGTCAAGCTTTGTTGAAGATCATGTAGATTCACAAAAGGAAAGACTCAACGCTCTGCATACACAGGGCCTGTCCGTAGAAACTTGGCATGGCCTGGTCCCCATTTTCCATTTGATCTTTTAAGGGCAAAAGCACTTTTTCCTTCCCCTCTGGAAGTTTGGTATTGGAGTCTGAGAAATAAACAGGTGGTAGTTAAATGAATAGAGAAGGAGTGTTCCCCTTTATCATGTGCCTATGGGCATCTCAGGAAGGGGAATACTCATCAATTCCATGAAATTCAGAGGGTATTCACCATTTTTCCTAGGGAAGAGGAAAGGGGGTGCTGTTGGCAGCTTAGTGGGAGAGTAAATGACTTTTTGGGGAGATGATTGGTCCTAAAGGAGAGGCAATGGCCTGGGACAAAATTGGCCTGGGTGCTGTCTGTGGACTTTCATGCTATTCTTCCATGATATGTGTTAATCTTCCTTGGTTGAGGAAATAAGAGAGAGGAGAACAGTTCTCCTGTGTCCTGCTTGAGAGTCTGGTCTAGTTAGATGGGGCACTTCAGGGCTAGCCCTCTTGTGCATGCTACTGGTGTTCACAGTTGGAAATCCAAAGAAGTGTGTTTGGGAGTATGGTTTTCTGAGTCCTACACTGTTCTCCTGACCCTGGCAGTACCTACACACCAGCCCTGCAACACACATGCACACACACACACACACACACACACACACCCATTGTGTTGAGAGGCTCTACAGTGCAACAGCCTGTGACTGTCTGGTCCCTTCCAGTCTTCCAGCGCATGAGGTGACCAAGGGTAGAGAGGAGCTGGAACATTCTTTCTTCCTCCTAAGACTCTTTTCCTTGTTGTTAAGAGCAGCCTCCTGGGGTTACTGGAACCTGTTCTTCTCCCAATTCATATCTTTACATCAAAATTGGCTGTGAACATAATACTCCTATGGCTCAGTTGGAAAAGTATATAGGAAGTCAGTTTTTAGGTGTTTGTTATTATTTTTTCTTTTTCTAACAGTTAAAACGAAGGCAGGAAGTAACTACACATCATACCAGGCACAGTGGGGATGGAGCTCACCCAGCAAACTCTTGTTCACTGTTTTCTCCCTGGCCACATGACTGCAGTTACCCATGATTCTCTTGTCTTGGTGAAGTCCATTCAGAAGTGATGTCGCATGCCCCTCTCATCCAGCCCCTGCTCTCCTGCCCAGTCTGACTTTGACCTTTCTCAGACTTGTTCTCACAACCCAGCCACTTGTTATTCCAGCCATTCTCTTTCCTGAAAATGCTCTCAGTTTCCTATCTCCTACATCAACTTACCTGAAGAAGTAACCCCTGACCCTCTCCTCTCCACCAGTTGCATTGTTCTCGCTTAAATTTTGTCTCCTGAGGCAGGTGTTTGGCACAGCAGTTAAGCTGCTGCTAGTGATACCTGTATCCCATATCAGAGTAATTGGATTCAATTCCCTATTCCAGCTTCTTACTAATGCGCAATCTGGGAGGTAGCAGATGTTGGCTAAACTATTTCAGTCCCTGCTGTCAACGTGGGAGATTTAGAGTTCATGGCTCCTGGCTTCATCCTGACCTAGACTCACTTGCTGTGGGCATTTGGAGACTGAAGAAACAGATAGAAGGTCTCTATCTGTCCCCCTCTTTCTCTGTGTCCTACACTTTTCAAATAATAAAATAATTCAATAAAAACAAATAAATAAAATTCCATCAACTCCTGAAACCTTCTTTGCTCACCTAAGCCAGAAGTGTCACTTTTCAACTTGGAAAGGACTTACTGTTCTCATGGGTGTTGATATCATTCACTTATTTGGCAAGAGTCTGTTGACTATCTAGAATGTCCAAAATGAGTACTGTGTGGGATATTGGGAGGCACAGTAAAGAAGAGAACACCATGAACAACCTTACCATTCTATGGCCAGTCGCCAACTTGGTTGGGAGCTCTTTGTTGGGTAGGATTGGGTTCAATAGGTTTTTGTAGTCTCCAGAGATAGTAAGTATTCAATAAAATTTACTGGACTAATCATTTAATGAATGAGTACTTTATTCTTTTTGTGCAGAATTTCAATCAAAATTGTAAATGATGCCACTCAATAACCAAGGCTGGCTGCATGTGGGAAGAGAAAAATGCTTACTTCTTATTATAAATATCCACAATTGTTTTCTGCATTAAATTTAGAATTCCGGTTTTACCAAACATATCTCAGAGAAACACCCTAGCCTCTGAACCAGACAGCAGTTGTAAATATCTCTTCTTCCTGTTTAGAGACAGTGTTGAATTCCAGAGCCTGACCTGCGAAATACCAGCTCTCTCCTCCCTCCAGTGGGGCAGGAGCTAAGTCCCAAGGGGCAAATGTGTGTGTTTAGATCCTGGTAATGCCTAGAGCTGGACAAGCAGTTAGATTGGTGCACAAACCACTGAGAAAGGGGTTTGAAAACATGACAGGCAAGACTCAGAGCCAAGGGAACACAATTGCGCATGGCCCAGAATCTCCATCCTAGAAGCCAACTTATGGTTAACCACATTGCTTCATTATTGACCTTGTGTTCTGGTACATACATTTTCCCTTGTACACTGTGTCTTTTTCTCTTTCTAACCAATCTTCTTCCCACCAACACTGGTTATGCTAAAAGATGACAGTGTTTTCCTATGGCTTAAGAAACAGTCAAAGCTCTTGATGACTTAAAAGACAAATGACATCAGCTCCTTCCTTCCTGATAATCTTATGATTTTAAAGGAATGCTGAGGTTTTGTTTACAAAAATATGCTGATGACTATGTATGAGATCTCTGCTTCTACTACATTTTGTTTGGTGCAGATGCCATTAAAATGTTCAGCTCTCATGGTAACCTTTACATTTTGTGGATTACTTGACAACCTCATCAACTTCTCTCTTACTTGCATGGCAGATGCATATTTTAAGGCATCATGGGATGAAGGAAGGAAGAAGCATGTAGAGTAAGTTTTCTGTCTTCAGTTAGCATTAGGTCATAGGCTTCTGGGGGAACCATGACATCAGGTGACCAAGGGATAGACCATTAACAGCCAGTGGATCACATGAAAGCAGTGGGGAGACTGAGAAGCTCTCTGAAGCCTGTCTTCATTGTTCACACCCGTGCTGAGGGATAGCTCTCTCATCCTTCTGTGTCCCTGAGCTGGGCAAACCAGGGGATATCTGCAGAAGCCTGTTTGTGTTACTAGCAATAGAAGACTGTCTCAGATAGGTCTGTGCTTACCCTGTGCGATGGGTCATTAGGAGAGCCCTACTAAACCATCACAGGCTTCCTTGAGGACAAAAGAGCAGGTTAGAGAGAACCAGTCCATGGGTGTCCAGGGGAGAAACTTGTCACAGAGTTGCTGTGCACCCATTTCTCCCCTTTAACATCAGCAAAAGTTGTGGTATAGACCCTACCACATCTATACAAACGATTTATTCTATTTATTTGAAAGGCAGAGTGACAGGAGGATGAAGTGGGAGAGGAGGGCAAGGGGGAATGGGGGAGGGGGAGGGAGAAGGAGAGGGAGAGAGATGGTTCATTCCTAAATGGCCACAACTGCCAGGGCTTGGTCAGGTTGGTACTAGGAACCAAGAACTCCATCTGAGTCTCCCACATGGGTGGTAGGGACCCAAGAACTTTGGCCATCTTCTGCTGCTTTTCCTGGGTGCATTAGCAAGAAGTTGAATCAGAAGCAGAAGAGCCAGCACTCAGACTGGTGCTCTGACAGGGGATGCAGGCAATGCAGGCAGTGGCCTAACCTGCTGTAACTCAGTGCCAGCCTTCCCATGCATATATTGAAGCCCTAATCTGCAACGTGATGGTATTTGAAGGTGGGACTTTTGGAAGGATTTTAGGGTTAGATAAGATCATGAGGATGAGGTCAGAACCCTTATAAGAAGAGGAAAAGACCAGAGTTCTTGCTCTCTCCATCAAGTTAAAAGGTGATAATCTATAAGCCAGGAAAAGAGCACTCACCAGGAACTGATTTTGCCCGCACCTTGACGTTCCCTGCCTCCAGAAGGGTGAGAAATAAAATCTGCTGTTTAAGCATTCCTCTCCATGGTGTTTTGTTAGTGAAGCCTGAGCTAAGACATGCTGTTTGTACCTGTTGAAAAGAAAGGTGTTGATTCCCATCTCTTAAAAAAATTACCCTCTCTTCTGCTAATATTCACTTTATTTCAGCTGAATGTCTAGTATTAGCATCTTTTGATGCAATCTGCTTTTATCTTTTTATCTTTGTCAGTATCCTTTACTTCCCCCCTGACCACTTTTTCCACTTTTATCTCATTGCCTGGATAAATCCTACCACAAGTACATCAAGGCTCAGTGCATGGGCCCCTCCTACACAAAGCCTTCCCTGCCTTCTCCGCACCCCATGCCCAGCCTGCGCATGGGACTGATTCTACATATTCCCGTATGTGTACCAGGCTCCTATCAACACCTCTGCTCCTGTGTTTCACTTTTCACTGATACTTGGTAAACTGTGAGCTTCTTGGTGAAGGACAAAGTATGTGCCCAGCATAGAATCAGCAATAGAACCGAGAGCAACCAGCGAGGAAAAGGTTTCTTGAATGACATTTGTGTATTGGTGAAGCCCTTGGAACAGCGAGCTTGAGTCATCAACACAAAGGACTGTCTATGCTGCAAAGGGGAAGAAGAGCCAGGAAAGAGGCTAGAGTTCACTTTGCACTTTCAAGCCAAAATGGGGCCCCAAGTGCTTCTGGAACTGTTCAGACAATGGCAGTGAAATAACAGAGGGTTTGCAATGGAGCTGGATAATAGATGGAGGAGATGAAGCTTGGCATGGAGTATTAAAGACTATAGACTCTTCATTCATCAGAGCAAAAACTCTGGTACAACATGCTATGGCCCCACCTCCCAAGCACAAAAGAACCTTGAAGTTGTAACTTCCAACGCCTGTCAATGTGACCTTACTTAGACACAGAATATTTGCAGTTGACCAATTAAGATAAGGTCACAAGGCGGACCCTAATCCAATACAGTGGATGTCTTTCAATAAAGAGAAAATTTGGATGCAAAGACAACACATCTAGAAGGAAGATGACGTCAGGACACAAAGAGAACACCATTTACAAACCAAGGATGGCGTGGGGGCTACCAGGAACTATGTGAGAGCCATGGGCTGGACTCGCCCTCATGGCCTCAGAAGGAACCAACTTAGCCCACCCCTTGATTTTGGACGTTTAGTCTCCAGAACTGTAAGCCAGTACGTTTCATGGAGCCACATAAATCCATCTACGTTTTAAGCATTCAGTCTACAACACTTTAATTCCTCCACCAGATTGAAAATTGCCTGCTGACAGGGCCATGGGGCTGTTTACACTGAAATCTCTGACCCTTGGAATACTCACTAGAGTTGGTGGAAGTCTGAGGATGCATGTGCCATGATGCAGGCTTGAGATGCTCTCTGAACTCAAGCATTCCTCAGACTTGAAGTTGGGTGATAGAGACTATTGAAGGTGCAAGAATAGGAGGCAAGAATGGGGACACACCAGAACTTGGCCCAGGCGTTTGCCACTGCTGCCCACTCCCCACCCCCAAATCAGTACGCCTCCTTCTCTTCTGAGTAGGGAGGTCCCAGCATAGTGCCAGGATCTAAGAAGGCCATTTGTGTTTCAAGCCATCTGTAAGGGAATGATTGAGAACATAATGTCCTCATCCTCAGCCACTCCCCTCCCTACCTGGGGGTTTAGCTGCCCCACAGTATCATAGGGAACTTTTGCTCCTTATTATCTAAAGGCTAACTTAAAATTCATTTTTGGTTAAGAAAAAAAATAAGAAAGCTGAGTTTGGGTATTTTACCTTAGATTAGCTTCCAAGTCCAGAATTTCTGCAAACTATAAAACTTGGAGAGATGGATTTATGTGGTTCCCTGACCAATGTAGATATTTGTAATAGTAATAATAACAGAGGGAAAGATAGCTCAACCTCAGAATATTTTCCCTTTACTCAGCTGAAAACTAAACCAGACAGGCAATTACCAAGGTTTTTGCCATAATATATAATATGTGTATACCACATTTATGGCACATTACATATTACATGGTTATTATTCTGCATTTCTCATCCAATCATCTTATTAGTTCTGGTATTTTTATGTGGTGAATGACTACAAGCCGAAAGTCAAGAGAGAAAGGCACTGGTAGAGAAATAAAACACAGGCTCAATAAAGCAGAGCCTATTAAAAATGTGGCACCCACTGCAGTGGACCACAACTGGAGGCCTTGACAATGGACTCTGAAGACTGGAAAAGTACTAAGTTACTAAAGCAATGGAACAATCTCTAGTGACATTTTTCTACCCTGACTCACTCTGTAATTCATTCTACTATCATGCTACAAATATACCTCTTCTTTCTCAATGATTGAATAGCTTTTTGAGTGCCTTTTAATGCTCTCTGCATTCAAGTATGAAAAAGAGTCAAGAAGAACACCATGTTAAAATAGAATATGCTGTATTTTTAGATATATTTTTAGACCCTAGAGAATGTCATTATATATTCTGACCTATTATTAGCAGGAGAGGAAACAGCACTATTAATGCTAAATATAAACTTGGATCCATTTTGATAGCCCATTCAACTGGTTTTTTAAGTTATGAGTCATTCATTGCTTTTGGTGTTTGGCGTCATTTACTGGGATCTGAACTGAATCCTATTTTGGGTATATCAGCAAAGACATGATGCATTATAGTAAATCAGACTTTCAGCTCTTTGTTTTTTTCAAATAATGTTTTGTCTATCTTTCTTTTCTGTCTCAATTCCTTCGCTTACCATTTCTTTTCTTTTAGAACCAACCTCTCCTCCCCTCCCTTTCCTCCCTCCTCCCCTCTCCTCCCTCCCCTCCACTCCCCTCTCCTTTCCTTCCCTTCCTTTCCCTTCCTTCCTCTCCTCTCTTCTCTTCTAATCTTCTTCTCCTCTTCCTCCTCTTTCCCTTCTCCCCTCCCCTTTCTCCTTTTCTTTTGTTTCCTTTATTTCTTACTTGCTCTAACCTCTGCCTTCACTCTTTTGGGGTTAATATTAACTATTGCTACTGGGTAATCTGGAATTTTTTATCCAGAAGATAAAGTTCTGCCACTCAGTCAAACAGGTCTGAGGCTATAATTTGACTTCTTATATAATATTCTAAATAGTAGAATTTTCAGAAGAAAACTTCATATTTGTCCCCAGTGTGATGGATGAACATATGAAGTATATTAACACTGACGTACCTGAGTACCACCTATTGGCACAAAAACATATATGTAAGTTATTGTTGATTATAATTACATATTTCATGATGTATCCTGACTTTGAGAACTATAAATCAGCACACATATGATATGAGCAATTATGTTCTGACCCACCAAAGAGTAGTAAATGACAAAGCAATCTGTTGAAATATGTAACTTTTTTTTTATAATCACTAGGTATAGCAGCTTAGTTAAGCTCAGCATGTAGGGCCAGTTATTTCTGTTCTATAGCTTAATGTCTAGTTCACAGTGGGACTTCAAAGGTCATACTGAATCAAGCCATGATCAAAATTATAAACATAGCTGCCTCTTGTAACAGATTTCCGCCTACTGCCTGCTTCCCTCATGTTTTGGGAATGTCTTTGGGACTGGGTTCATCTCACCCTTGGTGGATGTGTTGAGTCCTTACTTTTGCCCAACAGATTGCAATATTATGAAAACAGTGCTCATGTTACCTGCTTTTTAGTTTCTTCCAAAGAAGAAAATGGCCAAGCAGAGTGCTTTTCAACAGCAGATGATGATGAAATGTTTGCTGAATTGGAACAATTAAGCAAAATCAACTAAAAAGAGTTGCTGGAAAGTCATTCTTTACATTCTGGAATATGACGATCAGTGTTAGATGCCTGGTCCCAGGCTCAACAGCCAAACCTTACTTGAAGAAAGCAGCTCCTGAAGCTATGAGATGCCACTGAGGAACTTAAATTGAAGAAATTACTGAATTACTGAGTCTGTGTTGCTTTGGGAACCAAAGCTCATGTATACACTGATGAGGGTAACAAAACCAACTGAATTCAAACTGGCTGCTGTAATTAACTACAACTAACATTGTAGACCACAAGTTGTCTTAGAAAGTTGCTTTTCAGTCCACACAGCAGACTCATAGAAAGACAAATGCCCTAAATAGCACTCTGACCTCAGAATCAGCCCTTAAGTCATTTGTATCTGGCTAAAAAGCCCATGAGAGCATTTTAGACATGGAAAGACAAGACACTGAAGCAAAAAAATGATCTTAATGAAGGATCTATGTGAGTGAGATCCCAGTGGAAAGAAGGGGCCATCAGGAAGGATGCACTTTTCTCTGAAGGGAGGAGAGAACTTCTACTTTTATTATGGCCCTGTCTAACTACAGATTGAGTTTGTGGATTCAAAAGGCTTCCATAGCCTTGGCAGCTCATGCCAAAAGCCTTGGGTGATTGCTGACATTATAAATAAGAGGTCAATTGTTAAATCAACAACAAGAGTCACTGTGTACTTACTCCCCATGTAGGACCTCTGTTTTAATGAGTTGTACTATGAGAATTAATGGCAAAACTTGTTTTCAAACAGTACATTAAACTTTGTGTGTCTCTGTGTGTGCAAACTGTTGAAATCTTTACTTAGTATAGAGTTGGTCTTCTGTATATAAAGATAATTAGAAATGAATCTTAATTAAGAGTGGGATGGGAGAGGGAGTAGGAGGTGGGAAGGGAGTGGGTGAGGGAAGGCAAGTATGGGGAAAAGAACTGCTATATTCCTAAAGCTATACCTATGAAATTTTTATTCATTAAATAAAAGCTTTCTTAAAAAAAAAAGGAAGTTGTTTTTGTTTGGCTCAAAACAAAGGCATTCTTGGACATGAAGCAAAGTGTGGCTGAGAGCTATTAACTGGATTACTCAACCATCTCTGTGGTGCAATGCACTGTGTTGGAATCCCAGAGCCTGAATTCTTGATCCTCAAGGCATGGCCAGAACATTGGATTCCAGTTCAGTCGAGAGTTCTTGGCTGTGGTTAGTTATCCAACGATGAATGGGGACAGGGAGTGGATTTCAAACAGGTGGTGTAGCAGGGGATGCAGTTATATACAGTGGCAGAACCAAAGAGACTCCCAGGTCATAATCCTGTTTGAAAACTGGTGCCTTGATCCATTTGGATGCTTGTAGTAACAGAAACCTCTAGAACCTGGGTGAATGGAATGATCATGAAATTTAGAGGCAGCCAGATCTGGCTCAACATTCTGGCTGCAACGTTCATGACACTGAGAAAGTTAAAGTCTTTGGTAATGAATTCCTTCATCTATAACATTGAACCTTACAATTATCTAGTGAGTTGTTTCAGATTGAGATTGTGCATAATATGCTCTTACTGTAATTCATAGCATTAGCGAGCAACAAATACAAAGTAGCCCTCCCTCTTCTCCTCCTCATCTGTCTTCTTACTTTGGTTCTTATTTATATTTCTATTCTCTTTATTGTTATTAATATTATTTTTATTCCATTCCTATAAACCTGGGGCAGGCACTTCAGCATGGAAAGCTGCATCCATCCTGCTTAGACCCAGGAGTTATGAAGATGCTAGGCCTTCTCCTGGCCAGGCACACATACATGTATGTATTCACATATGCACACATATGTCAAGGCAGAAAAAGGATTGGTGTGGAGGAGTAAGATGGCCCAAACTTTTTAAGGCAAGGGTATCTTGTGCAGCACAACACCTGAATTCTGCATTCCTTACTTTTAATTTCTTTTTAAAAGTTACTTACATATTTGAAAAGCAAAGTGGCGTGCACACACATGTACATAAGAAAGAGATCTTCCATCTACTGGTTTATTCCTCAGATGCCTACAACATCTGGGACTGGGGCAGGCTGAAGCCAGGAACCTATAGCTTTATCCAGGTCTCTAACCTCAATGGCAGGCATACAGATACTTGGGACATTATCTATTAACTTCCCAGGTGCATTAGCAGGAAACTGGATTCGAAGTACAGTATAGCCAGTACTCATATCACACTCTGATATGGGATGTGGGTATCCCAAACAGCAGCTTAATCCTCTGTACCAAATCATCCATGCTTCCACTCTTGACTATCAGCTCCTGTTCCCACCAACAGAATGTTTTGTGCAACTGTAATCCCTCTGTGGTCTCCTCACAGTGAAAAGAGAGAGGTAGCATCATTCCAATGAATATTCTGCACCCTCATGAAGACTATTTTCAAGTTCATGGACTTCATCTTTGTCCACACTCCAACCCCTTGTCCACACTGAGATCCATGTTTTACAAGGTATATCTCTGGGCCACTTAATTATTCCAAATGGGGACAAAGAATGGTAAAGAGAAATACAGGAGCATTAATGATATAGAACTTGGCAGACAAGAAAAAACAATATTCTGGGCCCACCAACTATCTAACCAGCCCACCATACTGAAGCTGCTCGGAAGAGATGGGTACATACGAAGCTACAGGGAGAAATCACCATTCACTTTTTCATTTGGTTAAGATTCTTTACTAAATCCCCGTTATGAAAAAGCACTGGGCAAAGGCTCATGTTATAATGGTAAACAAATTAGATAGAGTCCTTCCCCTTGTGCTTTCATAGTCAGATGTGGAATATTGCAACTTCGACGAGTAACCATCCATTTGTCTGATAATAGTTCATCTACTGGTGCCATGTAACAAATCATCCCCAACCTTAGCACTTTGACCCAACCACTTCATTATGCTCATGACATTTGTAGCTCAGGAATTCAAACAGGGTACAATGATGTCTGGGGCTTAACTAGGAAGACTTAGTGGCTGTGAGTGACTCAGAAACTGGATGACTGGAATCTATGGAGATGCCTTCATTCACGTAGCTGAGTTCTTGCTAGCTGAGAGCTCGCTGGGAATACCTGCTACATGTGTACTTGCCAGTGTGACAGTCTTAGAGTAATCGGATTTCTCACTATAAAATTGGCTCCCTCCAGAACAAGCATCTTGACAGAAATAGACTAAAGCTGTGTGAGTGGCTTTTTCTGACCTCAGCTTGGAACTCATGGGGCATTGCCTCATTGATTTTGCCACACTATTGGGTAATAAGGCCAGTCTAGACCCAGGGGGAAGAATCAAAGACTTCCAATGTTGATCCCTAATTCTTGATGAGGGAGAGGGCAAGGTAGGAGAATGTGGGATAGGAGACAGAGCTGTGGGCTTCTCTAGAAAATAAAATCTACTAAAATGAGAGAGAAATGGCTTCTTTGGAGGTGAGGCATACAAGGGAAATCAGTCCTCATCAGCACAGTCAACCAAGAATGTTTCAAATAAAGTGTTTACCAAGCTGAGGATTGACAGGAATTACTTGAACAGAGACTATGATATTTTAAGCAAATAGAACATAGACAAAGGTCAAGAGTCTGTTGGGAGCCTGGGCCACATATAGAATTGAGATAATTTCTATATGGCTTCCCTACAGGGTGTGAGAGTGGCACCTTGTCAGTGACAATGAAGCAGAGTTGGTAGGAGGGAGGTGAGGATGGGGTTTTTACACTTTTATGTTGTCTCAGCATCCATTATGAATATACGTTGGACTTTCTTTTGCCAGAAGTTGGGCTTACTCACCCTTGACACAGTTTCCAGTTCTCTGCCTCCTCCCAGTTCCTCAAAGTGGCTGACCCAACCATCTGCCGTCAACATCTGTCTTCTGGTGACCAGCTCCCCCTGGGGTAGCTAGATGTAGCCTGCTTGACTCTTCTACTGACCCAACCCTGCATCCCCAACCCTGTATGAACTGTGCTACAGTGAGTCCTTATCAGTGACAGAGTGACTCTATGGAGCCTGCATCTACTTGCTCTAAACCCAGCAATCACTAGAACTCTCCATGGGAAACCAGGGATAACAACCTGGGCCCTAATAAAGACTTTGGTCCACAACTCCCTTATTTGCTATCTTGCTCTCTACTCGGGTTGAATGTGAATGTCCTGGGTGGGTTTCCATTCCTATTGTCCCTCTGAGGCATGCTGCCTTGTTCTCTCCCTGAGTCTGTTAATAATGCACTGCTACTGGTATGTTGTATGTCTTGTTGAGTTGCCTTCTCTATGTTTCACCTAACAGACACACCAGTATCTAACACTCCTCTTAACAGGGCTCTCCTGGAAATTTGCTATCTTGGAATAAACTGGAAACAGGTCAGAAAAGAGCCACAAATTCACCTGTTGGTGTAGGCACTTGTAAACAGGTGTCTGTGAGATGGTAGGACACTTAGGATAAAGACACATCCGGTTAAAGGCACCTTGGAAACATTCTCTACCAAATTTCTTCTATCCCCATCAAGACCGGGCTAGCATTTGTAGCCACGCCCTAGAGAAAGACCTCAAGACTGAACTGGAGCAAAATAGAACACATCTATGTGCATATTTCTGGTAGATAAAGAAGTGAAGCTTATGAAAGTCCCAGAGAAACAGGCTGGGGAGTATGACAGTAGTCAGGGGGAGACAGAAAGAGAGTGTTATGCATATTTAGAATGACACAACAGGCAGCACTCAGGTGAATACAGAATTACAATACAGCCAGCATCTAAACCCTGAAAAAAATACCAGTGCATGTCTTGACTGGGAAAGTGCTTTTGTGTTTCCTTTATTATTATTTTACAAATGGAAATGGAAAGTCCTCTCCATTATGCCAAAGTATCCTTAAGGCTCCTGGACTCAAACTCTGTTAAATTTCCTCCCACCCCTCAACATACCAGATTTTCTGATTCCTATCAGAAGAAATATCCTACCTGTAGTACCAGCCTATGATCTTGGCTTAAGTATTATTTATTGTTACTGGTATCTTTCATAAACCTGGAGGAAGTCCCTCCAAGAGAAAATGTCAATTCCTACTCACCAGTTTCTTCTTAAAAGAATCATATTTTCCTCAAGAAGAGAAGATGCTGAGTAGGAGAGGCCATCGTTGTAAGGCATTTTTTATGACACAGTGGTCTGTGTGGCAAACTGCCATTTATGCAAAACTATTCATTTCCTGCCGTGTGGTTCCCAAGTGTTTGCCTTCTTGGAACAATGATGGGAAATTTCCTAACATAAGAAGGACTCTGACGACAGCTCTAGTTAAAACACTGCTCTTCCTAGTCTTGGAAAGTCTCCCATTGTCCTTCATGCTTCAGATGGATCTAAAATAAGCAAGAAGTCTAGACAGTGGAAAAGTTATATAAGAACTTTGGTTTCCCCCCAATTATTCAATATTGTAGAAAAGAAGTCACTCAGTAATGTCTCCTTTAATCAAAGGACAATTGGGGGAGTATAAAAGTGTATATGAAATATCATGTTAAGTAATTATTCTTTGGCTATTTTCCAAATCCATATTATTAGCTACTTCAAATCATTTATAGAATCTGATGGGATAGCAGCTTGTATTGTGGCATAGCAGATAAAGCTGCTTCCTGCAATGCCAGCATCCATATGAGTGCTGGGTTGTCTCCCAGCTTCTCCATTTCTGATCCTCCTCCTTGCTAATTGCCTAGGAAAAGCAGCAGAAGATGGCCCAAATATTTGGGTCCTTGTCATCCACTTGGGAGACCTGGATGAAGTTCCTGGTCCCTGGCTTTGACCTGGCCCAGCCCTGGCTGCTGCTGCCATCTGGGGAGTGAACCAGAGAATGGAAGATCTCTCTTTCTCTCTCTCTGTACATCTGACTTTCAAATAAATAAATAAGTACATCTTTTAAAAGAAGTTGATGGGATTAAAAAATATATAAGCAAATAAAATTGATTTTTCAAGTTTGAAAGTAGTTATTGCTAACATGTCCCCAATGTTCAAGACCCTTCACTACCCAATTGATATTGATCACACCCAGAAAATGGTTATTGGGCTTAGTCAATTTGGTATTTTGCCAGTTCATATGATACCATGTCAGCATTTTTGTATTTTACTACATCCCAAATGAAAAGATGTTTTACATTCTTTTATTGGAAGAAAGTTTGTGAAAACTTACTATTAAGCCTTTACTTCTATTCTTATTCCCACTTGTAGTTCCCTATGTCTCAAAAACCAAATAGTGCTATGGAGTTTTGTTCTGATTTCCCAGGTTTGTGTTGCGTATTCTGGTTATTTGAATTTCTGAATGAATTTTAGAAACAGATTTTATATTTTGTACAAAAACAAGCCTGTGGGATTTTGACTGGGCTTGCACTGATTATATAGAAGAATTTGGGGAAAGTTGTTTTCTCAAGAATACTGACTCCTCTGACCCATGAACAGAGTATATCTCTCTATTTCATTTCTCTCACCAAAGTTTCAGTTTTCATGGCAGGTCCTTTGAGAGATTTATCCCTGAATATTTCATATTTTTGTGTCATTGTAAGTGATGTTTTAACATGTTTAAAATTTCTACTTCTACATTACAAGTTTATAAAAATAAATTGATTGTGTATCCTGCAAACCTAGGAACATAGTGATTCTTCCCATACTACCTCCCTCCTGCCAATACTTCACCCTTCTTCCTCGTCACATTCCCATTCTCATTTTTACTTGTTACAAAGATCTAATATCAGTTAACTTTATACTCATGTGATTACTCCTATGCTAAGTAGAGAGTTCAATAAATGTTAGGAAGTAAAACAACAAAAACAAACCAATTAACAAACAACATTGTTCCTTAACAGTCAAGACAAAGGCTGTTCAAAATCATCATATCACAAAGTGTCAATTTCATTTTCATAGATTACCTTTTAGGTACTCTATTACTTACCATAGATCAAAGAGGATATGGATTTGTTTGTTTGGGACTCTCTTTTTCACTAAGTATAATGATTTCTGGTTGTATTCATTTTGTTACAAATGGCAAGATTTCATTTCTTACTGCTGTGTACTTTTCATAGTGTATATTTACCATAACTTCTTTATCCAGTCTTCAGTTAATGTACAACCAATCTGGGTTGGTTCCATATCTTAGCTGGAATTGAGCTGCAATAGACATGAGGTACAGATCACTCTTTCATATGCTGATTTCATTTTCTTTGGGTAAATTCCCAGGCATGGGATGGCTGGGTCATATGGTAGGTCTGTATTCAGGTTTCTGAAGTATCTCCATACTATCTTCCACAGTAGCTGTACCAGTTTCCATTCCCACCAACAGTGGATTAGAGTACCATTTTCCCCACTTCCTAGCCATCATTTGTTGTTTGTTGATTTCTGTAGGAAAGACTTCTAACTGGAGTGAGTTGAAACTTCATTGTAGTTTTGATTTGTACTTCCCTGATGGCTAGTGATCCTGAGCATTTTTTCATGTGTCTGTTGGCCATTTGAATTTTCTCTCTTGAAAAATGTTTAGGTCCTTTGCCCACTTCTTCTTTTTTTGTTTGTTTGTTATATAGTTATTTTTTATTTAATAAATGTGAATTTACAAAGTGCAACTTTTGTATTGTTGTGGCTTCCCCCCCAACATCCCTCCCTCCCGTGGCCCTCCCCTCTCTCACTCCCTCTCCCATCCCACCCTTCATTGAGTTTCATTTTCAATTACCTTCATATACTGAAGATCAACTTAGTATATACTAAGCAAGGATTTCAACAGGCTGCACTCACACAACTGCACAAGGTATAGGGTATTGTTCGACTAGTAGTGTTGTTTTTAAGTTTCATAGTAAAACACATTAAGGACAGAGATACTACGTGGGGAGCATGTACCCAGTGACTCCCATTGTTGATTTAACAATTGGCACTCTTATTTATGACGTCAGCAATCACCCAAGACTCTTGCTATGAGCTGTCTAGGCTATGGAAGCCCCTTGAGTTCACCAACTCTGAACTTGTTTAGTCAAGGCCGTATCACAGTGGAGGGTCCTTCCTCCCTTCAGAGAAAGGCGCCTTTCTCCTTCATGGCCTGTTCCTTCTGCTGGGGTCTTGTTCACCAGGATCTTTCATTTAGATTGTTTTTGCCACCGTGTCATGGCTTTCCATGCCTGTGAGACTCTCATGGACCTTTTAGCCAGATCCGAATGTCCCAAGAGTTGATTCTGACCTTTGCCCACTTCTTAAATGGATTATTTGTTTTGTTGTTGTTGAGTTTGTTGAGCTCTTCATAGATACTGGAAATTAATCCTTTATCAAATGCCAAGTTTGCAAATATATTCTCCCTTTCTGCTGTTTGTCTTTTCCCCATTCAATAAGAATCTAGCTGGGGGTTTGTCATAAATTGCCTTGACTGTGATATGTTAAGGAATGTTGCTTCTATACCCAATTAGCTTAAGTTTATTTTTTTTTCATGAAAGGATGTTGTATTTTATCAACTGGTCTCTCTGCATCTATTGAGATAAGCATATGGTTTTTGTTCTTCAGTTTGATAATGCTGTGTATCTCAGTGATTGATTGCAAATGTTGACCATCCCTGCATACCAGGGAAAAATCCCTCTTGATCCAGGCAAATGATCTTTCTAATATGTTGTTGGATTTGATTGGCTAGTATTTTTGCATCTGTATTCATCAGGGATATTTGCCTATAGTTCTTTTTTTTTTGTTTTTGTTTTTGACAGGCAGAGTTAGACAGTGAGAGAGAGAGAGAGACAGAGAGAAAGGTCTTCCCTTTTCCATTGGTTCATCCCCCAAATGGCCGCTATGGATGGCATGCAGTGCCGATCTGAAGCCAGGAGCTAGGTGCTTCCTCCCGGTCTCCCATGCAGGTGCAGGTCCCAAGGACTTGAACCATCCTCCACTGCACTCCTGGGCCACAGCAGAGAGCTGGCCTGGAAGAGGAGCAACCGGGTCAGAACCGGCGCCCCAACTGGGACTGGAACCTGGGGTGCTGGCCCTGCAGGCAGAGGATTAGCCTAGTGAGCTGCGGCGTCGGCCTATAGTTCTTTTTCTTTGTTGTTTCTTTTTCCTAGTTTAGGAATTAATATGATTCTGGCTTCATAGAAGGAGTTTGGGAGGATACCCTCCCTTTCTATTTTATTATTTTTTTTAATAGCTTGAGAAGAATTGGAATTAGCTCTTTAATTGTCTGGTAGAATTCAGCAGTGAAGCCACTGGGACCTGGGCTTTTCTTTGTTAGGAGGGTCTTTATTACTGATTCAATTTCTGACTTTGTTATTGGCCTGTTTAGGTATTCTATGTCTTCATGACTCAGTTTTGATAGAATGTATGTGTCCATGAACCTATCCATTACTTTCAAGTTTACTGATTTGTTGGCATACAGCTCTTTGTAGTAATTCTTTTTATTTCTTTTTAGTATGATTCTTTTTATTTCTGTGGTATCTGTTATATTTCATTTTTCATCTCCAATTTTATTGATTTGGGTCTTCTCCCTCTTTTTTTGGTTGGTTGGCCCAAAAATATGTCAATTTTGTTTATTTTTTCAAAAAACCAACTCTTCATTTAAATGATCTTTTGTATTTTTGTTTGAATTTGTTTATTTCTTCTCTAATTTTAATTATCACTTTCCTCCTACTAATTTGGGGTTTGGTCTGTTGTTGTTTTTCTAGGTCCTTGAGATGCACAGCTGGCCACAGGGTGGTGTTGTGGAAGGGGGAGATGGGGACAGAGAGATGTGCTGCTTTTTTATTTCCCCTCTGGGTGAGCAGTTTCCCTGTTCCCCTCAGTGTTCTGGGCCACACTCAAGGACAGTGTAGTCTGCTGGGCACTCCCTCCAGCTGTATCAACAGTGGTGTGGGCCTGTGCAGTCTGACCTCACCTTGCTCGCTGGAGAGGGTCCCTTCTCCAGATCAAGGCTGCTGGGATCATTTGTTGTGTCCGTGCTGGTTTCTGGGTGTCTGTACCTCCCACACAGGTCCAAGGCATCTCTACTGCTTCCACAGAATCTCCACTGTAGTTTTCCCTGCAACTTTGCTCTGAGAGTGAACTTTCTCCACTTTTTTCCCATTATTTTTGCCCAATCTAGAGCAAACTGCCCTGTTGCTATTCTGCCATATTCGTCCACCCCTCATATTTCTTGATTCTCATAGCTTTCTTTCAGATTACGCTGATTTTTCTATATAGAAGATCATGTTACATGTAAAAGAAAATTTATCTTCCTTTTCAATTTCAGTGTCTTTATTTCTCACTCTTCTACTGCACTGGCAAAATCGCCAACACCATGATGAACAGTAATGGTGGAAACAACAGTCTTATCTTCATCTGAGGGGTAAGCACTCAAACTTTCACTGTTAAATCTGACATTAGTTGTAGGGTTTTTTTGTAGATGCTCTTTATCAGGCTAAGGAAGTTCATTGTTATATTTCCACTGCCAAAAAGTTTTAACAGGAGCAGAGATTGTATTTGTCAAAGGCTTTTTTTTTTATATGTAAAAAGATCCTGTGGTGTCTCTCTTTGTCCTTAGTATTTGTTTGGTATTCTGGTGAATGATTTTGATTGTATTTGAAATGTTAAACCCAATTTTTGTTCCTGAGATAAACCTGACTTGGTCATGATGTGTTATCCTTTTTATTAGTTATCAAATTGGCCATCTGGGGAGTGAAACAGCAGATGGAATTTATATAAGGACTTTGGTTTTCCCCCCATTATTTAGTATTGTAGAATGGAAGTCACTCAGTAATGCCTTCTTTAGTCAAAAGACAATTGGGGAAGTATAAAAGTGTATATGAAATATCATGTTAGGTAACTACTGTGGCTATTTTCCAAATCCATTGTTAGCTACATTGAGTCTTTTATAGAATTTGATGGGATAGGGGCAGGCATTGTGGCGTAGCAGCATCTCATATACGACACCAGCATCTCATATGGTGTTCATGTCCCAGCTGCTCCACCTTTGAACCACCTCCCTGCTCATTGCTGGGGAAAAGCGGCAGAAGATGGCACAAGTGTTTGAGTCCTTAACAGCCACTTGGGAGACCTGGATGAAGTTCTTGGTTCCTGGGTTTGGCCTGGCTCAGCCCTGGCCATTGGTGCCATCTGGGGAGTGAACCAGTGGATGGAAGATGTCTCTCTCTGTCTCTCTGTCTCTCTCTGTACCTCTGACTTTCAAATAAATAAAATAAAATAAATATTTTAAAAAAGAATCATTACACTAACTTCATGAGAAATATTGAGTGATAATTTTTGGGCTTTGTGAAGGCATTGTAATGTCTTTATCCCAGTAGTTTCTGCTTCATATAATGAGTTGGGATATGCCATTTGCTCTTCAATCTCTGGAAATTCTGTGTACAACTGGTATTACTTCTTTCTTAACCATTTGGTAGGATTCATGAGTGAAGCTATCTGGACCTATGGGTTTTTTAAATACAAGTTAAATTTTTTTCATAGATGTAGATATATTTAAATATATTTATTGAAGGAGCTTTGATATTTTGTGTCTTTCAAAGTGTTTGTGTTTGTTACCCTGACTTATACAAAGTTGTTTCTAGTACTCCCTTAGTATTTTCCAATATCCATGGAATTTGTAGTTTTGTCACCCTTTTATGCATGATATTGGCAGTTTGTGTTTTCGTTTTTCTCCAGACCAGTTTGGCTAGGATTCCATTCACTTTATTATCCCAAAAATCTGGCTTCAGGCTTTATTGTTTTCTGTTTTCTATTTCATTAATCTCTACATGACTTTTATTATTTTCTTTTGTCAACTTACTTTGAGCTTCATTTGCTCTTTCTGTTCTGTCTCAGCAAGTTAAAAACCAAGTTATTGATTTGAGGTCTCTCTTCTTTTATAAGTTAGGTGAGGAGTTCAATAAATTTTCCTGATATGTTATTTTGGTGGTCTCATACAACCTTTGATGTATAATGTCTTCATTTTTGTTTTCAAAATATTTTATAATTTTCCTTCTGCTTTCTTCCTTGGTTAAGGTTATTTTGAAGTATGATATTTAGTTCCCAAATATGTGTGAACTTTCAAAGATTTTTCTGTTATGGTTTTCCATTAATTATATTGTTATCAGAGAATCTATCATATATGGACTTGCCTTTCAACCCAGGATTTGATCTAGTCTTGAAGATGTTTAATTTGCTTTGAGAAAAATTATATTCTGCTCTTGTTGGGTGGAGAACTCTCTGAATGTCAATTAGACCAAATTGGTTGATAATAATATTCGATATTTTTATATCTCTGCTAACATTTTGTCTAATTTTTCTATCAATTACTGTAAAAGGGATGTTAAAGTATGTTAGATTAATAGAGGAGTTGCCTATCCTTACAGTTCTTTTGGATTTTGCTTCATGTATTTTTAGGTTTTGTTATTAGGTGCATAAATTTTAGGATTATGATGTTCTCTTTAGAAACCAGTTCCATTATCATTTGTTGGGCTTGTTTTCCCTGATAATATTCTTTGCCCTGTCAGCTATTTCTCTGATGTTAATATAGTTGTCCTCCTGTACCCATAAGGGATTCATTCAAGGACCCTGGTGCAGACCAAAATCCATGGATGGTCAAATGCTGTACTATTTGTATATAATCTATGCACATCTTCCTGTATACCCAAACTACCTCTAGATTACTTACAATGCCTAATACAATGCAAATAGTTGATATATTGTATTACTAGGGAAGCAATGACAAGAAAAAAAGTTCATATGTGTTCCGTACAGATGAATTTTAAAAAGCATTTTCAGTCTTCAGTTGGTTCAATCTGTAGATGTGGAATCAACTGTATAGCCACTCCAGTGTTCTTTTGATTATAAATGTATGGTGAATCTTAGTTTTTCTTTTTATTTATTTGTATTCTTGTATTTAAAACGTATTATATTGTGACACAGCATATTAAGCCATTGTTTAGAACACCTGAATCCCATAGGAGAGTGCTGGTTTAAGTCTCAGCTCTTCTGCTTCTGATTTAGCATCCTGGAAGGCGGCAGTTGATGATCCAAGAACTTGGGTTCCAGTCACCAACATGGGAGAATTAGATGGAATTCCATTCTCCTGGCTTTGGCCTGGCCCAGTCCCCACTGTTGCAAGCATTTGGGGCATGAATCAGCAGGTGGAAGATATCTTTCTCTTTCTCTCTCTCTCTGTCTGTGCCTTTCAAATAAATACGTCTCTGAAAAAATGTATTTATAGCAAGCAGGAAACAGTTAAGTTTGCCCTCTACTCAGTTTGACAATCTCTGCCTTTTAATTTGGGGTCTAAACCATTTACATGGAAGTGATTATTTGCATTGTAAGATTGAAATCGATCCTGTACTGTCTGTTTTCTCTTTGTCCTCATTTCCCTCCTCACCCTTCTTTTGGATTGAGTTTGTTGTTGCTTCATTTTATCTCCTTTGTTAAATGTTAGAATAGATCTTTGTTTTGTTTTATTGATTTCTTTACCATTTATATTATAATATTTAAACTGAGATAGGGTATCATCAAGTGATATTATGTCACTAAATGTGTAGAATAAAGCTTTCAATTGTATACTTTCACTTCTGCCTTCCCAGTCTTTGTGCTGTTCATATAAAACCTTGTATTACATTGCTAACATTTTTATCTAAAACAGCAATTATCTTTTGAATTATTTAAATGCCAATATTATATATTTATCCTTATAGTTACTCCTTGCTACTATACATTTGTGCAGATATGTATCCATCTGATACCATTTTTCTTCTGCCTAAAGGACTTGGACATTTCTTATAGAGTGTGTATGCTGTGATACATTCTTTTAGTGTTTGTAAGTCTGAAAAAGTTCTTACTTTGCGTTTATTCTTCAAAGATAATTTCATTAGATACACATTTTTACATTAGTAGATTTTGTGTGTGTATGTTTTGTCATCTTCTCACTGGCCTTGTGACACAGGGAAGTGAGAGTGTTCTTCCATGGGTAAGAGGTATTCTATACTTGGCTGCCTTTCAGATTGTATCTGTTATGGATTTTGAGAAATTGTATTATGGCATTCTTTGAGTACGTGCTAACCTTTTCCCATAAATGTTGTGTTTATCAAATGTTTGTCTATTTTTTTTTTCAAAAATTTGTCCTGTTCCCTTCTCACATTCTCCTCCTATAGAGACTCCGATTACACGTATATTGATTGAGCTGAAAGCGTGTTACGCTTTTTAGTGTTTTGAATTTTTTAATTTCTATTTCATTTTAGATAGTTTCTATTGTTATACCTTTAAGTCCACTGGACTTCTGCTGCAATGTGTACTATTCTAGTAATCCTATTCAGTGCATTTTTCTTGTAGACATTTTAATTTTTATTTCTAGAAATTGGAGTTGGGACTTTGGAAAACATACTTTCTATGTCATTTCTTAATTTTAGAAAAGATAGAACTTAGCTATCATAACAACTGTTTTACTATTCTTGTCTACTAATCTGCCATCTGCCTCAGTTCCTAAATGTTCCTAAAAGCAATCTTGAGATTTGTTCCGGGACACAGTTAAGCTCCTTCAAAATGATTTGATCCTCCTAAAATTTGTTTGCCCAAATTGGAGTAGTGCTCAGTTTAAGACTAATGATTTCCATGACCAAAGGAAGACCTACATCAGGCCCCATGAATCATAGTTTGTTACTAGAACGTGTGGGAATAGGCACGATTCCTGGGCCTGGTGGAGCTCAGGCGTTGTTCTCCTCTAATCTCTTTGGGTGGTGCTTTCCCAGCCTCCAGACTGCTTTCCTTACACACACCCACTGACTATTATTCATCCTCTCGAGCTGTCTTCCTCCGTGGAGCGTCCTTCTTTCCAGGATTCTGTCGTATGTCCTCAGGCTTGCTCTCTTGAGACTCAGCTTTATCTTCTCCACTCAAAAACTCCAGAATTCTTTGCTTGTATTCCCTCTTCCAGTGACACAGCCCCCAAAACTCCCTAAAGCCAGAAACTGGGGCAATTTGTAGGACTGACTGACTTGTTTCTCATCCCCTGGGACTACTGTTCCCTGTTACCTGATGGTCAGTGTATTGAAAAGTGTTACTTCTTAAATTTGTTCTTTCTTTTTCTTTTCAGACAGATAGAGAAATCTGGTTCTTGTTATTCTATCTTGCTGGAATCTGAATTCCTGTCTATTCTTTCTTTTTTTTTTAAGCCTCAGGTATTTAATCTTAATAATTACATAAATTTATTAGAACTGGATAAAGAAATTTTATACACACACACACACACACACACACACTATGGAGTACTACTCTACTATAAAAATGAAATCCTGTCTTTTGTATCACAATGAATGCAACTGGAAACCATTATACTTAGTGAAATAAGACAGTCATGAAAAGACAAATACCGTATGTTTTCCCTGATTCAAGGTAACTAATAGAGTACCTACAGTGTAATGGGTTGGAATGAAATAGACATTTTAAGATCAATGATTGGAATAGCCCTTGTCTCTTCTGTTGAGGAACGGTGGTTTGTTTTTTTTTTTCTCCATACTATTTGTTGAACTCTTTTACTTAGTGTTGGGTTAACTTTATGATCATCAAGTAAACTGAAAGTAGACCTTTGCAAAAATTAAGAGTAGGAATGGGAGAGGGAGGAGGAAGGAGAGTTGGAGCGTGGGCAGGAAGCAGGCTAGGGTGGAAGTATCACTATGTTCCTAAATCTGTTTAAATGAAATACATGAAACTTGTGTGACTTAGATAAAATTTTAAAAATGAAACTCAAGAAATAGAGATTAGTAAACTAGAAAACCCTGAAAAATATTCAGAATAGAACATAGAGAAGAAAGAAATAAAAATATAAAAAAGTATTATGAGATGGGTGCAGGAGAAACTTCCCCTTAATTTTCTTACAGGCCATTCTTTCTGAGTTTAATTTTCTTCCTGCTAATTTATATACAATGTAGTTTTTAAAATATTTATTTATTTATTATTTGAAAGGCAAAGTTAGAAAGATGCAGAGGCAGAGAGAGAGAGAGAGGTCTTTCATCTGCTGGTTCACTCCCCAGATGGCCGCAATGGCTGGAGCTGGGCCAATTTGAAGCCTGGAGCCAGGAGCTTCTTCCAGGTCTCCCACGCTGGTACAGGGGCCCAAGGACTTGAACCATCTTCCACTGTTTTCCCAGGCCATAGCAGAGAGCTGGATCAGAAGTGGAGCAGCCAGGACATGAGCCAGCGCCCATATGGATGCCGGCACTGCAGGTGGTGGCTTTACCTGCTACGCCACAGTGCCAGCCCCCATTTGTAGTTTGAGTGAGGGAATTCCTGTGAGTTATAAATATACTGTGTCATACTTGATTTTTGGAGATTGTCTTTATTGCACCTTTACTCTAGAACAATAATTTAGTTACAGAGAACTTTTCATATTGACAGCTGTTTTCTCCCAAAACTTAAAGCCATTCTTCAGTTGTTCTGGCCTCTGTCAGTGCTAATGAGAATTTTGCTGATAGCCTGATTGTTGTTCTTTTGCGAGAAATATGACTTTAACACTGGTTGTTTTACATTTTTTTATTTGGGCCTTTTGGGTCTCTCAGTGCCACCATGAAGCTGGCAAGAACAAGCACCTTACAAAGGTGACGAAACTGGAGTCAAGGAGAAAGCGGTTGCTCTAATTTCCACCAGGATTGGTAGAATGTGAAAGGTACAGGAAAACCTTTAAATCAGAGCTCCATCTACGTCTTTGTGTGGTCATAAGGACACCGGGAAGAAAATGGCTCTGTCATTTGAAAAAGGCATGTGTGCCAGGGCTCATTTTTTGTGGGCTGTGGCACTCTGGTCAAATTTTGGAATAAGGGAGGAGGCTAAGAGCATCTGTCATTTCTATGCATGATAACATTGCCGCCACCCTTCACAGGAGTGGGAGCACACCACACTAGATGTGATTGTAAGGATTCTGGAACTTTCTCGCCTTCAGGAAGTTTAACTTAGCAATTTTCTCTTCAACTATTGGAGTAGTTTTATGAAGCATTCACTATTGATTCAGTCTGCCTCTAATATCATATTCTTCATAAATTTTTTTCAACAGAAATATGATGGAAAAAAACAGAATCAGTTATGATAGCTTGCAGTAAGTACAAGATAAAAATGTGGGGACCCTTGTTAAAAATTATTAAGGATTTAAACAAATGTGGGGTATACATAAAATGAAAAATATTTTTCAGCCTCAAAAAGGAAGGAAATTCTAACCCACGGACAACATGGATGTGCCTTGAGGGTATTATGCTAAGAAGCCAGCCACCAAAGGAAAAGTAATGCATGACTACTTACATATGGTCCCTAGAGCAGTCAGCTTCGTGAAGACAGAAAGTAGGATGCCAGTCGCCAGGACCTGGGGGAGAGGGAAAGCAGGCTGTTCAGTGGGGGAAGAATTTTAAAAGCAGAATATCCTAGGATGGGCATTTAGGTTCATTGTTAAGATGCTCAAGTGCTGGAGACCTGGCTTCTGCTCCTGTGTCCAGGTTCCTGCCAGTGTAGACCCATGGAGGCAGCGGTGATACTTAAGTGACCGGCTTCCTGCCACTCACGTAGAAGACCGAGCCTGGGTGCCCTGCTTCTGGCTGCGACTCCAGGCCAGTCCCAGCTGTTGCAGGCATTCGGCTTCGGTGAGCAGGAGCTCTGTCTCCATCTGTCTCTGCCTCTGTCTCTCTCTTTCTCTCTTTCTGCCTCTCAAATAAATAAACATTTAAGAAAACAGAACATGCTGAAGCTGGCTTTTGTGGCACTAAAATTAATTCAGAGTTAAAACTTTTTCATATTTTTCAAAGGAATCTCGTCAGCTTTGAGATGCTGCAAGGGCTGGGTATGTGTGTGGATGCTGCTCATGACACGTATTTAGATGAATGGAAGCACATGAAATTGAGTTGGGTGCTAATGTCAGCCTTAAGAAAACTCTCTTAGGTGGCTGAAGTTCTGAACATAAATGAAAGAGGCCCAACCTCACCGTAATAGAAATAGTTTCAGCTTCACAGTTTGGGTGAGCACTTCTTTTTAAAAAAAAAAAAAGATTTATTTTATTTATTTCAAAGACATAGTTAGAGAGAGAGGCAGAGCCAGAGAGAGAGAGAGAGAGAGAGAGAAAGGTCTTCCACCTGCTGGTTCATTCTCCTAAATGACTACAACCGCCAGAGTTGAGCTGATCTAAAACCAGGAGCCAGGAGCTTCTTTCTGGTCTCCCACACGGGTGCAGGAACCCAAAGACTTGGGCCACCTTTCACTGCTTTCCAAGGCCATAGCAGAGAACTGCATCAGAAATGGAACAGCAGGGACTCAAACGGTGCCCATTTGGGATGCCAGCACTACACCACAGTGCCAGCCTGGGTGAGCACTGCTGATGTGGCTGTTAAATATATCTCAAAGACAACTTACTTCACTAAACACGTTGTCCAGACCTGAGCTGGCCAGCACAGTGACTTTGGGGCCCTTCAAATGTGATGTTGAATGCTTCATCTTCAAAGACTTGAGCAGGGTAAATATTAATAATGAGAACATGTTATACATATTGGGTTAAATAATGTACCATTTAAATTCAACCTGTTTCTTTTTGCTTTTCTAAAGGGGCTGCTAGACATTTAAAATTATACACATAACTTACTTTTGTGGCTCCCAGTTACATTTCTTTTTTTTTTTTTTTTAAGATTTTAAAAAATTTATTTGAAATACAGAGTTACAGAAAGAGGGAGAGAAAGAGAGGTCTTCCAACCGCTGGTTCACTCCCCAGATGGCTGCAACGACCGGAGCTGCACTGATCTGATGCCAGGAGCCAGGAGCTTCCTCCGGTTCTCCCATGTAGGTGCAGGGGCCCAAAGACCTGGGCCATCTTCTCCTGCTATCCCAGGCCAAAGCAGAGAGCTGGATCAGAAGAGGAGCAGCTGGGACTTGAACCAGAGCCCATATGGGATGCCAGTGCATCAGGCCAGGGCTTTTAACCCTCTGTGCCACAGCACCGGCCCCATCCTAGTTTCTACTAAACAGTGTTGGCCTAGCATGCTTGGTTTTGATATAAAGTAGACCATTAGTGTTCTGATTTATTCTCAACCCAAGACTCAAGACACTTTGCAGCTGCCTGACCTTAGTCCAGAGTTTATTACTTAGGGGCCAGAGTTATGGAGCAGAGGGCTAGGTTGCCTCCTTATCAGAGCACTGGTTCAAGTTCTGGCAGCTCTGCTTCTAATCCAGCTCCCTGCTGATTGCCTGGGAAGGCAGCAGAGGACAGCCCACGTGCTTGGGCCCCTGCCACTCCTGGGTGGAGTTCCAAACTCCTGCCTTTGGCCTGCCCCAGCCCTGACCATTGCAGCCATTTGGGAAGTAAACCAGGGGATAGATCGGTCTTTCTCTCCCTGTTACTCTCTCAAGTAAATAAATCTTTATAAAATGAACAATAAATATGCTTTTATAATATTCTGAATATTTTAAAATTGATTTGGTGTTATTTTGAGCATAAACATATATAAAGAATATATAGCTAATTTAATTTTAGTTATAGTTAGTGAATTTAAAGTATTAGACTTATAATGTGAGCTCAGAAATTAACATATCCATTCCTGTCCAAAAATGTTGAACTCACACCTTTCCATAAGATTTGTTTTTAAATTCGGCAATCCTAAGAAGTAAATCTGTCCATTCTTTTCCTGTGTTAATTTAGAAGCTTGGGATGTATGTTGAATTCTTTGAATAAAGACCTTTTTTCCCCTTTGTATGCTATGTAATACTCTGAATCTCCTTTAAAACGCCAGTGTCAGGTAACAGAACTCCCATCTATGTGGAAACTGCTCTCCTTGTGTAGTTACTCTGTTGTGTCTGGGAACAGTCGTAGATTTTTCTGGATGTTATCCAAATGCCTTTACCAGTGTTTAACATCATAATAGAAGTCAATTTTTTTTTCCATTCTAATTGCAGCTTTTAGATGTTCTCCAGAATAAATGGGGTACACAGTTTGTCACTGCATTGCAATGTCAGAGCAGGGGTCCTGTACCCCCACAGCCCTCCTGAGGGTGCAGCGAGGGGTTATAATAAGGAAATGGAATGCAGGAGTCATCTCTTGACCTCATTCATGACCCACTTGAGAGCGTCTGAAATAACTGCTAAGTTAAAATAATACTTTGTTTTAATGCTCTTGAAACTGTGACAATGGTATTCTGTACTATGTAAATTGCTTTTTTTTTTTTTTTGTACAGGCAGAGTTAGACAGTGAGAGAGAGACAGAGAGAAAGGTCTTCCTTCCATTGGTTCACCCCCCAACTGTCCACTACGGCCAGTGCGCTGCGCCTGTCCGAATCCAGAAGCCAGCTGCTTCCTCCTGGTCTCCCATGGGGTGCAGGGCCCAAGCACTTGGGCCATCCTCCACTGCCTCCCGGGCCACAGCAGAGAGCTGAACTGGAAGAGGAGCAACCGGTTCAGAATCCAGCGCCCCAACTAGGGCTAGAACCTGGGGTGCAGGCGTCACAGGCACTGGCAATTAGCACTTGGCAATTAGCCAAGTGAGCCGCGGCAGTGGCCTAAATTGCTTTATTTCTAATAAAAGCCAGGATGAAACCCTCCTTGCTGTAATCCATTTAATGTGTCTTTAACACTGAATCAGCATTGTAGCAGTGGCTTTGTTAGATTGCCATTTCACCTGCTTTGATATCATATTTATATCTATCCAGAGAGGAGCTGAGCTAGGAGTAGCCGTCACACTGGGGGCTGCTTCGTGCTGGTGCCTCTGATCTTCCCTCTGGGGACTTCCTTGTGGGCCACTGGAGCATGAGTTTTCCGAGCACACGCAGGCTTGGCTGATTAACTTTGGGGCATAATCTCTCTCAGTACTCTGCAGACTTTATCCCTTGGGAATCCTGGTAAACTAAACAGTCTGATTTAGTAGATTTAGGATGAAACTTGATGATGATGGTGATGATGATGGACCACTCTGAGTTAAGTTCTACATTGGCCTCCAGACTTTCCTGAAGGAATTAGGCTCCATTTCCCTTCAATGGCAATTTGCCTGATTATTCTCCTTTGACTAATTTTCTTCCCTTCCCTGTTTCTCACTTCTCTGTTCCCTCACTAGTCTTTCCTGCTTGCATGTGAATTCTTATCTCAAGTTGCTTCTGGGAAACCCAAATCAAGAATACTCTATCTATCCATCCATGCATCCATCATCTGTCTACCCATCTGTATCATTTGCCATCCTTCCATCCCTCTGGAACATAACAACACAGTGCAGCAGCCTCTCCCAGCATCCAGCCAGCTGAAACTCTAGGAGGGAAAGGGTGAAGCCGAAGCTGATGACTGTGAGCTCAATCGGCTTTTCCCTCTTTCTTGTGCAACTGTCAGATGGGGGTGATGTGGTGAAGGGGGAAGCCTTGTTTAAAGAGAACAGGCAGTTAGGACTGCGCAGATGATGCAACACCAGAAGCCCACAGAGGGCTTGCCATTCATTGAGGAGAGTGGGCAAGGGCTTTCTGCCTGACTCTTGCCTTCCAGACACACTGTTGGGAGAGAGGCATTTATCAACAGGGCCACGCGCAGATGGCAGGTCAGATGTTAGCCATGGAAGGGATTGACATCGGCATAAGCAGAGAGACCCTGCGTGAAGTGGTCAGAGGGAACGCCACACAGCCCAGGCTGTGGATCAGCCGCGTCAAGGAGAGGGAAGTGAGAGAGCGCTTTGCAGAGGGTGACGCAGGATTTCCTTGTGACTTTGTGCAGCCTGCTTACTGTGTGCCCCTTATCTGGTGGGTACGCGGTCGACAGCAGAGCTCTGGACTTCCTCAGCCCAAACCCAACTCTGACACTTGTTGGTTCTGCATCCTGAGCAGGGTATTCAACCTCTTTAGGCATCAGTCTTCCCAATAATAACAGTAATGCCTATCTCATGGGATTGTGATAAAAATTGAATGAGATTTTCTGTACAAAGTGTTCTGTTACCACAACTGGAGGACAAGAGAGCCGCCCTCATATTGCAAATATTCCTAAGAATGTCGAGGAGATGCTGGATGGTCCTTTCGTTTGAGTCCAGCATTGTGTACACACACACACATTTAATATCATACTTGTAGAAAGCCACTGGAGTGATAATGCCCTGATTATGTAAATCAACCACAGCTTTAACAGCCAAAAAATCCAGTTACTGCCCTTAGCTATGCATGAAATCACCCTGTGAAAGCGTTCCTAAGTGAGGCAAACACCTGTTCCTGATGGGACCCAAAAGGGAAACTTAATTTGATGCCTCTGCTTCCCCTTCTCATTAAAAGTATCTGGACCCCTACTGAAATAGTTTCTGCAGAGGGCACTTTCACTTTCTCAGCCTGAGAAACGGAAGCCGCTCCATCTGGGCAGGGTCCCTACTCCTCCCCTCCCATTGCTGGGAGTCTGAGGGCTGAAATTACTTTGGTTTTGCCCTCAAGACCCCTTGATCACACCCGATGGTCTCACCTGCTGTGGCTTCTCTCCAGTCTCCTGACAGGGAGACATTCTGGAAACAACATTGTAAAAGGCCAAGGGCAGGTCATTTCTTGGGCCTGTGCATGAGAGAATCTGTCACTGCAGTAAGTGATCTGAGTCCAACGGCTCTTTCATCTCAGTCTTTTGAAAGCCACTTCCCCTCTGTAACCGACATCTGTCCTGGCCTCTTCTTGGGCTGGAGAAGCTGGGTGCTGATAGAAATCACAGATGTGGCCCCAGCTCCCCATCAGCACTCTGGTCAGAGGTCATGCGGCTGCTTTCCGGTAACAGGTGGCACTTGACCTTCAGAGCGGCCCCTCCTTTCATCGTGGATCTGAATCGTGAAATATTCAGTGTGAAAAATGGTTGCTTTGCATTGCAGCACCAACGACAAGCTATGTGAAGGCTGTGTTTTAAAGTAATTCTAATAATGTAAAAGTAGGTGCCATTGCTGTCAGTGGCAATCTCTCTGCTCCATCAATGGTGTGAGTTGCTGTGGCTTCCAGTAACATTTCACAGTGCAAAGTAATAGAGGTACTTACTGTGTTTGCAGACATCAGAAAGGGAAGAATCAGGAATTTATGTTAACATCAAAATGGAGTAGTTATTAGTGACATAGATTCCTATGTACACTACACTACACTGCTATTTTTTAAGACTTATTTTATTTATTTGAAAAGCAGAGTCACAAAGAGAGAGAGACAAAGGCCTTCCATCCGTGGGCTAGCTCCCCAAATGGCTGCAACAGCCAGGGCTGGGCCAGGCCGAAGCCAGGAGTCAGGAACTTCATCCAGGTCTCCCACGTGGCTGCAGGGGTCCAAGAACTTGGTCCATCTTCCGCTGCTTTCCCAGGCACATTGGCAGGCAGCTGGACTGGAAGTGCAGCAGCCAGGACTTGAACTGGTGTTCAGATGGGATTCTAGCATCACAGGCAGTCGCCTAATCTGTTTTGCCAAAACACCAGTCCCCTATACTGCTATTTTGATGAATAATCATGTTAATTAGCTAATAGACTACTAGAGTTCTAAGTGGCTCTCACTGCTGTTGAAATATGAGCAGTCTGTCCTCTCTTCTTCTCCTTCCTGCCTAGGGAAAATAAGATACTCAATTCACACATGCTTGGGAAATTCCTATAGACAATGAAAGAATTAACAGGCAGCAATTCTAACCTCAAGGACCCATATTGAAACCAGGAATCCAAGTAGGTCCTATTAATGAAGGGGCTCGATTCCCCTTACTTGAGGGAGTTTCCCAAGCTATTAACTGTACATTTGACATTCACACACCACACAAAAGTAGATACAGAGGCCCTGGGGCAATGCCTAGAACTACAGTGTCATCAGAAACAACAATATTACATCTGACAACCATGAGATTCTCTGTATGGAAGATTTTAGTGTTGCCAACTGGTCTCCCATATGGTAAGGACTCAGCAGGACCACCCAGGGGCACACACATGCATGCTGTCCACACACAGCCTTGACTCAAGGGTCATATGTCTAGTTCCCCTGGGAAAGAATCAAAGGCCAAAGGTGGGAGGCCCAGACACAGAGCAGCTGTAGCACATCACTGAGATTGGCTGCTGACTGGGAAAAGAATTGAAAGTTTCATCAGAACTCACAGGATCAGCAATAACAGATCACTGTGAAAGCTGCAGTTTATTTGGTTGAAATCATGATTAAAATTTTTTTTAAAAAATCATAGTAAAGTGCATGCAACATAAAATTTACTACCTTAGCCACTTTGCAGTGTACAGTTATGTTAAGTGTGTTTCACGTTATTGTGCACCCCATCTCACGAACATTTTTTCATCTTGTAAAACGGAAACTCTGTACCCATTAAATGACAGTTCTCCACTCCTCGCTCCCACCATCCACTGTTGATCACCCTGCTGCTTTCTGTCTCCATACCCCTGACTGCTTTATATACTTTATGTAAGTGGAATCATGCAGTACTTTTTGAGACTGGCTCATGTCACTTAACAGAATGCCCTCGAAGTTTCTCCATGTTGTAGCAGGTGTCAGAAATTCCTCCCTTGTTAGGGCTGAATGCTATTCCATAGTATTTATATGCCTTATTTTGCCTCATGCACTCACTCCTTCCTTGTTAGGGCTGAATACCATTCCATAGTATTTATATGCCTCATTTTGCCTCATGCATAGTATTTATATGCCTCATGCACTTTTCAGTGGGCACTTGGGTTGCTTGCTTACACTAGCTATTTTGAATAATGTTGCTGTGAATATATTAGATCAGTATTTTTAATTGCAACAATAAAAGAGTCACATTTTACTTCACTACTAACTATTCTCTGGTCTTCAGTATGTCACGTAGTTTGTAAGGAGTATGGAATTGTACTAATTCAGGGAGCTCTAATGGCCCTTGATATTTATATGGAAGATTTTAGTGCTGCCAACTGGTCTCCACATTGATATAAGAGAATGGGATTCTGGAATCTTTGGACACAAAACAGACATAAAATTAACTGGTGTATAAATTGATCTTATTTTAATCTCAGTCTCCTTAGCACTAAATTTGAATTGCCTGAACTCTTCCAGCTATGATACCCTGAAGGAGCAAATTACTCAAAAGTCCTACCCTTATTGATATAATAGTGATGGCTAATACATCGTGCTTGAAATGTTGCAAACACCATTTTAACCTATGGGCACTATCAGTGCAACTTTTTTTTTTTCTTGAGAAAAAGTGAGAGAGAGAAGCTTCCATCTGCTGGTTCACTCCCCAAATGGCCACAGTGACCAGACTGAGCCAGGCCGAAGTCCCAAGCCAGGAGCATCCTCTGGGTCTCCTACGTGGGTGCAGGGGCCCAAGCACTTGGGCTGTCTTCCTCTGCTTTCCCAGGCACATTAGCAGGCAGCTGGATCAGAAGTGGAGCAGCCGGGACTCGAACCAGAGGCTGTATGGGATGCCGGTGCTGCTGGTGGCAGCTTTACCTGCTACGCCACAGCGCTGGCCCCACAGTGTAACTTTTACAAAAGGGAAAATGAGTCACAATGACCAAGCATCTTGCTCACTCTACATGATCAGGGCTGCTGTTAGGATGCAGACTGGTTTCACTCCAGAGTTCATGCCATTGACCCCTGCAGTATCAATATGGATATGGATAGATGTGGCGGCTAGGAAGTGTATAATTATGGATTCCTCTGGATAACCAGCAATAAGAGAAGACGTTTGAACTCCACAGTGATACGAGAAAATGATGCAGCAGGGAGTGAGTGCTTAGCCTAGTATTTAAGTACCAGTTAAGACACCTGCATCCCACATCAGAGCACCTCGGTTCAATTCTCTGCTCTAGTTTCTCTCTCCAGCTTCCTGCTAATGTAGATCCTGGGACGCAATGGTGATGGCTCACGTAGTTGTTTCTGTTACCCATGTAGGTTACATCCCTGGCTCCCTGTCTTGGACCTGGTCATTGTGGGCATTTTAGGAGTGGACCCCTCTGGGAGCTCTCTCTTTCCCTCTCTGTTTTTCTCTCTCTGCCTTTCCAATAAATCAATTAAATTTTTAGAAATAAAATGATGCAACAGCATGTGATAGAAAGTATTCTGTTTCTAATTGAACACAACTTGTCTGAATTCTAACTCTGCCTCCAGCTATATGGTAACTCTAAGATTTTTATCCTCTAGGCTTCAGTCTACTTGTGTGAAAATGGCAATAACAATAGTATCCATTTGATCTTGTGAAAAATGAAGGAAATAATGTCTCTCAAATATTTATCTCATAGTAAGTACTCCGTAAATATTGGTTCTCATGCCTCTTATGGGGCAAGAACGTGATGTAAAAAAACAGAAATGTGTTTTCAGAAAGGCATTCATGGCATAATCACATTCATTAGCATTTTATTTTTGTTATGCACAAGAATACTTAAGAATTGGATTGTCTCCTCTCTCTTTTGCATTCTGTCAGTCTACTCGGATACAAGAGACATGCTCTACTGGAAACACAATGACAGAGCCTTATAAAATCAATATGTATTTATTGAAGGAGATCCAAATGCCAGATCAGGGACTTATTAATTGGCTGTACTGTTACTCCTTACCCTTTGTACCAGTCTTCGGGAGATTATTGTGTAATCATACCTTGTTAGCCACATAATCTAAGTCTTGCCCCTTGCCTTGATTTGATTTTTTAATGATGTTACCAGTCTTAGGAGAAAAAGTTATAAGTCTAGTATCTTTGTTTATGTACTTTAAGTACTCACGTGGGAGTCTAGATATTATTTGTCCAATAGGCTGTTCATTCAGGAATGATCACAGTGGGTAGAACAGTGTTGCACAAGGGAAAATGCCCTCCCCTCCTTTGCCCTGCTACTCTTTGCTGTGAAGATGTGCAGGGCAAGGTACCAAGGGGGACCAAAGGGAAATGCACAAATCCAGGTCTCCTACTCTCAACAGGAGGCAGAGGAGTTTCTCTGGGTATACTTGCAAATTTACACAAATGTAGAAAACAAATATTTTTCATGTAGTATTGCACTATCCACCTTCCATTGTTTGTAATGTTTTTCATTGAACAAAAGCATCATTTCTCAATTTGGTTTCTGCATGTGATATTCATCAGTCCGTTCCTGTGGAGTCAAATATCAAATGAATGGCAAGTTCAAACATGTGTAAGACATTTTGGAACTATCTGCAAGGTGGATTCCATCTTCCCATTTGTACAGGAACTATCTTGTCATCTATGGAGGTTCCGGTCTGCAGATGGATAGAACTGTTTGTGCCGGAAAGGCAGGAATGCTCTTGCTGGTTGGTTTTCTTCGTTGTTCTCTCTTGTTTATTGCCTGAGACAGCAAAATGCATGCCCAGCACCAGTTCAGCTGTGAGGAGGGCTTGTGCTCTTGTGAAAAGCAAATGTCAATGTCAGCTGGAAAAGCTGCCCTTGCCTAGGAATGAACTCCATCGCTTTTAAGATGCGGCCTCCATCTCTTTTTGTGTGATGAGGTAGTCTGTGCTTTCTGATGTCTTCTCTTGAATAAGCAGTTCCCTCCTTGGGTGTAGGTGGGATATCTCCTGCCAACATTGACATCAGATCATGTTTTTCCTTACACCAACCCTGCCCACCCCTGCTCTTGAACTATGAGGTCAGTGCTATAAAACACTATTCCCCAATTCTAAAATGCAGTTTCTAAGCTTTTGCATGTTTATGTTCTCAGGAACACTCTTCTTATTCATTCTGCATGGTATAATATTAGCCTATGTTGAAGATGAAACCAAACATGAGATAGGGTAATGACTGAGAGTGAATTTTGGTTCAAGGTGAGAATTCACAGGCCCTGGTTCATTGAGCCATGTTTCCCATACTTACAGAGCTGTGAAGCAGCTGCTGTGAGTTGAAGCTCTGAGAAATAGTTATAGCAAAGTGGAAGATTTTCATAAGACCAAGCTTTCTCTTCCCGCTCTTGTCTTGATACAGGAATCTGCCCTCTTCCTCACAGTTACCCCTCCCCTTTGCAACAGGCTGCATGCTGCCTAAGCAGCAACTCATGGCTACTTAAGTAAAGCTGCTGCCCTGTTAGCGAGAATTCTGTGTCCTAAGAGTCTACTTCTCAGTTCTTGACATTTGGTCAGTATTGAGAGAAAAGGATTTTTATAAATATTTTTTAAAGAGGAAATGTTGCATTCCTTGGTTGTTACATCATTGAACTTAAGGTTTGTGAGTCTTATTCTTATAAATTATGTGTCTATTTAGTTGTTTGTCCTCCAAGTTTCCTTTCTTGACTTTTTACCTCTGTCATTTCTCCTGTTTTCCCTTTAGGGTTTGCATGTGCATCTATCTTTTTGTTCCTTGTGTTTAGACACACTCCCTCTCTGTCTCTCCTTTGAACATGTTTGTCTTTTTTTTTAATAAAAATTTATTATCTATTGATTTCAAGGGCAAACCAAAAAAGAGAGAGAGACAGAGACAGAGAGAACTCTTCCATCTGTTGGTTCACTCCCCAAATGGCTGCAACACCCAAGTCTGGGACAACTGGAAACCAGGAAACTGGAAACTGGAAACCCAGGTCTTCCATATGAGTGGCAGAGGCCTCAGCATGGGTCATCAACAACTACCTTCCCAGGCACATTAGCAGGAAACTGGATTGGAAGTGGAGCAGCCAGGACACAAACTGCAACTCTGGTATAGGATGCTGGCTTCACAAGAGGTGGCTTACCCCACTGTGCCACAGCACCGGATCTGTGAACTTACTTATCTTTTGTATTCATTTCAATAAGCATGTACTGGACACCTGTTTCAGACCAAGAACTTGTCTAGATATTAAAGAGATATAATGAAAGTTATGGCTCTTCAAGAAAATCAGCTCCTTGGCTGCCCTTGGTGTCTCCCCTTTAATTAGCCATCACAGAAAACTGGAGTTATTCTCCCCAGCTTTGCCTATACTCCTCATAGGCACTAGAAAAGAGAAAATTAAATGTGTTTTATTTTTTATTGCAAAGAACAGAAAAATATTTCTCAATAAGCTTCTTTTAAAACTTTTATGTGGGGCCAGAGCTGTGGCATGGCATGCCTGCAGTGCCAGCATCCCATATGGGTGCTGGTTTGTGTCCCGGCTGCTCTACTTCTGATCCAGCTCTCTGCTATGTCCTGAGAAAGCAATACAAGATAGCACAAGTCCTTGGGCCCCTGTATCCGAGTGGGGAGACCCAGAGGAAGCTCCTGGCTCCTGGCTTTGGATCGGTACAGCTCTGACCAGGGAGTGAGCCAGTGGATGGAAGACCTCTCTCTGCCTCTCCTTCTCTCTCTGTGTAGCTGACTTTCAAATAAATAAATGAATCTTTAAAAAGAAAACCTTTATGTGACACTCATTTGATTTTATTATGCCTTTTACCTCAATGGTTCTTGGCTGAAAATAAACAACTTATCCATTTCCAAATTACTTTTTTCTTAGGCATGAAAAAAAAAAATGCTAAGATTATCATTCAAGTGCTCCAGGCTCAGGAGATGCCCCTGGCTTATCTGTCTCACCAGTCGGCAATGACTGATGGTTGGCTTGCACTCAGACACGGCATGGACTCTCACTTACTGAATTATGTGGGGCCTTGGACTTGAGCCCCAGGAGGCCCTGTTAGAGCACCGGTTCCACTGTCCACCTCCAGAGTCTCTGACTCAGCAAGGCTGGGGTAGGGCCTGAGAATGTGCATTCCTAACAAGTGCAGAATGATGCCGAGGCTGCTGGTCCTGGGAGCACATTTTGGGAGTCACGGTGTGACACTTTGTTGCCGGTGGGGGACTAGTGGCACACGTATTTACCCATTGTCACGTTTTTGTGCAGAACACTGAACCTTAAAGCAAACCATTCAGTTAAAATGTCATTTAATGCACTGTTCGTACTGCAATGTTTTTGTACGAGTGACGAAACTGAAGAGCGTGCTTGTGAGTCCCAGATCTTCCAGCCTTGGCGGGGACCCAGAGGGCAGGAGGGCCCTTTGCGAGATGCTATTTGCTGTTTGCACGCGCCTCTCCAGCTGTGGAGGTGTCAGGTCAGCTCTGACGATAAGTGTTTTTCTAGGCAAAGGAGCAACACCAGGAGCATGACTCAGATTATTAAGTCTGACTTTAGAGGCCTCCTGTTCTCACTGTTTTTGCAGTTTAAAGACATCTGATCTCCTCGAACTGCCCCGCTGCGCCTCACCCCAACATCCTGTGTGTTTGAGCTTTGGATTCAAAATGAAGATCGTGATTTAGAAGTAAAAGAAACCAGCACCATTACAAGCCAGGGTTTCTTTCAGAGCCGGCCCTTGGAGGGGCTGGCTGTGTGGGCGTGGATATCAGTATGTGTGGAGCCCTGTAAAGGGCGTGTGTTTGAGGGAGAAATGTAGGGCTCTGCTGCCACCCAGCATATGAAATGTACACATACTTGGGTGTTTAAGAAGTCTAGGGTTGGAGCCAGTGTTGTTGCACAGTGACTCACATCACTGCTTGTGATGCTGGAATCTATACTGGAGCACCGGTTTGCATCCTGGCTGCTCCATTTCTGATCCAGCTTCCTGGGAAGGCACCAGGGAAGGCAGAGGAAGATGGCCCAAGTACTTGGACCCCTGCTACCCATGGGCGACTGAATGGAGTTCCCAGCTCCTGTCTTCAGATGGGCCCAGCCCTGGGTGTCGCAGCTACTTGGGGAGTGAACCAGCAAATGGAAGATTCTCTCTCCCTCCCTTTCAATCGCTCTCTTCCTCTCTCTCTGTCTCCCCTACCACCACCTTCCCATTGCTCTTTCAAATTGATAAATCAAAATAAACCTTAAAAAAGCCCACTAGAATCCTAGGGTAGACATTTGGGATGATGGTCACAACACGACGTGGGACACCCACTTTCTATATCAGAGTGCTTGAGTTCAAGTCCTGGCTCTGCTTCAGATACCAGCTTCTTGCTAGTGCACACCCTGGGAAGCAGCAGGTGATAGCTCAAGTACCTGGGTCCCAGCCACCATGGGGGAGGCCTGGATTGATTTTTTCCAACCTGACCCTGCCCTAGCTGTTTAAGGACATTTGGGGATTGACTGATATTAGGATGGCTACACCAGCACTATTTTGGTTTCTATTAGTATGGAGTCTCTTTTTCTATCCTTTCACTTTCAGTCTGCGCGTATGTTTGTTGGTGAGATGTGTTTCTTGTAGGCTGCAAATAGAGAGGTTTTCATTTTTAATCCGTTCATCCAGTCTGTGTCTTTCAACTATTGAGTTGAGAATGTTTATATTCAGATTAACTATTGCTAAGTAATGACTTTGCTCTGCCATACTTCTGTTAGTACTCCTGTTTCTTACTTTGGGTTTCCATTGTGTTTTTACTGGGCAATTTTCTGCCTTTACCTTCTTTCATAGTGATGTTCAAGCTTCTGTGTTTCTGTGTGTAGCACATCCTTGAGCATTTTTTGTAGGGCTGGGTGGGTGGTTACAATTTCTTTTAATTTCTGTTATATAAGATTTTTATTTCACCTTCATTCATAAATGAGAGCTTTGCAGAATATAGTATTCTGGTTTGACACATTTTTTTCTCTCTTAAGACTTAGAATATATCTCACCATTCTCCCCTAGCCTGTGGGTTTCTGATGAGAAGTGCACTGTGACTCTAATTGGGGTCCTCTGACTGTGATCTGGTGTTTCTCTCATGCACATTTTAGAATCTTTATTTTACTGTGGAGAGTCTTATTACAATGTGTAGTGGTGAAAATATTTTATGATCATGTCTACTGGAGGTCTGTGTGCCTCATGTACTTGGATGTCCCTTTCTTTCTCCAAATTGGGCAAGGTTTCTGTTATTTCATTTAAAAGTCTTTTTAATCTTTTCTCTATTTCCATGCCTTCAGGAACTCCTAGCACCCCTTTGTTGGGTCATTCCATAGTATCTTGTAGATCTCCAACAGTGTTTTTTAGTTTTTTAATTTCTTCTCTCTTTTTTTGATCTGACTGTAAAATTTTCAGAAATTTGTCTTCTAGTCCTGATATTCTTTCTTCTGTCTCATCTACTCTGTTGCTAAGACTTTCTACTGCATTTTTTATTTAATATATAGAGTTCCTTTCTCTGTCTCTCTCTCTCACTAACTCTGCCTGTCAAAAAAAATCTATAGAGTTCTTCATTTCTAGTATTTCATTCTTATTTCTCTTTAATATCTCAATTTCATGGGGAAAATTTTCATTTAGTTCATGAATTTGCTTTCGGTTGCTCCTGAGTAATCTGATGATTCATTTTCTGAATTCTGTTTCTGGCATATACTCAATCTCTTCATCTTCTACTGTTGAATTGTTGTGGAGTTCCTTTGTGGCAGGGGAGGGCTCGTAGTGTCTTCCTTATTCTTATTTAAGTTTCTTCCTTTGTTTTTCAGCATTTGTGTGGCTTAGTGAGGTGTCTATACCTTCAGTGAGTACCTGATTGCTTTGTTCAGTATTCCAGCGGGGAGCAATACCCAAGGTAAGGCCCCTGGGGCTTCGTAGCTCTCCTCTGGATATCTGTATGGAGGGGGTGTTCGCCTCTGTTGGTGTGGCTCACCCTTCTCCTCTCAGCTGCCTGATGCCTTGGTGTTAGTCCCGGGTGCTTTTGGCACTGGTTCAGACTGCTTAATGAACTGCTCCTTTGATCTGTGTCGACTTTCTTGTGAACACAATTCCCTCTGTTGTGAGCTGCTATAGGTCTTTGGGCTGTGGGCGTGTGTGCTGAGCCCCCTCCTACTGGAGCCCAGCTCACTTCTCAGTGGTGGTGGGCGGGCACAAGCTTTTGATACATGTGGGTTTGCCTTGCCATGTACTGCTTGCCTGTGTCCAAAAATAGAAGAAAAACAAGGAAAAAAAAGGACCCGCCATCTGCTGGTCCCTGCCCCTGCAAGATGGGGGATGAGGGGGCGGGAGGTGGAAATTGGCACCTTCACAGTAGGCTATCTAATGGACCAGAAAAGAAATAGTCAGGGTGTGGTTTCACAAAGTGAACGTGACAGTGAGACATGGATTTGAGATGCATTCTGCAAGAAGAAGCTATGGGATTAAGGAAGAAGGAGAAAAAGATGATATCCATGGCACGGTTAACTGGGCGGGTGGCAATACTTTGGCCAAGTTCAGGAATATGGAGAAGAATCCAGTTTGTAAGCATTGACCTGGAGGTGTGTGGGGTGAGCATACCCAACAGTAAGTTGCAAATGAGGCTGAAGTTCAGGGGAGAAGTGGGGCCTGGAGACACGGATCTGGTTATACTCAGTGACTATGTGAACCCAGGAAACTGGCCCAGGGAGAGTTTTCAGTGACTGAAAGAAGTTGCCAGTGGGTGAGACCCTTGAATCAGAGGTATTTTGAGAGTGGAAAGAGGAGGAGAAGCTGATACAGGTTGGGCATTCCTAATCCAAAACTCTGAAATCCAAAATTCTACTAAATCCAAAACGTTTTGACCACCAACATGATGCCAAACGTGGAAAAATTCCACACCATGAAACTTTGTTTCATGCACAAAATTATTTAAAACATTGCAGAAGATTACCTCCAGGCCATGTGTATCAAGTGTGTATGAATCATAAGTGAATTTTGTGTTTAGACGTGGGTCCCATCCCCAAGATATTTTATTATGTCAATGCACATATTCCAAAACCCAATATTATCCAAAATTCAAGCCACTTCTTTTCCCAAGTATTTAGGATAAGGGATATTCAACCCGTAAAAGAAGGAAATCAGATAGATAGAGTAATTGGAGAAGTAGGGAGGGAATACTTCCAAACAGCTAAGGACTCAGGAAGAAAGCCACAGAGGACAGAGTCCACCAGCGAGTGACTTGGCCTTGTCAGCAGATCACTGAGGCACCCACAGAACTGTCCAGCAAGGCTCAAAAAATGGTTCACCCTCCTTTGTTTTAGGAAGGGTGACATTTAAGTGAGCAGGGATGTGAATGGGAAAGACGGTCAGGATGTATAGAATTGGAAGGAATCCAGTCCCAGAGGAGGGTGAGGGGCTGACAGTGAATAAATAAATTATGGTTGTTAAGTGTTTAAGAATAGGCAGGGAAGAGAGATTAAACACATAAAATTAATAATGAGGGAACTATTAATAAGTTGGTTGGGTGATGGGAGTTGTTTTTTCTTTCTTAAATTTTCCTATGTGATTATTTAAAAATGTTTTTGTAAGTATTTTCTCTCAGTTTCGTGTTGGAAGACAAGATTTAAGAGCCACGTGAAGGATTAGCCTTAGAAAAGAGTTGAGAACTTTCTGAGACAGGAAGAAAGATGTTAAAGAATATTTACAACCATGGGTGATTAAGAAATAGAGGGGAGGCAATTTAGGAAATTCATCCCAGAAGGGCTTTCTTAATAATATCTATCTATCTATCTATCTATCTATCTATCTATCTATCTATCTATCTAGAAAGGCAGACAGAGAGACAGAAATAAACAGAAATGTCCCATCCACTGGTTCACCCCCCAAATGCCCACCACAGCAGCCAAGGCTGAGCCACGAATTCAGTCTGGTTTCCCACAGACTGACATGGACTTGAGTGCTTAAGCCTTTACCTGCTGCCTCCCAGGGTGTATATTAGCAGGAAGGTAGACTCCAAAGTGGAGCCAGGACTTGAATCTGGTACTCTGATTTAGAATGCAGACATCTCAACCTGTGTGCCAGACAGTCACTCCCAGTCCTTTTACTAAAAGAGGTATTAACATTATTTCTGATTGGCAAATCACACTTATGGGCTGTAATATGCTTTACACATGTAACAATGTGGCATGATTAAATCAAGTCGATTAATGTATCTGCCTGCTTGCTTGCTTACCTATTGGTATTATTATTATTTGAAAGGCAGAGTTACAGAGAGAGAGAAGGAGAGAAACAGAGAGAGGGTTTCCATCTGCCGGTTCACTCCCCAAATAGCCCCAACGGCTAGGGCAGGGCCAGGCCAAAGCAGGGAGCTTCCTCAGAGTTTCCCAGGTGGATGCAGAGGCATAAGCACTTGGACCATCCTCCATTGCTTTCCCAGGCACATTATCAGGGAGCTGGATGGGCACTGGAGAAGCCGGAACCTGAACCAGCACCCATATAGGATGCTGGCACTGCAGACAGCGGCTTAACCAAGCTGCGCCACCCACCTATTGGGTGTTTTGGTGAGACATTTGAATATGCCAGGTGGTGTTTAGAATATTTTTCTGCCCTTCTAAGCGGAATTGATGTCTATTCCCCCATCCCCATTTTGCCCCGTGCATCTGTATACTGAGTTCACCTACAGAGTTTGACTACCTGTATTTGTTTCCTGTCTCTCTCCCTGTACCAAGCCATATATAAGTCCAACTAGGGAAGAGATGATGCCTTACAGGTCTTTATTCCAAATACTTATCACCATTCCTGCTTCAAAGCAGGTGCTCAATAAATTCTTATTGAAAATATAATTCTTTTCTTGGGGGGAAAAGAAATTACATAATTTTCTGAGAGTGCAAAGGTGATAACTTGAGAAAAAAATTAAATTCTGAAACACACTGGAAAATGGGAAGGTGGCTGCTTAAGGATCCATAAAAAGACTATTGTATAAAAATTCTACAGCAGCGGAGACAGAGATGTTTTACACATTAGTTTCAGGGCAGGGTTAAATTTCGTCAGAGGCAGAGTTGTAAGGGAATGCATCAAAACTGGGGCTTCCAGATTAGAAGGTTGTGCAGTGAGTCTCCTAAGACTGCTGTCCTACTGCTCACAAGGGCAGAGCTCTGTAGCCAGGGCACCTAGGGCCCTACCTCACCTAGCAGGTATTTTACAGCGTGTCAGAGAATGTGATGCATGTGTGATGTCCACCTCCCAGGAACAATCTGAAAGTCCCCTCTGCGGGGAGAAGGTCACGCTCCAAGATTACAGGTAAACCCAAGATCAGAAGCACATGGCTCTCAAGGATGCCAACTGGCTCCACAGCGTGGGGTGACTGCTCCCATTCCCTCTGCCAAGTCTCCTGTTTTGTAACAGTGCAGTCAAGGGTTTTACTGGAGTAGACAAGCATGAAATGAATTTTCCAGAGAAGTTTCCAAAGTAGGGGAAAGCTCACGGCTCAAAGGCACTGGTGGTAATGAGACAGGACTGCAAGCTTCTGTTTCTCTTTAGAGAGAGTCCCCCGCTTTTAAAACTCTGAATCTAAATCCCGAGTAGTGTTTGCAACGCTCAGCACCTTTGTACTCTCTAACCCCGTTTGAGTGTTTGCAAGTGCATGGCGCTGTGTGCCTTCCAAATTGCCCTAGTGGGCTGCCCAGGCTCTATTTCACACCAGAGTGTGCCTTAGAGCACCTGGGGGCCGGCTCCCTCTGCTCTTGGGGTTTCTGGTTTGCGATCTCTCTGCAGCCCAGGTCCCAGCGACTCGAAGGAACACGCTGAGAGCAAACATTGTGAAAGACACTTGGCCTAGCCAGCTGGTTGTTGGTCATAACAGTCCCGTTTATCCTGCTGGTCATGATCAGGAACTCATCTTTCATTTCTCCTCGACTAAAGACTTAGCTTTAAGAAGGAAAACTGAAAAACTCAAACAAAATTGCCTTCTGCTCTCAACGTTACCTACTCAGTGCTTGTCTTTTTATGCTAGTGCAAACATACACAAACCAATGGTAGGCTTCCAAAACACGAATAGACTTTTACAAAACAGACGACTGAAAACACTTGGGTTCATCCTAGTCCATCCAATCTGCCTGTTTTTGTAAACTTGTTTATTTATATAAGGGGAACACATTTCATGTGTGTCATATGTACACTTTAAGAGCATAATGATACTTCCCACCCTACCTTCCCTCCTTCATTCCTGCCTTCCCTCCTCTTTCCTTTCTTATTTTTCTTTTAATTTTTAAGCTCTACTTTCTGACCCGGAATAACATATTTAATAAGTCACTGAGACTCAATTATCTCTAAATTGGAATAATAATACCTTTTGGGAGGGCTGTTACGAGAATTAAGTAAAATAATAAATGTAAAGTACGGAACTTACAACGTTGGATAAATGTCTGTTTCCGTGCCCTTCAAACTGCCTCTTGGAATTACTCCTTTATCTCTATTAGAATAACCACCAGAGTGCAGATCTTTAATTTATTCCATCTTACATCCTGATTACAGAAACAGTATCACGGTATGACTCCACGCTTCCTTCGTTGCAACAAGCCTGATGCTGCTATGTACTTCCCTTCCTAAAACATCCCACCCCTCACAGCACCCTCGCTTGAGTTTCCCATTTGCTTCCCGTGCCTTCCCTCAGGGCAGCGTCAGCTCAGAAGTCACTGAAGCTTCGTCATAGTCCTTTCCTTTGAGTCTACTGAGTGTTGCCTTGTTCAACCTGGATATCTTTCAAAACCTTTAAACCCTTTTTCCTGAAAGTGGGAAAATCTAGCTGATTTTTTTTCTAGCTGCTTTTTGTTTTGTACATGTCTGTCCCCTCCTGCTTGTTTGCCACTGCTCACATCTTTCTAATCCATATGCAGGATTTCAAAATCCATATGCATATAACAGGGTTACACGAAGTGCAGCTCCTTCCACGAAGTGATCCCCGGTATCTCCAGGCCACATTGCCCACTGGCCTCTTGTTGACCTCTCATTGTCCTCGTTGCCCTTATGATGCTATTGTGATTTTCATGGATGAAGCACACTGCAAATATGAAAGCCCAGAGAGAATGGGTAACCTGCATTGACACTTATTTGGTGGATTGCACAGCTTGAGAGGTTAAATTCCAGCACTTATGATGGGTCAGGCATGGCCCTCCTCCACAGCACTACATTTCTCTCTCTCATCTTCCCTTTTCTCCTTTTTTTCTTGACTTCCTACAAAAGAGAATTTTACATTGGATCTCTTATCTTGATCAGCAAGGCTTCATATTTAAGTTTGCTTCTCCAAGATGTTGTGGAGATACACCTTTTCAATTTTCTAGAGTGTTAAATGACCATCAGCTTTTGCAGGTGTTTCTTCCAAGTCAGGATTTAGGGTTGCTGAATTGTGTGTTTCAAGCACAACACACCTGTTAGTCGCAACATTTTTTCTTTAGAATTATACACAATACTTTAAGGCCACAAAATGATTTAGTATCCATTTTTATTATGAGCTCATAGAATTACATCAGTGTTTCATAAGGTACAATTTCATTTCCCTAGGCATTGTAGTAATGAATTCCATCTCACTGCTTTTATTTTGTAATTCTTGAGAATGAAAAGAGTTAGCATCACAGAGTCTTGGGACCAGTGAATTTGAAAGAAACAAAAATGTTAATTTTGTATCATTTCTAGCATTACAATAACTGAAAATTATATCCAAGCAAAAGCTTCCATAGTTATGACTATGTTCTCAGTCCACATGAAACACAATTCATAAAAGAGACTGAAATTGAAAAGATTTGGTAATGTTTGGCCGGCGCCGTGGCTCAACAGGCTAATCCTCCGCCTTGCGGCGCCGGCACACCGGGTTCTAGTCCCAGTCGGGGCGCCGGATTCTGTCCCGGTTGCCCCTCTTCCAGGCCAGCCCTCTGCTGTGGCCCGGGAGTGCAGTGGAGGATGGCCCAGGTGCTTGGGCCCTGCACCCCATGGGGAGACCAGGAAAAGCACCTGGCTCCTGGCTCCTGCCATCGGACGAGCGCGGTGCGCCGGCCGCAGCGCACCAGCCGCGGCGGCCATTGGAGGGTGAACCAATGGCAAAAGGAAGACCTTTCTCTCTGTCTCTCTCTCTCACTGTTCACTCTGCCTGTAAAAAAAAAAAAAAAAAGATTTGGTAATGTTTGCTGTTCAAATTTTGATTGTTCTCATAACTTAATCCTCAATTACTTGCCAACACTAAGGTATATTCTGCTTAAAAGGGAAGACTTAAGAGCAAAGTTCTCCTTCCAATCTGTTAAAATTCTATGTCTTTTTTTTTTTTAAAAAAAGATAATGTTTATTTATTTGAAAGGCTGATTTAAAGAGAGAGAGGGAGGAACAGAGGGAGACAGAGATCTTCTACATGTTGGTTCATTCCCCAAATGGCTGCAATGGCCAAGGCTGGGCCAGGCCAAAGCCAGGAGCCTGGAACTCCATCTAGATCTCCCACATTGGTGGCAGGTTCCCAATTATTTGGGTCATCCTTGCTGCTTTCTCAGGCATATTAGCAGGGAATTGGAAAGGAAGTGGAGCAAGCCAGTCCTCAAACAGGCACTCATTTGAGATGCTGGTGTTTCACAGTGGTGGTTAACTTCCTGTGTCACAATGCTGGCCCCCAAAATTCTCTGTCCTTTATGAACACATATTTAAGCTGAAAATGGTACAAGTCCCTCCCTCTAGTTGTTGGATACTTTACCAAGGAAAATACTGTCAGGCAATTAAGTAAAAAGAAATAGCTTGAATAACCTAAAGACTGGTTTTATTCATTCATCAAATGTCTGCTGGACATGTGCTGTGGATGGGCACGGTTCTAGGCAGCAATGACCAGGCTGTGTGGAGGCTGAGTGAAGCCTATACTCTTCTGGACCTTATGTCCTTGGGGGAGGGGCTGAATAAAGGGTGATAAATGAGAAAACAAATAAGCCATACTTCCAGCCTGTGGTAAGAGCTTCAGTGGGAATGAGTTGGGCGTGGTGATGAGAAGAGCACCTCCTTTGAAAGAGTCATCAGGGATGTTTCCTCTAAGGAGCTAACAGTTGCCAAGAAACTACAACTTACCGAAGGGAAGGCGGGTGGGGAGATGTGCAAGAACACTGAGGGTAAAAGCACTGTGGCTCACTGGAAGAACATAAGACAGCCCCAGTGGCTGTGATAGGGGAACCGGGGAGAAAAGGGTCCAAGGTGAGCTAGAGTTCAGTGGGAGCTGAGTCAGCTAGAGTCTGTACAGTGGGGAAGCAGTGCATTCTATTCTAAATTCTTTTGGGAAGGAAATACTGGATGGTTTTAAGCTTGGGAATCACAGGGCCTGAATCGTATTTTAAACACTTTGGGGGCCAGCGTTGGTCTTCCATCCACTGGTTCACTCCCCAAATGGCCACAATGGGTGGTGCTGGGCTGATCCAAAGCCAGGAGCCAGGATCTTCTTCCAGATCTCCCTTGCCAGTGCAGGGGACCAAGTGCTTGGGCCATCTTCTACTGCTTTCCCAGGCCATAGCAGAGAGCTGGGTCAGAAGAGGAGCAGCCAGGACTAGAACTGGTGTCCATATGGGATGCCAGTGCTGTACGTGGTGGCTTAGCCCACTACCCAACAGTGCTGGCCCCTGAAACATGCTTTGAAGATGGAGCTCCAAGACTCACTGACGTATTACAAAAGAGAAATCAAGGCCTGATTTCCTGGGTGGGTAGTTGACACCAATATTTGAGATGGTAGTGATTGGAGGAGGAACAAGTTGGAAAGTAGAAGAAACTTAATTCATATGTGAGAAACCAATTAGAAAACTGGATGGAGACACTGGACACCAGGTTGTATATCCAACCATGGAGCACAGGAGAGAGAGGTCAGCAATGACTAGGAGAGCCTGGAGGCCCTGGCACACCAGCGAGCTGGCAAGCACAGGGCAGGGCTATTTCCCTAGGGAGATGACGCAGGTAGAGAAGCTGGTCTAGACCTGTGCCCTGGGGTGCTCCAGCATGTGAGGGTTAAGTTGCAGAGGAGATACCAGCAGAGAAGAGACAAAGAAGTAGGAGGGAAGCCAAGTGCCTATGGACCTGAAGCAGGAGGGAAACCAGGTGCCTACAGACCTGAAGTAGGAGGGAAACCAGGTGCCTACAGACCTGAAGCAGGAGGGAAGCCAGGTGCCTACAGACCTGAAGTAGGAGGGAAGCCAGGTGCCTACAGACCTGAAGTAGGAGGGAAGCCAGGTGCATACAGACCTGAAGCAGGAGGGAAGCCAGGTGCCTACAGACCTGAAGTAGGAGGGAAGCCAGGTGCATACATATCTGAAGTAGGAGGGAAGCCAAGTGAATACAGACCTGAAACAGGGCGAGGTTTCGATAACAAGTGGTCCGCTGTGCTGCCAAAGCTGAAAGGCTGTGTAAGAGGAGATTGCCTTAGCCCATTTCCTGTTGCTGTAATGAAATACATGAGGCTGGGCGACGTACAGAGAAAAGAGGTTTCTTTAGCTCACAGTTTGGGAGCCTGAAAGTTCAGGGTCAGATAGCCCCATAGGCTGGTCCTCCAGTGGAGCCTCTGGCTGCATCACAGCACGGTGGATGGCATCTTGGTGGGAGCGAACAGTCACAGGAAGAGACAGCAAGCCAGAGGGTACAGGGACCGAGTTTGCTCTTATCATCACAACTTGCTCTCCTGGAAACTCACTGGGTTCCCTTGAGAACTACATTAATACCTTCAAAGGGCGATGCCTTTATGACCCAACCACCTTCCACTAGATCCCACCTCTTAAAGGTTCTACCACTTCAACACCACGCCGGGAGCCAAGTTTCTGAGTCACGAGCCTTTGGAACGCACACTCAATGCATATCCAAGCCACAGCAGAGGACCTTGAGAGTAGAACTGGATTTCACATGGAAGTGATTTGGGATGTGGACAAGAACCGCTTAGTGCTCTGGGGCCCAAAACCCTATTGTAGTGGGTAAGGAAGTGAACACAGAGACTGGAAAGGACTTTGTTGAAAATTTTCCTAGAAAGTAGAGAAGAGAAGCAAGGCAGCAGCTGGAAGGGGCTTTCGGGTCCAAGGAAGATTTTAAAATTGTATTTATTTATTTATTCATTTGAGAGGCAGAGAGCCAGAGCCAGAGACACCAACACAGAGCCAGATCCCGTTTGCTGGTTCACTCCCCAAATGCCTGCAGCAGTGGCACCTGAGTCAGGCCAAAGCTAGGAGCTGAGACGTCAATCCAGGTGTCCCATGTGGGTGGCAGGGACCCAACCACTTGATCACTGTTGCCTCCCAGGGTGCACATCAGCAGGAAGCTAGAATTGGAAGAAGAGCCAGCACTTAGACTAGGCACTCTGATCTGGGATGCAGATCTCTTAACCCTAAAGCCCATCCACAAGGACCTTTGTTGGTGCATTTTATTCTAAGATGAGAGGTGGCAAAGCATATGCATGTATTGCAGGGAATGGTCTAGCAGTGCTGTGGGCTTAAAAATGCAGGAAGTGGGGCCGGCATTGTGCCACAGTGGTTTAAGCCACCACTTGCAATGCCTGCATCCCATATGGGCAGCAGGAAGTCCTGGCTGCTCTACTTCCCATCCAGCTCCCTGCTGATGTGCCTGGGAAAGCAGCAGAGGATGGACCCAGTGCTAGGGCCCCTGAACCTATGCGGGAGACCTGGACAGAGTTCCATGCTCCTGGCTTCTGCCTGGCCCAGCCCTGGCCATTGTGACCATTTTGGGAGTGAATCAACAGACAGAAGGGGCCTCTCATGTCTCTTTCTCTTTCTCTCTTTCTCTAACTCTGCTTTCAAATAAGGTAAAATGAATTTTTTTAAAAAAAAAACGCAGGAAGCTATATAATTACTAAAGTGGAACCAGCCCTCAATCCTAGAGTTGATTATGCTCTGCAGATGAAAACAGGAGCTATCAAACCAAGATTTGAGCTTGACACTTCATTCTGAAATATCTTTCAACCCCTGTAATAAACATTTTAAATTAGAAACAAAGTGCTATAGTTTATGTTCTGTCATTTCTAAACCACCTAAGAATTATATAAAAAGAATACTTAATGCTCATATTCACAACTTCACAACTGCAGTTTCTGTTTCTCCTTGTTACCATTTGTAGCAGTTCATAAAAGTTACAAAAACTTTCTTCAAAGTTTAATCCACCTTAAAGAGGGGAGCACATTCCCTGTGTCCCAGACCCCCCACCCACTTTCGAAACTGTCTGAAAGGAAGATAGCTCGAAGCTTAGGGGATGATTATAAACTAACCTGTCTGAGTAAGCAGAGAGGCACAAAAGAAAGTCAACGAAATGAAAGATGGAATAAGTAAATGTTCAGAAAAATGGTTGAACAATTTCTGGCAAATTAATAATGCACTTTTGAAATCAATAAGCATGGGACCTAGAACTGGCAAGATACCACTGAGCCATCAGAACAACACAGAAAAGGACACATTACCCTATTATGGGAACTAGAGGGTATGAAGAAAATGGTACATCTTTGTAACAATTTAGGAACAGTGAATGTGAATTGTAGCACTTTTAGTAAGTATAATTAGGAGGTTAGGATGAATTCAAAGGTTAGCCACTGCTTCTATTAAAACAAAACAAAACAAAACTGCATAAGTCATCCCAGTGTTATGTTTCCCTTCCCATCCTGATCTCTCTCCAAATGCATTCCACCACCAGAATGTCCCAGTTTTCAAGGTCACCATCTGAACTATTTTGTACCTCAGGTCTTTCTCCCCACCACTTTCTCTCTCTCTCTCTCTCTCTCTCTCTCTCTCTCTCTTGACTTTTCTTCCTCTTTTTTAAAAATTTCATTTAAGTTATACAAGTTTTATGTATTTCATATATACAGGTTTAGGAACATAGTGATTATTCCAGGGCTGGCACTGTGGTGCAATGTGTTAATGCCCCAGCCTTCAGCACTGGCATCCCATATAGGCACCAGTTTGCGTCCCAGCTGCTCCACTTCTGATCCAACTCCCTGATAATGTGCCTGAGAAAGCAGTAGAAGATGGCCCAACAACTTGGGCACCTGCAACTGAGTGGGAGACTTGGAAGAAGCTCCAGGCTCCTGGCTTCAGATTGGCACAACTCCAGCCATTGCAGCCATTTGGGGATTGAACCAGTAGATGGAGGACCTCTCTCTCTGTCTCTACTTCTCTCTGTAACTCTGTCTTTCTAATAAATAAAATCTTAAAAAACAGTGCTATTTCCACCCCTACCCTCCCTGCTGCCAATGCTCCAAGCTTTCTTCCTCATCCCTCTCCCATTACTACTATTCTTAGCTTTTTTTTTTTTTTTTTGACAGGCAGAGTTAGACAGTGAGAGAGACAGAGAGAAAGGTCCCCCTTCCGTTGGTTCACCCCCCAAATGGCTGCTTCGGCCGACACGCTGCACTGATCCAAAGCCAGGAGCCAGGTGCTTCCTCCTGGTCTCCCATGCGGGTGCAGGGCCCAATTACTTGGGCCATCCTCTACTGCCTTCTTGGGCCACAGCAGAGAGCTGGACTGGAAGAGGAGCAACTGAGACAGAATCCGGCACCCCGACCGGGACTGGAACCTGGGGTGCCGATGCCGCAGGCAGAGGATTAGCCTAGTGAGCTGCGGCGCTGGCCCACTCTTAGCTTTTACAAGCGTGTATTTTCAGTTTACTTAATGATCGAATAGTTAACCCTACTCTAAGTAAAAGTATGTAGAAAAACACTGTGCCTCTATGAAAGAGACAAAAACTGTACACAATCATTGAATCTCAACATGTCCATTTTACTCCAAAACATTACATTTTAGGTACTCTATTACTTATCTCAGGTCAGAAAAAGCATATTTGTCTTCTGGGGACTGGCTTATTTCATTAATTATAATGGTTTCCAGTTGCATCCATCTTGTTGAAAGGACAGGATTTCATTTTTTTTTATAGCTGAAGAGTACTCCATAGTGTATACACACTATAATTTCTTTATCCAGTCAATAGTTGATGGACATCTGGGGTGATTCCATATCTTAGGTATTGTAAATTGTACTTCAATGAACATGGGGGTACAGATAACTTTTTCGTGTGTGATTTCTTTGTTCTGGGTAAATTCCTAGCAGTGGGATGGCTGGCTGGATCCTGTGGGAGGTCTATTTTCAGACTTCTGAGGTATCTCTAAACTGTCTTCCATAGTAGCTGAACTGGTTTACATTCCCACCAACAGTGGATTAGGGTACCTTATTCCACACATCCTGGCCAGCATTTGTTGATTTCTGAAATGAGAGCCATTCTAACTTCAGTGAGGTGAAACCTCCTTGTGGTTTTGATTTGCATTTCTATGATGGCTAGTGATCCTGAGCATTTTCTCAAGTGTCTGTTGGCCATTTGGATTTCCTTTCTTGAAAAATGCATGTTCAAGTCTTTTGGCCCGTTTCTTAAGTGGATTGTTTATTTTGTTGTTCTTGAATTGCTTGAGCTTTATGGACTCTGGATGTTACCCCTTTATCAGTTGTGTAGTTTTTAAATATTTTCTCCTATTCTGTTGGTTGCCTCTGCACTTTGCTGAGTGTTTATTTTGCAGTGCAGAAGCTTCTCAGCATGGTGTAACCCCATTTATCAGGTTTGGCTCTGAATATTTCTGTTTCTGGGCTCTGAGAAGTCTTTTCCTATGCCAATGTCTTGCAGAGTTTCCCCAATGTTACCTAGTAATTTGGCAGTATCAGGTCATAGATTTAGGTCTTTGATACATTTTGAGAGGATTTTTGTTTAAGGTGTAAGGTTGGTTTCATATTTCTACAAGGGAAAGTCCAGTTTTACCAGCACCATTTGTTGAACAAAATATCCTTGCTACAGGGATTGATTTTAGCTCCTTTGTCAAAGATAAGTTGAGGAGCAGGTGCTGTGGGACAGCAAGTTAAAGCCCAAAACTACAGCACTGGCATCCCTTATGGGCAGCGGTTCCAGTCCCAGCTGCTGCCCTTCTGATCTAGCTCCCTGCTAGTGCACCTGGGGAAGCAGTAGAAGATTTACCAAGTCATTGTGCCCCTGTACCCACATGGGAGAGCCAGAATAAGCTCCTGGCTTTGGATCAGCTCAACTCCATCCATTTTGGCCATTTGGGGAGTGAACCAGTGGATGGAGATTTCTCTCTCTCTCTCTCTCTCTCTCTCCTAATTCTTTCAAATAAATAAATCATTAAAAAATAAGTTGGTGATTGTAGATGTGTGGCTTGATTTATGGAGTTACTATTCTGTTCCATTGGTCTACATCTGTTTTTGTGCCAGTACCAGCCTGTTTTTATTATAACTGCCCTATAGAATGTCTTGAAATTGGTATTGTGATGCCTGAAGCTTTTTTGGTGTTGTATGAAATTGCTTTAGCTATTTGGGATCTCTTTTGTTTCCATTTGAATTCTGGCACCATTTGTTCTATATCTGTGAAGAATGTAGTTGGTTTTTTAATTGGGATCACATTGAATCTATAAATTGTTTTTGGAAGTATGGACATTTTGATGATTTTGATTTTCCCAATCCATGAACATGGAAGATTTTTCTGTTTTTTAATGTCTTCTTCTATTTCTTTCTTTAATGTTTTGTAATTTTCATAGTAGAGATCTTTGACATACTTGGTTAAATTAACTCCAAAGTAGCTATTGTGAATGGGATTGATCATAAAAGTTCTTTCTCAGCAATAGCATTGTCTGTGTATACAAAGCCTTTGAATTTTTCTGTGTTGATTTTATAGCCTGCCACTTTACCAAACTCTTTTATAAGTTCCAATAGTATCTCAGTGGAATCTTTTGGATCTCTCATGTATAGAATCATGTCATCTGCAGATAGGGATAGTTTGACTTCCTCCTTTCCAATTCGTATCCCTTTGATTTATTTTTCTTATCTAATGCCCCTGACTAAAACTTCCAGGACTGTATTAAATAGCAATGGTAAGAGTGGGCATCCTTGTCTGTTTCCGGAACTCGGTGGGAATGCTTCCAGCTTTTGCCCACTCAACAGGAACTGGCCATAGATTTGTCATAAGTTACCCTGATTGTGTTGAGGAATATTCCTTCTACACCCAGTTTTCTTTTTTTTTTTCTTTTTTTTTTTAATTTTTGACAGGCAGAATGGACAGTGAGAGAGAGAGAGAGAGAGAGAGACAGAGACAAAGGTCTTCCTTTTTCCGTTGGTTCACCCCCTAATGGCCGCTGCGGCCGGCACACTGCGGCCATTGCAATGCGCTGATCTGAAGCCAGGAGCCAGGTGCTTCTTCTGGTATCCCATGTGGGCGCAGGGCCCAAGCACTTGGGCTATCCTCCACTGCACTCCCGGGCCACAGCAGAGAGCTGGAGAGGAAGAGGAGCAACTGGGACAGAATCTGGCACCCGGACCAGGACTAGAACCCCATCTGCCGGCACCACAGGCAGAAGATTATCCTATTGAGCCATGGCACTGGCCTCTATACCCAATTTTCTTAAGGTTTTAATCATGAAAGGATGTTGTATTTTATCAAATGCTTTCTCTGCATCTGTTGAGATAATCTTATGGTTTTTGTCTTCAGTGTGATAATGTGATGTATCACATTGATTGATTTATGAATTTTTTAAGTTATTTATTTACTTGAAAGAGTTACACAGAGAGAGAAGGAGAGGCAGAGAGTGAGAGAGGTCTTCCATCTGCTGGTACAATCCCCAGTTGTCTGCAATGGTCTGAGCTTTGCCGCCCTGAAGCCAGGAGCCAGGAGCTTCTTGCAGGTTTCCCACATGGGTGCAAGAGCCCAAGGACTTGTGCCATCTTCTACTGTTTTCCCAGGCCATAGCAGAGAGCTGGATTGGAAGAGGAGCAGCTGGGACTTGAGCTGGCACCCATATGGGATGCCAGACTGCAGGCGGTGGCTTTACCCACTAAGCCAGAGTGCCAGCTCTGATTTGTCAATGTTGAACCATCCCTGCATACCAGAGATAAATCCCACTTGGTCTAGGTAGATGATTTTTCTGATGTGTTGCTGCATTGTTAGCTAATATTTTGTTGAGCATTTTTGCATGTATGGTTTTTTTTTTAAAAAAAGATTTACTTATTTATTTAAAAAGCAGAGTTATAGAGAGGCAGAGGCAGAGAGAGAGAGAGAGAAGTAGAGGTCTTCCATCAGCTGATTCACTCCCCAGGTAGACTCAGTGGCTAGAGCTGTGCCAATTGGAAACCAAGAGTCAGGAGTTTCTTCTGGGTCTCCCATGTGGATACTTGGACTTGGGCCATCTTCTACTGCTTTCCCATGCCATGGCAGAGAACTCTATTGGAAAAGGAGCAGCCAGGACTTGAACCACCACCCATATGGGATGCTGGCACTGAAGGCTGCAGCTTTACCTGCTATGCCCCAGTGCCAGCCCCTACTTCTATGTTCATCAGGGATATTGGTCTATAATTCTCTTTCTCTGTTGTATATTTTTATGGTTTAAGAATGAAGTGATTCAGGCTTCATACAAGGAATTTGGGAGGATTCCCTCCCTTTCAGTTGTTATGAATAATTTAAGAATTGCAAGTTGTTCTTGTTTAAATGTATGGTAGACTTCTGTAGTGTAGCTGTTTGGTCCTGGGCTTTTCTTTGTTGAGAGGGTCTTTGTTACAGATTCAATTTCCATCTTGGTTATTGGTCTGTTTAGGTTTTCCATGTCATCATGGCTCAATTTTGACAGATTGTATGTGTCTAGGAATCTATCCATTTCTGTGTTTCTCAGTTTGTTGGAATGCAGCTCTTTGTAGTAATTCCTGATGATTCTTTTTATTTCTGTGGCACCTGTTATTACACTTCTTTTTTATTTCTGATTTTATTGATTTGGGTCTTCTCCCTATTTTTCTGGTTAGTTGGACTAATGGTATATCAATTTTATTTTTTCAAAACAACAGCTCTTCATTTCACTGATCTTTTGCATTATTGTTTTGGTTTCAATTTGTTAATTTCTTCTTGAATTTTAATTGTTTCTTTCATCTTAATAATTTAGAGTTTGGTTTGTTGTTTTTCCAGGTTCTTGAGATACACTGATAGCTCTTTCCAAATTCTTCATGTAGGTATTGGCTGCTATAAAATTCTATCTTAACACGGCTTTTGCTGTATCTCATAAGTTTTGATATGATATATTGTCTTCATTGGTTTCCAGAAATTTTTAAAATTCTCTTTTGATTTCTTCTATGACCTACTGTTCATTCAGGAACATGTTGTTCATTCTCCCATGTGTTTGTATATTATCTAGAAATTCTTAAGTTGTTGATTCCATCTTCATTACATTGTGGTCAGAGAAGATACATTGTATGATTTCAACTTTTTTTGAATTTGCTAAGACTTGCTGTATGGCCTAGCATATGGTCTTTCCTAGAGAAAGTTCCATGCACTAATGAGAAGAATGTGTATTCTAAAACTGTAGTATCAAAAGTCCTGTAGATATCAGTTACATCTATCTGGTCCATAGTATTGATTAATTCTGTTGTTTCTTTGTGGATTATCTAATTGATCTGTCCATTGATGAAAGTGGGGTGTTGAAGTCCCCCGTTACTATTGTATTAGAGTCTATGTCTCCCTTTACATCCATTAACATTCTTTTCAATAGCCAGGTAATGTAAATAGACCTGTAATTGGGTGCATATACATTTATTATAATCACATCTTCCTGTTAAATTGGTCTCTTAATCATTACATAGTGCCCTTCTTTGTTTCTTTCTTTTTTTTTTCTTTTTTTTTTTTTTTTTTTTTTTACAGGCAGAGTGGACAGTGAGAGAGAGAGACAGAGAGAAAGGTCTTCCTTTGCCGTTGGTTCACCCTCCAATGGCTGCCGCGGTCGGCGCGCTGCGGCCGGCACACCGCGCTCGTCCGATAGCAGGAGCCAGGAGCCAGGTGCTTTTCCTGGTCTCCCCATGGGGTGCAGGGCCCAAGCACCTGGGCCATCCTCCACTGCACTCCCGGGCCACAGCAGAGGGCTGGCCTGGAAGAGGGGCAACCGGGACAGAATCCAGCGCCCCGACCGGGACTAGAACCCGGTGTGCCGGCGCCGCAAGGCGGAGGATTAGCCTGTTGAGCCACGGCGCCGGCCTCTTTGTTTCTTTTAACAGTTTTGTGTTAAAGTCTATTTTGTCTGATGTTAGGATCAGCTCAATTTTGTTTCTGTTAGCATGGAATATCATTTTCCATCTATTCATTTTCAGACTTGTATATCTTTGTTATTGAGATGTGTTTCTCATAGGCAGCAAACAAGTGGGTCTTGTTTTTTTAATCCATTCAGCCAGTCTATATCTGAATAGATGGGTTTTCTTTTTCAATCCATTCAACCAGCCTGTATCTTTTTACTAGAGAGTTGAGGCCATTTACATTCAAGGTTACTGTTGAATATTAGCAACTTGACCCTGCCATTTTTCCATAAATATTCCTATTGTTTACTTTGGATTTTTTTGTACTTTTACTGGGGGATTTTCTGCCTTCACATTCTTTCACAATAATGGGTATCTTTCTGTGTTTCTCTGTATAGCACATCCTTAAGCATGTTTTGTAAGGCTGGTCAAGTGGTGACAAACTCTATCAATTTTTGTTTGCTATGGAAAGTCTTTATTTCACCTTCATTCATAAATGAGAGCTTTGCATGGTACAGTATTCTGGGTTGACAGTTATTTTCTCTTAAGGTTTGTATTATGTCACTATATTCTTTCCTAGCCTGTAGGCTTTCTGATGTGAAGTCACTTGTGAGTCTAATTGGAGATCCTGTGAAATTAACCTGGTGTTTCTCTCATACACATTTTAAAATCTTTGCTTTATGTTTTACTGTGGAGAGTTTGACTACAGTGTGTTGTGGTGAAGATCTTTTCTGGTCATGACTGTTAGGAGTTCTATGTGCTTACTGTACTTGGATGTCTCTTTTTTCCAAATTGGGGAAGTTTTCTGTAATTATTTCACTGAATAGGCCTTGTTATCCTTTCTCTCTTTCCACAGCTTTATGAACTCCTAAGACCCATATATTGGGTCATTTGATAATATCCCATAAATCTCCAACATTGTTTTTAAATTTTCTAAAAATTTCCTCTTCCTCCTTCCCTTCCCCCAATCCACTTCCCCTCCTTCCTTCCTCCCCCTCCCCCATTTTTAAGGAGTTATTTTATAATTTTTTAGTGGTGACCTTGAGAATATCAAGTTATTTGAAAGTGAACTATTGAATTCCATGTTAATACATCATTGCACCTAATTGGAATCCATAAATTTCAAATGAGAGCTTTTGATGCATGTGTTTTAACTGGAAAGCTCATTAGTACCCAGGTAGGAAAAGGGGCAAATTCTAAGGCTCATATATAATTGATTAATTAAACTAGATAACACATTCATATGAACTTTTTATTAAAAGTGAGTTCATTCGTCCCCCTTAGCTGTTGTCCTCTATCTTTGACATTGTAGAGGAAGCCAAGAAGAAAGCAGGGCAGTAGAGCATATTTGCCCATTGTTTGCTGTTGCTGTAACAAAAATTCCTGAAGCTGGTGCTTCCCAAGAAGAGGTAAGTTTGGCTCACGGTCCTGGAGACTCAAGAGCCTGGTGCTGGCATCTTCCTGATCCTGGTGAGGGCCTAATTAGAAAAGGCATCTTAATGGAAGGAGCACGTGTTCAAAAGAGATCTTATGTTGAGATAGGAAGGCAGCTGAACTTGGGTTACCACAACCTGGCTCCTCAAGGCCAGCATGGATCCTTTTGCAGGGCAGTGCCCCCAGTGACCTTGCCACTGCCCCACCTGTTGGCACCACCACACTGTGGACCCAGCCTCCAGCACATGGAAATTTGGTAAACAGAATCAAGTCAAATCCAAACCAAGACTGACAGAGAAGAAAGAACAGAAGGATGAGAAGGAAAGGAAGGAGTGAAGGTGAAAGGGGGAGGAAGCTTTATTCTTTTTTTTTTTTTTTTTTGACAGGCAGAGTGGACAGTGAGAGAGAGAGACAGAGAGAAAGGTCTTCCTTTGCCGTTGGTTCACCCTCCAATGGCTGCCGCGGTCGGCGCGCTGCGGCCGGCGCACCGCGCTCATCCGATGGCAGGAGCCAGGTGCTAGGTGCTTTTTCCTGGTCTCCCATGGGGTGCAGGGCCCAAGCACTTGGGCCATCCTCCACTGCACTCCTGGGCCACAGCAGAGGGCTGGCCTGGAAGAGGGGCAACCGGGACAGAATCCGGTGCCCCGACCAGGACTAGAACCCGGTGTGCCGGCACCGCAAGGCGGAGGATTAGCCTGTTGAGCCACGGCGCCGGCTGAAGCTTTATTTTTTTTAACAATAATACAAAGTCTCTCAGTTGTCCCACAGCAAGATTGAAGTAGCAAACAGTACAGTCAGCTTTAGCAAGCTGTTCTCTCTGAGAAAATGATCAATCAGCATTCTGCATGTGGTCACCTGAGATGAAGCTGAGATTAATTTGTCAGTTTCAGGGGCACTCTGTGGCTGCCTGGTCTGTCCCAGATGATGAAGAGGAAGTAACCAGGCATGGGGCCTTGAAATAACAGGCATAATAATGGCCTGAAATTCCTCAGGTTTCAAGGGCCTTCAACCATGATCACATTTCCTTCATTGCTTCTAAAAAATCATCTTTCGTAGAGACCAGGAGAAAGTTCTAGAAACATCAACAATGACAACACCCAAGAATCTAGCTTCCTGACTTATTTTCTGGATGTATGGTGGTCCAATGATCACTACACAACTGGGTAATAAGTTATTCTAAAAGTTAGTGCCATAAAACAACCATGTATTTTGCCCCTGGGTTTTGTTGGGTTGGGGTGTGTGGAGAAAACTGTGGGGAGACCAAGGCCTCACTCTATGAGGTCTGGGGCTTCAGCTGGAAGAATTGAAGGCTCCATCTTGCACATGGCTGGAGGCTGATATTGGCTGTTGTCCATGAATCTATTTGGAGCTGTGGGATTAAATAACGCTTGTGTGGCCTCTACTTGTGGCCCAGGTTCCAAAGGTGAGTGCATGGGGAGAGAGAGGTAGGGGGAAAGATTGCAGAAGGGAAGGAGAGATAGAAAGAGAGAACAGTAAGACAATAGGTTTGGTCTCAAAACAGCCCTAAAAATTGACTAGTGCTAGAAGGCAAATCTGTTTGTCTCTTCCTTTTTTGAAAAAATTTTACTTATTTGTTTTCATTTTATTTGAAAGTCTGAGATTTTTCATCTGTTGGTTCATTACCCAAATACCCACAACAGCTGGACTAAGACCGGCTGAGGCCAGGACCCCAGAATTCAGTCCAGGTCTCCAATGTGGGTGGCAGCAACCAACAACTTGAGCCATCAACTGCTGCCTTCCAGGGTGCATGCACATGATCAGGGAGCTGGATCAGAAGTGAGGAGCTAATTCTGAACCCAGACACTCTGATATGGTATGCAAGCCTCCACGCAGTGTCTTCATCCCTGCACCAAACACCTGTCCCTCTTTGTTTTTTCTTCTGAAACTGATTAATATATTTCTAGCTTCCTTTAAGTCTGAACTGTTAAAAGAGAGGTTTCTTATACCATGAGAATCATATTTGGCTGCCTACTCCTGTGAGCCTTGTGCATCTTCCTCCTCGTGCAATAAATATTAAGTTCCTCCCAGCCACTGTACTTGCATTTGAGGAACCAGTGCCTCCATCTCATTTTCTCCAATACCTCCAACAGGAAGGAGGCTCCCCCTTCCCTGCTGCCCCAGGGCACCGCATCTACACCTCCTGTGGCCATTTTCCCTGTCCTCCTGTGTCGGTGGTTATTTATATCCACCACATTTTCCCTACTGAGGAAACCACTGGATGGAGAGGTTGAAGATGGTAGATCTTAGCATTTCCTACTGCACTTAAGACAGGGCCTTATATTTAGCAAGTGTTGACTAAATATTTAAATCTTGGCTGCAAAGTCTTAGGAGAGTTTATGTGATGAAAGTGTCCCAGAGCAACACTTACAAGTGTGTTTGGCTTGGAAGATTATGATTGAGCTCTTTATAACCAAAGTTCTCATCCAACCTCAGAGGTTCTGCTCACACTGTGTTCACAGCCTCTATGTGACTGGAGACCCTGGAGTCCACTACCCCATGTGAGTGGGGTTTTCCACTGCAGTATAGTAGAACCTCCAATATGGTGGGGCTCAACCCTTCACAATGTGTGTGTATCCTGAAAGCAGGAGGCATGGAAGGGAAGCAGAACAGAATGTTGAGCAGCATGGCTATGGGGCCAGCTCTCTTGGGTTCTGTGTTGCCCTACGTAGTCTACAACTGGAAGGGACAGGGCCCCAGTGCTGCTTTCAGTGCCCCACAGCATTCAGGCAGGTCACGATTCTGCTGGCCAGCTCTCAGCCAACCACAGAGCAACAGGGCGCTAAGATGGGGGGAATAGCCTTGTCCATTTGTGCTCATTGAGGGTTTCCTGCATCCATCAGTCTCACCGAGACCTCCTCAGATCTGTGCACTAGACAGAGGCTGCTCCTCCCCAGTCCTTCCTGCCCTCTGTGCTTTCACAGATTTCAGGCCTGCGTCTCAGACTGAAGCCTTCCCCTGCCCACTCCTCCTGTTCAGCTCCCTTTGTCCTCTACAGGTAGTGCTCCTGGTAGGTCTCACGCATGTCTAATCGCACATCCGTGCTTGCTTAGCAGAGGACACAGGTTCAGTCCAAGCCCTTTCCTGTATAACCTCAACAGGTGGCTATGAGCAAGTAACGAAACGTCTAAATATTTTGTCTCAATTTCTTCATTGGAAGAAGAAGGGAAATACAGCTTGTGCTGCATGTGGCTGCTGTGAGGGTTGAATTGATCCCTGTGTGTAAAGTGTGTAGTGAGCATGCGATGTCTGTCATCCTGAGTAATTCTGTGCCTGACCTGAACATTGTGATGAGTGTTGAACACCTTTTAGAATGAGGCTTGGGGGGCTGGCTTTGTAGCAGAGCAGGTTAAGCCGCTCTTTCTGACGCTAGCATCTCATATTGAAGTGCCAGTTCAAGCCTTAGGTGCTCCACTTCCAATCCAGCTCCTGGCTAATGTGCCTGAGAAAGCAGCAAAAGATGGTCCAAGTGCTTGGGCCCCTTCTGCTCATGTGGGAGACCTGGCTGTACTTCCAGGCTCCTGGCCTGGCCTGGCCTGGCCCAGTCTGGTTGTTGTAGCCATTTGCGTGTGAACTAGTGGATAGATGACTCCCTCTCTCTCTCTCGCTCTCACTCTCGCTCTCGCTCTCGCTCTTGCTCACTCTCGCTGTCACTCTCTCGCCCTCACTCTCCCTCCCTCCACCCCTCTCTGCCCCTTTCTTTTCCACCCTGCCTTTCAAATAAATAAATTTAAAGACAAAAGAAGTAAGCCTTGTTAGTTCTTCAATTGTCAACACAAAGTATTCCTGACTCTGTCATGTGGATAACATTAGTTCCCCCACTTCTCATTCTTCAATCTCCAGATTGACCTGCAGAATAATAGCTACATTTTGTAGCTATCCTAAGATAATTTCCCAAATTCCTAAGCATCGTTTTATATAAAAAAGAAAGAAGTTTTGTTAGTTAAAGCCAAATCCCTTGATCCTGCCTATATTCACCTGTTCTTACTTCCTGACGCTTTTGTGACAAAGAGGGATTGTTTTCTCGTCCTGTTTAGGACGATTTGGAAAAGTACGTCTACTCATTCTCCTTTGCTGTAGACTAAACATTCCCAGTCCTACCAATGCTTTCCTTTTGATCCTCATTCCCAAACTATCCATCACTGTGCTCTCTTTCCCTGAATATTCTCCAGAGTTCCAAAGAGCTGAGCCACACATTGAACAAAGTTCTCCAAAAGAGGGCGACGTGGCTGGAAATAGAAGCAGCAGGAAGCTTTGCCTGCCTCTCCCCTGGGCCTGCGATGAATAAAACCTAAGGACGGCTGTTTTCCCTTTAATTTATAACTTCACTTCATTGAGGAGAAAGCCATAAATTCATAAAGCATTAGGGAGGGGGGCCTGTTTTTGGATCTGGGTATAGTTAATGTAAGAGAAGTTCAGTATGGAAAAATTGCTATTCCGAATTGGGGGGAAAATGCAATTGTTTATCATTGTTAATAGCTAATTCGAAAGTCTTTTAGTCTTATTTAATTTGTGTAGCACCTGCTGGTGACTGTATATCAGAGAGCTTTTCAGAGTCCAGACCCTAAAACATGCTGTGAAGTATCATTTAAAAACAAACAAAAGGCCTACCAGTTACCCCAGTGTGTGGTTACATAAGGCCCCCTATTTGGCAGTGAAGCTATGTTATAGTGTCAGCAGAAAAGCCTTAATTAGAATGTTTTATTTTGATCCTGTTTCTAAGTGAACACTACCTTTTGTGACTGGACCTTATGAAATGTACCTGTTTTAATCTTTTTCCCCATTTATGAAGACTGCGTGTAAGCAGAATTCTCACGGCCACCGGAGTCCTGATTTGTAGTTTTCACTGGAAGAACAATCACAAAGATGACGTGCAGACTGACTGGACAGTCAGTGACAGGCCGGAGCCCAGGTCACACGATGCCTGGTACTGTGTCGATGACACGAATCTGTGCAAGTGAGTGGAAAATCTTTAATTTCACACACAGAATTGTGGAGGAAAATGATGGGTTTTCAGAGACAGGCCAAAATCATCCCTAGAAATTGTCCCCTTCCTTTGAGACATCAGGATAATCCAGAGATACTTCCCCAATAAGTTGAGCTCCGCTTGCCTTGCTTCATGCAGATTCCAAGGCTGGATCTTATCTCTAGATAAAATACATGGAAGGTACCCCTCAAAGGGGGAAGTCGGAGATAAGGACTCCCTGGATTATGACAACAAAAGTGTAGCAGGACACAGGAGGCCCACAGGTAATGAATCCTCAGGCTCCCTGGAGCTGTGCTGTTGAAATAGCTGTGCTATTGTTACCCCAAACTAATAGAGCATTGAGAGTGAAAGTTAATTTGACATTCTAAGACCCCAAAGTTAGAAAAAAAAACATGGGAAGATATGTGTGCTCTGAAAATACAAAAACAACAGAAACTAAAACCAGAATAAGATTTAACTATAAGTAGCTAAACTGCCCCTCTGCCCCACAATTTCCTGGCTGTCCTGGATTTCTCTCATCAAAGAAGGCTCTGAAAGGCAGTCAGTGGACCGCAGGGAACAAGACCTTGTGGCTTAAGCGTTGGCCCATTAGCCCAACTCGGTTTCACTCATCTAAAAATCATGCTGAAGCTGTGTTGGAACATCTTCTGCCAATTATCCCCCCACCCCCCGCAGGGATGACCAAAGCTAGAAGTAGGAATAAAAACGCAAAGCAACCAGGAGTCACTAACAGATGGGTCGCCTGGGAGTAACAGGGCTTGGAGTAGGTGGACACGTTCCTGTCCCCATCGAATAGACCTTAACTCTGGGTCTTTGCTCATCCTGTAGTGCTGCCTGGAGTGTGTGGTAGGTGGGAGGGCCTCCCGGGTGGGAATGCGAAGGCCTGGCCTCAGCTCTGACACAAGCCGTGTGCTTCTGGACTCGGATTCTTCAAGAGTGAAGTAAAGGGCTAGGCTAACAGGTCTCTGTATTATTGTTTTCCTAGAGTTGCCATAACAAAGTACAGATTGGCGGGGGGAGGACTTAAAAAACAGACGTTTACTTACTCACAGGTCTGGAGCCCGAAAGTCCCAAGATTGAGATGTCATCAGGAGATAAATAAGTCTTTAAAAAATGTCATCAGGGTTGGCTTCTCTGGAGCCCCTGTCTTTGGCTCGTAGATGGCATCTTCTCTGTGTCCCCACATGCTCTCCTCTGTCGGTGCCCCAATCTCCTGTTCTTCCAAGGACACTGGTCACAGCCCACCTTCATGACCTGAGTTTCACTTGATTACTGCCTTAAGACCCAATCTCCAACTACAGTCGCACACTGAGGTACTGGGGGTTAGGACTTCAGTATCAATTTTGGAGAGGACAAAACTCAGCCCATGACTGTCTCCAAGGTGCCTTTCGGCTACAGGGTTCTCAGACTTGTTCTCTTTCAAGTCCTGCCTTTTTATTCACTGATTTTTTCCCAATTTTAACAAGGAATATCCAGCTTGCTGTTTATTGAAAACATTGCAAGGACTAATGTTGTACTGTTAAGTTATCTATCATCTTCATCCCTTTTAGTTAACACTGTTCTATGGGGCCAGAGAGCACCATTCAAGAGAGTCTGTAGATAAACCTGAACGTTCTGTACTTTTTCCAATGATGACACCATCAAGCCTGTGGTCAATGGATCAATCACCATGAGAATTTTCTAGGATTTCTTTTGGCAAGGCCACCAATAGCTCCACCTTCCACTGCCTTCAGGACTAATCTCACATGTTGGCTATGTTCTTCCAGATTGCAAGAAACAAAATTCTTCTTAGATTATTTTAAATCACGTGTTGTGGGTTTTGGTTTTTATTTATCCATAAGGACACAGAGGGAAAGTAAGGACAGGATCCCAGCCAGCTTCAGCAAAGCTTTCTAGAGAACGGTACAGAGTTCAGGACACCACGCAGCTCCAATGATCTAGCCTCCTACCTGTCACTTACCATCTCTGTAAACCGCACATTTAGGCCATGAAGATGGTTTCACCTCCCTCTTCATTGACTACAGTGTAGCTCCCACCAGTACTGTGCTATTTAGAGGGAAAATGTTTTCAGGGTGACCAAGGCCTGAGACTAATCTTTGGATTTATAAGGTATGGCTACGATTTTTCAGTAGCGGGATAGAAAATAGGAACTAGCCCTACACTTGCCCAGGAGGGTAGGGCATTATTAGGGGCAGGATCAAGTGAGAGCTGAGGTTTCAGGAAGAAAACAAGAAGCAAGAAGCATCATGAGACAGCAGTCTTATTTATCCAAGGACACTGTCCAGCAATGAGAGGCTCATAGAGGATGTCAGGGGCTCACCTTAAGCAATTAGATGTCGAGAGGAAGGGACAATTACAACAGGAACTTAACAGTGAACAACATGTGGGAAGCCAGGCAAGATGAACCTGGCATTGTAGGGTTCTATCCTTGGGAAATCCAGTTTCCAAAGAGCCTGGGCAGGGGATTGGACCAGCAGGATGGTGAGGTAGACGCTCAGAACAGGTGTCAAGACAGAAGCTCAGACCGTGACTCCAAGCGTAATCCCAGAAGATGAATCAGCCCACTGAGTGCCACATCCAGGTGCGCATCTCCCAGTCCCATGTTGATACTCACTCCAGGAAGTTATGCAGCCTCTCAGGTCCAGTGTCCTCATCTTCAAGATAAAGATGGCAAAAGTGCCTGTTGTGCAGATTCGTGCTCAGTAGGTGCCGGCCATTATTATAGATGCAGGACCCTAATGGATGGCTCTGGTCTATTCCATCCCACATTGGTAATAAGAGTGTTTCAGGATGTAACATGGAAACTGGGAATGAGCCACTGCTCACTCTCCAAATCCCAAGTTATACTCTACATTTGTTCGTTTAGGTTTAAAGTTGCTGGAGCAACACAGATAGTTTGGGAACTAGAATGGACTGAACCTGGTGGTGTGAGGAGGGAAAGACAGAGTGTGGAGAGGTTGTTTGGGTGTGGGATGTGGAACTCAGAGACAGTTCTCAGAAAACTGTGAAGCAAAACTGGGAATGAGGCAGCAAAGAGCACAAGAAGAGTGGCAGTGGCCCCTCCTTTTACAGGCACTGTCTGTAAAGGTGGGACAGTGCATGAAACTGACTTGTTGTCCATCAGGTCACTCGAGTTCTTGGTTTGGATAGAGCTTTGTTAGCACTTGGTCAGCATTCACACAGGGTCCAGCAAACCTCCCCCAGCACCTCCTCATAATTACAGCTGCAGAAGACAGATTCTTCTCATAAACACCACTGGGTGTTTACCTTTTCCTCCACCTCCTCCTCCCACTGTCAGAGGATATGAAGTTTCATGCAGCAGGGGCCAAATACCAAATATATACTCCCCTGCCAGGGCCAAGCTGCTTGAAAGAGGCCAAGAAAGCAAAGATAATTGCAGTGTCCTTGGGTCAACTATCTGCATCCAGGTGGTCAATGTCTGATCCTGATCGTTAGCACCCTCTGTTGTGTCAAAACAAAAATTCCTTATGTAATGGGGTAATTATGCAAGGCTTCAGTTTAAAAAAGTACAGGAAAAGGGTATAGCTCAGGGAACTGTGTGGAAGTCTTCATACACAGACGCGGATGGGGTTGGCCTGAGTCTGTCTGAGGACATTTTAATGTGGGCAGGTGAAGGGGAGGCCTGGGGAATACGCTACCTTGTTCTAGAAAGGGGGAAGTCGCCCATTATCCGTGGTAGCCAGGCAGGCATCCTCTCCAGGGTGTAGCAGGCTTGTCACTGTTTCAACCTCAGATCCACAAGGCCTCTTTGGGGATCTAGGAGTGCTGCACGGGAGTGCGTGCATGGGAGTTTCTGGAACTGGCTTGGAAGGATGGGAGATTTCTGAGGCTCCATCGCCAGTGAGCTGTGGTTAAGCAACAGAAGCCCGTCTTTGTGATTCCTGGTGGGTCATGGAAGAACACATGGCATGATGAGATCACAGGTACAGGTTAGATAGGAGCATGATTCTCCTGGCTTACCCACCATCTTTGTATCAGGCTTTCCTTTGTTTTAATGGCAGGACACAGTAGGTACAGTCTGAGGAGCTGAAGCCTCACTTTCTTCCCCAGTTCTCCTTGGGGCTGACCAGCAAGATGGCAGGTCAGCTAGGGTTGGGGGAAAGTCAGTGTTGAAGGTTACCTTCTGGGCATTAGATCTTCAGAGCTCAAACTGTCCTCATGGTCTGAGCTCCCCGCCCCCTTTGACTTATACTCCACCAGGCTACAAAGTCTTGACCTCATGGTAAAACCTTGACGTAGACGAACCTGCTTTATTCTCGGGACCCCTGCTGTATTCGCGCCCTGGAAGTCAGTGCACCAGCTTAGGGCAGCAGCAGCCTTTAGCAGTCACAGAGACATGGAAGACTTTCCTCACAAGGGCGCGTGCCAACTTGCTCAGGTTACTGTGAAGGGTTATGGGGAAAGCCTGCTTTGGATGTGTCAGGAAAAGGGGGATCCTTGCAATGTATTCGTTTCGGGCAATTAATTCATTGTAGAAGATTCGCTTCCCATATTTCCTGCCACCAGCATCACACTCCAGTTAATCTTGTGTATACAAAATAAAGATTAAAAGAAATGGGAACTTAAAAGTTTAAAGCTAAAATGGTGGTACAGATGCTCTCTGGGATCCTGTAAATCAGTGTTCAGAGAACTGGCACCAATCGAAGCTAACTGACAGTGCCTTTTTCACGTGTCGAAAGCAAAGAACAGGCTCAGCGTCTTTCAGAAATCATAGCCCTGCAGCTCTCTTCTCTTCAAGGATTAAAGAAAATATTACCTGTTCTGCATTTACGATCAGGAAAATAATAGGATTTCTTGTCTTTTGTCTGCACACCCAGCCTGCGGCACAGTCATTCACCAAAGCAAGTTTTCCTGTGTTTTATAGTCTGTTTGGGAGTGGTCTCTCTTCTTTATGCGAGCATCTTGGTTCTGAGGCTCTTCTATTTTGTCAAGTTCACCGCTTACAAGAGACAGTGAAAAATTAGGGGCTGGCTCCTCCTAGTGTTTGGTTAGAAAACTACACCTCCATGTGTGAGGGCTCTCTGGTCCAAGTGGTTTGCTCTCTAGTTTGTAGAAGCACAGTTTAATCTTTTTTTTTTTTTTTTTTTTGACAGAGTGGACAGTGAGAGAGGGACAGAGAGAAAGGTCTTCCTTCTGTTGGTTCACCCCCCCAATGGCCACTACGGCTGGCATGCTGCACCGCACGCTGATCCAAAGCCAGGAGCCAGGTGCTTCTTCCTGGTCTCCCATGCAGGTGCAGGGCCCAAGCACTTGGGCCATCCTCCACTGCCTTCCCAGGCCACAGCAGAGAGCTGAACTGGAAAAGGAGCAACCGGGACAGAATCCGGCGCCCCGACCGAGACTAGAACCCGGTGTGCTGGCGCTGCAGGCGGAGGATTAGCCTATTGAGCAGCATCGCCAGCCAGAAGCACAGTTTAAAAAAATTATAAAACTACTTGAACAGCAAAATAACAAAACTACCCAAAATGACCAATTAATGTACTCACTAAGGACTGTGTGTACTATTGTTTTAGTGTCTACTGCTATGGAATGAATCATCTCAAACATTGGGGCTTCAAAGGACAAGTATCCATTTGTCTCCCACAGTGTCAGGGGCTGGAAGTTTGGGAGCTGTTTGGCTGGGTGGCTCTGGCCTGGGTTCTCTCTCACACAAGGTTGCAGTCAATGTCTGGGTTCACTGCAAAGCCTTGTTCATTCACAGGTCTCATTGCAGGGCTGCTAATACTGGACCTTCTTTGGTAGGAACCTCTGGGGCTCTTTCTACCTCTGTGTAGCTCCTCTGAACAGTTTCTCCAGCGTGGCCAGACTTCCTCCATCTTGGTCCGGAACATCCAAGGTGGTGTCCCGAGAAAGCAAGCCAGGAAGACCCACTATTGCTTTTCATGTCACAGCCTTGCAAGTCAAAAAGGGTTACTTCCTCTGGGTTCTGTTGATGGAGGCAGTTGCAAAAGCCCACTCAGGTTCATGGGGAGTGAGCTTCACCACCACCCCTCAGTGTCACATCAGAAGAACATGTGGGAGGGCACATAAATGTGTGTGGTCATCATTATAAGTACAGTAAATCCCCACTCTTTCAGTTCATTCTTCCCCAGACCATATGAGGTTGCTACAGTCATTATCCCAATTTCTCAGTTAAGTGAACGTGGTCAAGAGGTATTAAAAGTGTCGTCCAGATGCCCTTTCAGTACCACACGATATCATCTCTACTGTTTTCAACCTCGGCCGGTTGACATTCTGGGCCAGGTGTTCTTTGCTGGGGAGCTGTCCTGTGTGCAGTAGATTTAGCACCACCCTTGGCTTCTAACCCCAGATACAGCAGCACCCTTCATCCTCTTGGTTGAATCACCAAAGATGTTGCTTGACATTGTCCAATATGGGGGAACGTCCAAAAGTTCGTGAAAATGTAATTAAAAGATAAGCTGATTTTGATGCAAAAAAGAAGAAATCTTGCCTTTCAGAGATATTGAGAAATTCATGAAAAATGTGGACGGTGAAAAACTATGCCTGTATTTCAAAATGTTTTGCAGCAAATCAGCTTATCTTTTAATTCTATCTTTCTATGAAAGTTTGGAAGCATTATCAAGTCTCCAGGAGACAAATTTGTCCCCAGTTGACGACCACTATTTTGGGGAAAGGAAGTGGTGTCTGATTATTTACTGTCAACCAAGGAGAAACTCTGTAAAGATACTGTTATGTTGTAGGTGATCCTTATGTTGCAACTTACCTATGTCCAGTTTAAAATGTTAATTCTATAGGTTATAACCTTACTTTTTTTTTTTTTTGCCAGGCAGAGTTAGACAGTGAGAGAGACAGAGAGAAAGGTCTTCCTTCCATTGGTTCACTCCCCTAATGGCCGCTACAGCCGGTGCTGCACCAATCCAAAACCAGGAGCCAGGTGCTTCCTCCCGGTCTCCCATGTAGGTGCAGGGATCCAAGCAATTGGACCATCATCCACTGCCCTCCCGGGCCACAGCAGAGAGCTGAACTGGAAGAGGAGCAACCGGGACTAGAACCCGGCACCCCAACTGGGACTAGAACTCGGGGTGCCGGCGCCGCAGGCGGAGGATTAGCCTAGTGAGCCATGGTGCTGGCCATAACCTTACTGCTTTATAGAGCATTCACCAGTTTCCAGCCACCTGCATCTTACTCACTGACTATATGTCACAGTTTTTTCTCTCCTTCTCTGAACTGTCATTGTCATCACATTGGTCCCCTCATTAATAGCTTAAGGGAATCAGTGCCATGTATGTGAACACACACACACACATCTTGGCAGAAAGCAGAGTGAGACTTCTTTCCAAAGGATAAGTAGAGCAGCTGCTCAGATCTCTTCACAAAAGAACCTGCAGATCAGCCATCAAGGGTACATTTAGGTGACAGCCATGGCTGCAGTGCCTCTAGTCACTCATAGCACTTGAGCTAAGGTCACACTTTTCCAATGAATGAGCACAGGGCCTGGCCATTTCTGTTCATCTCCATGGATAGTTAATCTATTAGAGCTCCATCAGAACTCCTCTAGTAGGCAGTCTTGCTCTGGAGCTCCCTGTTGGGGTAGTTGGAACCTTCATAAGGTGGCACTGTTCTTCCTCACCTTTCATAGATGATGAACGTGTATCAGGGCCTGCACCTGCCACAGAACTGTTTCACACTTCAGGCCCCACGCAAAGCTGGCAGCCAACCTGTCACCCGGTGTGGGGCTGGAACAATATATTCAGCTGCAGCATAAGCTCCTTCCACAACTCTGAGAAGTCTTCCAGGTGTTGTGATTCCGTCTTTGAGGTAGGGCAAATGAAATGGAGCCACTTACCTTGTCCACTGGAGGTGCTATCTCTCCATGACCCTGATCACTGGGTCCCTGGAAGACATCACGGGGCGGCAGGTTCCTGGTTCTCGGTTCATCTTCTTGATGCGGCTCAGACACTTAGCAAGGCCTGCAGCACAGCAGTCAGCTCTTCCTCTGTATGACAAGCATGATGTCATAATGTGAAGGATGAGTCTGATGATCCTGGGTTCTAGACCACTCAGACTCAGAGGCTGCCTGAGTCACAGTAACCCTAAGGCAAACCAAGAAATGAATATTGTGGCCTCTCCCACATGAATGCTAAGTGTTCCCAGTCTTTCCTAATCTGGATAGAAAAAGCCACATTCACCAAGTCATTGACCACATACCACGAACTTGAGGCCTACTGAATAGCCTACTCTAGCCATTGTCCCACCTCTGACACAGCAGCTACCATCAAGACTACTACACGGTTAAACTTGAAGTCATCTGTTGTCAATCCCCAGGGACCATCTAGTTCCTACAGGGGGAAACTGGCCATTAAAAAGAGATATGAAAAGCACCACCAGTCTGTTTTGATTAACTTGGCAGGGGGATGGTTTTATGTATTCCCATTTGTTCTTCCCCACCATAATAACACTCAATGATTTTTTAAAAGAAATTATTTATTTGAAAGTCAGAGTGATAGAGAGAGGGAGAGGGGTCTGTATCTGCTGGTTCACTCCCTAAATGATTCTAACAAGTAGGACTGAAGCCAGGAGCCCAGGACTCCATCCAGGTCTCCCGCACGGGTGACAGGGGCCCAAGCACTTGGGACATCTTCCACTCACTGCCTTCCCAGGTACATTAGCAAGGAGTTGGATTGGAAGCAGCGCAGCTGGGACCCAAACTGTTGCTCCCACATGAGATGCTGGCACCTCCAGAAGCAGCTTAACCTGCTTCATCACAGCACGGGCCCCACACTTATTTCACAGACCGAAGAACCAATGTGGAAGTTACTCCAGCTGTTGAATACACCGTCCCAATTATTCATGGAACTAGGGAAATAATCCCTGGGACGTTTCATGACCATGACTGCCACTGTAACAAGAGGTCCATGGTGCTTTGGGTCTTTAGGTACCAAAGTCAGTGCAGCACCTGTGTGCATCAGTCTGGGTGCCTCCCTTCCCTAGTGCTTAGTCACTCAAGTAAATGGCCACAGGTCCTTCTGGAGAATATCATAGTAGATACTTGTTACAATGCTGCAGGGCACTTTTTAGAGACGTGGTGTGGTGTGGTCTTCTAAAATCAGTGGTTTTGGGGTCTGATAATTGGCTCAGGTCCAGGAACTGAGCAAGGCATCATGACTTTTTATTGGGATGATTGATATCAGCCTCCTGCTCCTCTGTGTTTGCTCCTTTTGTTGTTGTTGTTGATGTTGGGCAACATTATTTTTGTTATTTTTGGTTCTCACCTATTCTTTTAAGTTACTATTTTAGAATTTTGGATTAACATGTAATACTTGTACATTTTCCTGGGGTATAGTGCAATCTGCCACCACATATTCACAACATAAACTCATCATACACACAGTTAGCCTTTCTAGTTCCTTGTCTTTTATTTGTGTTTGAAGCCTACCTGCTCATCTCTTGTTCATTTCTCTCTCTCTCTCTCTCTCTCTTTCCCCCTTCCCCTCTTATCTTTCTCCCTAAATTATTTATTTGAGAGTCAGAGTTACAGAGAGAGAGACAGAGAGACAGAGAGACAGAGAGAGACAGAGAGAGACAGAGAGAGTCAGAGAGATTTATCTGCTGTTTCACTTCCCAGATGACTGCAATGGCCATGGCTGGGCCAGGTGGAAGCCAGGAGCGTGGAACACAGTCCAGGTCTCCCATATGGGTGCGGTACATTAGCATGGAGGTGGATCAGAACTGGAGCAGTTGGAACTCAAACCTGCACTCATATGGAATGCTGGCATTGCAGGTGGTGGCTTAACCCTTCCACCACAATGCCATCCCCAGTGCTTTCTATAGAACATAATACATTGTCATGAACTATGCTCACTCTACCATGCTGTGGAACACCAAAAACTCATTTCCTTTACTCAACTGCATTTTGGTACCCATTATCAAACCTCTCACACCCACCTTCCCCCTACCCTTCCTAGCCATTCAGATTGTGTATAATTTTAACTTCCACATATGAGAGAGAATATGTACTATTTGCCTTTCTGTGTCTGGCTTATTTCACTTAACATAATGACTTCCAAGTTATCTTTAACAAAAACAACCATCTAAAAAGGACAGTCTCTTCAATAAGTGGCCCTGGGAAAACATATGCAGAAGATTAAACTTTGAATTCCTGTCCTCTGCTCCCCACTCACCATCTCTCACCCTGTACAAAAATGAACTCAAAATAGATCAAAGTTCTAAATGTAGGACCTAAAATTATGAAACTACTAGAAGAAAATACAGGGGAGACACATCAAAACATGTGCATAAACAGAATTTTTGAAGATTAAGACCCCAAAAGCACAGTCAACAAAAGCAAAAATTGACAAATAGGATTGTATCAAAGTAAGAAGCTTAGCTCAGTGAAGGAAACGATCAATGAGTGAAGAGACCCTGACAGAATGGGAGAGACTATTTGCAAACCGCTCGTCTGATAACAGAGTGATGCCTGTGTCTGTTTTGTCTCTGGGGATGCTATGCTCTGTTATTAATCTCTCCAACTCCTTAAATTCAAGCGCCCTTCCATGTCTCTCTGACCTTCCAGGTTGTCACAGAAGTTGTGCACTCTGGGCTGCTGGCTGCTGAGTGCTGCAGCCTGGTCTCTGTTATTTGGGGGCCTTACCATGTATATGAATAGTGATGACCTTGCTGTGTGACAACAGCCACTGAAGGTCACTGGTCACATCACCCTGATGTAAATGGGTGGATGGTCTTCCTGGGGAACCCACTCCTGTCATGGTGTTCTGGCCTCACATGGCATGTCTGTTTGCATACATCTTGTCTTTGTATTCCTTCCTCTTCCATCTGCCAGGGAAATTCAGGCATTTTCATGCAGTCACTGGGGAGGAGTAGCTGGCAGGAAGTGTGGCTGTGGTGCATCCCATGGGCAGCAGCTCGAACCACGAGTCAGTTATGCTTCCTGAACAAGAGACGCACATGACATATATATAAAAACATGACATCGTCTTTTTCTTTTTAAATTTCAGAACAACCCTTGTTGGAACATTAGTCAAAAGTAGCAAACTATTCTCTAGGTACTCTTATTTTAATAAAACTAAAGAGTTAATATTTGTTGAGCATTTATTATATGTCAGGTACACATTGAGTGCATGGTGTTACATTATCTCATTATGTAATTATTATTACTGCCAAGTCCACTTTACAGATGAGCAAATGGAATGTAGCATAACTAAGGAAACAGCAAATTTAAGTGAGTGAAAGAGGTGGAATTGGAACCAGATGTACCCAAGCCCACAGATGCAGGCATTTTTTTCATTTACTGTATCATCATTGTTTCTTACTTTTCAACAGATATTTCCATATATCTTATTAGATTTATAGATAAATATTTCATGACTTTATTTTATTATAAATAACCCTGGTTTTTAATTCTATTTTTCAGTTGTCCATTGCTGGGGCATAGAAATATAATTGATTTTTAATAATGACCTTGTATCTTGAGATCTTCCTAATAAATTAACATTTTTATAAAGTTCTTTACAGATTCTATGGAATTGTCTGTGTGTACAATACGTCATTTGCAAGTTGAAATAGTTTAATTTCTTCCCAATCTTTATGTCATTTTATTTCCCTATTGTGCTAGCCAAGAATTCTACAATGATGCTTATTAGGAATGCTAAGGGTACCTAACTTACATTTGTTTCAGTATGAGGAGGAAAGTTTTTAATATAAAATTTTAGGTTTGTTGTATATGCACAGTTATATACATTTTTTGATTTCTGAGCATTTTCATTTTTTAAAAACATCACATGTATATTAAAGTTTGCCAGATATATTTTTCTTCTATTGATATAATCATAAACTCTTTCCTCCTTGGTCTGCTAAAACTGAATATTGAATTACATTTTTTATTGAATCAACTAACTTCTTATTCCTAAGAGAAACTCCACTTGGCTATCACATAGTGAAGGAGTTGATTTTATTTTATTTTTTAGAATTTTGGAGCTATACTCATTAGGGATATTGATCTGTATTTTTTTTCTTACACTGGTTTGTCTGATTTTTCTGTCAGGGTCAAGTTATCCTGATAAATGGCAGAGAAGTGTTCTCTTCTGTCTGAAGACTGTGTGTAGAATTTGTATTATTTGTTCCTTAATTTGGTAGCATTTATTTATTTATTTAACTTTTATTTTTTTATAAAGCTTTTATTTAAAGAATATAAATTTCCAAAGTACAGCTTATGGATTACAATGCCCCCCCCCACTAACTTTTATTTAGTAAATATAAATTTCCAAATTACAGTTTGTGGATTACAATGGCTCCCCCCCCCATAACTTCCTTCCCACCTGCAACCCTCCCCTCTCCCACTCCCATTCCATTCACATCAAGATTCATCTTCAATCTTCTTTATATACAGAAGATCGATTTAGTATTTATTAAGTAAAGATTTCAACGGTTCGCACCTACACTGAAACACAAAGTGAAGATACTGTTTGAGTACTAGTTATAGCATTAATTCACATTGAACAACACATTAAAGACAGAGATCCTACATGAGGAATAAGTACACAGTGACTCCTGTTGTTGACTTAACAATTTGACACTCTTGTTTATGGCGTCAGAAATCTCCCTAGGCTCTAGTCATGAGTTGCCAAAGCTATGGAAGCCTCTTGAGTTCGCTGACTCTGATCTTATTTAGACAAGGCCATAGTCAAAGTGGAAGTTCTCTCCTCCCTTCAGTGAAAGGTACCTCCTTCTTTGATGGCCCACACTCACAGAGATCTTTTATTTAGGTTTTTTTTTTTTTGACAGTGTCTTGGCTTTCCATGCCTATAATACTCTCATGGGCTCTTCAGCCAGATCCGACTGCCTTAAGAGCTGATTCTGAGGCCAGAGTGCTGTTTAGGACATCTGCCCTTCTATGAGTCTTCTGTGTATCCTGCTTCCCATGTTGTATCGTTCTCTCCTTTTTAATTCTATCAGTTAGTATTATCAGACACTAGTCATGTTTATGTGATCCCTTTGACTCTATCATTATGATCAATTGTGAACAGAAATTGATCACTTGGACTAGTGAGATGGCATTGGTACATGCCACCTTGATGGGATTGAATTGGAATCCCCTGGCATGTTTCTAACTCTACCATTTGGGGAAAACCTGATTGAGCACGTCCCAAATTGTACATCTCCTCCCTCTCTTATTCCCACTCTTATATTTAACAGAGATCAAGTGTATTTGTATAAACTGGTTGATAATTTGCCGTGACTATGCTTTCAAGTCTGTGAGATCTGTAACGATCTCTTCTTTTTACTTTGGATGCTGGCAATGTAAGTCTCCTTTCTTTTTATCCTAATCGGTGTGTCTCACTGTTGTTCTTGCTGTTCTCAGACCACCCCATGGGAGACCAGGGAAAAGCACCTAGCACCTGGCTCCTGCCATCGGATGAGCGTGGTGTGCCGGCTGCAGCGCGCCATCCGCGGCAGCCATTGGAGGGTGAACCAACGGCAAAGGAAGACCTTTCTCTCTGTCTCTCTCTCACTGTCCACTCTGCCTGTCAAAAAAAAAAAAAAAAAAAGAAAGCTGACTTTGGCTTCATTGATTTTTCCCTATTATTTTTTTTTCTTTTTTAGTGTCTTGTTTCCTGCTCCTATGCTTCTTATGCCCTTTATTGTACTTCTGATGGTTTACTGAAGGTGGAAATTACAGTCTCTGGTTGTCGTGTGCTTCTGTCTCCTCCAGAGCGCTGGGGTAGCTGGGTCTCACCAATGCTGACACACTGCTTTACCTTTTCATTCCATTTAGAATGCTTTCCAGTTTCTGGTTCCACCTTTCCTCTACCTGCTTATTATTTAAATGTGATATTTGGTTTCCAAATCCTTGGGAATTTTTCCAGATAACGTTGTTATTGAATTCTAGTTTAATTCTGTTGTAATCAGAGAAGATACTTTTTATTATTTCATTCTATTTAAATTTGCTGAGGTTTGTTTTATAGCTCAGAGGATGGTCTTTCTGGGTGAATGTCCCATGTGCACTTGGAAATGTGTATTTTATTGTTACTGGGTTGAGTATTTTATAAATGTTGATTAGGCCAAGCTGGCTAGTAATGTTGTTCATGTATCCTATGTCCTGATTTTTTTTTTTTTTTGTCTAACTTGTTTAGCTCCAGGAGTTTCTGCCTCACATATTTTGAAACTCTGTTATATACCCACTTACCCTTTCTATGTTTCCTTGGATTTCCTTAGAATTTACCCCTCTATCATTATCTAATACCCTCCTCTATCACTGTTGTCGTATTTTATCATTGTATTAATAGGGGATTTTTTTAGACACCATACAGTCAGTTTTGCATTTCACATTCTTTGTCCAGACAAGCTACAGAAGCGCCACGGTCCGGTTTCTCACCTGTGGGGAAATCACAGGAGTCAGCATGTTCAAGGTGCAGTGGACCAGCCTGCTCTGGGAAACCACCTCTGTGGTCTTGGTATTGCCCCTGCTGGGAAGTCCTGGTCTCACGTTCTGAAAACTCAGTCTGACAATCTCTGCACTTCAATGTGTATGTAATTATCAGTTTGGTTGAACCTAAGCCCACCAGCTTACTTGTTTTATATTTATCCTGTCTGGTCTTTGCTCCCTTTCTCTTCTAATTACTTCTGAGTTTGCATAAATGGTTTGGTTGTGGTTTAATTCCATTTGGCTGTGGTTTAATTTTCCCTACCAAACTCATGTTGAAATTTAATCCTTATTGTGAAGTGTTAGACGGGGCCAAGTGGGGATATTAAGAGGTGACTGGGTCACATGGACTCTGCCTTCGTAGATAAAGTGATCCATTCATGGATCAATGGATTAGTGGACTGATGCCTTATTGATGGAGTGGTTTTGTTGTAAAAGTGAGCTCTCTCTGTCTAGCTTGCTCTGTCTCACCGTGTGCTGTCCTGTACTGTCTTAGAACTCTGCAGAGAGAACCCAGGGCAAGAAGGCTCTCATGAGATACAGCACCTCAATATTGTACCTCCAGAACCGTGAATGGAATAAGCTCTTGGTCTTTATAAATTACTGTGTGGCAGTCAGTTATAACAACACAAAATGAATGAGGATGCATTCTATCTCTATTATTTTTATATCTATTTCATAACTTTTTAATGGCTACCTTAGGTTTGCTAATATGTATTTTTAATTATTCATAATCTTCCTTCAAACTAATTCATCCATGGTTTAAGGATCTTACAACTATATACTCCCAAGTCCTTCTTTGCATCCTTTGGGATACTGTTTTCATAAATTTGAGTTTTAAATATTCTACAGACCCAGAACACAAGTTTACTATTTTTGCTATAATCACTTAATTATCTTTTAGAGCAGTTGTCCATTTTTAAATGTTTTTACACACACTTTCATTTTCAGCATTTCTGTGATCTTTAATTCTTTGGGTACCACTACACTTCTAGTGTGCTGATCCTTTTGCTAACAACTTATTTAACTTTTTTTACTAGCACAAACCAGATAATAATTGAATCTTTTATCTTTTTTGCTCTAACTATTTTTTACTTAATTTTAAAAATTAAATTTTTAAATTTTCAGCGGGTTAACACCCTTGACTGAAGTGCTGGCATCCCATATGGGCGCCAGTTTGAGTCCCAACTGATCTTCTTCTGATCCAGCTCTCTGCTAAGGCCTGAGAAAGCAGTACAAGATGGCCCAAGTCCTCGGGCCCCGCACCCGTGTGGGAGACCCGGAAGAAGTTCCTGGCTCCTGGCTTTGGATTGGCTCAGTTCTGACCGTTTTGGCCATCTGAGGAGTGAACCAATGGATGGAAGACCTCTCTCTCTCTCTCTCTCTGCCTTTCCTTCCCTCTGTGTAACTCTGACTTTCAAATTAATACATAAATCTTTTAAAATATATATATATGTAGAATTCTGGTGGCCAGCACTGTGGCACAGGGGTTAATGGCTTGGCCTGAAGCACGGCTATCCTATATGGGTTCAGGTTCAAGACCAGGCTGCTTCATTTCCGATCCAGCTCTGTGCTATGGCCTGGGAAAGTAGTAGAATATGGCCCAAGTCCTTGGGCCCCAGCATCCACATGGGAGACCCAGAAGAAGCTCCTGGCTGCTGGCTCCTGATTTTGCTTTAGTGCAGCTTCAGCCAATGTGGCAATTGGGGCGTGAACCATCAGATGGATGACCTCTCTCTATCTTTCCCTCTCCACCCCCACCCCGTGTAACACTGACTTTCAAATAAATAAATAAATATTTAAATACACACACACACACACACACACACAATTCTGTGTTGATAGATTTTTTCCCCTATTAATGCTTTAACTCTTATTTAAACTTGTCACTCATTGTCTTTTGGGCCACATCTACTAGAATTCTTATTTGGACTGTGCTCAAGACTCTCTCCTTCTTTGGTTTCTAGCAGTTTGAATATTATTTGTCTAAGTGGACTTTGTTCTTTCATGTTTATCCTGTATGAGATTCCCTGTACCTCCTGGGTATGTATTTAGAAGTTTTTAATTATTTTTGTTAGTTCTTCAAATTTTTGTCTGTCTCATCCTTTCTCCTTGTCCTGTGTATGGCATATAATTCTCTTCCTCTCATGTCTCATCTCTCTCCGTGAGCTGTGTGTGTGGCATGTAATTCTTTTCCTCTCTTGCTTAGACTCAGGAACAACCATGCTTTCCTCCTCATAAAGGTTGATCTTCCTTTAAATTTCAGACTTCTTAGTCATGTTGCCACTTAGGTCTCTGGTGGATTTTCAAAATGTTATCATTTTATAATTTATCTATAGTTCTCTTGTTATAGTGGAAATGATTTTTTTCTTTCTGGTTTTGTGGGGAAAAATCTTAAAGGTTTAAAATCAGAGTAAGTTCCATAATCTAATAAAAATCATCAGTTTTAACTCACATTTCCCCTTGCAATCAGATACCACCTGGTTGATGGCCATTTTATTCATTTCATATGCATTTCCCACCACACACAAGAGATCTCTCAGTCTCTCATTATCATATATATATATATATATATATATATATAGTTGTCTAGACTACACAAAAATATGGGAATCACCAAACTGTATATAACCCTAGGAAATGTAAGCCTATTAACTAGAGTTCAATATCTCTGTTCAAGGTGAAATTTACATATATTGAAATGCATAAATTATAAATGTTTCACAAGATGACTTTTAGAATTTTATATCACACTCAAGTTTAACCTCTTAGAAGACTGTCTAGGATATCCTTTGCATGCAGCTGTGACATCCCTTTACTACACAACCTACTGCAATTACTTCTCTGTAGACTATATGCTTAGACCATGGACTTATTTAATAATGCGACTGTGCCTTTTTACTTTTGGGTCCTCACTTCTGAATAATATATGATATATAACAAGGTGCCAATAAAAGTTTAAGTAAAGTTTAAGTAAAATTCCATTGGAAAAACAGCCTGCAGTTTTAAATAAGAGAGCTGTGTAATTTTTAAAGCTAAGATCTTCTTACTACTTCTACTAAATCATCAGCAAAGAGAGTTGTGACAAGAATTGTCAAGACCTGAAAGGAAAAAGAAGGCAGCAGTTGGATGCCAATAAATCATTGTGTTCCTGTAACTCTTTAGGGAGATATGAAAGTCTTTTAATCATTTACCAATTAGCCTTTGAAATTGGTGGGTAGCACAAGTTACTATTGCTATATTTATATATGAAGATCTGTTTAGCAAAGATATTTAAAAGTAAATATAGGTTAGCTGTACAAAACTAAAAGGGGGAGAACATCTTTGTAGTTCCTGGTTGGTATTCTGACATCTGAGATGTATTGTTTTCAGTGGTCTAAAGGCAGTGGGTAATCAAGTCTGTTGACAGATATTACTTCCATATCACTAACTCTCAGCTAAGAGGTGATGCATATTGAAATTTTGTTATGCAGTTGCTTTGGGGTCATGTCTGAAGTTGCTTGGTTTTCCTTTAATTAACATCAGCAATGAAAAATAAATACACTCTTCTGGCTGTAACTAAATATATGTTTCAAATTCCTGTAGGCAACTACTGAAGAGCAGTTTTATGAAAACAGCCCTGGAAAGATGATCAGAACACCTGGATTCTGACTCTGGGATTATCTATTTTTAAATTTTATTTAAGGCATACAAATTTCATGTATTTCATGTATACAGATTTAGGAACATAGTGATACTTCCTATTTGTCAGCTTGTAGTCTTAAACAAGATCATACTTTCAGTTATAGGAAGACAATAAAGCTACTTCCTAAGGTTATTACAAAGTCTAAATAAGGTGGCACTAACAAGAAAAAGGAGAAGAAAAAGAAGAGGAGGAGAGTAAGGTTATATTTATTTAGAACGTAACCATATGCTTAGGGCTCCAGTTTTTTTATTTCATTCTTATAGAACCCTATGAGATGGATCTCATTATTATCCCTAATGAAAGACGAGAAAACTTATTTTTTAGAAAATTAAATAGCTTTTTCAAGGTCATGTAGTCAATAAAGTGGTTGAACAAGGACTGAAATCCCGTTCTCTTTGATAGCAAAGTACAATTTTAACTGTACTTCTTGCCAAGTATATATAAACTGCCTAAAAGAATGTCTCACATTTTTAAGGGTACTTCATGGAAAACAGAACTAAAAGAAAAGTTAATGTTGGTGCCAAAAGTATTTGAAAGGCATGCATATTAGGTGTGTTTAAACAGTTCATGAAAATGCATATTATAAAAAGACTATGGAGCTGGCGCTGCGGCTCAATAGGCTATTCCTCCGCCTTGTGGCGCTGGCACACCGGGTTCTAGTCCCATTCGGGGCACCAGATTTTGTCCCGGTTGCCCCTCTTCCAGGCCAGCTCTCTGCTGTGGCCCGGGAGTGCAGTGGAGGATGGCCCAAGTGCTTGGGCCCTGCACCCCATGGGAGACCAGGAGAAGCACCTGGCTCCTGCCATCGGATCAGTGCGGTGCGCTGGCCGTGGCGGCCATTGGAGGGTGAACCAACAGCAAAAGAAAGACCTTTCTCTCCGTCTCTCTCTCTCTCTCTCACTGTCCACTCTGCCTGTTTAAAAAAAAAAAAAAAAAGACTATGGACAAATTTCAAAAATTTTGGGCACCAAAGTAAACTCACCTTTAAATCCCATTTTCTGTGAACTCACTGAAGTAACCTTGTGTAAAATAATCAAGAAATACTAGTTCCTTTGTTTCTCATTCTGCTTTCTCTAGGGCATCTTAAACAGGCTAACACTGAACAATGACCTGAAGTATATTATTCCATCAAATCTGTATGACCAGCCCAAATATCCCTTCTCTCAGCTCAAGAACAAAACATTCAGCTTCCTCAAGTGTCTGTGGGGCATTGCAGATTGAGTCTGGACCTCACCAAACTCATTACTTTCCTGTTAAATGTGTTCCATTTGTGGTCTCAAATCAATGAATGATACTGTCATTCATCCAGATGCCTAAAATAGGTGTACTAGAATCAGGAGTTTGATTGTAGTTTCCTAAACAGTTCTAAGTCTTCCTATGTTGTTCATGTATACCCTAGGATTTCTGACCAACTCTTTCTAATCATGAAAAATTTAGCTTAAATATCACCTCCCCTTTGGATCTTTTAATATCAGTTAGGTAATATTACTTTTGTTCATGTACTATATTTTGTAATAAACTGTTTTATTCATTATCATAATGTATAATTTTATTTATTATAATCTGGTTTAGTAACATTTGCATATTTCTCTATTTTATTATATTTATACTATTTATTATATTCAAAATAATTATATTCATGATATATTTAGTAATAAATGTTCCTATTTCTTCTCCTACACTAACTTAGTCTGTGAGAACTTTCTGGATGATAGAAATGTTCCACATATGTGCTGTTCATAGCAGTAATGAATAGCTACATATGGCTATTTATTGAGCCCTTGAAATATGGTTACATGTCTATGGGAATTCTTAATTTCATTTTTATTTTAGTTATTAGATTTTAAATAGTTACACATGGCTAGTACTTACTGTGATGCAGAGTGTAGCACTAAACTCTGAGCTAAGTGAAGACAGACTGTATCTTACTCGCTTTTATGCATCTGATACCTAAAACATAGCCGATTATCAATACATATGTGGTGAATAAATACATGAATAAACTATGTTACTGTGGTATAACAGGGGAAGATCCACTTAACCAAAACACCAGGTAATTACTACACGGAGGTACTGAAAAAAATTAATAAATATTGATTTCTCAATGAAAAAAGTTAATGCAAATCAAAGAACAATACCAAATATAGTCTCTCCACAGAGATGAACTTCAGATATAAAAATATGTACATGTTGGCAGTAAATGGCAGTAAAAGATATGTTAGGCAAACAGCCTCAGAAGACAAGAATGACTACATAAACATCGCATATGATGGATGCCAAGCGTAAGAACATTATCAGAGATAGACATTGTGTAACAATAAACAAAACTTTGCAAAAAGACACAAGAATCATGCTTGTACTTGTGCCCAATAAAAAAGGTTCAAATTACATGAGATGCGGAAGTAGCTAAAGGGAGAAATAGACAAACCCATAATGATAGTTGGGATTTTAACACAACTCTCAGCCACTGATAGAACCAACAGATAAGAGAGCTGAATAATGCTCATCTTCTGATCTTTACCTAACTGGAGTTTATAGAGCTCTACACCCACAAATGCCAGAATAAACATTCTTTTTAAGTGCATATATAATGTTTACCAAGAAAACCACACGCTGGGCCATAAAACAAGGCTTAATACATTTAAAAGGTCTGAAATAATGCACACTGCTTTGTGACCTCAATGGATTTGAATTAGAAACCAAGAACGTCAAGATATATAGGGGGAATAAAATCCACATATTTGGAAATTAAGCAGGATGCTTTTAATAATTTATGAAGCAAATCACAGATTTGAAGCAAATACTTCAACATGAGTGAGAATGAAAATATAACATATCAAAATTTGTGGGGTAAAAAGTTAAAGTAATGCCTAGAGAGAATTTACAGGTCTTAAATGTTAATTTACTATAAAGTAGGAGAAAGATATACATTCAATAACCTTAGCTTTCACAGTAAATCTAGAGAAAGAAGAGCAAAGTAAGCCCAAAATAGAAAGAAAGTAATAAAGATAAGAAGAGATCTGTATATAAAGATAATTAAAAATGAATCTTAATGAAGAATGGGATAGGAGAGGGAGTAGGGGGTGAGAAGTTTGGGGGTGGGAGGGTGAGTATGGGGGGAAGAACTGCTATATTCCAAAAATTGTACCTATGAAATTTATATTTATTATATAAAAGCTTTCCAAAAAAAGATAAATCAGTGAAATAGAAAATTAACACACATAAAATATTTTTATAGATGACAAAGTTGACAAACCCTATATAGACTGATCAAGAAATAAAGAGAAGAAAATGTCAACATGAGGAATAAATATATGAATATATTACAGAATCCACAGATAATTTGTACAACTTTTATACTAATGAATTCAACAACTTAGATGGAAAAGACACAGTTTCTGAATGATGCAACTTTCCAAAACTGACACAAGATGAAATTAAAATTTGACAAGTCCTGTTTCCATTTTTAAAATTGAATTTGTTATGAAAATCTCCCTTCAAGTAGAATTTTGGGATCAGATTCATTGGTGAACTCTGTTAAACAATTAAGCAAGAATGAATAGTCACAAATCATTAAAACTATAGTAATATATTATTCAAAACCATTGGTTAGATAAAAATATACAACAAAGTTCGATAAAGCTACTTGCAGCAATACTGATACACATAGGCATTTCTTTCTTTGTTTTGTTTTAATTTTTTTTAAATTTCAGCTACCACATATAAGGGAGAACATGCAATACTTGTCTTTCTGTATATGAGTGAAATTGTCATCTTTTCATTTGATTGTTGTTCATAGCCCTTGCTTATATTCTCACTGAACTAGGGTCTTTTTCTTATTATTGAACTCCTTACTTAGTGGAACATTAGGCCTTTCACCACAATGTTAAATAAAACATGTTATCTTAGAAACTAAAGAAGGAGGAAAGAAAGAGGGAGGGATGGCAGGAGTATCATATATTCTGAACATTTTGTCTATGAACTACATTGAATCTGTTCTCTTTGTATTAAATTTATATTAATATGAAAAAATAAAAGGGCCAGCGCCATGGCGCAGTAGGATAATCCTCTGCCTGCAGCTCCAGCATCCCATCTGGGTGCCAGTTCTAGTCGCAGCTGCTCCTCTTCCATTCCAGCTCTCTGCTATGACGTGGGCAAGCAGTAGAAGATGGCCCAAGTCCTTGGTCTCCTGCACCCAAGAAACCCGGAAGAAACTCCTGGCTCCTGGCTTCAGATTGGCACAGCTCTGGTTTTGCGGCCATTTGGGGAGTGAACCAATGGAAGGAAGAACTTTCTCTCTTGTCTCTTCTTCTCACTGTCTGTAACTCTACCTCTCCAATAAGTAAATAAATAATCATTTAAAAAAAAACAAAAAGCAAAAATAAGAAGAAAGAAAAGATAATAGTACACAACGCTTTCAGAAAGATACCCTCACAAAAGAGAAAATACTTTTCTGTATGTTTTGACACCAGCCTGAGTCTGATGCTAAACCTGACAAAGAAGTTTCAAAGAAGGAAAATTAAAACAGTAGTCAAGTTGGATACCTAGTTTGCTTTCTTTCCCCACTGCCAACAGACAGAGTATTCTGGATTTGGGGAAAGGAAGGTCTTGCTGGCTGGCTGGCGGATACCATATCAAACTTTTACACATCCTCCAATTGCACATGGAAGATAATGAGGCCAGAGTTGGACATCTTTAGGTTTCTGCCAGATCTAAATAGAAGCTTGATGAAGAAATGGAGGAAAACTGGCTCATAATTAATATCTGATCAGCTAAGTAAACATTATTATCAAACACTAGAACTGTAATTCTAAGAACTAGTACTCACAGGAGAGTTCTTTAAGATGATTCTATGCCAGCAACAGTTGATTTTTCCAGTCATCTGTACAATCTCCATGATGAATATTGAAAATAAATAAACTACATGCAATCAAGTGATAATGAAATCAGAACACAAGCAGGAAAAAAAGAATGAGACTTCTGCACAGGATCCAATGTATAAATCACAGCTATGCTCAGAACTCCAATGCAGAGGAAGAAAACAGAGAACAAGATGAAGACATCTTACCCTTGAACTTTGAAAAGAATGAAAGCAAGGATTGCCTCAAAATGATATTCTAAGTTCTGTTCTTATAAAACACAAATCTGGACAAACAATCCCAAAAGATCTCTTTTCTCCTGATAATGTTCAAGCATTCCTGGGGTGCAGGGCGCATTCAGGTGAGGAAGTTTTTTAGAAAGTTCTTGGAGACAACAGTTGTCAACACATCGCTCAGTTTGTAAACACAATGCAGACAGGTGCTGGGGATCTGCAGGAGTTCTACTGGGGGACATTGGGAAGGGAGGGACTCACTTCTTTTGTTCCATCACTGGTAACAGGGTGGGCAAAGCAGAGGGGGAGCAGTCACCAGCACTGTTGGTTGTTCACTGATAAATCTCCAGCCCTGAAAGAGAAATGTGGGATTTCTGCCTTCTGTAGCTGATGCACAAATTTTGGCAGTAAAATTTCATGCTGTAATAACCGAAAAATGGGGAATGAAGAAGAAGCCTGGTGTGGTCTGGCTTAGATTGTCTAGCAGACTTGCCTCCAAAATCAAAGTCATGGCAACTATAAAAGTAGTAACCCCAAGTGTCTACATATTCTGCTGTTATTTGCCTTAAACACATATTTGTCAAAATCAGTTGTTTGTTGTGGGAGTTTCTATTGCTTTGGGAGCAATTAAAGATGTCTATTCTTCCTCCTGTCAATCACAATGTCTTTTAGAACTCCATAAGATAACTTCTGACCTCTTCTAGAACAATGAAGAAGGAGGCCAATGAGCTGAAGAAAACTTGCCATTCCCAACGTAGTGGTAGGCATGATGCTTTTGAAATCTTTGAAACTCCTGTAATAACTTGTTTTATGTTTAGATGGCATAGAGGATGACACCAGTGTTAGATGGAATAAGTTTATGGCTGGTTGAGTTTCTATTCCTTGTAGTGCATTAACATATTTTGATTCAATTATCATTGTTGTTCATAAAAGTACCCTATTTTTAATAAGAGCCTTTGGGAAAAATAGCCACAGCCCTGCTGTCTTGCGTGCAGCTAGCAGCTTGACTGCAGAGCGGCATTCCGTGAAGTAATGGGAAATACTTGTGATTGCACACATTTTGATTTGAGGAAACCCTGGATTTTGCAACCAAATTTGATTTTGAAATGAAACTTCCTGGGAGAATTCTCAGAACTCAGCAAGATACTCTGGAATATGCACTGCCAATTATTATAACGAGATACTTAGTGGTTCAACAGTGAAGCCTCTTATTATTCACAACCTTAAAGACGTTTTCCTGGAATGGGACTTTCACAGGTCCTACACGTTGAGCACTAGTAGTCTCAGTCATAGGACAGCTCACACTCAGCACACACTCATGCCAGTGCACGGAAGCACCCTATCCAGTCCTGACACATTCTATGCCAGCCTTCATTGTTGGCGGATCAAGCAAAAACATAGACACATGGGCACATAGCTTCCATCCACCTTGCATAAAGCTCCCTGCTTGTCCTGCTTCAATGTGTCTCTTACAATCTATGCACAGTTGAATGTCCGGAATGTTCTTCCTTGATGAATGTTTAGAATGAAAGCTATGAAGCTGGATGAGAATATCTTGAAACATAACTAAGAAACACTTCAACTGAAAAGAAGTCACATAAGGTAATTTCACTCAACACAGGGCTGATCTAAGACATGACCTTAATTTTATGGAAACCACATATGTCATTTAAACCAATGATTCCTTCAAGAACTTTGGAAATTACTGAAAGTACCTAAGAAAATGATTGAAAATGGTTTTTTTCCCTTTATATTTGCTTGATTTTTGGAGGAAACATCCTCAGGTATATGTCAGACAATACTTTTTTTCCCCTTCGGCCTAGAATCTCCCACTGAATGCATTAAACATTGACAAATTTAAATGGCCATTATTTAACTTTAATTCTTTCAAGATCTCTCTTTTCAGAAGATAGTATTAAAGGAACGTTCAGTTTCTGTGTGATTTCTGTTGGCATTCTGGGGATATTTTTGTCCACACATCTATCAGGTTTAAAATTACAAGCTGTTTAAGCAAATAAATGAATGTTGGCCAGATGTGGGGAGAAGGAATATATTTATAAAATATAGCATAGCATTGTCTATTGCCTGGTTCTGTTTTCTGTTGTTATAACTGAATACCACAGGCTGAGTTATTTATAAAGAGTAGAGGGCTATCTAGTTCATGGTTCTGGAGGATGGGAAGTCCAGAAAGACAATACCAGCCTCCAGTGAGCCTTACTGCTGCATCAGAACCTGACAGACAGCATCCCAGTGTGAGACAGAACAAGTGTGATAGTGCCTGTCTTCCTTCTAAACAAAGAACTGCTTCCATGAGTATGGTGATATACAAACTGCAGGAGTATTTTTTTTTATAAAAGTAGTAGTTTTAAATTATAAGATCAAATTTTTCCATTGATTATAGCTCTAAAAATAATGTAATATAAGCAAAAATTAATTGTGACCATAAGACTTAGAAATCATCAAAAATGGTATTTTGGGGGTGATCTTCCTTATCTATATATGATTTAATAAAATTTGTATGATGCATTTTTTTAAAGATTTTGGGGCTGGCGCTATGGCTCACTTGGTTAATCCTCTGCCTGCAGCGCCGGCATCCCATATGGGTGCTGGGTTCTAGTCCCAGTTGCTCCTCTTCCAGTCTAGCTCTCTGCTGTGACCTAGGATGGCAGTGGAGGATGGCCCACATGCTTGGGCCCTGCACCCGCATGGGAGACCAGGAGGAAGCACCTGGCTCCTGGCTTCGGATCAGCGTAGCTCCAGCCATAGCAGCCATTTCGGGGGTGAACCAATGGAAAAGGAAGACCTTTCTCTCTCTCTCTCTCTCTCTCTCTCTCTCTCTAACTCTATCTGTCAAAAAAGATTTATTTATTTGAAAGCTACAGTCACAAAGAGGCAGAGACAGAGAGAAAGAGGTCTTCCATCCACTGGTACAATCCCCAGATGGCTGCAATGGCTGGAGCTGGGCAGATCTGAAGCCAGGAGCTAGGAGATTCATCTGGGTCTCCCTCGTGGGTACAGGGGCCCAAGGACTTGGGCCATCTTCCTGCTTTTCCAGGCCATAGCAGAGACCTGGATCAGAAGTGGAACAGCCAGGACTGAAACTGGCGCTCATATAGAATGCCAACACTGTAGGCAGAGGCTTTACCCAGCATACCACACCTGCTGATAAATTTTTAACCTCGTATTTTCACATAATTTTTCATCTTCAAGATTCCTTGAGATTCAACAATTTTGTTTGCTTGTAATATGGCAATGCCAACTTTCTTTTCAACATATTACAATTTTTAAATTCCATTTTAACTGAAAACTCTATCCAAATTGCACTTCCAATACCTGTCTATTTCTGGCATATCTGCTAAACTCATGGACGTTGCACATTTTCCAATCCCTTAGCCAAAGCATCACTTTAATATTGAACAAGTACAACTCAAGGAAGTAATTATGGAACAAATTTATTTTTGTTGTCTATGGTAAGTGTTGTACCCTTAGTTCTTCCTTTGGCCCTGATGAAATTCAGGGCAGGTCACAATACTGAACATTTCAACATCACATTTAAATATCCTGTCACAAGTGCAACCACAGCAGCGGTCGCCTGGCTGCCAATTTCTCAGCAGATCAGTCTGTTCCAAGGCCATCGTCGATCATGTTCTGCCAAGGACTGAACTGGGTCAGTTGTGCTCTTGCTCAGGAATTCCAAAATTAATTCCAAGGATAAAGTTTATCTCTTCACATGGCCTGCAACCGTGACCCATGTTGGAGGCCAGAGTAGGGCAGAATTCAGAGAGGAAGAAAACAGCCGATACAGAAAGGAGAAGCAGAGATGGGCCAAGAGCACTTCCTGGAGTCTGTCAGCTGTCAGTTGCTGAGTTGAACTTCCTCCTGGCACTCCAGCTGCATTCCTAACTTTGGGTCTATGAAACCCCTCACTCATTTTAACACTCAATTCCCAGCTAATTTTTTGGTTAAGGTTCTTTGTAAAAGGCCCAAATAAAAAAATAAAATGGCTACAAGAGGATTTTTTTCACTACAACCAACCAACAACCCTGCCATGTATGTTTGGCTTTTTCCACAACCAAATCGCTCAGTCTAAGGGTTCATTTTGCATAAATGTGGCAGTGTTTCTTTCACATGCACCAAAGTGCTGAACATCAAGCTACCCCGATCATTTCTGCTCTACAATATTCGCTGTCAAGCTAAAACATATGCATATTTTCTGGGCTAGAGAAGGAGACTGTCAAAAAAGTACTTGGAATTTTTTAAAGATTTTTTTGCATGTATTTCATAAATACAACTTTAGGAATATAGGAATTCTTCCCACCATACCCAACCTCCCAGCCCTCTTCATCCTCCCTCTCCTATTCCTAGTCTTATTTTTTACTAAGACCTACTTTCAATTAACTTTATACAGAAGATTAACTCTACTAGATAAAGAGTTCAACACTTTGTATGAAAAAGAAAAAGGAAAACAAAAAAAACCTTCTTCAACAGTCTAGTCCTCCTCCCTCTCCTATTCTCTTATTTTTTACTGAGATCTATTTTCAATTAACTTTATACACATAAGATCAACTCTATGTTAAGTAAAGAGTTCAACAATTAGTATAAAAGAATAAATAAACAAAAAAATTGTTCCTCAACAGTCAAGACAAGGGCCATTCAGAGTCATTGCTTCTCAAAGTGTCAATTTCACTTCCACAGGTTGCCTTTTAGGTGCTCTATTGGTTATCACAGGTCAGGGAAAACATATAGTATCTGTCCCTTTGGGTCTGGCTTATTTCACTAAGTATGATGTTTTCCTCTTCATTGATTTTGCTGCAAATGACTGGCCTTTTTTTTTTTTTGGACAGGCACAGTGGACAATGAGAGAGAGAGACAGAGAGAAAAAGGTCTTCCTTTTTTTCCGTTGGTTCACCCTCCAGTGGCCACTGCGGCTGGTGTGCTGCAGCCAGTGCCTCACGCTGATCCAAACCCAGGAGCCAGGTGCTTCTCCTAGTCTCCCACGTGGGTATAGGGTCGAAGGACTTGGGCCATCCTCTACTGCACTCCCAGGCCACAGCAGAGAGCTGGACAGGAAGAGGAGCAACTGGGACGGAATCCGGTACCCCGAATGGGACTAGAACCCGGTGTGCCGGCACCGCAGGTGGAGGATTAGCCTATTGAGCAGCGGCACCGGCCAATGACTGGCTTTTTTCACTGCTATGTAGTATTCCTTTTTGTACATATCCCATAATTTATTTAGTCTTCAGTTGATGGGCATTTGGGTTGATTCCATGTCTTTGCTATTGTAAATTGAGCTGCAATAAACATGGGGGTACAGGTAGCACTCTCATATGCTGATTCATATGGCTGGGTCATATGGTAGCTCTATATTCAGATTTCTGAGGTATTACCATACTGTCTTCCATAGTGGCTTTACTAGTTTACATTCCCACCAACAGTGGATTAGGGTACATTTTTCCTCACATCCTCACCAGCATTTGTTGTTTGTTGGTTTCTGTATGAAAGCCATTCCAATGAGGGTGAGGTGAAACCTCATTGTGGTTTTGATCTACATTTCTCTGAAAGCATTTTTTATGTGCCTGTTGGCCATTTGTATTTCCTCTTTTGAAAAATGTCTGTTTAAGTCCTTTGCCCATTTCTTAACTAGGTGGTTTGTTTTGTTGTTGTTGTGTTTGTTGATCCCTTTATATATTCTGGTTATTAGTCCTTTATCAGTTGTATAGTTTGCAAATATATTCTCCTGTTCTGTCGGTTACCTCTTCACTTTGCTGATTGTTTGTTTTGAAGTGCAGAGGCTTCTCAATTTGATGTAATCCCATTTGTCAATGTTGGCATTGATTGCCTGTGCCACTGTGGTCTTTTCCAAGAACTCTTTGCCTATACCAATGTCTCGTAGAGTTTTCCCCAATGCTCTCTAATAATTTGATGGTATCGAGTCATAGATTTAGGTCTTTAGTGCATTTTGAGTGGGTTTTTTTACGATTTTTAAAATTTATTTGACAGGTAGAGTTACAGACAGTGAGAGAGAGAGACAGAGAGAAAAGTCTTCCTTTCATTGGTTCATTCCCCAAATGGCTGTGACGGCTGGAGCTACGCCAATCCGAAGCCAGGAGCCAAGAGCTTCCTCCTGGTCTCTCATGTGGGTACAGGTGCCCAAGCACTTGGGCCATCCTTCACTGCCTTACCAGGCCACAGCAGAGAGCTGGAGTGGAAGAGGAGCCACCGGGCCTAGAACCCGGTGCCCATATGGGATGCTGGCATCACAGGCAGAGGATTAACTTAGTGTGCCACCGTGCTGGCCCCTATTTTGAGTGGTTTTTAATGAAAGGTGTAAGGTATGGGTCCTGCTTCATGCTTTTGCATGTGGAGATCCAGTTTTCCCAGAACCATTTGTTCACGACCCCGTCCTGGCTCCAGGGATTAATTTTAGCTCCCTTGTCAAAGATAAGTTGGTTGTAGATGCTTAGATTGATTTCGGGCATTTCTGTTCTGTTCCAATGGTGTATTATGCTAGCTTCATAGAAAGAAGGTGAGAGGATTCCTTTCATTTCAATTGTTTTGAATAGCTTAAGAAGAACTGGAGACAGTTCTTTAAATGTCTGGTAGAATTCAGCAGTGAAGCATCTGGTCCTGGGCTTTTATTTGTTGGGAGGGTCTTTATTACTGATTTGATTTGATTTCTGTCTTGGTTATTGGGCTTTTTAGCTATTCTGTGTCTTCCTGGCTCATGTTAGTAGATTGTATGTAGCCAGGAATCTATCCATTTCTTCTGTGTTTCTCAATTTGTTAGCAGGCATCTCTTTTCAGTAATTTCTGAGGATTATTTTTATTACTGTTATGTCTCTTGTTACATTTCCTTCTTCATATCTAATTTTACTAATTTGGGTCCTCTCCCTCCTTTTTTTATTTGAGCCAATGGTGTGTCATTTCTTTTTATTTTTTCAAAAAAACAGCTCTTCATTTTGCTGATCCTCTGTATTTTTAATTTAATTTTGTGGATTTCTTCTCTATTTTGAATTATTTCCTTTCTCCTACTAGTTTTGCATTTGGTTTGCTGTTGTTTCCCTAGGTCCTTGAGATGCTTTGATAGCTCATTTATTTGGTGCCTTTTCAGTTTCTTGATGTGGGCACCAATTGCTGTAAACTTGCCTTTTAACACTGCTTTTGCTGTATCCCAAACATTTTGATATGTTGTATTGTCATCTTCATTTGTTTTCAGAAATTTTTATATTTCTCTTGATTTCATTAATGACCCAGTGTTTGTTCAGGAGCATGTCGTTCAGTCTCCAAGTGTTTGCATATGTTCTGGAGATTACTGAGTTGTTGATTGCCAAATTGATTCCATTATGGTCAGAGAAGATGCATGGTATGATTCCAATTTTTTAAAAATTTGCTGAGACTTGCTTTATGGGCTAGCATGTGGTCAATCCTAGAGAAAATTCCATGCACTGGTGAGGAGAATGTGTATTCTGTGGTTATAGGTAGAAAGCTCTGTAAGGTATTTGTTAAGTCCATTTGGTCTATAGTGTTGATTAACTCTGTTTTTTCCTTGCCAATTTTCTGTCTGGTTGATCTGTCCATTGCTGAAAGTGGGGTATTGAAGTCCTCCATTACTATTTTTTCTTTTTTTTAATATTTTGTTGATTTATTTGAAAGGCAGAGTTACAGAGAAGCAGAGACAGAGAAAGAGAGGTCTTCAATCCACTGGTTCACTCCCTAGATGGCCACAATGGCTGGAGTTGTGCTGACCTGAATCCAGGAGCCAGTAGCTTGGTGCAGGGGCCCAAGGACTTGGGTCATGTTCTACGGTTTTCCCAGGATGTAGCAGAGAGATGGATCAGAAGTGGAGCTGCTAGGACTCGAACAAGTGCACATATGGAATACTAGCACTGCAGATGGTATCCTCATCCACTACACAGCACTGCCTCCCTCATTACTGTTGTATTTGAGTCTATGTCTCCCTTTAGATCCATTAACATTTTTAAATAGCCAGATGCCCTTTAATTGTGTGTGTATACATTTATAAGCACATCCTCCTGTTGAACTGATCCCTTAATCATTACATAGTGCTCTTCTTTGTCTCTTTTAACAGTTTTTGTGTGTTAAAGTCTATTTTGTTTGATATTAGTATGGCTACAGCAGCTTAATTTGGATTCGGTTAGCATGGAGTATCTTTTTCTATCCTTTCACTTTCAGTCTGTGAGGTCTGTGAGTATTTTAGTTGTGAGATGTGTTCTTTGCAGGCTGCAAATAGATGGATTTTCTTTTTTAATCCATTCAGCCAGTCTGTGTCTTTTAACTGGAGAGTTGAGGCCATTTACATTCAAGGTGACTATTAATAAATAATAACTTGGCCCTGCCATTTTTCCATAAATATTCCTATTTTTTTACTTTGGATTTCCTTTGTACTTTTACAGGGATTTTCTGCCTTCACCTTCTTTTGTAGTGATGACCCTTTTCTGTGTTTCTGTGTGTAGCACATTCTTAAGCATCTTTGTACGGCTGGATGGGTGGTGACAAATTCTTTCAATTTCTGTTTTTCAGGGAAGGTCTTTATTTTACCTTCATTCAAAAATGGGAGCTTTGCAGGATATATTATTCTGGGTTGACAGTTTTTTTTTTCTCTTAAGACTTGGAATATATCTTGCCATTCTCTCCTAGCATGTAGGGTTTCTGATGAGAAGTCCACTGAAATTAACTGGAGTCCCTCTGAAAGTAATCTGGCATTTCTCTCGTGCTCATTTTAGAATCTTTTCTTTATGTTTTACTGTGAAGAGCCTGACTACAATGTGTCATGGTGGAGATCTTTTCTGGTCATGACTATTAGAAATTCTATGTGCTTCCTGTACTTGGATTTCCCTTTCTTTCTCTAAATTAGGGATGTTCTGTTACTATTTTATTGAAAAGGCCTTCTAATCCTTTCTCTCTATCCACACCTTAAGGGACTCCTAAGACTTCTATTTTGGATTGTTTGATAGTATCCTGTAGATCTCCAATAGTGTCTTTTAGTTTTCTAATTTCTTCTTGTTGTTTTTGGTCTGACAGAATTTTCAGAGATTTGTCTTCTAGCTCAGATATTCTTTCTTTTGCCTCACCAACTCTGTTAAGACTTTCCACTGCATTTTTATTTGATCTATTGAATTCTTCATTTCTAGTATTTCAATTTCTCTTTAAGATCTCAATTTCATGGGAATAATTTTCATTCATATCATGTACTCTTCTCTTTAGTTCGTGAATTTGCTTCTGTTTGCTTCTGAGTAATCCAATGATTAGTTTTTTGAATTCTGTTTCTGGCATTTCCTCAATCTCTTCATCTTCACCTTCTAATATGAAAAGTTGTAGAGATCCTTTGGGGGGGGCTCACAGTGCCTTCCTTATTCTTATTTCTTGAATTTTTGCCTATTTTTTGGCATTTGTAGAACATTTTTTTGTCTGATGGCTTTTGTCTTTGGTCGATTTCTCTGTGACCTAGTGGGACATCTATACTTTCAGTAAATACCAAGACATGTGTGCTGGGTATGGCCAGGGTACTGTGTTCAGTATTCTAGGGCAGGGCAAGTATCCAAGGTAACACCCACGTTGGGCGTGGTAGCTCTCCTCTGTTTAACTGGATGGAGAGGAATGGTCACCTCTGTTGGTGTGGCCAGCCTTTCTCCTCACAGGTGAGGAGTGCCCTGGTGTTAATCCCCAGTGAGCTCAGCACTCATCCACACTGCTTTATGAACTGCACATTTGATCTGCAGAGTCTTTCCTGTGAGCAAGGTTCCCTCTGCTATGAACTTCTATAGGCAACCAAGGAGCTCAAAGAGTGCAGAGAAGCACTCTGTGGTTGCCCAGGACCTAGCCACACTCTGTCTCCTGTGCAGTCACTGTTTTCTCAGACTCAGCTCCTAGGAATCTCCAGGTAGTGGATTGTCAGTGGGGCCACTCTGCCCCACCAGCTAGTCCTGTCTATAAGGAAATGAAGTGTTCCCATAGCCGCTGTCTGTGTGTGGTCCTCCTGACCAGATTCAGTGTGGGTGGGGAAGGTGGGTTTTTCTCACTGGTTAGGTCCGTGGTTCGCAGATGTGCAAAGTTCCTGCCTGCTGCAGCTCCACTAACTTCTACATAGTGTTGGGTGTGTAGGAGAGTCCCACAGGTGGCACTTCCCCTCCACAGGGGCAGCCCCCCCTCGCCTCCCGTTGCCAAGCAACTGGTATGGTGCAGCCGGTGTGGAGGAGGAAAGAATTCTGTATTGTTGTAGCCCTAGCTGACTGGGTGGAGGGAGACCCCCTGTTATTGCTGGGCACAAGCACAGGAGGTGGGGTGGCAGCTACCTGCCTATGTTCAAAAATGGTGTGAGCCCCCCACACACACTGACTGCAGATCTCTGCTATAGTGGGGGTTGGGAGGAGGACTTGCTGCCTTTCTTTTTTCCGCCTCTGGGTCCTTGGTCGCTTACTGTCTTAGGGTGCCCACATGGAACTCTAAAAGCAGTTCACCAAGCTATCCCTCCCACTGTATCAGCAGTGCCATGGTTCCTGTGGATTCCCCTCTCACCTGGTTTGCTGGGGTAGGCATCTTCCTCCCTGGATCCAAGCTTTTGTTGTCTTTTCTTCTATATTTGCTCTTTATGTGCATGTCTGGACAGTTTCTACTGCTTTTGCAGAGTTTCCTGCTGCAGTTCCCCTGTAGCTTTATCCTAAGAGTGTACTTTCTCCCCATTTTAATTTTCTTTATTATTTTTTTTTTTTACAGGCAGAGTGGACAGTGAGAGAGAGACAGAGAGAAAGGTCTTCCTTTGCCGTTGGTTCACCCTCCAATGGCCGCCGCGGCCGGCGCGCTGCGGCCGGCGCACCGCGCTCCTCCGATGGCAGGAGCCAGGAGCTAGGTGCTTTTCCTGGTCTCCCCATGGGGTGCAGGGCCCAAGCACCTGGGCCATCCTCCACTGCACTCCTGGGCCACAGCAGAGGGCTGGCCTGGAAGAGGGGCAACCGGGACAGAATCCGGCACCCCGACCGGGACTAGAACCCGGTGTGCCGGCGCCGCAAGGCAGAGGATTAGCCTGTTGAGCTACGGCGCCGGCCCAATTTTCTTTATTTTTAAAGACTTATTTATTTATTTAAAATGCAGAGTCACAGAGAGGGCGAGGCAGAGAGAGAGAGAGGTCTTCCATCTGCTGGTTCACTCCCCAGATGGCTGCAATGCCCGGAGATGGGCCAATCTGAAGCCAGGAGCCAGGGGTTTCTTCTGGGTCTCCCACATGGGTACAGGGGCCCAAGCACATGGGCTATCTTCTACTGCTTTCCCAGACCATAGAACAGAGCTGGATTGGAAGTGGAACAGCTGGAACTTGAACCAGCACCCATATGGGATTCCAGCACTGCAGGTAGTGGCTTTACCTGCTAAACCACAGTGCCGGCCCCCTCCCCTTTTTAAAATATTAAATATTAATTTCACCCCATGTAATTCAGACCATTCTGTCCTTATTCAGCCATCTTGGAATCCCCTCCTCCAGTATGTATAGTTTGATATTCAGTGACTTCTTAAGATTAATTGTTTTTAAATCCTAATCCCTTCCTGTTGTTCTTGGAAAGGCAATCAAATGTTGTTTATCATTTCAAATGTGGTCAGTAATTTTAATACCATAAAAATGAAGCACTTGAATATTTTTGGCTTTTGAATGTTAGTGAGTTCTGTTTTTAGAAGTTCATATTGGGTTCATCATAACCAAGGGGTTTCCAAAAGTTCATGGGAAACTGGAAATAAAAGATAAGTGAAATTTCCCTGAACATGCAGAAGTTTCCTTGTGTTTTCAGTGATGAAGGCAAAAAAAAAAAGAAATACATTCACATTGCCAAATAAAAACCCAGTATTACCAACATAATATTTTGATTATATATTTTAAGAAAGATTAAAAGATTTAAAAGCAGGTGTGAAGTTTTCTATTAATAAAACAAATGACAATTTTTAAAAAAGAATGTTCAGAAAACTAATAGCAGTCAGTTAACACAACTCTAAAATATCTTGATAACTAATTTTTGCTCCCATGATTGAAGAAAATTATATTCACAATTAATATGAAAAGACTGTCTACTTGGGGTAAAATATTGTAGTTTAGGAGGGCAGCATCTAGGAATATTAGCTTTTGGAAACTTGTTCTCTTTGCATTTCTCCAAGAAACACCATTTTCACACTGTTGCAAAACTTAACTAAGTGAACCAGGCAAAAACTATTTAGTTTGTATTGTGCTAGGCCATGGGTATCATAGGAGAAAAAGATGATGAGATGTGAACTTTGCCCTCATTTTCCTTGTAAATAGTGAAGAAGAAATATAAAGTCACAGTAAACAACAGGACAGCTCGGAGGGATGCGGGTGCTGAATTTGAGAAAGTTCTGACACGAAGGAGCAAGAAATGGGACTACAATAAACATAGACACCACGAGCAGAGGACACAGGCAGAGTTCATCCTGCATTTCCCACAACTCTTTGGTTTTTCCCTCCTTGCACTCCACTGATAGGATGGACGCGGAAATGATGAAAAATAACATCCCAGGGGAAGTGTGATGTGATCTGGGGCCTGAAGGAAGACACAGGACTGGAGACAGTGAAAGGCTATGTTGAAAATATCAACCAAAAAGACACAGAGATGCAAATGTGCTCAATTTTACACAGAAGCAACTAGACATCCAGGAATCCAAGTGTATGTAGGCAGCCAGGGGGAATGACACCAGGTGAGCATGATAGACAGAAAAATGTCAGAGGAGTTTAGATGTGGAGCAGCAGAACACTGGGAATCGGTGTTGGGCAAGGTTATGCAAGATGTAATGGAGGGGTGGGGACTGGAGCCGGGCAAACTAACTAGGGCACCATGGGAGTGATCCTTCTGTGACACAGCAGGGACCTGATCCAAGACAATGTCAGTGCAGATGTGGGGAAGGAGGAGACCTTTCAGGGAAGCCAAGCGTCTGGTCCTGAGAATGCCAACATGGAGATGACACCAGGACTTCCTGTCCACAAGGAATACGGGCATGGGATTGCGGTGTAGCAGTTAAGACACAGCTTGGGATGTCTGTGTTCCATATTATAGTGCCTGGGTTCCTATCCTGCTCCTGCTTCTGAGACCAGCTTCCTCCTAATGCACAACCTGGGAGGCAGCAGGTAATAGCTGAATACCTCGGTTCTCATTACCCACATGGGAGACCCTGCTGGAGTTCTGGTCTTCTACCTTCAGCCTGGCCCATCTTTGGCTGTTGTGGGCATTTAGGGAGTGGGCCAGCAGACAGAAGATCTCTGTCTGTCTCTATCTCCTCATCTTTCAAATAAAAATATTTTTAAAAAATGAATAAATAAAATAAGTTTAGGGATACAAAGCTGGAGCGCTGGGGACATGACAGAATGATGAAGCAGACTGACGAAGATTGAGTAGTCACTGGCATAGAAATTACAGCTGAAGCTAAGAAATTGGAGGAGAGTTTGGAATGAAAGATATGAAAGGAAGAAGAGAAATCTGAGGAACACCTGCATTAGGGCATAGGGCTAGTAAGAGGAGCAGAGTGCAGAGGGAACACGTAGTCTGGGTTGTGAGACTCAGAGGGCTGCCCGAGGATTAAAGAATCAGAGTGGTCATTACTAGTGCAAGAGGAGCTGGAATGATCCAGAAAGTGAACACCTTTAGGAGATGAGGTTCAGTAGTGATCTGGGACTGGAAGGCAGATTATGCAGACAAAGGAGGGGAGGGGAGGTGAAAAAGAGCCAGACAAGGGCAGAACGAAGCACAAGCTCTGATGGCCTCTCCAAGTGAACCCTGGCCCCACAACACTGGACAACGTAGTGTGCAGAAGTTTACCTAAGTCTCAGTGCAGCAGATTAAGTAGCACCTCCCAAATTCACAACCTTCCCAGAACCTCAGAACATGGTCCTATTTGGAAAGAGGATTCTTGTAGGTATAATTAGTTAAGGTGCGGTGAGGCTGGAGCAGGGTGAGTCCATAATTGCAAATGACAGGTGTCCCTATAAGAAGAAGGAAAGAAACACACAGGGAAGAAAGCTTGTGGCAACAGAGGCAGGGACTGGGGTCAAACAGTACAAGCCAAGGAATGTGAGGGATTGAAGGCAGCGTCAGAACCTGAGAAAAGGCACAGAGAACATACTTAAATATTTGTCAGAGTTACTGTTAAATACCCAAATATGAAACAAAACATTCTGATTATCTGATTTTATTTTTTTAAAAGATTTTATTTATTTGAAAGGCAGAGTATGGGATAGGGAGAGACAGAAAGAAGCACAAAGAGATCTTCAGTCTACTGGTTCACTCCCCAAATGACCACAATAGCCAGGTCAGGGCCAGGCTGAGGCCAGGAGCCATGAACTCCATCTGGGTCTCCCACATGGGTGACAAGCATCCAAGCACCTGGACTGCCTTCCACTGCCTCCAGGTGCGTGACTAGGAAGCTGAATTGGCACCTGAACTGGCACCCTGATAAGGGATGCCAGCATCATAAGCAGTGGCTTAACTGACTGCACCACAACACTGGCAGCATTCCGAGTTTAAAGGGAAAAATCAATATTGTTGGCTTAAATTCTGATTTAAAACCAGGCTACCTTTTCAAAGTAGCTTTGAAAAATTTTTGTGTAGTACATCAGTTTTTTATAGAGAGACTTAAACAGCCTATGTGGCTGCTCTGACTGCAGCAATGATGCAAATCTCGGGCATGTGTTTCTAACTGAGATCTACTCAGCAACTTCAAAGTAAGTGAAATTAAGTTCATGGATTTTGCCCTTCCTCCTCCTATCTCAGAACCTAAGAAGTAAATTGTGTTGCTTTGCAAAGATTTACAAAAGAACAGAAAGGAATAATGACTTGAAAATACTTAATAACCATCTAGCCATACCCTGTTCAGACTTTCAGAAAGGATGGATGAGCAAGGAGCAGAGGGCCTTTTTAAATATAGTCCCCGCTATATGTGACTTTCCTGGAGGTCCTGGGGCAGGGGTTGGGCTCAATAACAAAAAGCCACCATGAGCTCTTTCATTTATTTCCTTTTTAAAATATCTGGTAAAACATGTTAATATGAGATCCATCTTCACAATGAGATCTTTTTAAAGGGGCCTCTCATTATACACAAAGAATGAGTCAGTGCCTAGTGCTTACCCTGGAGTAAAATCAATTCTATATCCTTCTTTCTACTGCTTTCTGTGCACATTTGACAGAATACTGCACTGTACTCTATTTCAAGGTAGAAATCAGCTCAGATACCAGGAGGTTGAAATAGAAGAGGAAACACTCTTGGCAGCCAGATTCAGAAGCAGGAAGTGCTCCTGGGGAGAGGGACCAAGTCATGTTTTGTTGTGCAACTTGCTGGCTATGTGGAACCATTGGGCTAATTTGGAGATGACACCTTGTCAATCTTGCCTAACTTGCTGTATTGCTCAATAAATAGATGTGAATTTTATTTTAAAATATCGCCTTCCATTCCTTTGGTCAGCAGCGAAGATGGAGAAACTAAATGAAGGAGTCGACTACTGTATTGATACACACATTTTTTCAGGCTAGGAATTGGGCCACATGACCTGGCTATGAGGAAGGCTATTCATCTTTGCCTATTTTTATAACTCCCTCAGCACTTGTGGAATATAAACCTGTGATGGAGTAGACACATATATGAGTACCCTAATGCATATTAGGGATTATGTAATTTATGTAATATTTTACTGAGTAAATACATTATGACATATAAATATATATTTATCATTATATATACAATAATGTATCATAATGTATAATAATAATATGTTGTAGATATTGTACATATTATAATGTAACAAACATTCTGTAGTATATATACATTTCTAATAATAACACATATGTGTATATATAAGTAGATACCCAGTCACAGGTTGTTTTTGCTTATTTTTTTTCTTTTCTTTTTAAAATAGATTTATTTATTTGAAAGGCAGTTAGAGAGATAGGGGTGTGTGCACACACGCACACACGCACACACACACACAGAATTTCCAGCTGATGGTTCACTCCCCAAATGGCTGCAATGGTCTGAGCTGGGCAGAATCCTGGAACTTCATCCAAGTCTCCCATGTGGGTTCAGGGGCTCAAGGACTTGAGCAATCTCCAGCTGCTTTTCCAGCTGCATTATCAGGGAGCTGGATCAGTAGTGGAGCAGCCAGAACTCCAACTGAAACCCATATGGGATGCCGAAATTGCAGGTAGAGGCCTAATCTGTTGTATCATAATGCTGGCCCTGTCTTAGTGTTTCTGATCTATGTTTCATTCTGCCATAAGCAGATGCTAAGGTCTTTGACATAGGAAAAATGTCTTCTATTTGTTAACACATATCCTTAGTGTTATGAGAGAAAAGTGAAAAACATTATAAACTTGGGTTTAATATCATATTTCTACAGTAGGCCAGATGCTCTCATTGTCTTCCTGGTAACCTCAGATGTTCACTATATGAATACAAATAAGTTGTGTTATCTATGGCAGCATCAAAAATGGCCATTGAGACTTACTGCTCTAGTCTAGGGGAAGACAGTTTCAAAAAAGTAGAGAGAGTGCAATCTCAGGGAAGAGTTAGGGAGAAAGCTAGAGTGGAAACACCATGCAAGTTAGAGGGATGCTGTGGATCTATGTGCAGGGTGTGGACACACAGCAGGAGCACGGACACAACACAGGACCCCAGCAGTTGAGAGTCTCAGCACCACCTTTGGAGAGTGAGGTGAGACCACACTGCTGCAGCCCAAGCCACTGGCAAAAAAGCTGCGGGGAGAGCCTGGTTTGAGTCTGGCTTGGAGCCCTGTGTGGGACAGTGTACCTGCCAACCGAGAGGAAAAAAAGGGGGCATGTTTCTCTATCCCTGACCACCCGACAATGGCGTCCTTAACTAGCTGAGAGAGGGTGAGCACTGTTGTGGACATACATAACAGCTGCACCAGCTTGTGTCTGAGCACTGAGCAACCAGCTGAGGGGAGAGGCCTAGGTCTGGCTGAGAGAATTGACAGGGGGGCTGGGCATCTGTGACATTGTAGGTGGGGGCTATGAAAATACTTTGGCTGTGTGGGAGTGTATAGGGTGTGGCTGAGTCCCTGGGTAGTCACTATGGGCAGCTCCATAGTCTCAGGGTTCATTGATTTCCTGGGTAGGGGAATTGCTTGGGAACCGTGCCCATAGTGAGGACTCAACAGATCCTTTGTGTGATTCTGGATGAATATTGCACCCACTGGGACTAGAGCCCAGGCATTTTTTGCCTTGGAGGAGAGGGGGTGAGTGTGAGACTACACCAACAGAGCTGATCCAATGATTAAAAAAAAAAGAGCTTCCATGCCCACTTTGGTGTCACCTTGGAGACTGCCATCACCCTGGAGCACTGAACAGAGCTCCCTAGCCACAGGACACATATCTGGGTATTCACTGAAAGAGCAGAACTCCACTAAGCCACAGATAAAAGCCATGAGTGGGGGGGGGGGCAATAAGTATCTCCACAAATGCCTAAAAATAAACGAAGAAATTCAGGAAATAAGAATAAGGAAGACAACATGACCCTCACAAAGGAACACAGCAACACTTCAGTATTAGAATATGAAGATGAAGACACTGAAGAAATGCTGGAAATGTAATTTTAAAAATTGATCATAGGATAACTTAGATGTACTCAGAAGCAAATCCATGAATTAAAGAAATCCATACATGACATGAATGAAAAATTTTCCCATGAAACTGAGATTATAAAGGGAAATCAAAATGACATTTTAAGAAATGAAGAATTCAATAGATCAAATAAAAAATGCAGTGGAAAACCTTAACAACAGATTCAGTGAGGCAGAAGAAAGAATATCCAAGTTAGAAGACAAATCTCTGGAAATGTTTACAGTAAGGCCAAAAAAAAAAGAAATTAGAAAAATTAAAAAGTTATTGGACATTTGTGTACTATCAAACAACTGAACTTATGGGCCTTAGGAGTTCCTGAAGGTGTGGAAAGAGAGAATGGACTAGAAGGCCTTTTTAGTGAAATAATTACAGAAAACTTCCCCAATTTGGAGAAAGAAAAGGATATCCAAGTAGAGGAAGCAAATAAAACTCCTAATATACATGACCAGAAAAGATATTCACCATGACACATTGTAGTCAAACTTTCCACAATACAATATAAGGAAGATTCTAAAATGTGCAGGAGAGAAACGCCAGATTATTTTCACAGGATCTCCAATTAGACTCATGGCTGACATCTCATCGGAAACCCTACAGGCCTGAAGAGAGTGGTGAGATATAGTCCAAATCTTAAGAGAAAAAACAGTCAATGAGTATACTGTACCCTGTAAAGCTCTCATTATTGAATGAAGGTGAAATAAGGACCTTCTATAACAAACAGACATTGAAGAATTTGTCACTACTCATCCAGCTTTACAAAAGATGCTTAAGGAAGTGTTATACACAGAAACACAGAAAGATAGCTATCATTATGAAAGAATATGAAGGCAGAAAATCTCCCCATAAAAGTACAAAGGAAATCCAAAGTAAAAAATAGAATATTTATGGGAAAATGGCAGGGCCAAGTTGTCACTTATCAGTAGTCACCTTGAATGTAAATGGCCTCAACTCTCCAGTAAAAAGATACAGACTGGTTGAATGGATTAAAAAAGAAAACCCATGTATTTGTGGCCTACAAGAAACACGTCTCACCAACAAAGATACTCATAGATTGAAAATGAAATGATATAAAAAGATATTCCGTGCTAACAGAAACCAAAATAGAGCTGGTCTAGCCATCCTAATATCAGACAAAATAGACTTTAACACACAAAAACTATTAAAAGAGACAAGGGCACTATGTAATGATTAAGGGAACAAGTCAACAGGAAGATGTATCTATTGTAAATGTATATGCACCCAATTACAGGGCACCTGGCTATTTTTAAAAATGTTAATGGATCTAAAAGGGAGACATAGACTCCAATAAAATAGTAATGGGGGACTTCAATATCCAACTTTCAGCAGTGAACAAATCAACCAGACAGAAAATAAGCAAGGAAACAGCAGAGTTAATCGACACTATAGTTCAAATGGACCTAGCAGATATATACAGAACTTTTCATCCTAGAATTACATAACACATTCTTCTCACCAGTGTATGGAACTTTCTCTAGGATTGACTACATGCTGGCCATAAATCAAGTCTCAGCAAATTCAAAAAAATCAAAATCGTACCATGCCTCTTCTCTAACCACAATGGAATGAAGCTAAAATCAACAACTCAAAAATCTCTAGAACAGATGGGAGAATGAACATGTACCTGAATGGAAGTGGATCACAGAAGAAATCAAAAGAGAAATCAAAAAATTTCTGGAAATGTATGAAGACTGCAATACAATATATCAAAACTTATGGAATACAGTAAAAGCTGTGTTAAGAGGAAAATTTATAGCAGTGGGTGCCTACATCAAGAAACTGGAAAGGCACTAAATTAGTCCATCTCAAGGACCTAGAAAAACAACAGCAAATCAAGATTCCTTGGGAATCAATGCCTTATGACAAGTCTCATTCTACATACATATACAGTCCATTAGGTTGGATTCTCCAGAGAACCCTGACAAATACACCTTCCCTTTGATTTTTAGTTCAGGTGCTACAAACATTTGGGATCCCCCTGAAGCCCCTTTCAATATTTCTAAGGATTTTCTATGTCTGGGAGTAGAATGGAGCCATGTTTTTAATGGTCATTTCTCATCAAACTTGCATTTCTCTTCAAGTCTGATTATATTGTCTTATTTTCACCTGAAGTGGCACCACCCTCACCCTGTATTAAACATACTCTTCCACATTTTGCCAAAGGAAGCAGAAGTATTCATGAAAAGCAGGTTGACTCCCAGGCAGCCCAGATCTTAGGGACTCATCAGTCTTCCCACCATGGGGAGTTCTTCCTGGTTATGTCTTTCCGTGGCGCCTGCCTGTCACCATCTTTCTGGCTTCCTTCTGTTTCTCAAATCTTGCCTCATTTTCTTTACTTTTTTGCAAGCCCCATAGTCCCAGTCCCACGTTGCTGGCCATCAGCTGAAAACTCCATTATTTCTGTTATTTTGTACTGCAAAAAATGTTAGCTCCTTTGACAAAACTTCTCCTTTCTGATGTCTGAATGTATTAAGAATAAAGAGTTGGGGGCCAGCGCTGTGGCACAGTGGGTTAACGCCCTGCTCAGAAGCGCTGGCATCACATATGGGTTCCAGTTCGAGACCTGGCTGCTCTACTTTCAATCCAGCTCTCTGCTATGGCCTGGGAAAGCAGTAGAAGATGACCCCAGTCCTTGGGCCCCTGCATCTACATGGGAGACCCGGAGGAAGCTCCTGGCTCCTGGCTTCGGATAGGTGCAGCTCCAGCTGTTCCAGCCAGTTGGGGAGTGAACCATCGAAGATCGATCTCTCTCTCTCTCTCTCTCTCTCTCTCTCTCTCTGCCTCTCTTTTGACTCTTTCAAAAATAAAAATCTTAAAAAAGAATAAAGAGTTGTATAAAGAATAAACATGCATATGAGGCCAGTGTTATGGCTCAGCAGGTTAAACTACCACCTGCCATACTGGCACTCCATATGAGATCAAGCCCCAGAAGCTCCAGTTCCTATCAAGCTCCAGTTCCTATCAAGCTCCCTGCTACTACACCGAGAAAATAGCAGAAAATAGCCCAAGTCCTTGGGCCCCTGCATCCATGTGGGGGACCCGAATGAAGCTCCTAGCTCCTGGCTTTGGCCTGACCCAGCCCTGGTTTTTGTGGTCATTTGGGAGAGTGAACCAGCAGATGGAAGACATCTCTTATCTCTTTCTCTGTAATTCTGCCTTTCAGATAAATAAATCTTAAAATCAAACAGCAAAACAGCTGGTTAAACAAGGCTCTCACACTTAGCCACAGAAAGGACTATAAATGATTTTAAAATGCAGTTTTTGATGTGTGGCATTAGGGAGAGGGTGCCTGGCAGAGTGCTGGTGCCCAAGGTATCCATCAATTCACAGGTTACTTCTGCATTAAGACGGGACGTTAACAGAGACTCTGCCCTCTATTAGTGTTGAAAGTCATCCCAAAGCAACAGAGAGTGGTAAACAGAAATGCAGACTTCCTCTCTGATGAAATGGAGAAAGCTGCAGCCCCACTGGATACACAGCATCCAAACAGAGGAAATTTCCACAGGGTCACAGGAAGGCCAGCAACGGATGACTGGGGATGCACAGCTCAGTCAGAGCTGGCAGGGCTCCGTTCTGCAGTAAGAGGTGCACTCTGAGGGGCAAGGGTTGAAACTTTGTGCAAGGGGATTAAGAAGAAAGGCACTGCCAGGCCATCTTTTTAGGAAGCTGAATTTTTGTGAAGCAAGTCAAACAATATGAACATGCACCTGCTGCCCACTTTATCCTGGGAGATGTGAGGTTGAATTCTGTGTCCTGAGGCACTTCGCTGTAAGCCAGGAAGGGTTCCTGCTGACCTAAAGCATTGCCTTTGCGCCTCTCCTCCACAAATCCCTCACACATGGCTGGGCTGGAAAGAACTCACCACATTCAAGATTAGTCGTTAGCACAAAAGGACCTGTCTGCACAATTATTTCCATTTCGGTCTACATTTTAAAATGTTCATCATGAAATGTCGGGGACAAACAAGAACACTCTCAGGACATCCACAAAGACAGGACAAGAAGGCATAAGAGAAGGAACAGATTAGAAAAAAGAGGCTGATGGAGAACTCACATTTCAGAACTGTTACCAACAAGGAAATGCTACATTATTTTAAAAACATGTAATTAGGATATACTGTGTGCCTGGCATGGCTGTACATGTTGAGAATCAACCGAGGAACTGACCAGGCAGAGTCCTTCAACCCTTTAGGAAATGTGGCTGCTGTTTTTCTGTCCAATATCTGTTCATCCTTCTTCAATAAAAGAACACCCATTTAGAATGCAGTATGAGGGGGCCAGCGCCATGGCTCATTTGGTTGATCCTCCGCCTGCAGTGCCGGCACCCCATATGGGTGCCGATTCTAGTCCTGGTTGCTCCTCTTCCAGTCCAGCTCTCTGCTGTGCCCTGGGAAGGCAGTGGAGGGTGGCCCAGGTGCTTGGGCACTTGTACCCGCATGGGAAACCAAGGAGAGGCACCTGGCTCCTGGCTTTGGATTGGCACAGCGCTGGCTGTAGCGGCCATTTGGGGAGTGGACCAACAGAAGGAAGACCTTTCTGTCTCTCTCTCACTGTCTATAACTCCACCTGTCAAATAAATAAATAAATAATAAGAATGAAGTATGAAGTGCTTCAAAAAGTTCATGGAAAGATGGACTTGAACAATAAATTTATTCTGGGGGCTGGTACTATGACGCAGCAGGTTAATGCCCTGGCCTGAAGTGCCAGCATCCCATATAGGCGCCGGTTTAAGACCCAGCTGCTCGGCCGGCACCGTGGCTCAACAGGCTAATCCTCCACCTTGCGGCGCCGGCACACTGGGTTCTAGTTCCGGTCAGGGCACCGGATTCTGTCCCGGTTGCCCCTCTTCCAGGCCAGCCCTCTGCTGTTGCCCAGGAGTGCAGTGGAGGATGGCCCAAGTCCTTGGGCCCTGCACCCCATGGGAGACCAGGAAAAAGCACCTAGCACCTGGTTCCTGCCATCAGATGAGCGCAGCGCGCCGGCCGCGGCAGCCATTGTGGGGGTGAACCAACGGCAAAGGAAGACCTTTCTCTTTTTTCTCTTTGTCTCTCTCTCTGTCCACTCTGCCTGTCAAAAAAAAAAAAAAAAAAAAAAAAAAAAAAAAAAAAAAAAAAAAAAAACAGCTGCTCCACTTTTGAGCTCCACTTTTGATCCAGCTCTCTGCTATGGCCTGGGAAAGCAGTGGAAGATGGCCCAAGTCCTTGGGCCCCTTCACCTGTGTGGGAGACCCGGGAGAAGCTCCTGGCTCCTAGCTTCAGATCAGCACACCTCCGGCCATTATGGCCAGTTGGGGAGTGAAGAGGCACCTTCACTCTCTCTCTCTCTCTCTCTCTCTCTCTCTGCCTCTCCTCTCTCTGTGTAACTCTTACTTTCAAATAAGTAAATACATTTTTTTATTTTTATTTTTATTTTTTTGACAGGCAGAGTGGACAATGAGAGAGACAGACAGAGAGAAAGGTCTTCCTTTTGCCGTTGGTTCACCCTCCAATGGCTGCCGCGGCCAGCACGCTGTGGCCGGCGCACCGAGCTCATCCGATGGCAGGAGCCAGGTGCTAGGTGCTTTTTCCTGGTCTCCCATGGGGTGCAGGGCCCAAGCACTTGGGCCATCCTCCACTGCACTCCTGGGCCACAGCAGAGGGCTGGCCTGGAAGAGGGGCAACCGGGACAGAATCCGGCGCCCCAACCGGGACTAGAACCTGGTGTGCCGGTGCCGCAAGGCGGAGGACTAGCCTGTTGAGCCACGGCGCTGGCCAGTAAATACATTTTTTAAAAAAATATTTATTCTGAATATTTTGCAACAGTTTCATAGTACATATTTTCCACTAACTTTCTTGAAGCCCTCATACATACATTTTTTTGCACTAGTCGTGTATTATCTGCTGTTCTATATCTTGATATTGCAGAAAAGTGAAACAGCTGCTTAGTGAAGCTGCAGTTTTATATTTGCCACTGGTAGGTGAACACAAACATGCCTATGAGATAAGTGAAGTTGGAAAGACAGACAAAAATGACTGCAAGTCGCATGGTATGAGCACCTTGAAGAATAATCAGAGCAGTATATGGAGGATTGCTGTGAGGGAAGGAGTGTGCATCGATGCTGTTTTCCACAAGATAGTTTGGTGATATGTTTCCAGTAAAGCCACCATGTGGACAAATTGCTGAATGAAGCAAGGGCTCAGAACACGTGGCTCTCTCAGGCTGGAGAGCTGCAGGCAGTGAGGGCAGCGACTGCAAGGACCCTGAGGTGCAGGCTGTGTGGAGCGTGAGGAACAGCAAGTTCAGGATTGGGGGGGCAGCAGATCTGAAGAGGAGAAGGAGCAGTGTTCAGAGACACAGAGAGGTAACCAAATGATGTGGGGCCTTCAGCATCATGGTAACACAGACCTCACTCTAAAAACTGGGTGAAGTCACTGAAAAGCCTCACGGAGACCAGTAGGAGCTTGGAGAGTATCTGTCACAACAACAGAAAGCTATGACACATGAGCTGCCAGAACTTGGAAGGAAAGGCCCAGGAGAGGTGGCATCAAGGACAATGGGCTTTTCAGACAGGGGAGGGGTGTGGAGGAGGCGACTGAGGCAAGGGAGAGTGCTGGGGCAGAAACCAGCAGCCAGAAGGGATCCAAAACAAGAGCTAAGGAACACAGCTACGTAAAGGCCAACAGAAACCCAGCGCCTCTGGAGAAGAGATCCCAACACATGCAATGGGAAGAATGTTTCTGAAAACAACTTGAAAAACAAACATCACCGAATCAAAAGATTTAGACCTATATTTCTGGGACAGTACTGATCTAAAGTGATTAACCTGAAATGTAACCTAGCAAAACTGCTGGGCTTCAAAGATAAGAAAATAATTCACTGGGAACCCAGGCAAAAAATATCAGGTGCCTTGAAAGTCAAGGAAGGCAGTGTGCCCTTAGTCATACGTGATGCAGGAGACAATGGAGAAATGCCCCTAATTTCTCAGGGAAGGCAATGTAACTCATTAATTTTTAAATTTTAAATAAAGTACACTAAAATTGAGCTTTTTAAAAGTATGATCTTGTGATTTTTAATGCGCCTATAGATTTGTGTGAACACCACTATAATGGAAATACCATCACACTCCACATTCTTCTGTGCTGTTCCTTCCTCTTCACTTTCCCTTCACCCAAACCCTGAGAACAGATCAGTTTTCAGCCACTCTAGTGTTTTCTCTTGGAAGAATGTCATATAAATGGAACTATACAACATGGAACATTTTGACACTAGCTTTTTTCACAGCATAATGCCTTTAAGCTTTACCTGAATTGTTGAGTGTACCAGTGATGCATTCCTTTTTATTACAGAGTAGTCTTTGGTTGTATAGATGAACAGTAGTTCATCCACCAAAGGGCATCTGTGTTGTTCCCAGGAATTGGTGCTTATGAATAGAGCTGCTATATACTTTGTGTTGTGGAATCCATCTGGCGAGTTGTTAATTTTGCTTACTAGATTTTTATATGTGATCTTCAAAAATAGGCTTTATGATTAGAGATGTTTTCAACAACAACAAAAAATGAGCAGAAAGTACAAGTTTCCACAGACCTTCTACTCCTGGACCCTGACAACCCCCTTGATTGTCAACACCTCCATCAGAGTGAAACGATTGTTAAAATCCATGAGGGTGACTGTATTTTTTTTTGACAGTCAGAGTGGACAGTGAGAGAAAGAGACAGAGAGAAAGGTCTTTTTTTACCATTGATTCACCCTCCAATGGCTGCTGCGGCCGGCGCACCGCGCTGATCCGAAGCCAGGAGCCAGGTGTTTATTCTGGTCTCCCATGCAGGTGCAGGGCCCAAGCACTTGGGCCATCCTCCACTGCACTCCCAGGCCACAGCAGAGAGCTGGACTGGAAGAGGGGCTTCCAGTACAGAATCCAGCACCCCGACCGAGACTAAAACCCGGAGTGCCGGTGCCGAGGGTGGAGGAGTAGCCTATTGAGCTGCGGTGCCGGCCATGACTGTATTTTTAAGTTCCAAGATTTCCACTTAGTTCTTTGTTGTATCTTCAATTTCTTGGATGAGTCTGTTTGCAGTTGCTTATAGGTACTGAAGTCTTTTTTCAGGTAATTGCAACATCTGAGTCATTGCAGAGCTAATACCTATTGATTGACTTGTCCAAGAAAAAATGAAGTTTCCCTGGTTTTTTATATGTCTAGTAATTCTGGAGTATACCCTGGACATTTAAATATTGTAAGACCCTTCAACTTTTTTCAACTGAAAAACAGGCAACCTATGTGGTTGGACTCAGTGGTGAGTTCAGACCAGCAATTTGCGGGCTGTGATGGCAGTCTCTGTGGTGCTGTCTGCAGGCTGCCTATGTGGACATCACCCAGTGGCCAGTCCAGTATGTGGGTGGTGGTCTGTCTCAGTCAGCTCTGGCTGCTATAACAAATACCACAGACTGGGTGTCTTAAATATCATTTATTTTGCTCATTTACAGAGGTTGTAAAGTACACAATAAAGGTGCCAGTGGATTTCAATCTGGTGGGGGAAGCCTTCCTGGTCTGCTGATGGCTCCCCTCTTGCGAATCATCACATGGCTGAGAGAGAGAGAGATACAGGGAGGGATAAAGGGAGAGGGAGGGGGGAGGGGGAGAGGGAGAGAGATCTTTTTTTTTTTAAATTTATTTTATTTATTTGAAAGACAGAGTTACAGAGAGAGGTAGAGACAGAGAGAGAGGTCTTCCATCTGATGATTCACTTCCCAGATGGCCGCAACAGCCAGAACTGCAGAGATCAGCAGTCAGGAGCCAGGAGCTTCTTCTGAATCTCCCGCGTGGTTGCAGGGGCCCAAGGACTTGGGCCATCTTCTACTGCTTTCCCAGGCCATAGCAGAGAGCTGGATCAGAAGAGGAGCAGCCAAGACTAGAACTGACACCCACATGGGATGCCAGCGTTTCAGGCCAGGGCCTTAACCCACTGTGCCACAGCGCCAGCCCCGAGATCATCTGTATCTCATTATAAGGGTACTAATCACATTCAAGAGGGCTCCATCCTCATGATCCAGTTACCTCCAAGTACAATCAAACAGGGGCTTAGGAATTCAACATATAAATCTTAGGGGCATATAAGCATTCAGTTCACAGCATGGTTTATCCCATAGTTCAGCTCTCCAAGTCTCAGTTGTGTGCTGTTAAAGGTCAGATACATGCATGCATAACTCAGGAGCAGGTTCACAGATTCACTAACAATGTATTGGGGTCACTTCCATGAGCTCCCCCTCTCTGTCATCCCCTCAGTGCTTTCTGGCTCCCTTTGAGCTCTTCTGCCAAGAGGTAGAGTTTTTTCTACCATGCTTTGCAGCACACTTTTTAAGGCTGTGCCTGGTATCCCAAGCCAAGTGGAGGGAGGTCAGAGGACAAAAGTGACAGGGTTTGTCCTTTCTTCTTGGAACCACACAGCTCTTCCTATCAGAGAAGAAATTCCAGGAGAGGTTCAGCCTCATTCAGTACCCTCCCTATCAGTCACTTTGCTGCTTATGCAGTTACTTGAGGGCTGAACCAAGAGCACCAGGAAAAGAAAAATAAAACAAGGGATTTTCCCCACCCTACCTCGGTGCTGTGAGACTGTTTTCCTGCTCCTCATGTCAAATCAAGCAGCCTTCTCCTGCAGCTGTCTCTGTTGGTAACAATGTCCCTGACTAGGCTTTGTACTTTCCAGTGTAGGTCAGGGGACATCAGAGGAAAAGACATGGAAAACTTGTGGTGCTCTAGATTCTCATCCTCTTCCCCAGTCCAACAGGCATTCTGCTTTTTAGTCTTCCCTGCACTCTGCAATCTGTAGGAGAAGTAAGATGAAGTATGTTTACTTCATTGTACTCTGACCTGGATCTGAACCCTTAAGTTTTATAGTTGTTTAAATTTTCATCCAGTGGGGCCAGCACTACGGCATAGCAAGTAAAGCTGCTTGCCTGTAGTGCTGGCATCCCATATAGGTACGGGTTCAAGTCCCCGCTGCTCCACTTCTAATCTAGCTGCCTGCTAATGCACCTGGAAAAACAGGAGAGGATGGCCAAAGTCCATGGGCCCCTGCACCCACATGGGAAACCCAGAAACTCCTGGCTCCTGGCTTTGGACTGGCCCAGCTCCAGCTGTTATGGTCATTTTGGGGGTGAACCAGTAGATGGAAGATCTCTCTCTCTCTTATCTCTCTCTTCTCTCTTCTTTCTTCTCTCTCTCTCTCTCTCTCTGCCTTCAAATAAATAAATCTTTAAAAAAACGTTTTTCATCCCAATACAAAGCAAAGGCCACAACCACAAAAAACTTCAAGGCATGTCCTATAGTTTCCATAAGCATTGTTAAGGTCCAAAATGAAATAACAACGTGAACTAACACAACTGGGAAGGAAATGGAAGGAGAGAGTTTAAATGTGTTCATTTTCACAATTTTCATAGCTGGGGTTGGAAAGATCACAAAAGGGGGTGAAATTTAGGAAGAATGCACAGAAAGCAAATACCCAAGCCTGGTTCAGTGTGGGTGCGGCTAGGGCTCCAGCCCGGTAATGGCTGGCCCTCTGAAGGTCCATGTGTCAGCAGCCTGGCCCTTGTGTGGTGGTGTTGGGAGGCAGGGTCATGTGCAAGATCTTTAGCTCACTGGAGTGTGCCCCAGGAAGTGACTGACACAGCTCTCATGGCACCCTGCTTAGTCCTCAGATGTTCTCTGCCTTCCTGTCTTACAGCGTGATCTCCTGCCACTGTGACACCACCCACCAGGAGGACCTCACCAGAGCCCAGCTGATGCCAGCACCACAGCCTTGGATCTGCAGACATGTGATCTAAGCAAACCTCTTTACAAATCACCCAGCCTCGGGTAAGCTATTACAGAAATGGAATCTGGACTAATACAGTGGGGAACTGGGTGTAGGGAGCCTGCCCACTGAACAAAATTCTTAAGATGAGAGTTTTGATTCATGTGAATGAATTACTTTTTTTTAAAATAAAGGTGGAGGGGCAAGTTCTGTGGTGCAGCAGGTTAAGCTGTCCCTTAGGACATCTGTACCCCATATCTGAGTGCTAGTGTGAATAGCAACTATTCTGCTGTTGATCCTTTTCTGCTAAGGCATGATGGCCCAAGTATTTGTGTCCCAACTACCCACTTGGGAGACCCAGACAGAGTTCCAGGCTCCAGGCTTTGACCTGGTCCAGTCTTGGCTTTTGTAGGCATTTGGGGAGAGAACCAGCCAATGGAAGCTCTCTCTCTTCTTTGTCTTTCCCTTTCCTTCTGCCACACAAATAAATAAATCTTTAAAATTAAAAAAAAATTAAAAAGTGGAAAATCTGAAGTAGACATTTGCCCATTAAGAACATCCTTTAGGGGCCAGTCTGTGGTGCAGCTTATTAAGACACTGCCTGTGATGTCAGCATCCTATACAAGCACTAGTTCGACTCCCAGCTGTTCCACTTCCAATCTGCTTCTGAACCAGCTACCTGCTAATGCAACTGGGAAAGGAGAGGAAGACGGCCCAAATCCTTGGGCTTCTTCCAAGTGGGAGACCTGGAAGGAATTCTTGGCTCCTGGCTGTGGATGGCCCTGTCCCTGCCATTGTTGCCATTTAGGGAGTGAACCAGTATAGGGAAAACCTTGCTCTGTGTCTCCCTTTTTCTCTCTGTAACTCTGTCTTTCAAATAAATAAGTGAAATCTTTAAAAAGAGAGATGGAGAGAATCCTTTACAAGTGCTCTTTGCTTTCTCCTTAGAAGAAACATTCTTCAGAAGGTTGTCATTTCCATGTAGTCCTAAGGGATCTATTAATATTAAAATGTGACAGTAACAAAAACTAGCATTTATTGAGCATTTGTATGTCTAGACTTCACTGTTATTACTTAAATGTCAAGTACTTTGAACCGCAGAATATTTCAAGGAAACATTATAATGAAAAATATACAGTTTAAAATGATTACATAGGTGTATATATAGTCACCGAATGAAATATGATTTCCACGTTATTCATGAGGAAACTAAACTTAGGGAAGTTAAGCAATTCATTGAGTGTTAAATGTCCACACCTGCCTAAAGTAGAGACATTAGGACTGGAACCTAGTAGTTTGGTTGTAGAGGGAAAGAGAACAACAAAATATATAATCCAGTCTAACAGGGAAGGAAATGAAGAACAGGTTTGTGGAAGTGATGGTTTATAATAATAGGATTGCTCAGTGAACAGCCAATGGATGCACTCTAAACAGGGAATGAAGTATCAGTTATGGTGATCGAGGTTGTTATAGTGATTGAGATTGAACCAACTCTTTCAAATTTGAAGGAAATACAAATAATGTGAAGGAAATATAAACCAGAAAAATGAAAACTTTCTTAAAAGATGCAACAGAACTAGAAATAATATATCTATGATACAACTCATACCACATATCAATTATTCCAGCAAATAGAAATGGTTGGCCGGCGCTGCGGCTCACTAGGCTAATCCTCCGCCTGCGGTGCCGGGCAGCCTGGGTTCTAGTCCTGATCGGGGCGCCAGATTCTGTCCTGGAAGCCCCTCTTCCAGGCCAGCTCTCTGCTATGGCCCGAGAGTACAGTGGAGGATGGCCCAAGTGCTTGGGCCCTGCACCCGCATGGGAGACCAGGAGAAGCGCCTGGCTCCTGGCTTCGGATCAGTGCGATGTGCTGACCACAGCGCGCCAGCCGCGGCAGCCATTGGAGAGTGAACCAACGACAAAAGGAAGACCTTTCTCTCTGTCTCTCTCTCACTGTCCACACTGCCTTTAAAATAAATAAATAAATAAAATTAAAAAAAGAAAAAAAGAAATGGTCTAAGACAGGAATATCATGTTAGATCACAGAGTCAAACTGACCCTAGAGCCCTGGAACAAAATGACTCAGAAAGGCAGAAAAATAATGGGCAAAGACATCCAGGCAAACGCAAATGGAGAGGAGAAGAAGTCATTAGACAAAGTGATTAAATTTTAGAAAAGGATTTTATGATGCAAATGCAAATACTTTTTAATTTAAGAAGTAAAATCATAATTCAAAATACCATGAACGAATACCTGTTCACCAAAAACCATGGAATGAAAATTCATAAAATCGAAAACTAGAAAAACAAGCAAACAGCCAGGGGACAAAGGCAGACCTGCATCCCTCTTAGGAGACTCACCTCTGCCAGCCTACGTCAGGCAGCATTACTTGTCCTCTGTCATATGTTGTCCTCTCCCATCCACGCTTGCCATCCTTCCCTGTGGGCAAAACAAGCTTCTTCATCCTGTTCAGTCTGGGCTTCACCGCGCAACCTGCTTGGCCAAAGGAATGTGAGTGCTATGTGACATGTATGTGATGGGGACCACATTTAAGTGCACCTTCATGGTTTGCCCTTCCCCTCCTTGTCCTGGCTTAGGGTGAGGTAGGTGAGGCAGGGTTATGCAAGTACAGGGTCAGAGTCTGTTTTTATTTGGATTGTGATATTTTGTTCACCGTAGATCTCTGTTAATTTCGATTTTCAAAGACATTGCATTAGCAAACTATCTATCTTAATAACTGAGTCTTTTGGAGTCCCCTTAAATTTTACAGGTGAGCCAACTGTCCCACAGTGGTCCTGGTTCCTGCACCATACTAAGAGAGTGGCATGCACTCAGACAGAGGCTACTTCATCAGCCCTGGGTTCTTAAAGGAGACCTGTGCAGCCAGACTGAGCCAAATCCAGAAGATTCCAGCTAAACAGCAACCAGTCACCACCTAAATGCAGTTCCCATGGAACATGAGCTGGAAAGATCTAAGTCAATGAGATTTTGAACTTCACTGCCACACAGTATGGACTGCTGAAACCTAATGTACAGATTATGACAGATCTAGTGGAGATAGGTACCTGCAGTAGCATAATATTGTAGATCTCACTGAAGTGCACAAACACTATTCCTGAGATCAGAAAATTCATCTTTTTTGCATACCCATTTATCAAAATTAACCATACATTGGGACACAAAGAAAGCCCCAATAATTTCCAAAAAGTAGAAGTAGTATAGGTAACATTTTTTGAATAGCTGCAATTAAATTATTAGTTGTTAACAATACAATTTTTCCTCAATGCCGAAAATTTTAAAAGAAACTTTTAAATAACTTCAAAGTAGAAGTCAAAACTAATATGACAGAATTCTGAGAAGATAACAATGCAAAGTACAGCACTACATATCAAAAGCAATAGGCTACAACTAAAGCAATATTCAATATAAGTTCAATCTTAAATATGTTTAATAAAAAGTGCAAAAAGCTAACATAAAATTCAAAGGGAACAACAAAAACACAATCTAAAGAAAAGCAGAAGAAAGTAATAATGATAAAAAAAAAAAGTGAATTAGTATACAGAAAAATGGAAAACCCAAAAAACAGAAAACCAGGTTAATTGGAAAATATTCAATGATTAGCAAATATATTTAGATAAAATGATAGAAGGTATGAAGCCACAAAATAAGAAATGTGTTGAAAAGTTAAAAACTCCAGGAGATGTATATTAACACTGTAAATACTGTTTAAAAGCCATATTGGCAAAAATGAAAAATTTCATAAAAGACCCAGGAAGAGATAAAAAAAAATCTAAATGGACCAGTTGGCATGGGGAAGAAAGAACTAAGAAAAAAAAGTTGACAAAGAGATGCATAAGCCACAGAGCAGTTTCACAGTTGAATTTCTCCAAGCAGATAAGAAAAGATAACTTCTAACAAGGGAAGTTTCCTAATTATTACAGTATCTAAAGCCAATGCAAAAAAAACCCTAAATTATAAAAGATGCCAAAAACAAATCTACAGCTCAATCTGACTTAAAATACTGATGTCAACATTCTAATAAATGACTAAGATATGGAATTAAGTAGCAAATTAAAATAACAAGTGATCATTACAAAGTGGCATTAATTCTAGGAATTCAAGGAAAGCACATTAGGAAATCCATTAATAAAATTCACTGTGTATGTGGAACCAAAGAAAAATAATATGATCCTATCCATTGATGCTAAAAAAAAAACCTGTATTCAGCAACCTTTCAAAAAAATCAAAATCCCTAATAAATATAAACTGATATCAATTTATACAAAACTTATTTAATAATTTAACATGATTCTTATGAAAATATAGCAACACCTTTAGAAATAGGAAGCCAATTTTAAAGTTCCTCTGTAATAATACACATTCAAGAATAATCAGGAAAAACATTAAAATGAAGAGTAAAAAACATGGAATTTCCTTAGCAGACCCCAAATGGTATTATACAATTAAAGAAAATAAAAACGACATGTTGCTAACACATGAACAGACAGATGGAAAAGAAATGAGACCAGAGGGGATGGGTAAATCAAGAAATGAACACTAAATAAACAAACGAAAGCCCAGAAATAAATCCAACTCTGTACAAGAATTTTGCACACAACATAGCTGTTATTTTAGGTCCATGGGAACATGACTTATCATTCAGCAAATATCTTGGTACAATTGGGTAAGTATTTAGACAAAGATCAGAATATCTAACAAACTCCTTTCATTAAAAGAGTTCCAGGTGGATCAAAAGTACAAACATCAGAAAGACCCCATGAAATTTCTAGAAAAAACACAAGACATTAAAAAATCTAATTTCAGAGAAAGGAAGACATTTTAAAAGCATGATAGAAGACTCAAATACCATAAAAGAAATATTAAAAATTTGTACATGACAAAGAAAATATTATGAAAATTAAAAATCACCTGACAAACTGGAAATGATACATGCAACAATATTAGTTTGTTAAATATATAAAAAGCTCCTATAGGAAATTTTTTAAAAGATAAGTTACTCAAAAGAAAAAAGGATCAATGTCATAAAAAGCAGGTCTCTAGAAAAGGTCATCAAAATGTTCCTGCCACCTGATTGGACAGGTAGTGGGCAGGCCCACGCTGCAGCAGATGTGGCTGGGGGCACCCGCAGCATCGGCCTTCCTGTCCAGGAGTGGAGGTCATGGAGCACTTCCTCCTCCTCTCTCTCAGCTGGGCTCCATGCCTCAGCAGGCCCATCATGGCTGGCTGGCATCCCGTATCTTGCTGTATCTTACTAGGGGGATAAACCAGGACTTCAGGTATTCCCAGGCCCAAAAATGTCAGCTTTTTAAATTCCTTAGGCAGGCAATTTGGAATGATTCTACTTTCATTAAGTAAATTAAATATATTCAGAATGTGAGTTTTCACAATGCCATTTTGCCACATTTTTTAAACAATAGAGTTTGTAGAGAAGGAAAATATTCTGTTTCTCTGGTTAACTGGGTTGGAAATAGCTCTTGACTGGAATAGGTGCTCTGCCACACATTTCAAGACGAAAATCTTGGTGCAGATCATCTCTTAGAACAACGTGCCTTCCTCTCTGCTCCTCCTGTTTGTCACTGCTCCCGTCTGAGTTTTATTTTCTTCTTCGAAAAACAACTGACAGAGCTTTCATGTCTGTTCACGATTTGGGCAGACGTGTGGGGGTGTGTGCCATTTGAAGAAAATTAATGTAATGGTGTTGCAAAGGTTCAATTCATCTTTGTGAAAATTACAAAAGCTCATATATAGATGTGGGCACAACACCTAGCAAGAGGAAGGACCTCTGTGTTGATTAGACTCCATCCTTATTAAAATGGCCTCAAAAATGGAAGAGTTATTTTCCACATATTGTATCTACTGAACCTGCCCAGGATTTGAAACTGTGGAAATGTGTCACAAAACGCGACTAAGTTGCCTGTGCATTATTAGTCGACAGTATAGTACTGCACAGCAAGGAGGGAAGATAAACAAGCAGTTGGCAGCAGAAAGAGAAAAAATGTCTTTGATAGCTAACGTTTTTCTCACAGGATCAAAATTTTATATTCTAGTTGATTTTAAAGGCTTTCTTCTGGGTTCTCTCTGGAGAATTAGCAGAACAGCTAAGACTTACAGATGTTCTCTCGCTCGTGTTGAAGAAACAAACCAAGAATTGTCTGTGGATTGTTTATTTGACATGCAAGGGCACACGGTTACAAAGCACCTTGAGGACTCATCGGTGGGTATTCCCTGATCTCAGGCAGGAATGGGACCAACCCAGCCTTGGACTGCGGTACTAACTCAGCGTCAGAGATCCGAAGAAAAGAAATTCTACAGCCTTCACTGGTATGAACTCAGATTTGATTTTCGTGACTCTGGCTGTTGGGAAAAGACAGTTTTCTCAAGGATACAGGCTTCCAACATGGGCAGTATCACTAGTTGTGCCCAAGCGAAAAAACCAAGTGAAATGCAGTGAAGAATCCTCGAATCCCATCCCTGATGCCTTTGATGGAAGTTGCGAATAGGAGATAACCAGTAAGTGCTCACTGCGTTAGACTGACTTACAAGCAGGGGAGATCCACTGGCTTAGTGCGGAACATCATCCCCTGCAGGCGTCATTGCTGTCTTACTTTCTCATCTCCTGACATCAACACGTGGGTTCTGTTTTTCTTCAAAAAGGACGCAGCACACGCACACACACACACACAAACTGCTGCCTTTGGCAATCATTTACTCATTCAGCACGTTTATCTACTGAGCCTCACAGGCCAGGCACTGTCCCAGGTTCTGAACGTTTTAAATAGTGGCGTGAGATCTTAAGAACCTCAATGTACTCCATGTAAGCTAACTCAAAGCTCCTGGTAGGCCAGTGTAAATGCCCGCCGGCTCAGCTCTCAGGAACCGTTCGGTGCACGTGGTCCCATTCCATGACCTCCGTGGCATCACCACGAGGCACCCTGCACCTCCGCATCCAGGACCTGGACCGTAGGGCGCTCACAGGAAGACACTGTGGGTGCTGCCAAGAGTCACAGACCGGGAACGCGCAGAGTGCACTCTGCAAAGCTGTCACCTTGGCCCCCACTTAATTCTGCGGCATCACTTTCCCCACCTCTAAAACAAAAAAGTTTTAAAAACAGCAAATCCTCTTTCATGTCTTAAATGAACGTGTCTAAGTCCAGGGAGACGATAAATTCTACACGAAGCGTTTTGACTTCTCTCCCATTAAGGATGCAAAATTCCCCTTTCCCGTGTCTGACATCCACAGGACACCGTGAGGAGGAAGCCTGCCGCCGTCGTGTCATTTCTAAGGTGGCTCCCAAGAGCGCCCCGTCACGGGCGCTTCAGCCCTTCCGTGTCTGGCCGGAGAAATCTCCCTGGGTAAATCTTACCAGAGAGCAGAGATGGGCGTGGGCACCTGTACGTGATCGCCCCAAACCCCATCTTTATCTTCAAAGTTACCATGTTTCCAGCCCCCAAGCAGTTTAACTTGGTGAGCTGGATTTTAAATGCTCCGGGGGACGAGGGATGGACGTGCAGACAGCAAATATGCGGGGGGAGAGGGATCTAGATTTAAAAACACAGCAAGGTCTACAATTTGGAGAAATTCAGTCAGACCCGGGGCCCCCGGAGGGCGGGAATGAATGAGGACGCGGGGCCACCGGTTTTGTGACTTTAACGTTCATTCTGCCAGTGAGCGGCCCAGCCAGGTCACTGAACTCGGAAAAAACATTGAAAACCGCAAATTACTAACTCTGCGTGCTGAGCTATTTACCCCTTCAAGTGTGGCGCGCGAGCATCCTCACCCCAGGCAAAGGTCTGACTCGTCGCTGCACCCACCTCAGCGAGCCGCGCAGCCCCGCACCCGGCCCCGCGCGCCCGCCAGCCCCCGGCACCGGGGGGGGGCGCGGGGGCGGCGCCCGCGGAGAACCCAATCAGCCGCCGGGCCCGGCGGTGGCGCCAGCGACGTAGGCCGCGCTCGCCTCCGCGCCACTGCGGGCCGACGCTCGGCGCCGTCCGGAGCGCGAGCGCGGGCGCTGAGGGAGAGGCCGGCGCCGGCGAGTGGGCATGCGCAGTGGCGCCGCGAGGCCGGGCGGCGGGGGCGGGGCCGGGCGTGGGGCGCCGCGCGCGCGCGCGCACTCGAGCCGCCCGGCGGCGGCCGCGGGCGGAGGGGGCGGTTCCTCGAGTGTCGGCGACCCGAGGGCGGCCAGGCCGGGCGGCAGGTGCCGCCGCGGCCGCCGCCGCAGCCTCCTCGGGCAGCCGCGTCCGCCGCTGCTCCGGCGGCGATGAGCCGGGCCCCGCCGCGGGGCCGCACCTGCCGGCTGCCCGTCACCGCCGGCCTCCCGGCGTCGTGACCTCGGCCTCCTCGCGTGTGCGGCCCCTGAGGGGCGGCGGCGGCGGCGGCGGCCTCCTCCGCCCCGAGTCCTCGCCCGGGGGCCGCGCGGGGACAGCGCCCGGCCCCCTCCGCCCGCCCGTCCGCCGTCCTCAATGTCTCCCCGGCGGGGAGGGGGCTGCCTGGGAGACGCGCTGAGCGGCCCCCCCCGGAGGCCCCGCGGCGGCGGCAGCAGCGCCCGGCCCGGCGCCCCGCAGCCTCCCGCGGCGGCCTGGAGGAGCCGCGCACTCGCCGCCGCCCCCCGATCCTCACAGCCGCCGCCGCCCGGCGCCCCCGGAGAGGGCGGCGGGCGCCCCCCGGGGACGATGAAGGCGGAGGGGGGCGACCACTCGATGATCAACCTGTCGGTGCAGCAGGTGCTGAGCCTCTGGGCCCACGGCACGGTGCTGAGGAACCTCACGGGTAAATGCATGCGGGGCGCGCTCGGGAGCTCCGGGGCCCGGGCCGGCCGGGACGGTGTTCCTGGGGGCGTTCCGGGGGCGCCGGGGTCGGCCCTGGAGTAGGCGCGGCGCTGGTGCGGAGACTCGCGCGCGGGTAGCGTCCGTCCCCTCCCCCTGCCCTCCACGCACGCACCCGCCCTGGGTGGTGAGACGCTTCCCTCAGCTTTGGCTCTTTGCGTCGCGAGTCGCCGGCCAAGTGCAGGACTTCAGTTCCCGGCTTCATCAGGATCAGTTTGCTTCCACTTTTTTTTTTTTTTTTTTTTTTTTTGAGGGAGGGGTGTAAAGTAGATGGCTAAGTAGATTATAGTGGGTCAGGGGCTGGTGCATTCTTGGCATTTTAGCTTTTCGCTCACATAGCTTCCTTTCTGCTCACATAGCTTCCTTTCTCGGTGTCCTTTTGTCCGTCTCTGTCTCTCTCCAGCCTGGAGCAGCTGCATCTGGGACGTTTGCTAATTTTGAGTCTTTCCCCTCTTTAGTCAAGGGAGCTGATCTTACCCACGTTCGGTTAACATCGATGGGCGTGTGTGACAGTGAGCAAGAGTACGTGTGTGTTTCATCGGATTCCTGGGTTTGCCTTACGAAGAAACTGCTGCTTTTGTTCATGAGGAAATGCTGACCCTATACTTCGAGATCCGAATTTTACAAATACTGAGTAGTATTCACAGGAAAGAGATTCAGTTACAATTTGATGACTTTTCAGTGCATGCTTACCAGACTGACAACGTAAAATGAAACGTGTGTGTGTGTGTGTGTGTGTGTGTGTGTGAAGCTTGGCATGGCACAGAATTCAGATGTCCATTGAGAGTGTGTGTGTGTGTGTGTGTGTGTGAAGCCTGGCATGGCACAGAATTCAGATGTCCATTGAGTGTGTGTGTGTGTGTGTGTGAAGCCTGGCATGGCACAGAATTCAGATGTCCATTGAGTGTGTGTGTGTGTGTGTGTGTGTGTGAGAAGCCTGGCATGGCACAGAATTCAGATGTCCATTGAGTGTGTGTGTGTGTGTGTGTGTGTGTGTGTGTGTGTGTGTGAAGCCTGGCATGGCACAGAATTCAGATGTCCTTAGAGATTTTATGGAACTATATATAAGAGCAGCTTTACAGGCGCTAGTTTCTTTGTGGAAGCCTGGCGATTCAGGGACATTCTGGGAAGCTGATTCGTGGTGTCCTCACTTGGATGCTGTGGAGCAAACTGACTTTATGTGATAGTTGCAGATCAGGGACGTGTTTTTTTAATGTTCAAGAAACAGTTGACACAAAGACTGGTGATCCAAGATGAGAGATTTGGAGACAGATTGCTTCAGCTTATTATTATTTTGCTAGTATCAACTGTTTCATATTTCAGCTGTATCAAATATGTTTGTTAGAGTGAAATGAAAAGGACTCAGTAAATATATTTGTATATATTAATGTCCATATTGGCCTATGAAGACCTATTTAGATAGTCAGCTTCAGGAGCCATGAAGTGAGTGTAATTTATCTCTTGACAAGATTTGATGATATTTAATATTCTGATCATAACAGTGGCTGCCAGGTAACAAATCAAACCAGGGTTACTTCCAGTTACCTTATCATATTATCTTTTTTTAAAGTAATTGTTTGCAAGGCAGAGAGACAGAACCCCCATCCTCAAATTCACTCCACAAGTTCAGGCTCCAAATCTCTGCAACAACCAGAGCTAACGTCTGGAGGGAGCCAGGAACTCAGTCCAGGTCTCTGCCATTGGTAGCAGGAACCCAGCTACTGGGAGCATTTCCTAGGAAATGGCTAGTGTCAGAGTAGAAATAGAGGTGAGGGTTAGTGTGAGGGTGTCACATGGTAACAACCCAATGCTTCTCAAAGGTCAAAAGGGACTGGCCTGATTATAATAAGGTTCCTTGTGGCCTTCTCCGTGCCGCTCACCTTACTGATCCCATATGTAGCTTCAGAATTAACCAAGAGAACTGACCTGCAGTGCCGCTTAGGGTTTGGACTATAAGAAACAAAAGCAAGCCAACAGAGCTCCCCTGAAACAAGACCCCTACCCCTGACTGCACCTACTGGATGTTAGGCATTTTACAAACATGGTTGCAGTCTTCAGAATAATTCCTGAGAGGAGGTTACAAGGAGCCTCAGTAAAGTTGGCCCCCTTCATAGACCCAGGTCTGGCTGCAGAACTCCCCTTCTCCTCTGCACCTGTCAGGCAGGAGGCATTTCTTGTGTCATCCTGCTGCTGCTGTTCCTTGTACATGGTTTTATTATGTTCTTCAGTTACATTCTATTTGCTATTCGTCTCCTCTCCACTGAACTTTGAATTCTATCACCTTAGCATTTTTGCATCTGACACGTAGTAAATGCTAAATCGGTGTTTACTGAGTTGAATTTTTAAAGTAATGCTTTAACATTTGTATGATTTAAACATTCTTATTTTATGTATTCAGATGTTGAAGCAAAGAGTACCTTGCTTCTAAGAGCAGGAGAGAATTCATCACACTACTTGGCCTTTTTCACGTTAAGATAGCATATGCTATTAAGTCAGAAGGGATTGTTGTCATTATAATAAATTCGGAAATATAACAGAAAGGAGCATCATATACAACTAGACTGACTTAGATTGAAGAAATGACTGTGTAAAAGATTTGCAGCAATCAGGGTAAAGGGAATTCGTGTTAAATAAATAGCAAACAGAAGGGAAAGATGCTCTCATTTCTGGTTTTTTTTTCCTTACACAGTTGGACATGTTAGATGTTATCCTTCTCTTTGTACCTTATCTCATAGGCAAATTGAGAAAATCTGTTGACCTTATCATAGAGACAGACCTTTAGAAATAGTAGCCTTGTGTATTATTCTGATAGAAATAAAAATTTTAAAGTAATAATGCAGACTAGAAACATCAATATTTTAGAGTTAGAACCAGTTCACTATAGGAGTATTGAAAACTCATTCCATTAGTGAAGTGACTTGGCTGGGATCACAGCGGAACCAGCGTCTTCTGTCAGTTCTGCTTTGCCTTCCTGTCTCATGCAGCTGCTAACCCAGGCAGGGCTGAGATATGGAAAATCTTACAGTACTTAGGATTAGGCTGATAATAATCTTAGCCCCAGTGAGACTGAGAATGTGTGAATGGAAGTATAGAAGTATAGTAGTCCCCCCCCCCCCCCGAGTCGCAAGTAGTGCTGAACCCTCTGTATACCATGCTTTTTCCTGTACATAGGTATCTATGGTAAAATTTATAAATTAGGCACAGTAAGAGATTAACAAGAGTAATAAAATAGGATACTGTAACAAAATGGCCAGCATCATTACTCTTGTACTTAGGGCCATCATTAAGACCTATGAAGGTTACTTGAACACTAGTACTGTGATACCATGGCAATCGATGTGATGGTTGGGAGGGATACCAAGTGACTGGGCAGGTAGCACCTCCTGTGCAGATGTGCTGGACAATGGGGCGGTTCCCCTCCTGGGCAAGGCAGGATCGTGGGGACTTTCATCACACTACTCATGAGAGCATTATTTAACTGATAAATTGTTTATTTCTAGAATATCCCCTTGAATTATTTTTATTGATTGATTGATTTGAAAGTCTGAATTAGAGAGGGAGAGACATGGGAAATCTTTTATCTGCTGGTTCACTCCCCAAATGGCTGCAACAGCCAGGGCTAGGCCAGGCCAAAGCCAAGAGCCAGGAGCTTCTTCCAGTTCTCCCACGTGGGTGCAGGGGCCCAATTACTTGGGCCATCCTCTGGTGCCTTCCCAGACGCATTAGCTGGAAGCTGGATCAGAAATGGAGCAGCTGAGACTAGAACCCCCATCCATATGGGATGCAGGCACTGTGGACAGCAGCTTAACCCACTTAGCCATAGTGCTGGCCCCATCTTGAATATTTGCAGACTGTGGTTGACCACCAGTAAATGAAACCATGGAAAACCACACTGTGGGCAAGGCTAGGTGGGGCAGGGAGGCAGGGAGTGGGCACTGCAATTTGTCCAGCAAATAAGATATTAGAAAATGCAAAATATTATTGACTAATGTTTTCTGCAATTTTAAGGCGCTATTTCAAGTTTTGTAGAAGTCAGTGATTTCTTATGTGTATTGTTTTAGAAATGCTGTCAAGCCTGGGCTGCTCTTTATCTTTTCTCCTTCGTGGAACAAGGTGCAATGAGGATTCCTTATGAAACAGATTAATCCCTGGAGACCCTCAGCTCTGTCACGTAATTATCATTGCTGCGGGTCTCTTCAGTATCTGTTCCTTCCCCTGGTGTGTAATCAACAGGATTTCCAACTTAGTGTGACTGTCTGTAGGTCACACGTATCGTCAGTTCCTAAGGTAGAGAGAAATGACTTTCTTCCTTTCTCTGAAATAGTCCTTCTCTGAATTCCCATGAATTCCCCTCCCCAGTATAAAATTAAGAGTCGACGTTGTTTATAATCTTTTAGCTTTATGAGTAATGACTTTTTAAAAAATCATAAATGTATCCTTTTATTTTCTTCTGCTACCTTGGCTCCTGACTTTGGGTTCTGACCTGAATTTCGTTGCTGAGGGTTTAGAGAAGAATTTTTCCTTAGAAAATGACAGGATCCCCACATTCCTGAGTGAACACAGAGCTGGGCTGGTGTTGGGAATGGGATAATTGCCCCCTGCGTAAAAGGCAAAGGCTGTGTCAGGTCTCTCTTTAATGAGGGGATTGGTGCTTCCCTCTTTGTGTTGGTAATAAGCATTGGGAGGCTGGGAGTTCAACTTGCGAAAAGGGTAAGTGTGTGTGTGTGTGTGTATGTATGTATGTGTGTACATATGTGTACTTATTTTTGTGGAATATACATACTCATACTGTTATAGTTCCCACTGAGACTGTATGCTTGCTAAGCCATTTTAGTATAAATCAGTTTTGGCAAAAAAGCATAAGGTTGGGGGAAGGATAGTTGGTGTCCACTCTGTATGTTTGAAACCGTCCATAACCATCCTAGTAATAGCAAGCACTTCCTTTAGAAGTGCTCCCAAGCAAGTGGGCCTCTCTTGGTGTCACCCTGTATTCTTTGTCTTAAAATTTTTTAGGGTACCCAAATTTCATGAATGTCACATATACAGATTCAGGAACATAGTGATACTTCCCACCCCAATCTCCCCCCCCCCGCCCATGATCCCACCCTTCTTCCTCCTCCCTCTCCTATTCCCTCTTAATTTTTACAAAGATCCATTTTCCATTAACTACTTTTTAATAAAGATTTTATTTATTTGTTTGAGAGGTAGAGTTACAGACAGAAGGAGAGACAGAGAGAAAGGGTTTCCTTCCACTTGTTCACTCCCAAAATGTTCCTTCCACTTGTTCACTCCAGCAAAGGCTGGAGCTGTGTCGATCCAAAGCCAGGAGCCAGGAGCTTCTTCTGGGTCTCCCACGGGGGAGCAGGGGCCCAAAGACTTGGGCCATCTTCCACTGCTTTCCCAGGCCAAAGCAGAGAGCTGGATTGAAAGAGGAGCAGCTGGGACTAGAACCGGCACCCATGTGAAATGCCAGCACTACAGGTGGAGGATTAACCTACTGTGCCACAGCACCGGTCCCTCAGTTAACTTTGTAGTCATAAGATTAACCCTAAACTAAGTAGAGAGTTCGACAAATAATATGAAGGAAAAAACACTGTTCCTCAACAGTCGAGAGAAGGGCTGTAAACAATCATAGAATCTCAGAATGTCAATTTTACTCCAATACATTGTATTTTTGATACTCTGTTACCACAGATCAGGGAAAACATACAGTGTTTATGTTTTTTGGGGACTGGCTTATTTCAATAAGTATAATGGCTTCCAGTTGCATCCATTTTTTTGCAAAAGGAAGAATTTCATTTTACTTATTTATATACTTATTTGAAAGGCAGAGTTACAGAGAGGCAGAGGCAGAGAGAGGGAGAGAGAAGTCTTCCATTCTCTGGTTCACTCTCCAAAGGGCTGCAGTGGCCGGAGCTGTGCTGATCCAAAGACAGGAGCCAGGAGCTTCTTCTGGGTCTCGTATGCGGGTGCAGGGGCTCTGTTGTAGGATGTGAGTTTATGTAGGTAAAGTTATTTGAAATGTCCACATAGAGTTATTTGTGCTTTGTAAATATAGCCTTAAAAATTACTTGTCAGTATTTTTTAAAAGACTATTTATTTGAAAGAGTTGGAGAGAGAGAGAGAAATCTTGCATTTGCTGGTTCACTCCTCAGATTGCCACAGTGAGGGGCACTGGACTAAAGCCAGGAGCTTCCTCCAGGCCTACCGTGTGGGTGCAGGGTCCCAGGGGCTTGGACGATCATCTTCCACTGCTTTCTCAGGCACGTTAGCAGGGAGCTGGGGCTCTGCTGGCACTCTGATTTGGGATACTGGCATTGCAGGCAGCTGCTTAACCCACTGAGCTGCAGTGCAGGCCTCTACTTTTCAGTATTTATGCCGGACCCCAAATCACTTTTTCCGAAATATATGTGAAACATTCCATATTCTTTGGTGGTACAGAACCAAGTAGTAAATGTTGATGTGATGTACTTTAAAGGATTTAACTTCCCAGGAGGCTTACCTGTATGTCTTACTGAGAATGAAGGTGCTGTAATTTTTAAGAATTGTCATGGTCAGGTTTTACTTTCTTAATTCCCACCTCAAAATCTTTGAATCATAAATCCATATCCTTTGGCACTATGAAGTGCCAGATGGCATTTCTTAAACCTAAAGATCTTCCTGCATCCGTGTTGAGACTACTTAATCTGTTATTTTGACACTTCAATAGTTAATTATTTATTTATTTATCTTTGTTGAGTGATTGAAAGTAAGGTCCAGGAATGTCTGATAATGGTGAATAGGATGAGATATTTTTCCTCTAGAAAGGAAGCCTAAACCAAAGAGGAGGGAGGAGGGGCTGGGTCAGTCGAGGAAATAAGTTAGGATGGTCAGGTGTAAGAGGAAAGCCCAGAGAGTGAGGCACGTTGAATTTATCATAGCATCAGGTGAACAGTTCTAATAATGGCTGTGTGTATTGAACACTCACTGTGTGTCAGGTCCTGTGGACACCAGTTTCATGCATCTCACATCTTATAATTAAATTACCATGTAATTTATCTTATTTAATATATATGATTAGATCATGTGCAATAAGCTAATTATAATTATGTATTTTAGTAATGAAAATTAATTATAGGGTAAACAGTAGCAGTAGAAACACCTTTTAAAGAGTTCTCATTAGACTATCAAATTATGTCTAGTGACCTTACCTTAGCCAAATGGATTAAGCCTTGGAAGAAAAGGAGACTTTTCACCAAACTTCCATATCAATTAACATCAGCTTATAAAAGATTCTATTACTGGCCGGCGCCGCGGCTCAATAGGCTAATCCTCCACCTGCGGCGCCGTCACCCCGGGTTCTAGTCCTGGTCGGGGCACCAGATTCTGTCCCGGTTGCCCCTCTTCCAGGCCAGCCCTCTGCTGTGGCCCGGGAGTGCAGTGGAGGATGGCCCAAGTGCTTGGGCCCTGCACCCACATGGGAGACCAGGAGAGGCACCTGGCTCCTGCCATCGGATCAGCACGGTGCGTCGGCTGCAGCGGCCATTGTGGGGGTGAACCAATGGAAAAGGAAAACCTTTCTCTCTCTCTCTCTCTCACTGTCCACTCTGCCTGTCAAAAAAAAATATTCTATTACTGCCCCCTTTTTATATAAATTGATTTTACGTATTTGAAAGGTGGAAAGACAGAGATCTGCTGTCCGCTGGTTCACTGCGCAGGCTGAGGCAGTCAGGACCAGGCCAGCCCAAAGCCAGGAGCCTGGAACTCCATCTGGGTCTCGTACGTGCGCAGCAGGGATCCAACCACCTGGGCCATCTTCTGCTGCTTTCCCAGATTCATTAGCAGGGCACTGGATCAGCATCCCAGGTAGCAGCTTAACCACCCTACAGGGCTCTCTGCCTCTGTTTTGCTACACTAGCCCATGTATTTGAATGTATATTAGCATTCTGAATTCTTTTCATCATCTGTTATGGTTTGTAAATAACTCTTATGTAAAAAGCTACAAACTCAGTACTTCTGCATTAAGGAGAGTGATGCATTTCCTTGTTTAGAAATTTTACTCATTAGGTAACATTTCTCTAATGTGAGCTGAACATTGTTCTAAGAACATGAATTGCATTATTTTATTCCTCACAATAATCCCTCAGGTAGGCACCATTATTAACAGCAGTTTTAAAAGTACGGAAATAGGCACAGAGGGTATCTTGTGCCAGACAGAGTGTGAAAGCTGGGACTACAAAACACACCAGTGTCACCCTAGTGCCACAAGCGAGTGAGTGACCGCAGTGGACGTGGCGCTGTCAGGGGTGTGAAGCTAAATCACATAGGGTGACTGTTCCCAAGAAGCTTGGTTTGCGTTCTCTGCTGTTGCGTTGCAAGTTATCCTGAAATTTCCTCGCTTGAAACGGGACACTGCTGTTACCTCACGTAGGTTCTGATGGCCAGGGATGCTCTCTCGGGCTCAGGGTCTCATGCTGCTCTCTCCTCTGCAGACCTGGTGGGGCTGGAGGGCCACCTTCCAAGCACATACTTGTAGCTGTTGCAGGAGATGGGGAAGCTCTCTCCCTAGGGCTGACTGGACACAACATGGTGTTGTCCAAAACAGAAGTTGAGCTAACCTTGGAAGTATCATGCCACAATTCTGTGTTCTGTCGGTCACATGGGCCACTCTGGTCTGTTGGGGAGGGGACTGCCCAAGGGCATGCTGGGCATCCTTGGGCCTTCCTACAGGCTGGTCGTGAGAGTCTGAGGATGGTATGGGAAGAAGGGAGTGAGGCCTTCAAAGCAATGAAAGGGGGCGACCAGAGGCCTCCGGGGCGAGGGGCTGAAGCACCCACAAGAGAAACAGAAGGTGACCAGAAGAAGCAAAAAGCTGTCCTGATACATGGAAGGATGATAGGAAATGGCAATGCCTGGAATTCTCAAGGGTTAATCTTGGTATTTCTTAGTTGAGTCATGTGCCAGTCTCTGGTAAACAAGATGAAAATAGCAGTCATTGCCACAGGAGCTGGTGGCCTGCAGAGAGAAGCCAGCTACCCTTTCAGTTAAGTGGATCAGGAAGAACGAGGCAGAGGGCAAAGATGACAGGTAGAGAGTGAGGGAAGCCCCTGTGTGGGTGTGCAGGAGCGCCAGCCGGACTTGATCAGGTCCCAGGCTGTTTTGCTGCTCTTGGACATCTGTGTCGCAGGCAGACATGTTTTCATCACTAATGTAAAACTGATTTTCATGATAAAATTCTCTCCTTCCCACTTCCCCTGCCTTGAATTCACTTTCATCTGTCCTGGTTCCCTAGACTTGCTACAGAACATCGTCACCTGGGACTAAGTCATCCAGCTCCAGGACAGCAGGTGGAGCTGCTTTAGAATCTTTGCTAGTGAGGCCCAGGAAACTACATGAAAAGTCGCTGTTCTGGTGATTTTGTTATTGAGCACTCAGGGAGTGGGAGCACCTGCTTTCAAAACAAAACAAAACCACTTTTGTAGCTATGTTGTGATGTAAAAGTTGATAGGGAATTTTAGTATTGCCAAATACTTAAAATTTCAGTGCAAATGACTCGTTTATTTTCAATGGGATAATATGATAAACTAGTTTTTTATTTTAAGTGACTTTTAACAACAGATCATATTGGAGTTTATCTTTAAGAATGTTCCTTTCAATTGCATGTACTGTAAGCCACAGGGAATAGTCCTTATTAAGTGATAGTAACATAAAAATTTTAAATTATGTAGTTAAGTCTAACTATATGGGAGAGTTAAGCTTTTACATTGTTTATCTAAGTTCTTACATGAGTGAGCAGTTACTGTGATACCACTCTCCCCTTGGATAATTGGGATTCCATTAGATTTTTTTCCTGTTGATGGAGTCTACAGAAGTAGCAGGGTCCTTGAATGTGTGAGTCAGGAAGCTGAGTTTTACCCTTGACTCCTGTCAGCTACCTTGTTTACTCCAGGCAATTCACCTGTCTCCCAGGCCTTGGTTTCCTCATCAGTAATCCAGTAGGCAGTTTTCATACTGGGGTGAAGGGAAAGCCGATCTTTAAATTTTAATCAGTGAAGAAAAACAAACTGTTATTAAGAGTTATGAAAACAGTTTTAACATTTACATGTAAACTTGTTTCTTTAATCTTAAAGGTCAAGCACCTTTTTTTAGTGTGGCTTCAGATCTTTCACGATATGCTTATCTGTAGGGTCAGATTGAAACCCTGGAGGGTCTGTTCTCTGGATACCATTTAATGGCTCTTAGAATTAGGCGGTCTTGACCCTGGTTAAGGAACTCTAGCTTGCTAAGTATCTAAAGATCCCTCGCAGTTCTGAAATTGCCTCCTTTTTGCTGCCAGTTGGACGTAACTGCCTCCTCAGGACCCCTGCCTGAGTCACGTAGGGTGTGCCTTTTTTGACCTAGCTTTATATTGCGTGCTAACGTTCCTAGGTGTGCTTTTATTTCTTGATTTATTTGTCCCTCGTTCAGTTTTAGGGATGTATTATATTCAGAGTTTCACTGTTATGTTCATTGGTGTTAAAACTTCATTTTTCAGCATTCAATACAAATATCCCTTGGAAATACTATACCATAAGATTGTAAAACGTTTTATCTATTGTTGATTCCAAAACCATGTTGTTACTAGCTGTTAGTATTTTTTTTTCTTGCTGTATTCTCTGTAAGTTAAGTTGCTTGAGGGCATATAGGAAGATGCAATTGATAATCGTGCTGTTATATTTTCATAATGTATTCAGATTTTTATATTTAATCCTCATACTTTTATAACTGAGTAATCAATTATGAGGAAGTACAAGCTGAATGCCATCTTTAAGGAAGACAATGCTATGGCTTAAATAGAGAGAGCTTTTGAACTATTTTAAACAGTCTTAACCTGATTTCTTTACCCTTTTAATTAAATTATTTTGTTTGAGAGGCAAAGCAACAGAAAGGGAGAGAGAAAGAGACAGACAGAGAGGTCTTCCTTCTGCTAGTTCACTCCCCAAATGTCTACAAAAGCCAGAGCTGGGCCAGGCTGAAGCCAGTAGCCAGGAACTCACCTGGGTCTCCCACTTTGTGGGCAGGGGCCCATCTGCTGTGGTTTTCCTAGGTGCATTATTGCAAAATGGCACTCCCATGTGTGATGCTGGTGTTGTAAACAGCAACTTAACCCACTGAATGACAATGCTTCCCACTTCGCCATTTCTTTAAAGCAAATGATACTGTGATTGCTTTAAGTTAAAAATGCATGTAAGAATTTTGCTATTCAATAAGGCTAATGTAATTTATGGCCTAAAATCCTGTAACTTTCAAGTGAAAGGTAATTTAGTTTTAAGTGGGTTCTAAACAGTATTGCCTTAAACTTTGAGAGGCAGTATAGTAAAGTAGCCCTCACAGGTGTCACAAAGAATTTGAAAAGTTGTGTTTTTGGTCTCTCTGAAGGAGCAGAAGCAGATAACTATTAAACATCTAGAACAGAGGTTTCAAGTATACAAATATGGCCATTTATGTTGAGAGATTAAAAAGCATGAGAAAAATGGTTTGTTTAGCTTCCTTTGTTGTTCATTTCTTTGTGTAGAGTTGTTTCCACTTAGTATCATACTGCTGTCTGAAGAGCTTCCTTTAATAAAAGATTTTTATCGTGGATCTGCTAACAGTTGACCCTCCCTTTTTTCCCTCCCTCAAAAAAAGAAGTCTTTATTTCACATTCAGTTTTGAAAGAAATTTCTGCCAGATATAGATTTCTAGCTTTACGGATTCCTCCTCCTTCATTTTTCATAAATGGAACTCTGGTTTGGTAGTTTCTGATGGGAAATTTGTTGTACTTTTTATCTTTGTATGTAATGTCATTTTCCTCTGATTGCCCTCAATGTTTTTACTTCATCTTTGCTTTTAGTCTTTTCACTGTAATGTGTAGGTGTGTGTGTATGATTTATTGTGTTTTATTGCTGTTTTTTTATTTCTTAAGGGGATTGCTATTTATCTTGTTTGAGATTCTCTGGGAATTTTGGGTTTGTAGCTGGATCTTTCATTATTTTTGGAAAATTTCCAGCATGTCTTCAAATATCGTCTCTCCCTCAATCTATCATTCCTCAGAGACTCTGAGCACATATTAAATCCATAGCTCTCAGATAGTTCTTTCTCCTCTCTGTTTTCTCTTTTCTGTTTGTTCAAATAATTTTCTGTTGGTCTGTCTTGAAGTTTAACTTTCTCAATCAAGCCTGTTGGTGAACCATTAAAGGAATTTTCGTCCTTGATAATGTTGTTAAGCATTTCCTTTTCATCACTGCTGAAATTCCCCACGTGTTCCTGTGTCTGCTTATTCCCCAGGAGCTGAGAACCTGTTAATGATATTTGCAAGTCCCTGTCTGGTAGTTCTGTATGGGCCATCTGAGTCAGTTTCTGTTGATTGATTTGTCGGTCAACATTGGGTTGTTTTTCTTGTCCTTGGGTGTATTCTATAGTTTCTTGTATTTTATTTGAGAAGTAGAGAGAGGTTTTTTTTTAATCCAAGTGGAAGCTGCAGTGCATCGTTGCTTGTCCCTGAGGATGATGCGTTTGCTGTCTCTCCGTCTTTGATTTGGATAGGAGAAGGGTTCCAAGAAGCAGGCAAGGTTTCCTGTTTCCCTGACTACTAGTGCTCACTACCTGTGGGCCAGCATCTCTCTGTTGTCCCACAGCCCAGGAGAGGCTTGTGAGTGTGCTTCCTTGTGTCTGTTCCTGTTGGTTCCTCAGGTCCGCTTGGTCTTTAACAACCTGTGAGAATTGTAGCTGATTCATCTTACCCACCTGTAAGAAAGTGGCCACCTCCTGGCCACCTCCTGCACTTAGGTGTCCCCTTCTTGCTTGGGAGTTTTTCCTTGTTGGAATTCAGATTACTTTATTTGCTTGGAGCCTCCATTGGTGATGGGCTAAGGAAAAGTTAAGATTTTGTAATTTATCTTTTTCTGTCTTTTAAGGTAGGAATGACATTCTTTACAGCATTCTATATCCTTTTTGTAAAATTTACTTACTTATTTGGCAGAGTTAGAAAGAGAGAGAGAGAGAGAGAGAGAGAGAGAGAGAGAGAGAGAGAGACTGAGATCAAGATCTATCTTCTACCTGCTGGTTTATTCTCCAAACAGCTGCACTGGCTGGGGCTGGGCCAGACTGAAGCCAGGAGCCTGAAATTCCATCTTGGTCTCCCATGTGGGTACAGGTGCCCAAGTAGCTTGGGTCATCTTCCACTGCTTTCCCAGGCGCATTAGTAGGAAGCTGGATTGGAAGTGGAGCAGCAGGCACTTCAGCTGGTGCCCATATGGGATGCCAGCCACACAGGCAGTGGCTTTGCCCACTGTATCACAATGACAGCCCCAGAATTCTATATTCTAAATTCTGATTAGAATTTAAATCTTAGAAATGTTTCAAATTTTTTAAATTTGATTAGATCTTTAACTTAGAGGCAGAAAAAGCAGAGACAATACAAACTTGAGATTTATTTGTTTTTAAACATGGTGTCATGGTTTGGATATGGTGTGTGTGTCCCCCAGAGGTTCCTGTATTGGGAGCTTGTTCCCCAGGATTGAGATATAGGAGGTGATGGAACTTTTAAGAGGTGGGGTCTAGTGGAAAGTGATTGGATCCTAGAATTGCTGCCCCCAGAAGGAGTTGATGCCATTTTTGTGGGGACCATGGTTAGTTCCTGAGGGCAGGTGGTTATAAAAGAGCCAACCTGGCTCTGCTCCCTGGCTTCCCATCCAGCCTTATGCTTGCTGTCACAGGCACTCCCATCCGCAGGCCTCTCCATTGCCCAATCTGATGGCACCAACCTGTCTTGGACCTTTAGCCTGCAAAATTGTGAGCTAAATAAACCTCTTTTCTGTATGCAGTACTCAGCCTCGGGAAGTTACCACAATGGAAAACTGACAAATATACATGCTCAGTAATCTAGAGGCATGGATGATCTCCACATTTTTCTGCTTTTTCATATCTAATTTTTGGTTCTTGCTAGCATTTGAACAGTATTGTGATGGACTAACCATGTTTCCTTGCTTCCAAATCTAATAGCATTATCATGTATTGATCTGCCCACACCAGAAATCTGAGAGGCCAGACATCAGGTCTCCTGTGCCTGCATCAGTCAGGTCATCAGCAAGTCCTTCCAAATATTTATCAAATTATTTATGGTCTTAAGGGTAGTGCCTAAGTCCTAGGCTTCAATTTCCCTCTGGATTCTTGAAATATTCTTATAGTCTCTCTCCTTCTTCTAGTCCTGATTTTCTCCTAAGTACCAGACTTGTGTTTCAAGAAGAGAATTCTGATTGAATCTGTAACTTCTTATTTCAAGTCTTTCATTGGCTTCCCATTCCATAACTTTCCAGCTTCACAGTGGAGTCCACATTGTTTAGGGTCTGTAAAGCCCACCCCCATCATATTAACTCTGCTATCTGTACCCCCATGTATCCTTAGTACTTGGCATTAGCCAAATCGGAGAGCTTGTAATCTCTGTCATATACAGTTCCATGATTCCAACGTCATGTTTTACAGTAATGACTTCTCATTCTTGGCTTGGCACAAAAATCACCTGGAAAACTTAAAAAAAATTCCTATGTCCAAGCTGTATCCTAGACCAATTAAATTGGAATTTCTGCAGGTGGTATCAAGGCAGCTCCCAAGTAACTGCAAGATGCAGTCACTACCCTACCCTCACCCTGCCTCCCGCAAATGTATCACCTGGTTAAGTCCTCTTCCGTGTGAGAATTCAGATGTGGCAAGAACTGTTCCTGAGATCTTTCTTGACAGTGTTCCACCTTGCTCAGGACTGTGTACCCCATATAGCGCCACCTGCGTGCTGTGCTCTGAACAACCAAACAATCCAAGGTGTCTGAATCTGTGCCACTGTAGTATTGTTAAATACCCGAGTGTCAACTCTTGATAATAACATGAAAAGACTGTGAGCATAATTTTCAAGCATGGGGTAGGACTGTCCAATCCCCAGGGACGCATATCAGAGTCATCTAGACCAAGAGTCAGTAATGGTTTTATAAATGCAGAAAATATTCTATTTTTAGTAATAGTATTATTTTGTTCTTAACAAATAGTAAGGTTTTTGCTTTCAATTTTAGTAAATAGCAAAAACAAAAACTTTATTTTTAGTGAACAGGAAATGTAAAAACTTTTGGATTTATTGGTCATGAGAGTCTCTGTCACAACTAAATTCTGTTAACTGTAGCATGAAAGTAGTCATAGACAATATGAGCTTTATGAATACTGAAAATTGAGTTTAATAAATTTTAAAAATTATTTATTTGAGAGAGACAGATAAACACAGAGAGACCTCCCTTCCACTGATTCACTCCCCAAAGTCCACAGCTGCCAAGGCTGGGCCTAACAAAAGATGGGAACAGAAAACTCCATCCAAGTCTCCAAGGTGGGTGGCAAGTCCTCAAGAACTTGAACCATCATCTTCTGCTTCCCACAGTGCACTTCAGTGGGAAGATGGACTCAGGAGCAGAACTGGGGTTTGAACCCAGTACTCTGATATAGGATGCAGCCAGCCCAGCTGACATCTTCACTACTAGGCCAAACGTCTGCTCCAAGTGTCACATATTTTTGCCTGTTGTGAAATATTGTTTTGTTGATGTTTTAAAGACCATTTCTAAATGTAAAAGTCATTTTTAGCTCACAGACTGCACAGAAACAGGTGATGGGCTGTATGTGGCTCATGGACCATACTTTGCTGTCACCTAACGTAGGGGACTTTTTCAAGTTACAGATGCATTATCTCATGGGGAACTTAATAAGCCCTGCAAGTGAATGATGTCCCCAAATTCTGAAGTCACTGCTACTAGACATGTGATGGTAATGAGTTCCACACCTTGGATTTGCTGGAATGAAAAGGAAAATTTTGAGATAACCTAACTTGAATACATATTGTTTAAAAAATATAATACGGACTATTTCTATAAAGGTAGAAAATTATGAACAGCCCCCAAACTAGGTCTTTTACAAATGTGGTATTTTCATTTTGGGGCATAACGTATGTTGAATGCATAAAACAGGTTTTTTTTTATTGATTTTTAAAAATATTTATTTATTTGAAAGAGTTACAGAGAGGTCTTCCATCTTCCAGAGCTGAGCCGATCCAAAGTCAGGAGCCAGGAGCTTCTGGGTGTTCCACGCGGGTGCAGGGGCCCAAGGACTTGGGCCGTCTTCCACTGCCTTCCCAGGCCGTAGAAGAGCAGCTGGGACTCAAACCGGCACTCATATGGGCTGACGGCACTGCAGACAGCGGCTTTACCTCCTATACCACAGCACCAGTCCCCAAAAACCAGTTTTCAATATCAGCTTGCTAATTGCAGTGGAAGTATCGGGTGGTCTGTGTTAATGGTTGTCTAATGCGATAGGTTTCTGTAATGACTTTTGGAGTTTTAAATGAGTATGTAATATTACCCTAGAGTCATGATTTCTGCTTCATCTACATAAAATCCTTATCTGAGAGATTTGATAAGAATACAGTTGTGTAGGTTCCCAGCTCCAGCTGCTCTGTATGTAATTCTCAGGAGCAGCCCAGGTGGAGAACCTTGGCCTTGAAGGATGCCTTCTCCTTGCATGAATTCAAGAATAGAATGAAACACTGGTTTTCGGAAACAGTATATTTGCAATAAATCTTTTAGTTTTTTAACAATATTATTTCTTGAAAAGCAGACACACACACACAGAGGGAAAAAGAGAGAGAGAGAGAGATCTTCCATCTGCTGGTTTACTCCCTTGATGGCCACAATGTCCAGTGCTGGGTCAGGAGCTTCATCTGAAACTTCCATGTGGGTATCACGGACCCACACACTTGAACCACCTTCCGCTCTAGCAAACATTTTTAAAAATGTGTCAGACTAGTTGTTAAAACAAGCAGTAAAGGATGCACAAAATAATATTACCTATCTACTATCTTTAGATAGCAGGTTCTTTGTATATACATTTTCTACATACATAAACAGACCTTGCTTTTTAAAAGAAATAGGATCACGCCTGTTATGTATAATTCTTTGACATGTTTTTACCCAGACATCTAGAGAAATTAATTTCTTGGATAATTTCGTTCAGGGATTAAAAATGAAAGTGCAGTAGGTAATTTTTGAGTGACTTTGCATGCAGGACTGATGGCAAGAGTTATGGATTGGGAGCAGAGCTCTTCCTGGTATCATCTGGGGGCTAGAATGAGTCAGCACTCCTGCTTTGTAGACCACCATAAAATAAACACACACACTGCCATGCTCCAGGCAGAACTAGTTTCAGGTGAGGCTCACAGACCACCGGAAATGGGGAAACCCCATGAAAGGGCTTCATGCGCTGTGCCAGGGAGAGGGCTTGTTCCCTCCAGTGAACGAAGATGATTGTGGGCACGAGATACTTCAAAGTTTAGTAGTTTCCATATTCCATCTTTATAGTATTTGGTTTGTATTTTGTTCAGCACTGAATCTCCTTTGGCCTCCTTCATGATTGCCTAGTTATAAGAGGCTCGGACCAGGCTGGTGGGGTAAGGCAGAAGGAAAGCTCTGGGCCCAAGGGTATTCACCTGAGTCACAGAGCCTTGACGGTTTGGATCCAGGAGACAGTTTGTCCCTGCAGGTTCACGGTTTCTGTCAAGAAGTCTGCAGGCATTACTTTGGGCTGCATCTGGCACAGTGTGGTGGTCCAGTTGACCTGCCAGTTGACCAGTCGTCTTTTAGCCACGAGACCATTTATCTGCTGAGCTGTTCTCAGGAGAGGGAAGTAGGAGCTTTTGATACTGAAGACACTGCTCATCAACCAGCTCTTGGAAAGTGTTCGTGACTGTCCTGCCCCGATTCTGCTGCCTGTTTTGCAGTGCATAGTTCAGCTTGGTTCTATCATTCATTCTGATTCATTGGGCTGCTGCTAATAGCATTCAGTCTTTCCTTGGCTTCCAACATGTTTAGGTTAACCACAATGATCCCATTGTCAGTATGTATACCCAAAGCATCTAATCTTGATGGAAAAAATAAAAAGCATAATGCAATAATAATGTGAGAGGAGTTAGTTGTGAAACGTCAGACTCATGTTTGGTCAAATTAGTGCATGCCATCAGTTTGGAAATAATAGTTCTCAATTCTCTTTTACTACATATAATCAGCACAATTTCTGATTAATTGATAGGGTGTTTTAACTTTTGATTTAATTATACTTTAGTATAAATATCCTGTGAGAAATTATTCATTCAAATACATCTGAGACAAATTGTCCAATCAGTACAACAAGTTAAGTGTGGTGATACTCCACTCCTGCACCAGTAGCCTGTTCTTCACCTATGGGTTTTGGCCATCTGTTGTACTGCTCTGAGGGTCCTGCAGTTCTCCTCACCTGAACTAATCCTATAGGTTTCCTGTGAATGCCAGTTGTCAGTGGGGCCTAAGACAGACTGTCTTCCCAAGAGTGGATCAAGACCATTAGAGGCCCCGTGTGGGAATATTATGTTGATCAGCTGAGTAATTCAAACTAAAGGTTGTAACATGAAATGTAGCATCAGTGAATATTCTTTTTTAAAATTTTTAAATTTTTACTTTTTTTATTTATATGACAGAGTTATAGACAGTGAGAGAGAGAGAGACAGAGAGAAGGTCTTCCTTCCATTGGTTCACTCCCCAAATGGCCGCTATGGCTGGCACTGTGCCAATCTGAAGCCAGGAGCCAGGTGCTTCTTCCTGGTCTCCCATGTGGGTGTAGGGGCCCAAGCACTTGGGCCATCCTCCCCTGCCCTCCTGGGCCACAGTAGAGAGCTGGACTGGAAGAGGAGCAACCGGGACTAGAACCCGGAACCCATAGGAGATTCTGGCGCCACAGGCAGAGGATTAATCAAGTGAGCCATGGCACCTGCCCCAATCAGTGAATATTCTTAGAAGAGTTTTATTTTGTCTAAGTGAAGAGTGTGTATTTTTTAAAGAAAGATAAACATAAAAGTATATTTGCATTTTGGGTGGTTAGTTCCAGTTCAGTCTGCTTAAGGGAGCATTCTGGACTGGTCATTAGAAGACCACTTGAGATTTTGTTGTAGTCATAAGACTTTTGATACCTCGGGGCTTAAAATTTACTTTTCCCTATAAGGTAAGTTTATTGTTGAGGTCAAAAGCAATATATTCTGTAGGCAAACAATTCTACTTTTTATAATGCCAAATAGTCCCCCTACTCACGGGTTAAATTTAATCAATAAATTATGTCTTCTAATTGTTTCACAAGGGCATTAAAGCAGAAAACTTTAGGGGTGCTATATCTGTTATGCTCTTGTTAGTGGACTGGGTTACAAGGCAGATGGTTGACCTGCTAGCAGGAGCCAGTGACTGACAGAGCCTGTGCTGTCTCAGAGCAAGATATGAGTGGAATGCCCCTGATGCGACTATCAGCTGCATTGCTTATGTGATTACTGCCTTACATTCTCACTTTATTAGATTCACAATGGGAAATTATATCTTTTAATATCCAAATATCTTGTAAGCAAGTTAAGCCTTTTTACTTTTAATGTATTTTTTAATTGAAGCCATTTGTTTGTGAGTGACAGCATGATATGAAAGCACTATGCATATCTCTCTGAGAGTTGGAAGAGAAAACCCTGTAAAAGGCAAGCTTTGTCAATTTCTACTTAATTAGCACTATCTGTCTCTCATATTATTGAGAAGCATGCATGATATTTTAACACACGTTGTAAATTATATCAGATGTCTCCTTGCAGTGACTTCAAATTATCTTGAGTCTTGTGTGTGCCAATTTGTATGAATTTGGCAGGGTGATGCTGATTTTCTTAAAAAAAAAAAAAACCTTTTTTAAAAAATATATCCCTCCTTCCTTTTTAAATTAAACTTTTTATTTTGAGATAACTGAATTACGTTGTGGTGGTAATCTGAAGACAGCTTGTGTACTCTTTATCCAGTTTACCCAGTGGGAGCGTCTTGGGAGACCCCATATGTTACATCACAGCCAGGATCTTGACCTTGATCCAAGGCACCTGCCTCACTCAGATCTCTGCTGTACTGCTTGTGTACCTGTCCTCATCTCTGTGTATCCACTTCTACACAGCTTTATCACTTACATGCGTATCCACCACCACAGTGAACACAGCCATTCCATTGCCAGAATGGTGTCTCCTGTTGTCCTTTCATGGCCATCCCTTCTTTCCTTTACAAAGAGAATTTTCTGTTTTAAAACTTTTGGTTTGTGATACTGACTTACTTTAAATATCTATAGTTGACACCTTTTTACTGATTTTTCTAAATTGTCATAAAAGTGCTATTTGCTGAGGGCTGCTCCTTGTTTCTTCTATCTCATATGGTGCGTTTCATGACCCTGACTGGGATTTTTCCCCACAACGAGCAGTTCTCCAGAACATCACCCAGATTGCCTGGAATTATGTCAGATGGGAGTCCCTCACTTCAACTGCCACATGAAAGACAATTTCCCGTACGTTAAAAAAAAAAAAAATTATTTGAAAGGCAGTGACAGAGGGGGAGACAGAGATCTTTCATGTGCTAGTTTCCTCCCCAAATGCTTGCAACACCTAGGGCTGGGCCAGGCTGAAGCCAGGATCCAGGACTCCACTTAGGTTTTCCGTGTGGGTGGCAGGAACACAGATACTAGGGCCGTCATCTGCTGTTCCCAGATGTGTTAGCAGGAAGCTTGTTGGGAAGCAGAGCCAGGATTCTATCACTCTGAAATGGAATGCCAGACATCACAATGCCTGACCCTTCTCATACTTCTGACTGGCTGTAAATCTGGGATTCAGTGACCCTCTCCTTAGGTTTGATGATTTGCTAGAATGCCTCACAGAACTCATGGTAACACTTATATTTACTGGTTTATTATAGAGGACACAACTTAGAAACAGCCAAATGGTTGCATTTGGGAAGGTACAGGGGTGGGGTGAGAGGAGTGGGGCTTCCGTGCTCTCTGTACACTTCCTCCCACTACCTGCAGATTCAGTAGCCTGGAAGCTTAATCACGTTTAGCAGTTGGGGAGCTTTTCTAGAAGTTGACCTCCAGCCCTCTCCACCAACCTTACCATCACTCGCCTTCTGGTCCAGTCCCATCCCAAGTTATGTCATTAGCATGAACTCGGTTTTATCCACATAAAATAAATTTAAAAAGAGTCTCCTGTGTGTCTGGAAATTCCAGGGGTTTTAGAAGCTTGTGTCAGGAGCCAGGGAACAACACTAGATATATTTATCATACTACAAAATGTAACATAAAATCTTCTGTTTTGAAGTGTATGTTCAGTAGAGTGAAGTACATTTGTATTGTTGCTTAACAAATCTCCATCTCTTTAATCTTGCAAAACTGAAACTCTCTACCCATTAAAGCCAGCGACTGCCCATCCTCCCCTCCCACTCCAGCTCTTGGCAGCCAACATTCTGCTGTCTGTCTCTGTATTGGCTAATCTAGATGCCTCATCTAACTGGACTCATACAGTATTAATCCTTTTGTAACTGGCTTATTTCACCCAGCGTGATGTCCTCAGGGTTCATCCCTGTTGCAGCACATGACAGGATTTCCTTCCCTTTTGAAGTGGAATAATTTTCCATTGTATCTCTACTGCATTTTGTTTACCACTTCATGCATTGATGGACACTGAGACTGCTTCCATCTCTTTGCTGTTGTGCATAACACACTATGGGTGTGTCAATATTTCTTTGAGAGTCTGCTTTTAATTCTTTTGGGTATATACCCAGAATTGGAATTGATGGATCATATAGTAATTCTGTTTTTAGTGTTTTAAGGAATCGCCTTCCATTATCCATAGCAGCCACATCATTTTTAAGTCCCACTCACAGTGTGTATTCATACTTTCATGATGTTCAGCTAAATAGATTTTAATGTGTTAATTTTTGTGGTCTCTGTTTCATGACTATTGACTTTTCAGTTACACTTGATTAATAGTGACTATGTAGCACGACTAGCAGATGAGGTACTTTGATTACATTTTGTGTAACAAGGTGACAGCTGTAAATTTTGGAGTCTGCTATAAATAATAGAAACTACCTGAACTAGTTTATGTAAAAAGAGGGAGGCTGGCACAGTGGCTCACTAGGCTAATCCTCTGCGGCGCTGGCACCCCAGGTTCTAGTCCCGGTTGGGGCTTCAGATTCTGTCCTGGTTGCTCCTCTTCCAGTCCAGCTCTCTGCTGTGGCCTGGGAAGGCAGTGGAGGATGGCCCAAGTCCTTGGGCCCTGCACCCACATGGGAGACCAGGCAGCATGCCGGCCACAGTGGCCATTTAGGGGGTGAACCAACGGAAAAGGAAGACCTTTCTCTCTGTCTCTCTCTCACTGTCTAACTCTACCTGTCAAAAAAAGAGGGGGGGAGGATATCACTACAAGTGATTTGGAATATTACATCGAATCTAAGGATAGAAATGTGGTAGGGCTTTAGAAGAATCTGGAATAAGGGACCTGATTGTCTTTTGTCTCTGACTATCCTACTTTTCTTTTCTTCCTATACTGCAACTTTCATCATGTGATGGCAAAATGGCTCACAAATCTTGAGCCTTGAAGCATCCACTACCCAAAAATGGAAGGCTCAGTCCCAACCCAGAATTCCCCACATGCGGGAATGATTGCTCAGGTTGGCTCCATTGCCTGCCCTTTTGTACCTTAGCACAGTTATTGGTCAGGGGGATGGAGTCAGTGCAAGGACATAGTCACAACATGTTCAGGAACTCTGTGGATGGACCAGGAAGCAGCAGGCTGTCCAGCAGGAAGAATAGGTACTAGAGAGACACAGTGCAGTGTCCACTCACCCACTGTCTATAAACTGAAATGGTAGTGAATGGTTGGTTGATGATATATTGAAGAAACAATAATGGTGTTTGAAAAGTTCCTGGTGGGGCAGGCGTTTCGGCTCAGGGGTTAAGCTGCTGCCTGCAACACCAACATCCCTTATGGGCACTTCGGATCCAACTCCCTGCTAATGTGCCTGGGAAGACAATGGAAGATGGCCCAAGTGCTTGGGCCTCTGCTGCCCAAGTGGAGACATGTATGAAGCTCCTGGCTTTGGCCTAGCCCAACACCAGCCATTATGGTCATTTAGGGGGTGAACCAGTGGATGGAAAATCTTCCTCTCTGTTATTCTGCCTTTCAAAAAAATCAAATTAAACTTAATAAAAGTTTCTGGTAAAAATGATCAGGAAGCACAGAAGTAATAAATAAATTAGGAATCTGACTGATTCTTTAATATATAAAGTTGAGGGCAATAGTGCAGTTGCTTGAAATTCTCAAGAAAGTCATAAAAGTATTGACTAGAATGATTTGAATTAAAGAGTAGTTTTTCAAAATTAACAATACTACTGTTGAGTGTAAAAATAAAATTTAGATACCAAACCACAGGTAACTTTTAAAATTCATCCCAAGGGGCCAGCACTGTGGCATAGTAGGCTAAGCCTATACCTGAGGTGCCTGCATCCCATATCAGCACCAATTTGTGCCCTGGCTGCTCTTTTTCTGACCCAGCTCTTTGCAATGGACTGGAAAAACAGTAGAAGGCGGCCCAAGTGCTTGGGCAAAGCACCTGTGTGGGAGACCCTGGCTTCAGATCGGCCCAGCTCCAGCCGTTGCGGCCAGTTGGGGAGTGAACCAGCAGATGGGAAGACCTTTTTCTCTATCTCTCCCTCTCTCTGTAACTCTATCTCTCAAATAAATAAATAAATAAAATCTTTAAAGAAATTCATCCAAAGAGATTTGCAGATACATCACAGGAGTTTTAATGAGATAAACAGATGAATAGGGCTGGCGCCGTGGCTCAACAGGCTAATCCTCCGCCTTGCGGCGCCGGCACACCGGGTTCTAGTCCCGGTCGGGGCACACCGGATTCTGTCCCGGCTGCCCCTCTTCCAGGCCAGCCCTCTGCTGTGGCCCGGGAGTGCAGTGGAGGATGGCCCAGGTGCTTGGGCCCTGCACCCCATGGGAGACCAGGAAAAAGCACCTAGCACCTGGCTCCTGCCATCAGATGAGCGCGGTGCGCCGGCCGCAGCGTGCCATCCGCGGCAGCCATTGGAGGGTGAACCAACGGCAAAGGAAGACCTTTCTCTCTGTCTCTCTCTCTCACTGTCCACTCTGCCTGTCAAAAAATAAAAATAAAAAAAGAAAAAAAAAACAGATGAATAATGACAACACGATGCAGGCATTTAGAAGAAATTAAAGTGCAGTCTTTTTTTAAGATTTATTTATTTATTTGAAAGATTTACACAGAGAGAGAAGGAGAGGCAGAGAGAGAGAGAGGTCTTCCATCTGCTAGTTCACTCCCCAATTGACTGCAATGGCCGGAGTTGTGCTGACCTGAAGCCAGGAACCTACTCCTGGTCTCCCTCATGAGTGCAGGGGCCCAAAGACATGGACCATCTTCCACTGCTTTCCCAGGCCACAGCAGAGAGCTGGATTGGAAGTGGAGCAGCCGGGTCTTGAACTGGAGTCCATATGGAATGCCGGCACTGCAGGCAGTGGCTTAACCTACTACGCCACAATGCCGGCCCGAGTACAGTCTTAACCTTCCAAAGTCACAGAGTTTTTTCCCCATCAGGTGTTCATGGTGCTGACACTTGTTACAATTTAGCTAGCACAGCTATGTCCAGTACTGTGGTAGATGCTAGTGACAGAGCAGTGAAGACAGAGAATGAAAGATCTTCCATCCAAATGCAACAGCTGGAGCTGGGTCAGACTGCAGTCAGAAGCCAGGAACCCTAACCTAGTCTCCAACATGGGTACAAGGGGCCCAAATACTTGGGCCACCTTCCTCTGCCTTTCCAGGCACATTAGCACATTAGCTGGATTGAAAGTAGAGCAGTTGGGACTTGAACCAGTGTGCGTAGGGGAAGCCGGTATGGCAGGTGGTGATTTAATCCTCTGTTTCACAGCACCAGGTCCTTTAGTATCTCATTTGCCCTCTCCCCAGACCAGGCGCACTCCCTTGTGAACTGAGGGTCTAAGGTGCATCCCAGCGGAATGGCTAACACTGTGCTCTTCCTTGCAGAGATGTGGTACTGGATCTTCCTCTGGGCTCTCTTCTCCTCGCTGTTCGTCCATGGTGCTGCGGGAGTACTGATGTTTGTGATGCTGCAGAGGCACAGGCAGGGGAGGGTGATCTCAGTCATTGCCGTCAGCCTTGGATTTCTGGCTTCTGTCACCGGCGCAATGATCACTAGTAAGTTGCTTTGGTTTTGTTACATATATATCATTTTGGTAACTCTGTTCTTATTGTAAATGTAAAATTAGTGCAGACTTTCTTATAGGATACAAGGGAGCTTCAAAAAGTTCATGGAAAGTGGAAGTAAAAGATTAGTTTGCCACAAAAAATTTAAAGTTTACACATATGAGGGTGTCTTCCAACAGTTCACAGAAGTGTATATTATGGAAAGGCTTTGCATGGTTTTCAGATTTTTTTTACAGGAAAGCTAACTTTTAATTCCATTTTTTCCATGAACTTGTTGAATTCCCCTTGTTTTCAGTACTTGACTCACTCCACTTAGAAGGTAAAGTTGATTTAATCACTGAATGGCCCATGATTGTACTTCTATTAGGTAGTCTCATTATGCAGGATTTTGTAAGAAATAGAAAAATTTGTAAATATTGGCAGGGGATAATTTCAATGAGAAAATTTATCTTACAGGTATTATTTCTGCTTTAAAAGTACTCACTATCTAGGAAGGGAAAAAGATAGGCATAAAAATATGACAGTGATAATTGTCATTTAAACACAGTGACAATGGAGCCCTCAGATCCTTGGTGTCATGTGCCTATATGACATATGCACTTCATTTTTTCTACTCAAGCTATTTTTTTAAAGATTTATTTGATTTATTTGAAAGGCGAAATGACAGAGGGGGAGACAGAGACAGAAACAGATCTTCCATGTGGGAGGCAGGGGTCCAGGTGTTGGGCCGTCTTCTACAGCTTTCCCAGGCACATTAGTTAGAATCAGAAATGAATCAGCCAGGGCTCAAACCTGAGCTCTGATATGAGATGCCAACATTGCAAGAGGTGGCTTCATCTATTGCACCTCAACACAGGCTCCTTCCACCTGAGCTGTTACGACGCATCTCCTCCAGATGCCCTAGATAACCTTGTAGCATGCAAGATTTCTGCTGGGCTGCCTCACACTTGTCACACAGCTTCTCTGGTTCTTCCCTCCGACCTCCTCCTCTAAACAGTGCTCTCAGGCACCAGCTTCAGCCTTAGCGTCACAGCATGAGCGGTGGTTTCTGCTGCTGTTAGTGGAGCTGAACCTCGAGGCCTTCTAGCTGGGACTGGGGAGGCCCTGGCTGCTGCTTTGAGATGCTTGCACCTGACCCCGCTGCTTCTCCTTGCTGCTGTGGATTCTGTCCCCGCCAGTGAAGGAAGGCTCGAGCTGCTGTTCACTTCCGGCCTACACCTGTGCCAACACTGGCTGTTCCTGGCTGCCTGTGAGGCACTGCTTCCCTTTTGGTTGACTCTTGCTCTGGAGGGCCTCAGCTCTTCAACTGAAAGGCCTCTTTCCTCACCCTCTCCAGAGAGTGCCTCCCCTTGCTGTCAGACGGAAAGCCCTGTTTGTGTCTGCACGCATCCTCTGGCACTGAAAAAAGCACCACAGGGCACTAGTAGGAGATAGTGAGCGCTCTGATTGTCTTATCCTCCTTGTTCATTTGCCATTTGGTTTTTCCTTAACTTTTTATAGTTGCTATTGTTTGTTCAACCCACTTACAGCTTTTTCATGTAGCTCCTCATCCTTTTGCCATAGACAGGGTTTCTTTTTTTTTAAAAAAAAACAGCTTTTATTTAATATTTAATGAGTGCAGGTTTTATAGGTACAGCTTTAGGAATATAGCATTTCTTCCCCCCATACCCACTCCTCCACCCCCACTCCCACTTACTCCCTCTCCCATCCCATTCTTCATTAAGATTCATTTTTAATTATCTTTATATACAGAATATCAACTCTATACTATGTAAAGATTTCAACAGTTTGTGCCCCCCCCAAACATAAAAAGTGCTATTTGAGAACAAGTTTTGCAGTTAATTCTCATAGTACAACTCATTAAGGACAGAGGTCCTACATGGGGAGTAAGTGCGCAGTGACTTCTCTTGTTAATTTAACAATTGACACTCTTATTTATGACATAGGGTTTTAAATGAGGATTCTTGTTTAGCTGAAGCGCAAGATTCCCATCATGTGATAGTAGGAGAATCTGCTGGGAAGAGAATGGAGATCTTAGAGGGTCTTAGACAGCCTCCTGTGGACCATGAAGAACTGTATCTCTTTGACTAAAGAGATTAGGAGGGGACAAAGTAGTTCCATGGGAACATTTGTGTTAAAGCTAAGTATAGAGTTTATGTAAAGGACTGAGCGAAAATTTAAAGTGGGGGCCTTATTTGTCTTCATCACTGTGAAACCCCAAATGTCAAACAATTCCTGGAGCATACTACATGCCCAGAGAATACTGACTGGATAGATGGATGGAGTGAGAGAGAAAGAGGAGGGCAGGCAGGTAGGAAAAAGGTAGGGGAGGGAAGATGATAAATAATAATTAAGTATAAAGGAAGATAAAGAGGAATTAAGAGACATTAACTGTAATTGATGCTTGAAACCAGGATCTGAGCTATAGCAAGGGCTGTGAGTTGGGAGGGAAGGAATCAATGTAAGAAGTGTGGCAAGAGACTAAAAAAATAGAATTAGTTACTATTGACTGTGCAAATGTATAGAAACTTGCTGGGGGCTCCCAGTGTTTTTGATGTGAGTCACTGCCATCGCCATGGAGCCGTGAGTGGAGGAGGAGAGAGGAGCAGTGGCTTAGCAGTTCTCAATTCTATGTCTACGTGTGCACTCATGGGTACCCATCGTTGTACAGCTCCAGAGGGAGCAAGGGAAATATTGTTCTCTTATCTGATGGTATGTATGTGTATGTAACACTTCTAATTCAGCCAAGAATAAGATAAACCAGTGAGTGTAAAAATTGCAGTCTTACATTTTAAAATCCTTAAAAATACAAGTCCAACATAATTTCAAGTAAACATTTGTGTCCAGATCAGCAGTAAAACATTTAAATTTCTTCTGGTTGAATTTCTGGCCTATAAACAGTTGAATTAAGAAAACTACACAACATGAATGTTTAGCCAAATTTATTTCCTTAGGTTGTAAGTGCTGGCATATTCATGGCTGTATATTCAGTTAAGCAAACCATTGCTGAATGTCCATGTTCAGTAAGATGGTGACAGAATTCAGATATATATCTATTACACACACACACACATATATATTAAATTTTGTTATTTCTTTGGTTGTATTTCCAAAGTAGAATGAATTTTCATTGGTTAGTATTGATAATTAATATCAGAATGGGGAGAAATAGGGTTTCTCTCTAATTCCTAATTTTAGCCAATCTGAAAGGTGTAAAATGACATCTCATTGCTGGTTTAATTTGCATTTCTCTGCCTACCTGTGCACTTGAGCATTATCCCTGCGTATACCATGTATTTAGGTTTCCTTTCTGCAGTCCTTTGTTTACATTCTGTGCTTTCTCTTTGGTGTTCTGTTTCTTTCTTACTAAATTACAGATGTTTCTTAGAGATACTGGCTCTTGTTGGCTTAGGACTTCGTATATAGTTGTCTCAATTGTTTTTGGTTACTTATCTTCATGCATGATGTATAAGGATTCAGTAGAAATCCTTATTCAGTGTAATTAGGGTAAAGAGGTGTTTTTTGTTTGTTTTTTAGATGTTCTCCCTCAGACTAAAGTCAAAATAATCCTAATATATGTTCCTGATTGAGTTTATAGTTTTGCCTTTGCATTCAGGTCTTTAATTCATCTACAGCTGGGGTCAGCAGACATTTACTTAAAGGGCCAGTGGTTCAGCTCTGCTCTTGTAGTATGAAAGCAGTCACATGGAAAAAAAGAGCATGGCTTGTTCCAATAAAATTTTATTTACAAAACACACACCTGATATTCAGGCCATAATTTACCCCTTGGAGTCTGCCTATGTTTTCGGTATTAGATACAATTCTAGGTGTTGGTTTTTTTCACCCTCCATATATTAAGTTAGTTTTTACCATACCACCCATTTACAGAGCCCTCCCTTCCTCACTGGTGTGCAGTGCCCCCTGCTGGTGCATTACAGGGCACACATACTGACTTGTTGGTCTTAATGCTTCTTCCTACAGCTGGTCCACATCATTTTAAATCTCCCTGATTTTGTGATGTGTCTTGGCATCTGTTAGGGATAAGTTCCTCTTATTCGTTTTTCTTTTTTTTAAAAAGATTTATTTATTTGTTTGAAAGGCAGAGTTACAGAGAGGGAGAGAGAGATCAGTCGATCAATGGATCTTCGATCCCATGGTTCACTCCCCAAATGGCCAAAATGGCTGTGGTTGTGCCAGGCTGAAGCCCGGACCTGGAGCTTTTTCTGGGTCTCCAACATGGGTGCATGGGTCTAAGCAATTGGGCCATCTTCCACTGCTTTCCCGGGCACATTCATAGGGAGCTGGGTTGGAAGTGGAGCAGCCGGGCCTCAAACTGGCGCCTACATGGGATGCCAGTGTCACAAGCAGTGGCTTTGCTATGCCACCATGCTGGCCCCATGTTACTTTCTTTTTCAAAGTTAAAATAGTGTTTCATGGACTTTATTCTTTTACATAAATTATAGAGTATATCAGCTGAATCCCTTAAATATTTGACTCTGATTTTTATTAGGGTTAAATATAATATAAAGGTTAATTTGGGAACAAATGACTTATTAAATTGTGTCAGCTAAGAGAATGCATTATGTCTTCATTATTGAGATCATCTTCTCTTCTATTAGAATTTTAAAATGTTTCTCAAGAGGAGGTTGTCTGGTTTTGATTAATTTAATTCCTGAACACTCAATGGCCATTGCGGATAGTATTTTTTTTATTGTATTGTTATGTTTTCTTGGAATACAGAAATACTACTAAGTTTTGTTGGTCCTTGTTTAGGAACAACAAACTAAAATCTGATTCCTCGGAGAGAGAAAATGAATAAAACGCCCCCCCCCCTCCCAGAAAAACAGTTGACAGAAAAGTACAATGTAGGCAATAAGCAATTATTACTGTAATAATTATTTCAGTAATAAAGGTGAAATAAAGAATTTAAATTGCAGTCATTTATGAGTAGCTATATATTCCTAAACATAAAACAAGTTAGAATAAGAACAAACAGAAAACATGAATAGGGCAGTAATTAACTTTTGAACAGTGTGAATTGTTTAAAGACCCTTCTGGGGCATGTACCATGGCACAGTGGGTTAAGTCATGGCCTGCAGCACCAGCATCCCATATGCTTTTGTTTCCTATGCTTTTTCAGGGTCTTATCCAAAAAAATCTCTGTCAATTCCAATATCCTGAAGTGTTTCACCTGTGTTTTCTTCTAATGGTTTCATAGTTTTAGTTTTGTTTTGCTTTTTTTAAGATTTATTTGAAAGGAAAGTTATAGAGGGAGAGAGAGAGAGAAAGAGGGATAGGGAAAGGGAAGAGAGAGAGAGAGAGAGAGGGAGAGAGAGAGAGGGAGAGAGAGGGGGAGAGAGAAAGAATCGTTCACTCCCCAGATGGCTGCAACGGCCAGGACTGGGCCAGGCCAAAGCCAGAAGCCAGGAGCTTTATCTGGGTCTCCTCATGGATGCAAGGCCCCAAGGGCTGGGCCTTTCACTGCTTTCCCAGGCACATTAGCAGGGAACTGGATCTGAAGTGGAGCAGCTGGGAGTGGAACTGGCACCCAAGTGAGATGCTGGTGTTGCAAGCAATGGCTTAAGCCCCTACACCACAGCGCCGACCCCACAGTTTGAGTTTTACATTAAGACTATTTGAGTTGATTTTTGTAGACAGTGAGAAATGGGGACTAGTTTCATTCTTCTGCATATGGATATATATTCAGTTTTCCTAGTGCCATTTATTGATGAGACAGTCCTTTTCTTAGCACCTTTGTTGCAGATCAGTTGTCCATAGCAAAGCATGTATTGAATTCTAGGCTCTTTATTCTGTTCCATTGACCTAGGAGGTTATTTTTGAAAAGTTCATGGAAAAATGGAATTGAAAGATAAGATTAATTTGTTTTTTATAAAAAATTTTGAAATCTATGGATAGTTTTTTGTAATGCAGACTTTCCATGAACTTTCTGAAGACCCTTCTTGCACATCAGGTTTTATGCCAATGCCATGCTAATTTTGATTATTACAGCTTTGTAGTATACTTTGAAGTCAGCAGTATAATGAGTTCCATCGTGGTTTTTTTGATCATCAAGATTGCTTTGATTATTCAAGGTATTTTTATGGTTTCAAATTTAATTTAAGATTGTTTTATAGTTACGTGAAGGTTATCATTAGTATTTTGCTAAGGATTGCATTGCATTGAATCTGTAGATTGCCTTGGATAGTGTAGACATTTTAACAGTGTTGATACTTTCAGTTCATGAATTCATGAACATGGGGTGTCTTTCTGGTTTTTTTGTGTCCTCTTCAAGTTTTTGTAATTTTAATTGTAGAGATCTTTTACTTTGGTTAAATTTATTTCTACATATTGTATTTTACTGTAGCTATTGTTTGTGGGATTGCTTCCTTGATTTCTTTCTCAGCTAATTTACTATTGGCATATAAAATATTGATTTTGTATCCTGCAGCTTTGCTGAATTTGTTTATTAGTTTTAATAGTTTTTTGCTGATATCTGCAGACAGTGACAGTATGACTTCCTCTCTTCTGGTTTGGATGCTTTTTGTTTCATTTTCCTGCTGGCTTGCTTTGCCAGGACTTACAGTACTATGGCACTGGAAGTGGTGACTGTGGGTATCCCTGTGGACTGTTCCCTTTTTCTCCGACTGATCTGCTGTTGTCCACGGTGCACTTCTCTGGATCATTTATTTCAGGATCCTTGTCCCTCTTTTGTCCTCTTCATTCTTGCCTACCAAGAAAATAAGGAGCATCATGCACTCTTCCAGCTGGCCGCTGCTCAGCCTAACAGGAATACTCAAGTACGGATAGGGGAAAGATGCTTGTTAACATGTATAAATGTAAAAAGGTTAGTATCAAAACTATATACTTTCTAAACCCATGAGTCAAATTAGAACACACCCGAGGGGACAAAGATTTGACAAGCATTTCACAGAAGTAAAAACCTTAATGGCCAGTAATGTGTAAAGAAAAAATTCAATAGCACTAATTATCAGGAACTTGTAAATTCATCATAGAAATAACACCCCTTAGCCACCAGGTTGGCAAAAACTTTTTAAAAGGACATCAATAGCTGCAAAGGATATGGAGTAACTAGAGTATAAATTAGTACAACTAATTTGGAAAAGCAGTTTTAAAAGTTGAAAATGCTCATACATAAGGCCAAACAGTTCTGCTTTTACCTGTGGATCATGGGGAAACTTTCATTTTTAAAAATGACATTATTTATTTGAATGGCAGAGTGACAAGACAAAGATCCTGTATCTGCTGGTTCACTCCCTAGATGCTCACAAGATGTGTACTGGGCCAGGCAGAAGCCAGGACCTGAGAAATCAAACTGGGTCTCTCTTGTGGGTAGCAGGGTTCTAAATACTTTAGTCATTTACCTGCTGCCTTCCTGGCTGTGCATTAGCAGAAAGTGGGAATTGGAAGCAGAGGTGGGGTTTGGATACAGGTACTCTGTTACAGCATGGGAGTCTCCCAACTGGTGGCTTAACAGCTAAACCAGATGTTTGCCCAGTGGTGGGGAAGCACTTGGCTGAATTTGTGTGCTGGAGGTCATATCCAGGAATGTTCATGGGAGCAGCGTTTGTGATTGTAAAGGATTGGAAACAAATGTCATCAGTAGTAGAATAGATAAATAAGCCGTGGTATATTCATACTTGGAATTCTGTACAGCACTTTAAACAAATACATCACAACTACATGCAAGAAAATATATCTTCTATTTCAAATCATGAGTTTAGGGAACTTTGTCAGTGTACAAACATATCTTTGTTTGAAAAATAGGATTAAAATGTATCCTGGCCTTTAAAATGAGTGGTTTTTTTTGGAATTGTAAGAAAGTTTAGGCAAGTTCTGTGTAGAAATTAAGTTAGTTTTTAATGTAATTTTGAATACCTGGTAACACGTGGCTGTGTTCTTTGTATCTGACATGGACCCTCACTGAGTAGTCCTGTCAGGGCACAAAGGGACCCCCCACTTCATGCACCCATCCATGCACATGCACACTTTCACATGAGAACACACACACACACACACACACACACACGAGGGTGCTTCATGACGCTTCTGGAAAAACAAAATTGAAAGATAAGGGTATTTTGGTACAAAAAAATTTTAGAATCATACCTAGTTTTTTCATAATAAGCATTTTCAGGAACTTTTGTAAGACCTCTTGTATGTGTTTATACTAGTACAGAATATATATTTTATGTTTTAAGTCTTCTTTGTGTCAATTCACATTCTGCATTTCCCTTTTTATGACGATATGACTTCCATGGTAATTTAGCCCAACTAATGTACATTTGTTTGGCTTGGTTAAAAACAGTGATGTATTGCTCATGGTTTTTGCTGTTTATCATCTTCAGATTTAAGATCTCTTTTTCTAGAATTATAAAAATATTCACTTATTTTTTGGAATTTACATTTGTAGTTTTGTTTCTAACATTTAGTTCTTCCATCCATCTGAAATTTACTCTGAGGAGTGGTGTGACAGGGACTTGCATCCTCCAAATGGCTCCCAGATGCTCCAGCATCATTTAGTGAATGGAGAATCATGGAGTGGAGTTAGCTTCATCACTGAACACCACTGGGCCTGGGAGCCAGGACAGGTTGAGTGTGCATGGTAGGAGTTGCCAGTGTTCTCAGCACATTCCAGGTACTGTCGCTAAATCTCCATGCCCACCCATTCTGTAGCTGGGCAATTGTCTGGCCTAATTCAGTTGCTTAGTAGTGTCGCTTAGATTTTTAACTCCTGAGTCTGGCTCCAAAACATGTGCTCTTTACCTTGTGCACACATGCGAAGTTTGGATACACAGATTTGTTTGTCATTTCCCAGCCAACATGAGCTGGTAATTGCTTTTATTTACCCCTTCTTGGATCATGATTGAAAACTTAATTTCACAGAAGTAGAGGTCTAGCTGTGTCTTTCATAATTGACGATAGTCATAGAAATCCAAGTGATTCCTTTTCTGTGGTTTATTTGTAACATAATTTCTCTTAACAAACAAGGCATAGAATCTTTAAAAGATGTTTAAAGGATGTCTGGAGTAGCCTTTTATCCTAGCAATTATGAAGCCTGTGTCCCACCTCAGAACACCTGAGTTCAATTTCCACCTCCCATTCCTGACTGCAGCCTCCCTCCAAAACAGATCCTGGGAGGTGGTGGGGATGGCTCAAGTAGTTGGGTTCCTGCAACCTACCTAGGAAACCAGGATTGATTTCCTGAGGCTTGCCTCAGCCCAGTCCCAGTCATTGTGGGCATTTGGGGAGTGAACCAGCAGGTGGCAGCTCTCTGTCTGTGTCTCTCACAAAAATGAAATTTAAAAATTTGAAAGAATGTGATCCAGTTCTAAAATTTGGATACATGACAATTGTGAGTTTATTACCTAATTGAGTAAAAGTTGAGATTGTTATCAGCTACATTGTTATTTTCTGAATTTCTTATTCTCTTTTTCATTTAGCATAAACGTGAAATGAGAGAATGATTTGGGGATTTATAACTGGACTTCTCCAAGCTGTATTTCCTTGAACTAGAGACTGAACCTCTCTGAACCTGTCTTTCCTCATTAAATTAGCTGATGATACTGGGGGGTAGCATGATAGATAATTCAGACAGTATCTTCAAAGTTCCTAGTAGGATACATAAATGTGATAAGTACACTGTTTTATTTTCCTTTTATGTTGAAACAAGCATGTGAAGATTCTTGGCATAGAGTAGTAATTTTCTTTTGCCATTTATGTCCGTTATGGAGGACTATGGTGACTTTGGGAGATTTTGAGTAAGATACAAAAAGTTATTAATCCTTAGCTGTTTTTGACAAATAAAAATTATATCTAGCTAATTTTTATGAGTAAGTTTTTATTTCAAATATTTGTCAGTTCAGTGTATTTGGATAATTTATTTGTTCCCTTATGTTGTTTTGCTTAACCAATCTAGGATAGGTAGGCAGTTTACATATACATATAGGACAGAGAGCAAGAGAGAGAATCGTTTCAGTGCCATCTCTTTAACTTAAATGTTTCCTCCTTTATGATTTTGGAGTGTACTTTTAAAATTAGCCTCTTAGATGCCACATCATTGTGTTTGCTAAATTAAGTACATAGGTTGGATCATGTGGGCCCGAGGTTGCTTGTAACTCACATCCTCTGGCTCTGGGCAGGGCACTTTATCTAAATGTTTTCCCATGGTTATTCACTGTCAAGATAAGCAATCTCCAAGTGACTTACGGTTACATGCTTTCTTTAAAAGTTCATAAACCATATTAGATGGTCGATTGTAGGATGAGGCAAATATTCTCATATTTTCCATGAAATTTAAGAATGAATTCATTTTACTCAAAAAATGAGTTTAATATGAAAAATGCAAAAAATATGCTTACTATGAAAATGGCTATAATTTGGGAATTACTGCTGTGTAGCTTCTCTGCAGTATCACGGTTGTCAGTATATTGTATTGGATGTTTTTAAAAATGCTGGTTAGGTAAGGCCAATTGAATGCCCAGGTAAGAGATTACAGTAATGAATTACTCATTTTTAATAATTGTCTTAATATTTGGTATTCAGTTTGCAATGTATGCTCTGCATATTTTCGGTTGAGTAGAAAAGGCTGTTTTTCGACTAAGAGGCTAAATGTGGCGCGGGGAATTGTAACCTTGAGCGCTTGCGTGGAAGCGCGCACACAGGGTGGGGACCGTTCTGCGCGAGGTGCAGCCTGGAGGTCAGCCGCTGAGTGAGGTCCTGTGTTTCTCCCCGTTCCTGCAGGTGCGGCGGTCGCGGGCATCTACAGAGTGGCAGGGAAGAACATGGCCCCCTTGGAGGCGCTGGTGTGGGGCGTCGGGCAGACTGTACTGACACTAATCATCTCCTTTTCAAGGATCCTCGCCACGCTCTGAGGCTTCTGTGGGAATGCCCGACCTCACGCACGGAAACAGACCGCCTGAAAATGGCGTTGGTAACAAGTAGAAACAAATGGCCGCGGACCTTGCGCCGCGCGGGTCCTCTCGTGCTGTGTGCAGAGCCTGCCCTCTGGTGTTGAGGGATCGCACCACCGCACTGCACCTGCCGTGCCTCCTTCCGGGCCGGGGCGCGAAGACCGACGGGAAGCCAGGAGGGAAAGCACCTTGTGTAGCTGCCAATCAGGTTCACAGCGCCGTGTTCAGCTACAGGGACGTTCCGAGGAGTTGCTACATGTGCCAAACTCTCTTCTTTCTGTTACCATTGATCATGTGACAATTTGCAAGTGTAGATATAGATGAGTGCTGTGAACATATCTGACATGAATTCAGGTCATGTAGTGAGATCTCTGTTTTGTGATGCCGAGTCCCGTGTGAGTGTGCTCAATCCCAAATCGTCCGTATGAGAGAGATTTTTTGGTTTTTAATGTTGAGCGTTTCTGAGATTTAGGGCTTTCGTATGTTTAAGCATTATTGTTATTTAATTTATGCAGGAAATAACAGTCTTCTTCCTGGAAGACTAGCTAAACTGTTTTAAGGACTCAGAGTAGATCTATCGGGTGCACAGTTTTTCACTAAATTAACACACCCTTTTAAGAATTTCCCTCATGCATAAATATTCTATTTAGATGAATTCAAAAACTTTATGGGTCACACACATTGACTGTCGTTTGTGTGTTGGAAGAATATAACTTAAAAATATTCTTATAAATTTTGTTAAGAAAAGGTCTGACACACATGTTGCGTTCTTTGACCCTTCTGAAGAAAGTTTTTGCCTTGTCTCTCACAGAGGACATCTGTACAGCTAGCCGTCTGGTGTCTCGGCGGGGTTATAGTACTTGATGCAAGCATCTTGACTTTGTTACAAAATGGAACCCGTCTTTTGTTCTGGAGTGCTAACCGTGTTTAAGGAGTGCCATGCATTGGCCTCTGGAGCTCAAAACCGACTTGTAAATGAGTAACAGGTGAGCTTTACAGGATGCGTAATAAACTGTCTTACTTTGGATGCGTGTCAACGTCATGGTTCTAAGGGAAAGATTGGGAATATAGTTAAGCCATTTTAAATCTCAGCTGTATCAGTTCAGCCCCAAACGTGTATTTGAGTCATTCATTTCATGTGTTCAGTTCTTAATTTGAGCTGTCGTGATTTGAGTTTACCAGAATCCATGATGACATTAATTACAAAGGGACATGGCCTTTACACAGAACCTTTGAAGAGGTTTTCTAAGATAGTAGGAGGTAGGGGGAACCTAGAGCCTGGTGGAATTGGTTCCCCAGTGGGGTTTCCTTGGGTACCAGTTTCAATGATAAATGTGCTAACTCCAAGGAAGAACTGTTGTAGAGAATATTAAGTTCAGGACACTCCAAAAGATGATCTGGCACCGATGCCTTTCCTTATGGATTGTAAAACAGGTTTAAGTCCCCATTTAAGTTTAAGACCTTTGTTACCCAAAGCCCCTTTTCTACACCAAAAAAGTGCAGAATATATTAGTAAGTCGGCAAGGAGGAGTTAGAGCATATTTTAGCCTATGTGGGGATTTACTGCCACAGGGGGCTGGAGATTTATTTGTTTAAAAAAAAACAGTTAAGCAATTATATGTTCTTAAGGATCTTTGGAGGAAATCTTAAAATTTTTTTTTTTTTAATTAAGTGCAAGGCTGGAATTGTTCTCAGGTGTTCTTTATATTCCTGACATTTTCTTAGATTAAATTTAGGCTTCCCTTTCCAAGGCAGTTTGATTTCTCCTTTCCGTTGGGCTTTGGTGTGGGTTCGTCCTTCCCTTTGGCTATTCTGTACATAGTGTAAAGCACCTACCTTCAACCAGAGACCTGTCCAGCACTGGGCAGACCTTGCTTTAGACCGACAGGATGAACTTATGTTAGCATATGATTATTTCATGGTTAAGAAAGCAAAGTAACGTGACAGGGAGTGGATGGTTCATAATCCAGATTTGACATTCAGCGTCTGATTGCACCAAAGAACTGTGAACTCCTGATTTTACTCTAGAATGAAGTACAAATGAAGAATTAGTGATTAGTTTGCAGATTGCCCTGCAGTTATCTCATTATCAAGTTGATTGATGTTATGGAGTGTGTGTGGCGGTGTGTGTGTGTGCGTGTGTGTGCGTGCATGTGCGTGCACACACACGTGTGTGTGTGCACCAGTTTGGGGGACATTTTTGGTTTCTTTGCTGTTTTCAGGTACTTCCATTGGATTTTTGGGCTACTGTCACTCTTTGGATGGTTTGAAATGCAGTTGAATAGTGTGAATTTTTGAAATTGTCTTGATAGCTATTTTTATGCTGAGATTTTTTAAAAAGTGGTTTTCCTCTAGAGACAATAAATGTTTAATGATATTTATTACTAGCGTATATATCATTATATACATCCACACGGAGCTGCTATCTGTGGATAAAGTCTGACTGGAAAGCTATTATTCACTGAACAGTTTGTGTTCTGGTAGAGAATTTGATAACATTGTTCAGTTGAGTTATCGTTTCAATAAGTTTGAGGATGTTTTAGAGTTTTGAAACTTTTCTTGATTTCTTATTGCTGGAAACCCTCATTTGGGACATGGCACAAGCCCTTATTGATGTATTTGGGATATGCTGCCTTAAAATGCGATTTGGCGGTAAATGTTCTCTGTGACAAGTGCAAGAGGGGGAGAACCTGTGCAGTTGACAGCCTGTTGTCTAAGAAGACTCTGGATAAAACATCCCTGATAATGAAATCAGTTCCTCAGAGAAGGAACTCCTATTGCCCAAGCCAGTTTCTATCTAATGTGCTGGTGAGAGATGTCCATAGATCAGAGTTAGGGAACCTCACGTAAGCCACCAGTCCTGCTTAACACCTTTTAAAGAAGGGGGTGCAGGTGACCTGCCCCTTGGGACCAGGATCAGGAACGCTTTATGACAGTGTGTGCGGCGTGGTTGTGCTGATGTTAGGTCCTGATGTTTACCAGACAGTGTTACAGTTGTATCCAGTATTCGTTTTTAGTTATCTGCTTCATACAGCTCCACTGCCCCAACAAAGTGTGAAGGTTTGTCTGTACTTTCAATGAGGGAAATAAAGAAATGAATTGGTCTATATATCCTGTATTCATGTTGTAAGAAATGAGATACTTTAAACTTGCAGGTAATCTAAGCTTGTTGGAAAAGGACTTTAGAGAACCTCTGATTGAGACAGTGGGCTGCCGTGTTCATATGCCTGGGCTGACACTCAGGTGACAACAGTTCAGTTCAACAAACATCTTTGGGTGATCTGCTCCATGCAGTATGCTGCTGTATCAGGTATGAGATGGGATGCCAGCCCTTGACTCTACCGAGAACTGACAAAACCATTTTAAATACTGAAAAAGTAGAGATAGCATTTGGCTTCCCAATTCTTGTTGTGAGTTCAAATCCAGTGTTTTTCCCCTACATTTTATTTTCTCAGCTCATCTACTAAATGGAATTTTGGTAACTGAGGTGTCATTGGTATGGCATAGTGAAGCCCAGAATCCAAGCCAGGAACCTGGGTTTTAATGCAGACTCTATCACCTGTTGTCCCTCTGAAACCAAGTATGCCATTTTGCTTCTGTGAGCTCTGGTTCGTGCTCTGTAGGTGTATGAATATGCCATGGAGTTGCCGTGAGGAGCAGTGTGTATTTGACAGTAGATGATCCACAGATAGCCACTAGAATTGTAAAAAATTACACTTGGCCATCAGTGCCAATTGATTTGTTGTTTTGTAAAATTCACCTAGCTTTCTTCCATGTCTACATTTTCTCTACATATATTTTAGGAAGGAAACTGAAATAAAAAAAAAATTATTATCTTGCTTACTTCACCTCTTCACTTTTCAGATAGCAGGGAGTCAGAGATGGTGGAAATGGCCATGATTCTGGTCACTGTGGTGGGTATAGGAAAGGGGCAGAGGTGGCCAGCAGTCGCTGCTTACCCTGCTCAGCTGCAGCTGGACTCACCCAGCCAGCAGCCACTGACTTGCTGCTATATGTGAGTTGTCCCTGTGAAGGGGTGTACGAGTGAGTGAGATCCAGCCCTTCTCTCCTCCAGTTTCCACCATTCCATGGCCAGCCCAAGGCATTTGCTCAGTAATTCAGTGTCAAGTGTATAGGGAAATCAAACTGGGCTTTGTCATCTACCAAGTCCCTCCTTTCATGGAGCCAAGATGCTTCAAGCTTTTGTTGCTGTTGTTTTGTTTGTTGGTTTGGCTTAAAAGGAAAGACCATTATTTTAAATTCATAACCATTGTGTAATTCAGGAAGGTTCAAGATGCTAAGATTAATTTCTAAAATGTTCTCAAACTACTACTGTCTCTTGCTATTACAAAACTTTCTTACAGAAAGCCTCATTCAGAACCTCTTAAATCGATAGTTGTCTGGTTTTTAAAACATGAGGAACGTGGAAAGTTCCTGCAGAAATTCTGGTGGACTTAGGTTGCACATATCTGGTAACCCTAGTTGGGTCACTGGATCAATTACTGTTTATTTTAGTGACCAGGAGAGAGACTCTCAGTGGTTAAAGTGGACTAATTAATAATCAAGTGATCTTCTACTTTCCCTTGACTTCCTGTCCTTTTTACACCACTGTGGAGGAGACTCTCCAGGATACAGGAACATCATCTGAGTAAAAATTACAGCACTTTTCAACCATCTGCTGCTGCCTTGTAGCAGAAGGAAGTTTAAAGACAGGAAGAAGTGTTGGAAGGGTAGTGCCCACATCAGAGGCATAGCTGATGACGCACCCCCTGTTGATGTGAACACAACCCACCCCATTCTTTTGAGACTGTGGATTGCGCAGTGTGCATGTGTGCTGCCTGTTTACACAATTTGTTCTCCTTATATGTGAGAACTTGCTATGATGCATTTTGAAATCATACCGTGTGTGTGTGTGTGTGTGTGTGTGTGTGTGGTAGGTTTGCTCTTCTAACTGAAGGATCTCTGTTGTGTTGAGGTAATACAGCCTTGTGAAGGAGGCTGCTGAATTAGTTACTTAAATGTGTATCTGTGAATTTGTTTGGAGGAACTAATGAATACATGAAGTGTTTTCCATAAAGTGGAGATGTGCCTGTTAGCACTTTATTGAGTGAGTGGAAACCCTCAACTGTGGGAGTGAGCTGAGCTGTGAACTCTCATCATCTCCTCCCTTGAGTTTTGGGGACTAATTTTCGTGCTTGTTGCATTCTTTGCCCCTTACACTGACCTTTGGTGATGACCGTTTCTTGGTTTGGAGAACCGATTTGGCAGTGTATTTAAAACCATCTTCCTCTTTCCACATGGACGTTATACATTATGGTTTAAGCCTATGTACAGTTTGTTGATAGAATCTGAAGTGCTTGGGAAATGCAGATAGAATCTTAGTGAAAAATAATTATTGTGGCAAGTCAGGAAAGCGTGAGCCTCTGATGTCTTTTTTTTTTTTATTGTATGCCACACCTCTTTATAGTCTTGTCTATGCCAAGAGTAAAATGGCTGTCCCATGTAGGGGAGCATTTAGATGTGTAACTGAAACTGGAAAGCCATACAACAAATACATAGAAAGGGGAACAATAGTGCACATCATCTGAATCCCACAATGTAACACATTTCTCCTAAACTCAGAGTGGTAACTTCAAAAAGCATCACTTTTTTAGAGCCCCTCTTAAGTGAGTATTAATTGGAGAATACTATTGACAATAAAGGGTTTACTGTGTTGTTTTTTTTTAATTAAAGGATTTGCACATCATCATTAACTATCTTTGGGATAGAACATTTTAAAGTTTTCTCCAAAGAAAGCAAAGTAAGATGTGCTTATTAAAAATGACTTGCTGTCAATACTGGATGAGCTGATAGTCTAATTGTTGACGCTTTCTTAGTATTTGTGATACTGGGTGTGTTTGCAATTGAAGAATTTTAAAAATTCCCCCCGGTCCTCTTCCCAGTATGCATAATTATATGAACAAATATGAAATTCCACAGTATTTTTCATTCTAGCCATATAACTTGATAAAATTCAAGGAATGCTCCTGTAGGCACAGGCCCCAACTCTACTCATTGTGGGATGAGGGGATCAACTTGTTCTTGAAGTCAACTGGCAAAGATGTCTTTATATCAATGGCAAAAGTATAGCTCACTTGTGTAATATTGTGGGCCTCACTTTCAAATTGTGTCAACTCTCAGATCACTGATAGTCATTTGGTAAATCACAATGTACTTCTTAAAAGCTAAATGATCTCTTAGTGCCTTGAAAGTTAAGATACTTTTGCAAAATGGATTTAACAAAATTCAGGATCGGCACAGATGGGCTGGCTTTGTACATGTCAACTTCAGAGTTGAGGAAGATGTCATTAACTGCATCTTAGCTGTCAAGTTCTTATATTTCAATACAAATCTGTTATTGCGTCATAAATGATGGCAGGTAACAACTGCTTTCATTGTATTTTCATGATGTATTTTTCTCTTCTCTTTTTACAAGTAAGAAATGGGGAAAAATATAGTCAAGAAGTAAGTGTGGGATTTTAAGCTTTAGTTTTGTTTTAACCTAGATATTCTAGGGTGAACAGTGTTAGTTTTATACTGTAATCCACAGGCAGACACTTTGTGTACCCTTTAGAAATGTGTTTACCGTCACAGGTTTATTTTTACTGTAGAAATATGTACTGTGAAGCATAAAGACAGGAGGAATAAATGTTGAGGGGTCATACACAGACACAAACACGTATTTGATGAAGTCCCCTACATTATGTGAACACAATTTCCCCCTTCTGTGAAGACTATGAACTACCCTGTATGAGTATGTGTATGCATGTTTACATGATACAATTTAATTTTGCAGAATTATTTTAAAAAGTATGTTTATATATTATACCTAACAAGCTGTAAATATTGTATACTATTGATTTTTAATTTTATATAAGCAATTTTTTATTTCCCAATTCATGTACAAATCTCATTGTATATACAGCATACTTTTCCTGGAGAACACAGATTTTGCAGTGAACTTTAAGTAATTTTAATTGCAGCAAGCATCAGGCTAGCCTTAGAGATGTTGATCTTTCTTTTGAATTACTTTTCACCACTTTCATTTTCTCCAAAAGGGCAGCAATAAACATATGCAAGTTATTTTTGATTAAAGGAAATTGGTTCCATTTGTTGTTGAGAACAGATGCACAGCTGACATCCTCCAGCGTCTGATCCCAGGGCCGTGTCTTGAGGTCCCCACATGACCCTACTCTCTGTAACCTACAGGGTGAGCTCTGCCGACACTCACAGAGACATCTGTCAAAAGTGAACCCAGCACTTCAGTGTCATTACACAGACTTTATTGGATTAAAAATTTGTAATATATAGTATTTTAATAAAGTTTCTGTATTCGATTTCATGCACTTATATATAAATAAACCTGTCTTTAAAAGCTTTATGGGGTGTCTGCCTCGTGGTGACAAATCTCTTCAACTCATTCCCTGCGGGTGCAGATGTCTTCTGCTTTTCATTTTCTTCTGAGCCAGTTTCACCTATGGATTTTCGAGATTGGGCTAAAAAAGGTAATACACAAGAAGTTTGGATACAACTGTGGACAGGTTTATAAATTTGCCTGGGACCAGTCCTGGGCCCCAGAAGCATCTACTTGTACGAGGTAACTGCTGTAAGAAGGATACAGTTGTGTTTAGTAGCAGAGAACTGCCTTTTATTGACTGCTTATTACGGGTTAGACATTCTCTGTGTTCCGTGTTCTATCCCCATTTGACAGATGAAGCATAGGAGGTTCAGAGAAGTTGAGAAAGTGCTCAAGGTCACCCAACTGCTAATTCCTGTGCTGGGGTCTTCTTGGTCTAGTACCTGTGTTTGTTCTCAGTGAGCCATGTTGGTTTCTACAGAATATTCTGGGAGCTTAGACCAGGTGGCATTAAGGGGATTTGAAAAATTATGAACTCAATATTTAAATTGTCATACTGATACATCTTTTATATTTTTGTTAAGGATTTTGGAGGGAGGTGCTAAATAATCAACTACTATCTTTCCTGAGAAGAGATTGGAGCTGAAAGAGCCAGTTGCTGTAAATGTTACCAACCTTGGAGGGAAAACTGGCTCACTTTAGAAATTGAGCAAGTATCCTGGAGTAAAGCATTTTCTCACACTCATTGACATTTATTTCATGTCATTGCCAAATTGAAATGAATTTTTTACTAGATAACTTTTTTTTTTTTTTGGACAGGCAGAGTGGATAGTAAGAGAGAGAGACAGACAGAGAGAAAGGTCTTCCTTTTTGCCGTTGGTTCACACCTCCAATGGCCGCCGCAGACCGCACGGTGTGGCCGGCGCATCACACTGATCCGAAGCCAGGAGCCAGGTGCTTCCCCTGGTCTCCCATGCAGGTGCAGGCCCAAGGACCTGGGCCATTCTCCACTGCACTCCCGGGCCATAGCAGAGAGCTGGCCTGGAAGAGGGACAACCGGGACTAGAACCCGGTGTGCCAGCGCTGCAGGGCAGAGGATTAGCCTAGTGAGCTGCGGCGCTGGCCTACTAGATAACTTTTACATTCAACCTTAATAGCTACAAAATTGGGGCCAGCACTGTGGCGTGGTTGGCTAAGCCTCTGCCTGCAGCGCCAGCATCCCGTATGGGTGCCGAATCATGTCCCTGCTGCTCCTCTTCGGATCCAGCCCTCTGCAATGGCCTGGGAAAGCAGTAAAAGGTGGCTCAGCTGCTCTAGCCATGCACCTGTGTGGGAGAACCAGAAGAAGCTCCTGGCTCCTGGTTTCAGATCGGCCCAGCTCTGGCAGTTGTGGTCATTTGAAGAGGGAACCAGCATGGAAGCCTTTTTCTCTATCTCTCCCTCTGTCTTTAACTCTACTCAAATAAATAAAGTCTTCTAAAAAAAAAATTACAAGGGGGCCGGCGCCTTGCATAGTGGCTAAGGCCACCGCCTGCGGTGCCTGCATCCCATATGGGCTCGGGATTGAGTCCCAACTGCTCCACTTCTGATCCAGCTCTTTGTTGTGGCCTGGAAAAGCAGTAGAAGATGGCCAAGTCCTTGGGTCTCTGCACACATTTGGGAGACCTGGAGGAAGCTCCTGGCTCCTGGCTTTGGATTGGCCCAGCTCCTGCAATTGCTGAGTGAACCAGTGGATGGAAGAGCTCTCTCTCTGCCTCTGCCTCTCTGTAACTCTGTCTTTCAAATAAATTAATCTTTAAAAAAATTACAAAAATTATTCAATACATTTCCTCCCCAACCATCAAACTTAAAAAAAATTTGAACAAAGTATAAATCTTGGGATTTCAGAAATGTTGATTTGTTTATATTATTTTTACTCTTTGAAGTAATGTTTTTGTAATAGGTAAACAGGGCATTTTGATATTTGCTGACCCTTAAAAAAGGCCGTGAGTTCCAGATTTGTCATCACCTACATAGAAATCTGCAGAAGATCATCTGGAAGGGAGATGCTTGGGTCTTAGCCTTGTGGTGAGGAACAAGTCCTGAGCACACGGGGGAAGAACATAGCCAGCTTTACTGAATGGGCACTGAAGCCATCCATAAAATAGTACCTAAAGCTTTATTCATTCATAAAATAGTACCTATTCCTTATTCATTCATAAAATAGTACCTGAAGTGTTAGGGTGCAGAGAAGAAAGTAAGCAGAGCCTATGGTAGGTCTTCTTTATGTGAGACATGGAGGTAAACAGCTCTTGTACACATCTGCTTCCCAGATTCTTGCAATGACTGGGACTGGCTGAAGCTGGGTACAGGAACCCAACCCAGGCCTGCCTGGTGAATTGCAAGAATTCAATTACTTGAGCCATCACCACTGCCTCCCAGGGTCTCTATTAGCAGGAAGCTGGAGTCTGGAGCTGGAGCAGGGACTCAGCAGGTGTCTCACCTGGCCTCTTAACTGCTGGTTTGAACACCCCTTCCCTACAGCAGGTCTTTGAGGAGAACTGATTTACAAAATGGAATAGCATCAAGGGTTTTCTTGCAAAGACACTGTTTTGTCACTAGGTGGTGCAGTAGTTCCATTGTATTTTTCCCCTTGCTTTTGGCTTGGCTGTTCCTGTTAGTTCTTGCCTGTGAACCCAAACTGACTCATTTCCATTGGATGAATCTAACATTTTTTTCCAAAAATAAACACACGTGAATAAATATTAAAAATTCCAGGAGTCTACATGTCATCACTAGCCAATTTAACTTTCTGAAGAATATTAAAATAAAGTGTTCAGTGTTGTTTGCAAATCAGAAGACCACAGTAGCTGTATGACTTTGTAAGTAATTAACCTGGGCCTTGATTTATGTATTTTCCTTAAGTCCCAACTTGTACTGCATAATTCTTTTTACCAAATTTAAAGTCTACACTTCTTGAGTGACAGTTACATTGTTGGTCAGCTTGCCAGGATAAAAGGGCAACATAACACAACTGAATTTGTATCAGACTTAAATCCCTGCTCTCCTGTTTAGTATTGGAACCTAGCCTACTTACTTCTGTAGTCTTCAGGTTGTATATCAACAATAACAGTAACAACATCTCATTCCGTGTAGTGAATTCCCGGTGAATCCTCTTTCATGCATTGTCTTTCTGTACTTGGAGAGAAAATGTGGTGCTAGACTTGGCTACAAGTTTTGGTAGTAGATTGAGATGCCTCAGTTTCAACGTAGGAGCCAGATTCGGCATCCCTGCAGAACGCTGTGCATTTTAAAAGATTTCTTTCAGATTGTAACTGTCCCATTGAACTGTATGCTGCTTCTGTGTAAAGCTTGCCGAGGGAATTTTTTTAGAAACATACCTCAGCAGGAAAGAGCCTGGCTGGGAAGCAGAATGGATGAACTTGCTGAGCTGGCAAATTCCTTGAATTCTCCAAACCAAATATGTGTGAGAGGAAGAAACCGAAGCAGCCAGCATCAGGCCCTCTGAAAGACAGACATGACTTGCCTATCGGCACCAGCCACCCCACCTCCTTTGCAAATGGGCTTCTCCGCTCTGGAGAGGCGTGCTTGCAGGTTAGCCTCAGAGAAGGGCCGGCTCTTCCAGCTGTAGTCTCTGACTCTCAGGGCCCACGTTTCGTGGAGTCAGCAGCCACGGAGACAGACATGCCCTCTGCGGGGAGCTCTTCAGGACTGAACTTGATAGGTCAAACACGGCCAAACATTTTCATAAAACAACACCTTCTCTGCCCCTTTTGCTTACTTACTTTTTGTGGGAATTGGTGTTGGGAGTGACTGCAATCTGTTGCTACAGGGAGACGCTTGTGTTATCTTTACCATGAACAGTAGTCATTGTTGGATGGAGGAAGCACAGTTCTGAGAGACTGGTGACTTGTGAAAGTCTCTGAGCTATCTGATTGGGGAAGGGATGAGACCTGGGTCCTCCCCATGCTCTGACCCCTCCTGCACATGAGGCTTGTCCTTGACCCAGCTGCTCTGTGCCAGGTTTTTACCCAGGGAGCATGGAGAGTGATGAATTTCTTTTGTCTTCTCATAAATGCAAGTTGAAACTCTTAAAGGGATACCATCAGAATAGGACTGAGCTCCTGTAAGCCAGGGCCAGTTTTAGCATCACAAATTTGACACTTGCTGTGTCCATGCCAGTTCCAAGCTTCAGGCTCCAGACTTCTCATTTGAGTAATTTGGGTAGTTTTTGCAAGGTGAATGAGAAAGAATGAAATTTTCATGTATAAACTATAATGTCTGATTTGTGCATTTGTTTTGTTTTTCAAGTGCCTAGAGGAAACATGTAAAACTTGTATTATTATTGATAGACTAATTATTGTAATAAATGCTGGCATTCATTTTGCTCTCAAATCACTTTGACATCTGCAATCTCATTTTACCTTCCCAATTTATTGTTTGGGGGAAAGGTAAAATGCTTTTTTATGACAGATAGTTAACTGATTAAACAGAGGTCTTTTATGATACCTGAACAACTGCTTTAGACTTGACAGTTGTTTTTTTTTTTTTTTTTTAAGTTTTAAGCTTTTTTCAGTGAGAGAAATGCAGAGGAGAGTGAGGGCGCTATCTAAAAGAGAGAGGGACATCCGAATTCATTCTGAGTACGAGGAGCCAGCCACGTGGAAGAACATGTAGGCCAGGAAGCATAGGGCAGGTGGCCCAAAGGCCACATGCGCAAACACTTGCCAGTTCTAAGAACAGACGTGCAGGGGCTGCCACAGTCCCATTTGCTTGGACTCAGATAATCCTCAGGGACCCAAAGGGGTCTTGGGTAACACATGACTGCTCATTCGCCTGCCACCATGATTTGGCTGAAGTCTTTTAAAAGAAAGGATATGGAAAGACCCAAGTGTTGACATTAGGTCTTATGAAAAGTTAATCTGTTTTCTTCTATCAGGAATATCCCTAGTTACGTGCCAGTTATAATAGAAGTGCAACCATGTTGAATTAGGACTTTTCAAGATTTAGCTTCGCTAAGCAGACTATTTCTTTCATAAATAAAGCAGCAGGCTTTCCAGCGTCTTGTTTTATCTTCACTAGTTCAATGCCCACCACTGAGTATCTGGAAGGGAAAAGTTGTCGAGTTGGATTGAAACATGAAGTCTTCCTGGATAGCTTAAGTTCAAAATGGACAAAAAATGTATGTTTAATTTTGGTATCAAAGACATGGGTATCAGGTCTATAGAGAATGTGTACACCGGGGTCTCAAGTAGCAGTAGGCTTGTTGGCTCTAATGAGGAAAAGGGCCTGTGTGCTGCTTAAAGCCAGCTTCAGGATTAAGTCAAAACACATCCACCCTTTACATCAGGCATCTGCGATGTTTGAGACTGTATTGGGGAAACCATCAACAGCTTAAATTGAACTTTAGATTACAATAGTGTCCATAAATACAGACCAGGTCAACATTATGTCAGCGCTACAATAACAGAGACAAGGAGCAGAGATAATAAATTGGCAAGTAACCCAAAAAGGATTTTTGCTTGACATTGGAATTTGTATCTCTTTACAAGTAACACTTTCTATTTTAAAAGTATTACTCTCTCTGATATATATAAACTATGTCTTCACTTTCTGTCTCTGGAAGGGTCAGGGGTGGCCAAGGGTCAAAGAGTTTCTTTACGTGCAGTGTCGGTAGAGAATTAAGAAGGGGTGAAGTAGATAATTTTTTCCCCAAAAGAACTGTCTCCCAAAAGTTAACAAAATCAGCTCTTGAAAGCGGTTCTGTCATGTTAGAGCAGGACTTTTTAGTAGGCCAGAGGACAGTCACACTGAACGTAGCTAAGAATTGGTTTATTTGTAAATACCCATTCGTGGTTTTTAATTCTGGAAAACATCAGATGTCAACTTGAGCATTAAATCATTTGGTAGGATTCCAGTCTTATGATGAACACCTGAAAGAATTCTGTGGTTATCTTGGCTGTTGTTAATCCAGTCTGCTCTCATTCTTTTATCCCAAACTCTACCTTTTAACACAGCAATAAATTTGGTAAAATAAGGCCCAATCTCTCACTCTTTCTTTGAGATTTCCCAAACTTCCCACTTTCTAAGCTAAAATGAAACAAGGGTCAGACTCATTGTAAATAATGTGTATTAAGATACTCCAGAGAATACTGTTTTTTTTTTTTAAATATTTATTTGAAATGCAGAGTAACACAGAGAGAGAATGGATCTGTTCACTTATTCAATCCCCAAATGGCCACAATCTCTGGGGCTGGACTGAAGCCAGGAGATGGGAACTCCATGTGGGTCTCCCACGGGGGTGGCAGGGACCTAGCACTTTGGCCATCTGCTGCTTTCCAGGTGCATTAACAGGAAGCTGGATTGGGAACAGAGCAGACTGGACTTGGACTGGTACCCATATGGCATGGTGGTGTCGCAGGCAGCAGCTTAACCCACTGTGCCATGGTGCTGGCCCTGCCAATTAAGTTTAATAGTTTGTTTTCCACGTGCCTGCCTTCAGTGTTCACAATCCACATGTGCATATTACAGCCTTCAGAATGCTCTGAGTGAACCTATTTGGCTTTGTTTTTCCATGAATTCTCTGGGAAATGTCAACAGCCACCACAGGAATTTCAGTAACTGATCCTGTCTTTTCTGGAAAGCATTTGTGAGCATATTTCCAAAGTTCAACCTGCTGTTGCCATTCCAATGATCTGTGGTCCATCACACTAAAGCTGGACCAGAGTTTTGATATCTAAGGTTTTTCTTTAATTTGAGGGGAGAGAGAGAGCACAAGAGAGTGAGAGAGAGCGAGCAAGCAAGAAAGAGCGTGAGAGATCCCAGGCTCTAGTTCATTTCCCAAATGTCTATAATGGCCAGGGCTGGCCAAACACTGGGAATCAGGAACTCAACCCAAGTCTCCCACGTGCATGACAGGAACTCAACCACCGAGCCATCAACCAAGCCTCCCAGGGTGTGCATTAGCAGGAAGCTGGAATTGGGATCAGAGCTGGAACACAAACCCAGGTACTCGTGTAGGGGATGCAGTTTTCTTAACCACTAGGTCACGTATCCCTGGAATCTGAATTTCTACTCCCTACTGCCCAGTGTCGATCCTGCCGAGCTCTCCAATGTGTGCTGACCTCCTGTTTCATCATCCTCTGTCTGGCCCGGGTCTCTGGAGCCTTCCCAACCCTATGTTGGGACGTTGCTACGTTGCTACGTCCATGCCCACAACCTCTTAACTTGCACTGTCTTCTGAGGCTTTCTGGGTCCAGCCTCTCTGGCTGGGACTTGCTATCCATGGCCCAAATTCAACGTCATCTATGAAAGTGGGACTCTCAGATGAGAGTAATGTTAAGATGTTTGTGGAGGGGGTGGCATGGTGCTGCAGCTTAAGTTGCCACTTCCCCATTTGAGTCCCAACTACTTCTGATCTAGCTTCCTGTTGATGTGCCTGAGAAGACAGTGGGAGATGGCCCAAGTGCTTGGGCCCCTGCACCCATGTGGGAGACCTGGATGGAGTTCCTGGCTCCTAGCTTTGGTCTGGGCCAGCCCTGGCTGTTGTGGGCATTTATGGAGTGAACCGATAGATGGAGAATTTCTCTCTCTCTCTCTCTCTCTCTCTTTCATCTTTGTCACTCTTTCAAGTAAATAAATATTTTTAAAAGTTTGTGGAAAATGGCATTAAAAGAAGTTTATTTTGTTCAAAATATTATGAAATATATACCTAGATTTTTTTTCAGAATCCATATCTTGCTATGAACTTTTTGAAGACCCTTTGTGTGCACAGATTCCAGTGTATTGGTACCAGAATCAACTTGTCTTTTCATTCCATATTCTACAAACTGTCGAAGGCTCCTGGTATTCAATGAAGCCATGAGCTTGGGGATTGTTCCAGTCTGTACCACAAGCAGGACTGTTTCCCAGTGACACTGGCAGGCGAGCCACCCGGTCATCTGCTTGCCTTCCCAGAATTCCCGAGTCTGTCCTACCCTCATTTCTGCCACTGGAGAGAATGGCGCTGTCAGAATGGTTTTCCTTATCTCGAGACCTCTCTCTGTGTTTCTCTTCATCAACATTTGGGGTAGCTACTGTCAACAGACAGAAGCAGCCACCTGGGCTGGCTCTGGGAGTTTGACTTCTTGAAATTCAATCTGCCCAATTACTCTGTGCAAAAAAAAAAAAAAAAAAAAAACAGTCAGAAGGAGGTGAAACCAATTGACCCCAACTTGGCATCTTTTGCTCAGAGCCCCAAAACAAAAATTCCCTTTATAGCTTCTCTCTTGCTTCTTTTTGAAGTTAGTTAATTGGAGGAGGGAGTGAATGCCTGCAGATTCTCTTATCTGGACACTAATTGGAGCCCACGTCACTGCAGAGGAGTAGAAGGAAACTCATATAGGTGAGAGCTCTCAGACACTTGGCAAGCAGTTATTACTAACCAAATATGTGTTTATGTCCCCTGACTAATTGCCTCTATCCTTACTCCATCTCTTTCATAAATTCAATTGTCACACCTCCAACCCCACTGCAGCTTTCTGTCTTTCGGAACTGACAGAGGGAAGACTGAGAGTGGGTGCGGATGAGTAAGGGCTCTTGATGTGGTATCTACAGTGCACTGTTAGGAAGCTGCTGCACACACCCCACTGTGGGAGCAGCACTGGCCCTGTCCTTCCAAAGCAAGGGCAGTAGAGGCAGGATGGTTCTGAGCCTGTTGGCTTCTGGGTGACTGCTGATTGTCCTTTCCTGGTCTGTGGGACCTGGGACCAGTCTAAGTCTCCTAAGCCCCAGAAGCCAGGATCCTGCCCTGGTCTTTAAAGGCTGCATTCCACCCCTTGAACTTCCCTCCCTGATTAACCACGTTTACAAATACCTTCAGTCCTACAGAAAAGCTACTAAGATACTACAGAGAGCTCTGATGTACCTTTGTCCAGATAAAGGAGGTTTTTAACCTTGGGCCACATTTGCTTGCATTCATCATTTTCCTCGCATCTTTCTCACCAACCAGTGGATCCCAGCAGGATTTTCAAATATCTTCCTGGATTTATAAATATGTGTTGAGAGGCTTTAAGTACTATACAATAAGCAAATTAAAACATCTAAATCAATGAATAATTTGTTCTTAGTATAAGTTGGTGGGAAGCCTCTCATGAGTTACCTCTGCAGTACATAAAACATTTTGATTTTGTTAAAAACATCGATTAGCTTAAGCCTGTGCTAAGATTTTAGGGAAGCACTATGGCCATGCTTTCTGAACTATGGATTAGATACCAGTATCCAATCAATGTTAAATTTCCTGACCTTGCCAATACACTGTGGTTATGAAGAATGGATTCTTGTCTGTGGGCAGACCATGGTGTACTCAGTGGTAAACAGAAATATGTTGCCTACCCTCAAATGATTTAGGAGAACAAAAATACCCAGCTTTCAATCCACAGAAAACAATCAAGCAAATGTGGCCCAATGTGAAAACCCAGTTGATCTGAGTATATAGGAATTCTTTGTATTATTTTAGCAATTTTTGTGAAACTTTGAAATTATTTCAAATACAAGTATGTCTACCAACATAAACATACATTTTGAAACTATTTCAAATAAAGAGTTAAAACATATATGTTGGGGGCAACACTGTGGCGCAGCGGGTTAAAGCCCCAGGCAGCAGTGCCAGCATTCCATGCAGGCACCAGTTCAAGTCCCAGCTGCTATGTTTCTGATCCAGCTCTCTGCTATGGCCTGGGAAAGCTGTAGAAGATGGCTACTAGGATGGCTTGGGCCCCCGCATGCACATGGGAGACCCAGAAGAAGCTCCTGGCTCCTGGCTTCAGATCAGTTCATTTCCAGCTGTTGCAGTCATTTGGGGAGTGAACCAGCAAAATGGAAGACCTCTCTCTCTCGCTCTACCTCCCTCTATAACTTTGTCTCTCAAATAAAATAAATCTTAAAAAAGCAAATATGTAATAACTAAAAAAAATGCATGTGTATGCATACACACATGCATAATACAGTTATGCAAGGGAACTTAAAAATTTTATGGAATTAAAAGGTACATTTATTTTGGTGCAAAAAAACTTGAAATCCATACATATAAGGGGTCTTCAAAAAGTTCATTGGAAATGCACACTATGTAAAAATTGTGCTTAGCTTTCACAATTGTTTTGGCTCTAAAACACACATATCTTAACTCTTTTTCCCATGAATGCATGGAAGCACCTTGTATTCTATGGTCATGTGTTTGTGTATATATGTATTGATAGTATACATGTAGAATATATCCATGCTGTGCATTTAGCCCTCGGTTGAAGTAGCTCCAGCTGGTATTTCCAGCTTCCAAGCTGAGTGAGTCCAGTGATACCGGCTGAGGGTTTGCCTGGGTCTGCAGTCTGTGGCCCCTGTAGCTGCCTTCTGGCGAGGGCCTTGGGAGATTCCCTTCAGGGTGAGCTGATTATCTTTGAGTGAGAACATGTAGGTGCCCCTGCTCCCAACCTCTACAAAATGCAAGAAAAATAGCTGCTTTGCAAATTGCTGAATACAAGTACTAGGTTGTTTTTACACACAAACTCCTGAGGTAATGAAGTTTCCAGAACCTCAGAATTCAGTGAATAAAGTCATTTGAAAAAGTGACAGCCCACTGCTTCTGGAAGCCTGGGAGTGCACTGCCATGGGCCTAGAGTTAAGACTTGGAGGGTATTTTTTAAATATTTATTTATTTATTTATTTGAAAGGCAGCATATGAGAGAGAGAACGAGAACACTTCCATTCGCATCCGCAGGTTCACTCCCCAAATGGCTGCAAAAGCCAGCGATCTGCTAGGCCAAAACCAGAAGCTAGGAGCTTCATCCGGGTCTCCCAAGCACTTAGGCCATCCTCTGCTGCTTTCTCAGGCACATTAAAAGGGAGCCAGACAAGAAGTGGAGCAGTCAGGGCTCAACTCATGCTCATATGGGATGCTGATGTTGCAAACAGCAGCTTACTCTGCTGCACCACCGTGATGGCCCTGAGATTTTTTTAAAAAATCAATTGACCTCTTAGAAATAAAAATTGCAGCTCTTCATGGTACACTACATGATATCTAGATGGAGGTGTACATTGTGCAGCGGTTAAATCAAGCATTATCTCACATATTTGTATGTGTGGAATGTGGCTGCTCTCTTAGTGGATTCCAAGTGTACAGGATATTGTTATTTCCCATAGACACCATGTTGTGTGACAGATATCTTGAACATATTCCTCCCAACTGCACTTCTCCATCTCTTCACTAACATCTCCCCCCACCTCTCTTCTTGCCCACTAGCCCCTGGTAACCACCTGCCTCAGTAAACTATTTATTTATTTATTTGAAAAGCAGAATGATGGGGTTGGGGGGAAAGAGAGAGTTCTTCCATCCACCGATTCACTCCTCCAAATGGCTGCTGTGGTCTGAGTCGGTCCAGGCCAATGCCCGAGAGTCTAGAATTCCATCCTGGTTTCCCATGTGCATGACAGGAACCCAAGCACTTGGCCACCTGTTGCTGCCGTCCCAGGTACATTAGGATGCTAGATGGGAAGTGGAGCAGCCAGGACTCTGTTCAGCACTCCCGTTTGGGATGCTACTGTCACAAACAGCAGCCAAAATGGCCGTGCCTCAACACCGAGCCTCTTGGGAACCAGCATTCTCCTCTCTTCTGAGTCTGGCATTCCTAGGTTCCACATCGAGGGGAGATGATGCGTGTGTGCGTGTGTGTGTGTGTGTGTGTATTTTTTTTTTAATTCCCAGCTTCCTTCACTTAGCATCATGTCCCCAGTGCCATAACTGCCTCTTTTTTAAAAGGCTGAATAGTCTTCCGTTATGTTTGTGCACCACATTTTCTTTGTCTATCTATTCATGGACACGGAGGTTGGTTCCGTATGTTGGCTGTTGGGAATAGTGCTGCGGTGCCCATGGGAGTGCAGCTAACTCTTCAACGTGTTGGTTTCCTTTCCCCTGGGTTTACAGCCAGCTGTGGGGCTTCTGGGTCACATGGTAGTTCTATTTTTAATTTTCTGCCGAGCTATCGTACTGTTTTCCATAATGGCTCTACTCAATTGCGTCCCAGCACCGTAACTGTGCCCCAGCAGTACGCAAGCTTTCCCTTTAACCGGGAGGCTCTCCCCCTGCTCCTGCCCTGAGTGAGCTGGAACTCAGCACCACATTGTCCCTTCTACCTCAGTCCTCTGGCTTTTCCTTCTCCTTCCACTCCCCTCCCCCTTTCTTTCCTTCCATGCTTTGACATGCCAGGGGTAGGTCAGATGGTGGTTACTCAGTTCCGAAAACTGCAGAGAGCAGTTCTGTGCTAACAGGAAACTCCCGAGAGGGGAGATAATCCTGAGAAAAATAGGTTAAAAACAAACATAACTCATCTTTCACCCTCCTCTGGCTGCCTCCCTCTCCCATGATCCACTCCTGGTCTCTCAGTTTTGTAATCGTAAAAGAAATTCCCATGGGGACTAATTTGGGGGTTGAAAAATGTTCTCAAAACATTCAAGACCTTGTGTTACGCTTTGTACAGGGTTTGATTCCCCAAACTCACGCAGACACTTAAACCCCAAAGTCTTAGGAAAATGGCTGATGGATTGATGTTCACAGTTGACACATTAGGGTGGAGACTTGACCTGTTAATGGCAACTGGGAGGGGAGCCTAATGAGAGGGTCTCGTCACTGGGACCTGGCCTCCACACGAGAGGGTCGCTCATTCTAGCTAAGTTCAGCCTGGCTTCTCGTTCTGTTTCCTGGCCCCTGTGTGGTTCCCCCCTCTGCCATCCTCTGCCTTCACCAAGTGCCTAACCCAGTAGGGCTGCCCAGTTGCGGACTGTGAACCTCCGAACTATAAGCTGAAATAAACCTTCCTTCCTAAGTAGCTTTTCTTGGTATTTAAAGTAATCAAAGGCTGATGATGTACCTTGAAGCAAAAAAAAAAGCATGCAGCTTTTTAATCTTTAAATTGAAAAATTTTTAATGAGGGAGAGGGGAGAGGGGAGACGGAGGGGGAGGGGGAGGGAGAGAAGGGGGAGGGTGTAGGGGAGGAGAGAGGGGGAGAGGGAGGAGGAGGGGCAGGGGAGGGGGAAGGAGGGAGGGGGAGGGGGAGAGGGAGAGGGAGAGAACCCTCCTTGACTAGGAAGGAGGTTGAGAAACAGGTTGAGAGTTAATTGGACCTGGGAAGGAACTGACACAGCTTGAGGACAGGTGTTAGCTTCAGGCACAACTGTGACATAGGTAAGCTGCCCCGGCTCTTAGGGATTCTTGGCCTCAGGCTGCCTGCCCAGGGATGCACCACCCAGGCCCACTCTCGCAACACCCTGCCAGTGCCCTGGGATGAAGTCTGTTCTGGTGAGGTTTAGTGAATGTGTCTAAGGAAAAGCTCTTCACAGCACTTGCTAAGAGAGCAGAGACACTTTATTCGGGGGGACTATTGAGACAAGTGCAGGGACAGCCCCAGTGGGGTTTTGCCATGGGAGGGAGAGGCCTGGCTTGACTCTGAATGCAAAGTGAGTGGCTGGAAAATTACTGGGAGGAAGCATCAAGAGCGAAGGGGATTCTGGCCAGACCAACCCAGGAGGGTAGTGGCTGCACACAGCCAGGGTTATCAGACATCCCCAGGGGGTGGTGGAGGAGGAGGAGATGGGGTGGAGATTTCTGGCTAAACTGACTTAGCAGGGTTCTTTCTGACATTGAACTATGCGAAGACAAACACACAAGTCCAAAGTCAGGGCCTAGTTGACAGGAGAAGAATCATGGAGTCTGGCCTAGAAGACTTAAGGATCTGACAGGAAGAGGGATGCACCCTGGAAAGACAGGCATAAAAAAATGGGGGACCAGCACTGTGGTGTACTGAGCTAAGCCTCTGCCTGCAATGCCAGCATCCCCTATGGGCACCACTTCATGTCCCAGCTGCTCCTCTTCTGAGCTAGCTCTCTGCTGATGGCTTGGGAAGGCAGCAGAGGATGGTCCAAGTGCTGCACCCATCTGGGAGACCCAGAAGAAGCTCCTGACTTCAGATTGGCCCAGCTCCAACTGTCGCAGCCATTTGGGGAGTGAACCAGCAGATGGAAGACCTTTCTCTCTACTTCTCAAATAAATACATAAAATCTTTTTTGTAAAAAATGACAAGGTGAATATTTGTAAGGAGTCAGTTGCTGTGAAAATATAGAAGACACACAACACGCTGAGCAGGTGAACTGAGAGTTGTATGTAGAAGAAAGAGGAGAATTTTGCCTGGTAGAGAAACAGAGAAAAGACTATCCCAGGAAGAATCTGTTGAATAGCATCTTTGATGTCTTGGCCCACGCTAGTGATTCTGCTAATAGGAACTATGGGTCCCTTCCTGGGACACCCCTCAGATTGCTCTGTGTGATGTGTATCTGCTGTGTGTTCCTATAGGCAGGTGCACCATGACACCTGGACGACCTGATCCATCCATTTTGTATTTTTTTAAATTTTCTTTTCATATATATGTTAATCCAACAATAACAAAACCCCTCACATCATCTAACTCACCTGGCAATGCTGTTCACATGCATGATGGCTTTGTGTATTGTTTTTCTGATAGCAAATGAGGAGACTTGGGACTACTGGGCTGACAGAGGGTCGTTCCCCCTGTCTACTTCACCCCCAGTCCACCAGGGCAACTAGGAGCAATAGCAGCCATCTCCTCACGTTGAGTGCAAGGGGGGAGGAGAGGGAAGGAGGCAGAAACCAGAGAAAACACAAATCCTATCTTCCACACGGTGGGTGGGGATGGTAGGGAGTGGGACAGGCATGAAGCTGAGGCCGAGAGTGGCCACATTCCTTTCTCTCTCTGATGCTGTGTCCATAGGTTGGGGAGCCCAGAAGAAGGGGGCCAGGGCCTCCGTGGGCCCCCGGCTGCAGCTGTCTGGAGCTGCTGCAGGGTGGAGCTGGCCTAGCTGTCCTGCTGCAGGGGACCAAAGGACCTGGGAAGACAAGAATCCCCTGCAGCTGTGTTCCTTGTCTGCTCTCATAGAGGGGCTTCCTGAAAAGGAACTCGGGCCTTCGGCTTAACATGTGAAAGCGGTGCTCAACTCTTTGTTAAGTGAGTCTTTCTTTTAGTTCTGAAATTTCCCGATAAGACCAAAGCGGGTGAAGTGGGAAAGATCAAGAAGACAAACATTGGCCCCAGTGCCTGGAAACGATTCCCTGTGGGTGGAAAATGCTCCGGTCATTTCTTCCAGGCAAGATGAGAAGCAAAGAGATCACTCAGAAAAGCGCATGGAAAATCCGAACCAAGTATTTTTAGCTGCTTGACCTTTCAGTGAGAGTAGTATCTCCTTTAAAAGGAAAGATTATCAAAAAGAATGCACTTAGTAATGTTTGGAGGGGAGGCAAGCAGAGGGAGAAGCCGGAGGTGAAGCTGTCTAAGCTTTGGTGTACAGTTTTGGGGCCGAAATGCCTATCTGCTTATGTTTCTGAACTGGACAGTACCAGAACTTTGGTCTTGTATCCCCCCTCTGCTGGGGGGAAGGTGACTGTGGAACCATTGAAGGATGCTCAGAATGTTAGCAGAGAGCTTGCTCCTCTCTTCTCCTCTTTGCCTCCTGCCTTCCATCCCTCCTTCTCTGTTCCCCTTCCTCCTTCCAGGACCCCCCAACATTATTCTGTTGTGCCTGGGAGGACTGCTTGGCCAGAATAACAGCTCATCCCACTCCATGCTCTGTACAGTTCTCCAATGATAAACTCTTTCTCAAAATACTTCCCTGCTGCCAGCACCGCGGCTCAATAGGCTAATCCTCCACCTTTCGGCGCTGGCACACCCTGTTGGGGTGCCGGATTCTGTCCCGGTTGTCCCTCTTCCAGGCCAGCTCTCTGCTATGGCCCGGGAGTGCAGTGGAGGATGGCCCAAGTCCTTGGGCCCTGCACCTGCACGGGAGACCAGGAGAAGCACCTGGCTCCTGGCTTCAGATCAGCGCAGTGCGCTGGCAGCAGCGCACAGGCAGTGGCGGCCATTGGAGGGTGAACCAACGGCAAAGGAAGACCTTTCTCTCTGTCTCTCTCTCTCTCACTGTCCACTCTACCTGTCAAAAAATAAAAATAAAAAATAAAATACGTCACTGCCCCCACAACCAAGTCAGTGCCTAGTGAAACTGCGGGGTGTGCAAGCTTTGCTCTTGTATGGGTTCCTCTATCCCTTCTCTATATGAGACATCTCATCTCTATTTCTTTTTCCTCCCATCCTAAAATTGCAAGAACCCAGGGGTCTTGAGGCCTAGATGTCTTACCCACAGCCACATGTCCACTTCCATTCTCTTCTTTGTTTTCCAAAATAGTCTGTTCTGGTGACTTCGCATTCTGGGATTGGTGATATTGGCCAATGTTTAGGAATAGGCAGAGGATTAGGCCAGAACACAAAATACCGCCATGATTACTTCTTTACCAAGCTGCTCTTTTCCTTCTGATTTTTTTCCCCAATAAGCTTTACTGAGATATGATTGACACATAAAAATCACATGTATTTAAGGTATACTGTGTAATGTTTTGATATCCACACACATTGTGAAATGATTACTGCCATCAATCCATCCATCACTCACCTGGTTGTTTCTTCCCATTTGATTTTAAAAGCATGTCTGTAACAGAAATAGCTAGGCAGCCTCCAAGCAGGAGGCTGTTCCTCCGGTGCACTCTCAATTAGATCCATCACATAGGGAAGCCCCTGTTCTTCCTTTCAGATAAGACTGCTCCAAGAGAGGCACAGCTGGAAAGGGGAGTGACTTGCAGGGCAGAAAGCCAGACAGGGGGAATGCCCATCAGGTCACACAGGAGGGATGGCAGAGTGGGCAGGCTGTCCCCGAGGGAGCCATCTGGTGGCCCCACTTGGCTACTTGGAATAATTCTTGGAATGGATTCTACGTCTTTTCTCATACAGTCTTGTTGAACTCACTCTCCTGGAGTGACCTAGATGGTCTCTATGGCCTCCATGCTGTTATTTTAAGGGTTCTGTGGGTCCAGGCCTTGTGGGTGTATATTAACATTATTTCTTGTTTAGTCAGACAGGGATTCCTGACCCTTGTCCCTCTTGCCACGACCCGATCCCTGCACATGGCCTCTCCACTTGGCAAATGACGTTGATTCATCCCGGCCAGGGTGAGTCTCACCACCTCAGTGTCTACTGTATTTTCCTGCCCCTTTCTCTTGATTGCCACCTTTGTCTCTGACCTTGACTTTGAGTCCTTCTGCAGTTCCATAGACCTTGTCTCATCATTGGTGCATTCTATTTTTTTAGACCAATGCTCATCAACCTTGGAGGAGATTATGTCCTTATAAACCCATCATAAGTTGTACACATGGTGAACGAAAAATACAGGAGTGGGCATTTGGTGCGGTGTTAATGATGTAGGATAAAATTGATTAGATTTGTGAGCTGGAGGGCCATGCCTTCACCATGCCCCTGTGTGATCTCATCCCCCTACCTGACCCCACCTGTATGCCCACCTGCCAATCAGGCTGCGTGATCATTACCTTTAGAAGTGGCTAAAAGGCCTAGAACACGGTGGGCCGGGCCCTTTCTCACCATTGTGGACCTTTGCTGCCCTTGCTGCCTCACGCCTTCAGGGCGCGTGGCCTTTGGGCACCTGTGCTAAGCTGCTAGTAGCTGCTCATATCCAAACCTTGCTGCACGTGGCTCTTGGCCAGCTTTCTGCTTGGTGTGGATTCCAACTTCATTTTTAGACCTCCCTTTCTCCCTTAGATAGAGCCCTCACTCTCCTATGCATTTCTCTCACTGAATAAAAAGCTAAAAAAAAAAAAACTTTCCATGTCGTCTGGTCTACTTGAGCCACTATTCAGAATTCTCTGAATTCGTGGCAAGAACCACACAGCTTATTAATTTCAGAAGTATTAATAAGCAAATCGGTTTCAGTGGTGGCAGGGAGCGATGAAGGATGGCTCAGAATCCAGGTTCCGGGTCCTTTTGGTTTTTGTTAGAAAAGCAGGATGCCCCAGCATCTTTTCACTGTTACACCCCCCAGACCTCACCGTGGCCTTTAAAATTTTCTTTTTCTTTTTCTTTCTTTCTTTTTTTTTTACAGGCAGAGTGGACAGTGAGAGAGAGAGACAGAGAGAAAGGTCTTCCTTTGCCGTTGGTTCACCCTCCAATGGCTGCCGCGGATGGCGCGCTGCGGCCGGCGCACCGCGCTCATCCGATGGCATGTGCATGTCTCTGTGGAAGCGTAGAATGCATCAAAGCCCATCCTGCCCCTGAGCCTGAAACAGCCAATTAAAAAAACATTTCGTATTTACTTTAAAGGCAGAGTGACAGAGAACTATAGATAGATGATAGATAGATAGATCGACCTCCATTCATTGGTTCACTCTCTAAATGGCTGCAATGGCTGAGGTTGGTTCAGGGTGAAGGCAGGAGCCAGGGCCTCCATCTGGGTCTCCCATGAGGGCGGCAGGGACCCAAGCTGCTTTCTTTCCTGCTGCTTTCCCAGGCACATTAACAGGCAGCTGGATTGGAAGCAGGACTGGCACTCCAATATGAGATGCGGGTGCTGCAGGTGGTGGCTTAACACTGGTGAGACGGCCCATTTTCCCCAGCCTCCAGAAGCTTCCTTTTGGAGAACTCCGTGAACCACGGCATCAGACTGCACAGAGCTCAGCAGAATGCCACAGACCGGGCTTCTGGGTCCCGGAGGAGGAAGGCGTGGAAACACAGTCCTCTGGAGCCAAGGGGCGGAGCATACACCGGGCCTCATTAGGAGCTTTCCAGGAAGAAGTAGCTCACGCTGCCCCAAGGGGGCCGGTACGTGGGGAGCTCCTGGGAAGGCAGCCAACAGGATGGTGGTACCCCTTGTGTTTCTCCTGATACCCTGTTCCCTCCACTCCAGTCTGGACACTTCCAGGCACCGTTTGTTCTAAAACAAAGGAAAACATAGCCTCTGTTGTAAGTACCCTGCGTGCCTGACGCAGTTACCTGGGGTTGGGCTGGTTTGTTTCCCCGGGATGCACAGGCTCCTTTCTGGGGAGAAGGCTTTGTTCTGAGAGACAGAAACAGCCCCCAAGGCCGCGGGAGCAAGCCCTGGGGCTGGCTTCTCTTTCTTTGCAGCTACATTCCTGCAGAGATAAACATACAGACACACACACAGATTACAAAGGAGGAAGGACGCAGTGTCAGCAGGAGGGCCCCAGGGAGAACAAAAGGGTTCTGTGTGCGGGAGCTGTGAATAGAGTTTCAGCTATCATGGCTGGGGACACAGGGCAGGCCTCCCAGGGAACGATGTGCAGAGAAATCGGAACCTCCCAGGAAAAGGAGCTTCCAGGTAAGGTCGAGGAAAACCAAATCTTGAAAATCCAGTTTTGAGAAATGCTGTTGGACCACAAGGAGGGAAGCCGCTACTCTGACATTTCTGCAAGGTGTCCTATTTAGAGAAGTCTTTACAATTCTAGTTTTTTTTCATAAAGTCTTAGGGTTTCTGAGCTAATATTTTGTTGGCTTGTTTCTTACTAAGATCACTAAAAATGTCCCCCAAAACTAACATAGCACTTAATTTTTTTTTTCCCAGAGAGCTGGCCTCAGTTTAATGCAGTACAGCTGGGGCCACGTGAAGCGGTGGGTTGTCTTTGACATGAGTCAGCCTAACCTTTTAGATAGAGGAATTATAGGCTGGCTGCAGTGTGATCCAGCCTTCTTCTTGTTGTTGTTTTTTCTTAAGACTTATTTATTTGAAAGTCAGAGTTATAAAGAGAGAGGGAGAGATAGACACAAAAATCTTCCCAGATTGCCACAATTGGCAATAGCTGGGCCAGGCCAAAACCAGGAGCCAAGATCTTCATTCTGGTCTCCCACACAGGTGCAGGGGGCAAAACGCTTGGACAGCCTTCTGCTGCTTTTCCCAAGCCATGAACGAGGAGCTGGATCAGAAGTGGAGCAGCCCATATAGGATGCTGATGTCGCAAGTGGCAGCTTTGCCCGCTATGCCACAATGCCAGCCCAGTCCATGCTTCTAAAGCAAGATCTCCCACATAAGGGCTGGCATTGTAGGGCAGTGGGTTAAGCAGCCACCAATGCTGGCATCCCATATAAGTATTCCCTCACGTCCTGGCTGCTCCACTTCCAATCCAACTCCCTGCTAATGCACCTGGGAAAGCAGGGGGAAATGTCCCGAATGTGTGGGCTCCTGTCATCCACATGGGAGACTCGAATGGAATTCCTGGTTCCTGGCTTTGACCTGGCTCAGCCCTGCCTGGATGTTGTAATCATTTGGGGAGTGAACCAGTGACTGGAAGATTCTCTCTCTCTCAAATAAATATATCTTTAAAAAAAAAGATCTGGCACATTAATTTTACATTTAAGTCTCTTTTTAAACAGCAAATGCTTTCCTCCTCTGAGCCCCCTTAGGTTTTCAGCCAGGGAAGCAAGCCAGGGCTGTCTGCTAGCCAGGAAGGATTTATCTCCTGCCGGCTTAGTTTCTTTGCAGATTAGGCACCCAATGGAAGCCGAGCTGGAGAAAGGTCTCCTTTTAGACTCCATTGTAATGCGTGGTTCACCTTTGAGTCAACTCCAATCTGCATCTGCAGGTTCAGCCTCCTCCCCCTCCTCCTCATAGTCACCTCCATTAATTAGAGTACGTCTTGTTTACAGTGCCCAAAGCTGAGTACAGACCTGTTTGGCTGCTTGTCCCCAAGTAACCGAGGCAGGCTGCTAACTGCACTGGGAACGGGTCCACTCGGAGTGCAGCCAGTGGGATGAAAAAATTAAGGGAAGGAAGCTGCCCTTCAAGAAACCTCGGCCTTCTGATTCAAGTGATAATTAAGCCGTTACATCTGTTAGGAAGTCCTTGGGCTTGCCTGCTAATGTTTCCAAACTAAAGCCTGAGACCCTAGACCCTAGACCAGCCCCTCATTCTCAGTGTGCCTGGCTAGCTGTCAAGACTGGTACCTCCCCCTGCAAAGGGGTTGTCAACACCTGCTCCCTTAAGTCATTTTCAAAGTGCAGAGTGTGCCTCCAGCTGGAAAGAGGGCTGCCTAATTCCTGATTTGTGTTTGAAAGCCAGAAGTGACCCTCCTCCTCAAATCCTGTTCCGAATTTTATTCCGAGCAATCTCTGACTATAAGGAGATTTGTATTGACTTCTCCTGTTGCAATTGGTGAGGATAGAGATTTACGACTTAACTGGGAGGGGCCCTCATTGTCCCAAAAGACAAGAAGAGATCTTGTTTCAGGGCTGGTGTCGCAGCACAGTGGGTTAAGCTGCTGCCTGCAACGATAGTACCCCATATTGTAGCACTGGTTCCGTTGTGACTGCTCTGCTTCCCATCCAGCTTCCTGCTAGTGCACCTCAGCAGCAGAAGATGGCCCAAGCACTTGGCCCCTGCCAACCATATGGGAAGTCCAGACGGAGTTCCAGGCTTGTGGCTTTGGTCTGGCTCAGCCCCAGCAACAAGCCATTTAGGGAGTGAACCAGCAGGTAGAAGAATTCTTTCTCTTTCTGTCTCTCCCTTTCTCTATGTTACTTTTCCTTTCAAGTAAATTTTTTTTTTTTTGAAATGGAGCATGTTTCATCTCATCCCCAGGCAATGCCAAAGTTGGTGCACATGCATATGCATTTTTATGATTTGCAAAATCTGGATCCACAACTCCAGGCAGCTACATCTTCTTTAGAGAACCCAACAATAGCTTAATGTTCTTTTTGGTCACCATCTTCTTAAAACAGAGCCAACCTCTGGACTAGAGAGGAAGTGAGAGTAGACAAAGAGCCTGCATCTGACTGGTGCAGGGCAGTGGAGGAGTAGCACAGGGACTTAGTAAACTGGATGGAATATAAGGTCTGAGCTCAAAAGCCATCCCATCTTGTTCTGCACCTGCCTCTGGCTCGAGCCCTGTGCTCCTCCAAGGCCTCTTTCTTTCCATCACAGTCTACGGAGGCAGCTGCACAATGAGTTGTGTTTATTTTAGAAATCATCTGAACTTTGCCAGGAAAAGGTTTGCTGAAAAATTTTGCAGAAGTAAAGCCAGTTGGTAGAAACGGTGCACACAAGAGGAGCCAAGTCAGCTCCTCTCTGGGTTTCCCCTGCTGTGCTGTGAGGCATCCGCCTTAGCCTCCCCCTCCTCCAGCCTCTGGATCCATGGCCAGAGTCTCTTCTATACCCTTCGTGCTGCCAGCCTTCTCAGGAGACTTGACCAGGCTTGAATTCCCGCTCCTGGGAGATGGGCCCAGAAAATTCCCAGTGTCTTGGGACAGAGAATGGGGAGATGCTGGAGCCTCTGTGCTACCTGTCTCTGCCCAACTGGCGATGTGGAGCCTGATGCCATCCGAGGGCTGGCTCTGAGGGTGCCCGAGCAAGGAGACAGCATGGGCTTGCTGTGCCTTGTTCCAGGAGGTCCAAATGCTCCCATCTGTCCTATCAAAGTCAGTCCTGTTTCATCTATACCCCTGTGCTGTGTGTGTGAATTTAAGCACCACCCCCCCAGCCTCCAGAAAATAACCTCCCAGTTCCAACTCAGCCTTTCATTTAGATACTCACTCACTGTAAGTATCTGATGGCTTTTTTAAAAATTTATTTATTTATTTGAGAAGTAGAGTTACAGACAGGGAGAGGGAGAGAGTGAGAGGTCTTCCATCTGCTGGTTCACTCCCCAGATGGCCACAACAGCTGGAGCTGGGCTAATCCAAAGCCAGGAGCCAGGATTTTTCCAGGTCTCCCATGTGGGTGCAGAGGCCCAAGCACTTGGGCCATCCTCCACTGCTTTTCAGGCCATTAACAGGGAGCTGGATCAGCTGGATCAGAAATGGAGTAGCTAGGACTCGAACCAGTGCCCATATGGGATGCCCGCACTGCAGGAAGAGGCTTAACCTGCTACTCCACAGCACCTGTCCTTTGTGGAAAGCAAAGCAGGTGTGGACATTCATTCAGAACAAAGTGTGGGAATCTCCTGTGTGCCAGTCACTGCCATGTATACTTGGGAGAGAACAAAAGAAACTGTTGCCTTGAAAACTTACATGGGAAGGGAGAAAGGGTAGGGAGGGAGGTGGTTGATAAACAGTAAGCACTAAACAAACTGCATGGCCTGTTAGAAGTTACAATGTGACAAAAAGCACAGCAGGAATGAGAGAATCCAGTGTGCAGTCAAGAAGGCAGAGGGAAGCTTGCAATAACATTTCCAAGGTCAGTTTTCTTGAGCCAGTGAGAAAAAATGAGGGTTGGTGTTGTGTCACCTGTGACGCTGGCAACCTATATCGCAATGCCAGTTCAAGTTCTGGCTGCTCTGCTTCTGATCCAGCTCCCTGCTAATGAGCCCAGGAAGACAGTGGAAGATGGCCCAAGTGCTTTGGCCCCTGCACCCATATAGGAGATTCCTGGTTTTTGCCTGGCCCAGCTCCATATGCTGTGATCATTTGGGGAGTGAACCAACCAATGGAAGATCTCTTTCTCTCTTTCTCTCTGTCTCTCCCTCTCTCTTTTTCTGTTGCCCTACCTTTCTAATGAATTAAATAAAGCTTTAAAAAGATGGTAAATGAGAGTCCCTATGCTTTCTTGCGAAAAAGCATTAGGACACATTTGTATATATGAAGACCTTCAGGAAGGTCATGAAAAAATATGGATGATAGAAAACGTATGCCTGGATTTCAAAAACTTTTTACACCAAAATGAACATCTTTATTTCCATTTCTCCATGAACATTTAAACATTTTATTTTTATTTTTTGAAAGGCAGAGAGACACACAGAAAGATCTATCACTGGTTTACCCCATAAATGTCCCTGACAGCTGGAACTGGGCCAGACCAAAGCCAAGACTTAGAAACTCAATCTGGGTTTCCCATGTGGGTGCCAGGGACCCAAGTGCTTGAGACTTCACTGGCTGCCTCCCAAGGGTGCAGTAGGAAGCTGGAATTGGAAGCAGAGCCTGGGTTCGAATCCAGGCACTCTGTGTGGGGTATGGGCCTCCAACGTGGCACCTTGACTGCCACTCCAGTGCCTGCTCCACCGTGAATTTTGTGAAGTACACTTCCTTTCTACATATGTACTTACCATTTCATTATTTGCATAGTTGCATTCTGTAGATATTTATATTTATCTCTTAAAGAATATTCAGAATACTATTAAATAGTTCATTCTATATGTACAACATATAATCATATGGCTTACATAGATATGTATGTATGTATATGATGATTTTTTTTTTAATTTGACAGATAGAGTTAGACAGTGAGAGAGAAAGACAGAGAGAAAGGTCTTCCCTCCGTTGGTTCACCCCCCAAATGGCTGGAGCTGCGCCGATCCAAAGCCAGGAGCCAGGTGCTTCTCCTGGTCTCCCATGCGAGTGCAAGGCCCAAGCACTTGGGCCATCCTCCACTGCCTTCCCAGGCCACAGCAGAGAGCTGGACTGGAAGAGGAGCAACCAGGACCACAACCCGACACTCATATGGGATGCTGGTGCCACAGGCAGAGGATTAACCAAGTGAGCCACGGCACCGGCCCCATATATGATGATTTAAATAGAAAATATAAACCTATGTCCTAAAGGAGTTTTGATATTTTCTTCAAGTCAGGTAGCTATACAGGAAGTTTCTAGTTCCCCAAGTAGCCTTTTTGTTCATTTAGGAAGAGCTTTCTCATCGGACTTGTATTCATCCCTGTTACCATGAGCCCCAGTCTTCTCCCCTTCTTCCAGTCTGTCATGCTGGCTGCTCTGTGTTGGCCTCCAGCCCCAAAGGCTGTTGGGAGTGGCCAGGGCTCCAGCAGACACTGACGTGTCCAGGGGAGACCCACTCTGCCCTCAACAGAGGGAAGGGCGTTAGGCAGTAAGGCCATTGCCAGCACGTGGTTGCATTCACTTTATTGAAACCCAAGGCAGAACTCCAGTTTCTGGTTTCTTTGGAAGTCCTTGGTGCACAAATAAGCAAATAGGGGCTCAGGAATGTCCAGTCATTGTTTGAGGATTTTCTGGAATTTCAAGCATTGTTATTTTAGTTGTTTAGAAAAGGCTTTGGCTGTCTGGTTATCATGCAGTGCAGGCCCCTGGGTAACTTCCTGGGGGACTGGCCCACATTCTTGGCTCTGCTGGTGTGGCTTGCCCAGCGAGGCTCATTCAGGGCGTCTTCCAACATCCTGTCTGCGAATGACCTTCTTTTCTCCACTTACTAAGCTCTGAGAGTTCTTATTGAAATGACCCCCTGCACAGGAAGGCCCGCTGTGGCGCCTGGCAAGAGAAAACAGCCCCGGTTTCTAGGAAGTTGCATACACACGCACACACATACACTGGAAGTCTTGTTCAGAAAAGGCCAGATTGTTTATGTTCCTCTGCAGGGCCTGATACTGAAAACCAACAGACATTGCAGCAAGGCTCACAGCTGAGGCACAGGCAGGGCTGGCACACAGCTGGAAACCGTTGACCAGCTCCTGCCCCAGCCATGGAGGCCACATCCTGCACCTGTTGGCGCTGCACTTCCCCGAGGGCCTGGGGGAAATCGAGGACAGGTGTGTGTGTGTGTGTCTGTGGGTGTGTTCAGGCCAAAAACTTATTTACCAAAACACCTTAGTGTTTAAAAGAAAAATAACCTTGGGGTTTATCTTAGTAACTAGGAAGAATTTTGCTCTCACCAAATATGTTCAGAAGCACTCAAGATTTTTTTTTCCCATTTTTCTAAGCGATGGAAGGAGAACCCCCCAAAAGGGAGCAGGTGTGTTCTTTAAATTCATTCTCTGTCTTTCGAAGTTTTTAAAAATATTATTATTTGAGAGGCAGAGAGTGAGAAAGAGAGGGAGTGAGAGAGACTTGGAGAGAGTGAATTCCCATCCACCGATTCACTCCCCAGATGCCAGGACTGGGCCCCGATGGAGCTGGGAGCTGGGGGATCAGTCAGGATCTCCACGTGGGTGTGGGCACCTGATCACTTGAGCTTTCACTGCTGCCTCCCGGGGTCTGCAGTAGGGAGCTGAGACTGGGAGCCCGAGTCAGGACTCGAACTCGAGTACTTGGATATGGGATGTGGGTATCTTAATGGGCATCTTAACTGCTAGATTGAACACTCTCTCCCGTGCTTGGTCTTAAATAAGATCTGCTTGAACCTCATGAGGTGCTTACCCTGAAGGAATGATAACATGTTAGAAATAGAACCTTTGCCATTATAATCAGACATTGTCTTCTGAGATGCCATGTCCATAGTTGTGAAACATTGTCGCACTTCCCACTTTGGGCTGGTCAGTGTGTCACAGTCTCCCGCTCCCTAGTCCCGGGGGCTTGCCCCAGATGGGGCCCTGTGCTGTGTGGTGTCCCATTTCTGATTTGATATTGCTATTTACCCTCTTGAAGTGCTTAATGATGGTATCTTTGAATGTGTGCGTTGTGAGTGAACGTGGCTGGGATAAGGGGACAGGAACATGAGCTGAGTCCCACGTGCACTGAGCAAGAACACTGGTCCTTGCTGCTGTCCGCATCTCGTGCCTGTAACGCTCCGTGGACGCGTGATTCCAGTGGGCCCACCACGTGCGAGAGTTTCTGGAAGACTCAAAGCAAAGGCGAGGGAAGTGAGCCTACAGCTGGTGAGGAGGGGTGAAGTGAGGAGGGGGCTGCAAATCCCAAGAGGGGCAGTTTCCACTTGAATCAGACCTGCTTGGAAGGAAGGAAGGAAGGAAGAAGCCACTGCCATTCTAAGAAACACAGATGACCAAGGAAGCCTGGGATGTCGCTTCTCACTCCTGTCGCTTCTTTGAATTGGCCAACATCACTCTGAAGATGAAGACACAGACCGAAAGGGAAAGAGAAGGCGACCAAGTTCTGGTTCTTCTCAGGCTTCACTCACAGCAAACCAAAGGCGGAGGCTGCTGGTGGAACGTGTGTACTCCAAGGAGTGAAACCAAAAGTCGGCTTAGTTTTGTGCAGTATTTCTACCATTCTGAGAAAGAAAAAATGTCATATCAATGCATGCGTTACAAAACATGAATTATGCAATTCCAGTGATTCTGCTTGTGAGACAAATGCTCTTATATTTCAGCTTGAAATGGACGTGGTGAGACCAGTACTGTGGCATAGCAAATATAGAGGAAACCCCCCCCCTCCCTTTCAAACAAATAAATAAATGCAATGTCGGCATCCCATATGGGCACAGGTTTGAGTCCTGGCTGCTCCACTTCCGATCCAGCTCTCTGCTATGGCCTGGGAAAGCAGTGGAAGATGGCCCAAATGCTTGGGCCCCTGCGCCCACATTGGGGACATGGAGGAAGTTCCTGGCTTTGCATCAGCCCAGCTCTGGTCATTGGGGCCATCTGGAAAGTGAACTAGCAGATGGAGAATCTCTCTTTCTCTCTGTCTCTGCCTCTCCCTCTCTGTAACTCTTTCGAAGTAAATACAAAAACTTAAAAAATATAAAAAACAAAAAAATTTTAAAAATAGATAAAGTGGATATGGCACAATATGAAGATGAATGGCACAGCTTTTGCTAAGTTTTTTTTTAAAGATTTATTTATTTTATTAGAAAGGCAGAGTTACAGAGAGGCAGAGGGGTAGGAGACAGAGAGAGAGGTCTTCCATCCTCTGGTTCACTCTCCAGATGGCTGCAATGGGTGGAGCTGTGCTGATCTGAAGCCAGGAGCTTCTTCCGGGTCTCTCACATGGGTGCAGGGGCCTAAGGACTTGGGTCATCTACTGCTTTCCCAGGCCACAACAGAGAGCTGGACCGGAAGTGAAGCAGCCGGGACTCAAACCGGTGCCCACATGGGATGCCGGCACTACAGGTGGCGGCTTCACCCACTATGCCACAACACTGGCCCATGCTAAGTTTAAAGTTTTAATTTTTCTTGATTTAGAATGATATTAAATGGAAAATTCAAAAGTACGGTGAGTTGAGACATTGCAGAAGCAAGGAAAAAAACCTTTATATTATATCTTATTTATTCATTTGAGAAGCAGAGTAACAGAGAGAAAGAGAGAGAGAGAGAGAGAGAAGGCTTCCATCCACTGGTTCTGTCCCTAGATGACTACAATGGCTAGAGCTAGGCCAATCTGAAGCCAGAAGCTTCCTCTACGTCTCCCACATGTGTGTAGGGGCTCAAGAACTTAGGACATCTTCCACTACTTTCCCAGATGCATTAGCAGGGAGCTGGAACACAAGTGGAACAGCCGGGACTTGAACCAGCACCCATATGGGATGCTAGCGCCACAGGTGGAGGCATAACCCACTGTGCCACAGCACGGGACCCTGTATTATATTATCATAAATAATACTTTCTTCCCCTGCTTTTAAACAATTTTCATTTATACAGTGCCCTACAAAATATGTAACTGTCTATAGTGGTAATAAATCTGAAATTCTGGGGGAATACATACCATAGCTGTTATGTTCAGTCTTGGTAATTGATTTGTATAGCTCAGGTCTACCATTGTTCGTATCACATAGTGTGGAAATAGTGTATTTGGAAGATGATCCCTGAAAATACGAGGAGAAGGGAGGGAAGACAGGTGAGGCAGGGAAGGCAGTCGGTGGCGTGCTGTCGCAGCTCGTCGTCAGTGCAGGGGCCTGCACCTCACTCCCACTGTCGTTGAGTTCCCCGAGATGGTGTTACCCCAGGTGAGGAACAAGGGAGCTAGAGCCAGTGGAGGAGGGCTGTTCCTGGAGGCCTTCATCTCCATCAGTTCTGGTTGGTTTTGTACCTGGCAATCACGTCCAGAAAAAATAGCACCAAAGAAGAGACTCAGAGGTAGAGATAGGGTACCACCAGCACCTGCTGTGTTAATTGAGCCAGCAAAGGTTCCATGCAACCCGTTACCATGATGAGTGAAGAAAGGCGTTTTGAAAGGTGACTCTCTGCTCTGCCTGAGTGCAACTTCAGGGACACACATCCTAAGAACGCGCTGGACGTATTGTGAGCTGTGGTGTCACATCTGGCTCTGTGCACTCTGAGGGCGGTGGGGCAACACAGAGGAGCTGAGTGGAATCTGCCCAGGTCACAGAACGGCTCTGGGGAGGTCCAGAATCCATTGGGAGGCCCAGAGAGAGAATCTCACACCAGCCCAGCCTCCCCATGACCCAGCTGTAGCCAGAGACTGTGCCTTCTGCGCTTCCTCTTCCCTTTGCCCTGGATTCGTTCCAGAGGAGACAGAGATTAGTGAGGGGATCAAAGTGTTACGCTACATCGTGGCCCCTGAATTCCTGTGCTGAGGTCCGAACCCTCAGAACCACCATGGCTGCCTCTGGAGATCGGGTCTTTTTTTTTTTTTGACAGGCAGAGTTAGACAGTGAGACCCCCCCCCCCAAATGGCTGCCACGGCCGGTGCTGCGCCGATCTGAAGCCAGGAGCCAGGTGCTTCCTCCTGATCTCCCATGCAGGTGCAGGGACCCAAGCACCTGGGCCATCCTCTACTGCCTTCCCAGGCCACAGCAGAGAGCTGGACTGGAAGAGGAGCAACCAGGACAGAACTGGCGCCCATAGGGGATGCCGGCGCTGCAGGCAGAGGGTTAACCAAGTGAGCCACGGCGCTGGCCCCACAGAGATCGGGTCTTAAAAATGGTCATGAAGCTAACGTGAGAGCAGTAAGGTGGGCCTCCCTGAATCTGACTGGTGTCCTTACAAGGACAAGAAGAGGAGAGGAGGACTCAGGCTCATCCAGGAGGGCGCCCACGTGAGGACACAGGGAGAAGATGACTCTGAACACCAAGAAAGAACCAATCCCATCAATACCTTCATCTTGGACTTCCAGCCTCCGGAACTGGAAATCAACCCATGTCCGTTGTGTATGCTGCCCCGTCTGTTGTACTTGGTTATGGCAGCTCCAGCAGAAATAATAACACTAAAATTAAAAAATTAAAAATTCCATCAAAAAGCTCTGAAGACCAGAATGGACCCTGGAAGAAACAACGTGGGATCCGAGCATGGGGGCATGCACAGGAGGCCGCTGTAAGCCTGGCTCAGCCCGTGGAGAGCTCTCAAGCCGATGGTGCCATCCGGTTTGTGGCCTTGGACAAATTACTTATCTCTTGGTGTCTCCACGTCCTCCACCATAAAATGAGCATAAATATCATGCCTATTACAGAGATGCCGTCAGGTTTAAAAGAGCACATGTGAAGTCCTTAGGACAGGCTTAGTGCCCAGCAGGTCGGTGCATCTTCTTATTTTTCTGCAGGCAGTAAAGCCTCCTAAGGTCCAGAATTATGTTTTCTTCTATTTTTTGACAGACTGGAAGCATTTACCAAATGTCAGCCTTTCATTTCCAGAAATGAAACCTGTTGAAGTTGAGTCAGGGAAAATCAATACACGAAGAGAACAACAAAAGTAAATTGTGAACTCTTGTGGGATTGAATGTTAACCATGTACCAGGCATTTACACCCTTGATTTAATATCCATCTAATTTCAACCTTTTGCAGAGTGATGAGAGAGAGGCCATTGCTACATATTGAAAATCGTGGCCGGCACCACGGCTCAACAGGCTAATCCTCTGCCTGTGGCACCGGCACCCTGGGTTCTAGTTCCGGTTGGGGTGCCAGATTCTGTCCCGGTTGCTCCTCTTCCAGTCCAGCTCTCTGCTGTGGCTTGGGAAGGCAGTAGAGGATGGCCCAGGTGCTTAGGCCCTGCACCCCATGGGAGACCAGGAGAAGCACCTGGCTCCTGGCTTCGGCTCAGCGTGATGCGCCAGCCACAGTGCGCCGGCTGCAGTGGCCATTGGGGGGTGAACCAACAGAAAAGGAAGAAGGAAGACAGGTGGAGGACGTTCTCTCTGTCTCTTTCTCTCTCACTGTCCACTCTGCCTGTCAAAAAAAAAAAATCATGAAAACTGATAGCCAGAGTAGTTAAAGAGATTTTCCAGGAGCCAAACTCAGGTGCATAGGTATCTGTTTATTGGTTTATTGCAGCCTGTTGATGCAATAATTGTTAGAATAAAACCTCCTCCCAAATTATCTTCTACCAACCTTGCAGGACAGGTGACAATCTGTTGCTACTTCCGTGTTATAAATTGGGAGACTATGACCTAGGAAATACTGACTCATCTAAGTACATACCCAGTGTTAGATGTTCTTGCATGTGGGGAAACTTGTTTGACTACTAATCTGGTGACGTTTAGATAGTCTGATACCATTTAGATAGCCAGAGTCCCCATAAGCCAGTCTTAAGAAGGGGTCCATGCACTGAGGGTAGACTTGGCTGTGAAGAAAGCTTTGGAATGCCACTCCTCCTGTATAGGACGAGAAGCCTATTGGTATCAGCGCTGATCTGAAGGCTGCAGTAGGCCCAGTGTGAGTTTGGAATCAGAAAACCAGGATCTTAGCTCTTCATCTGTCACAAATTGGATAGATGATCTCGGGCACTCTACAGCTCTTGGCCACGGGTTTCTCATCTGCGAAATGGAGAGATTGTACCTAATGATGTCCAAAAATCTGTTAAAAATTGATTCTGTGAATGGAACCTCTGTTTGGCCCTAGGAGACTAGCAAGAAACCCAGACATGTACAGAGGTAGAAATTTGTCCCCTGTGGCCATGGCAAGAGAGAAATTCCTCACTAGGGACCAGGCCTTTTTATGGCTGAACTTGCAGGCAGCAATGGCACAGATAGCACAGGAGAAGGGGGCAAGCCTTTAGTCGGGTCTTGGTTACAGGAACTAGTCTACTGGAGTTTGTGCTCCAAGGATCAGCGAGTACAAATCCTACAGGAACTCCCTGGCCACAGAACAGAAAGTCCCAGAACAAAGCCTGTTTTGATCCTTTGTCTCGGTGAGGGGTGATACCATATCTTGAGGCGAAGCTATGATGCTAGCATTGTTTGCACGGTTGTAATAAAAAAAGAGAAATGCACGGAGGGGTTTGGTTGGTTTTGGCTCTCACATTTCAAGGTGGGAAATGCCCTTGGATTCTGGCTGAGCACCTAGTATTTAATTTATAAAAATAAGTGCGCCAGGTTCATAATACCAGAGGTTTTCATGGGGGCTAATCACAAAGAATCGAGCATCCTGGTATGTGGAGCACACATTCCAGCCCCTTGGCGTCACAGCCCTTACTGTAATGTCAGCGACAACAGACAACAGCCGGGACTGCAAGGGGAGCCTGTGTAGCTTCCTGGGGATTTCCCCAAGGGAAGCCTTTCCTTTTATGGTGAAAGATAGTGGAGAGGCAGAGATTCGATTCGATGATGAAACCTAGGCCGGTTGTGCCCTTGGTGGCACTTGCTAGGTATTCCAGTGAGCTTCAGAGGAGGAACTGTCTTCAGCCTGGGTAGCCTGGGGGCTGTGACACTCAAGTTATCTGATCTGGTTTAAGGGTCCACTATGTGATCACAGGCTGACCTTGGTCCCAGCTTTGGGAAGCCCGTGATTTACTGATTTGGGGTTCACCTAGTTTTGGGGCTTCTGGGTGCTGAGACCTGGTCCAACAAGGCTCTAGATCCCGGCTGCTCACAGAGTTGCCTTGGAGCAGCAGCATTACTGCCTCCAGGAGCTTGCTAGACTGGCCCCATCCTCCAAGAACTGAAGCATAATCTGCATTTTAATGAGACCCACAGGTAGCTCATTTGCATATTTCAGTTTGAGAGGCTCTGCTGCAGAACACCTGACATTTAGTTCCAAATGTCCCTCAGCACATTGGGGAGAGACACCTGCCATTCACTGGCCTGGGACACCTTGGTTGTTAGAAGAAAGGACTTAATTTAGGGAATCCAATGGGCACAATGAGAATGTTCCTGTACTACACTATTTGGTACTTTTTTAGCCAGAGGAAAAGATTTCTTTGAAAGAAAAATGTTTGCAGCAGGTTAAGCCGCTGCCTGCAAAGCCAGCATCCCACATGATCACTGGTTCACGTCCTACCTGCCCCACTTCTGGTCCAGCTTCCTGCTAATACATCTGGGAAGGCAGTGGACAATGGACCAAGTAATTGGGTCCTGCCACCCACATGGGAGACCTGGATGGAGTTCTAGGCTCCACTGTCAGCCTGGACCATTCCTGGCTGTTGCAGCCATTCGAGGAGTGAAATGGTGGATGGAAGATCTCTCTTTCTATGTCTCTCCCTCAATCTCTCCCTCTGTCCCTTCTCTCTCTCTCTCTCTACATCTGTGATTCTTTCAAGTAAATAAAATAATATATAAACTTCTTTAAAAAGATAAGGAAACTGTATTACACTACTGTTATAGGCTGTTTGTACAGCTTCCAGGGACCATTGCTTCTCAGTAGATATGATGATGTTTCTGAGTGTGGTTCTTAATGACCAGTATTACCTTCCCTGAACAAAATATTTATAGCCTTCCCAGAACTGCCAGCAGTGGCAATCTCCGTCTTCCGCTCGCGTATATCAGCAGAACGAGCCCACCGTCCCTGGAGAGGATGGTTGGTGTTTATCCTGCCTTCCCCAACATCACTCATTGCCTTCCTTCCCTGCTCAGTTGGCCCATGCCTGTTGGGTTGGGTTGAGTTTGCTTAGAATAGCAACCCTAGGGTGTCCTAATGCTGAGCATCCAGGACCCTATTAGAAAACATTCATATTTGATTAACATTTATTGAATACTTGTCATGGGTGTGGGTAAGCTGGGTTCCTGGCATGTAGCTCTGAAAGTCTTTGGTAGGAAGAGGCTGACGTCAGTGCGTGATGCTCCAGCAGTGATGTGGTCAAGTGGCTTGCAGTGTTGAGTGAGTAGAACTTGGAGATCTCGATGTCCCTATGAATCTCTGACCTGCAGAGGACGAGCCTGCTGGCAGGACCCCATCCTGCTTGGTTTGCAGTAATCTCTCCTCTTAGTCTCCAGTGCCACAAAAGTTCAGCTTCAAAACATGTGTCTGCCTATTGCCAAGCCAGGTGCTCCTGGCACATACAGAGGAAGGAGAAAATCGACAATCAAATCATAATGTAGGAATTTAAGCTGATTTCAGCCAGTTTCGACATTGCTCCAAAATAGACCCACCAAGTGGTGGGCTGGAGCTGGCTGGAGCTGGCCCGGGAGAGCCAGTTGCACACGCATTTTCCTGGCTCCCTCTTCAGCAGTTCAGTGACGCAAGGTCATAGTGTGAGAGTGGCTGTGGTGGGATTATTGACACAATGGAAATATGCACATGCTACAAGTACAGGGATTATGTCGTTCCATTTCCCCCCTAAAGGACCCCTTTATCAGCACATCACTGCTGCAATGCACAGATTTTGTGTAACACTATAGTCACGTAAATAGTTGGTTAATCAGATAAAGAAATGTTGATATTTGCTAGCAGTCACAGCTGATTAATGCTGAAAGGAGTAATATTTTGAAATCATGGATCTGTGTGCAGGAAGAGACATTGGAGATGAACCACAGTGTTTTCTGTTGATACAGGACCCTGTATCCTGCTCTTTGGATGAGCCAATTCAGATAATGCTGGGGGCTTCCTTCTGTGCTTTTCCCCAATGTCTTAGCTCTTGGGATTCAAAGGCCATGGGTGTCCCAGGAAGAGGGCATAGAAAAGGTGTGAGGGAGGCAGAATGAGAGAGTAAATACAGGATTGCAAGGGTTGGGGTAGACATGCCAGAGAAGGTTGGCCTCTGCCTAGACTTGTAACAATTGACAACGAAAATGAGTCCTACTTCCCACCAATCCTGGATTTATTGCACACCCCTGCTGCATGCCAAGCATGGAGATCTGCAGTCCAAAGCTGAGGTTAACTGCTGGTCACTCCAGGAGCCCCAGCTCAGGGATTCTCATGGCACATGTGTACCCAGGGGTCTCCCGGAAATGACCCAGGGCAGAGAAGGGTATTTTTATGGTTCCATTGTTATCCAAGAACTAATTCTTCCATGATAAACCATACCAGATGAATTTGTTTTGAAAATGAATATAAGCAGAAAAGCTACCACAAGACAGCTTGTAGGAGGATCGGGTTTTTTGTTTGTGGGTTTTTTTTTTTTTATTATTATTTTTTGTAGGCAGCCTCCAGAGAGGAACACACAGAATGTTTCTTCTGTCAACATCCCAGCTCTGCACTTCCGGCCCTGCTCTGCTGGCTTCAGCCCCCACGCTGAGCCTGTTGAAGCATGAAGCTGGGGAGGTCAAGCGTCTCATATGGACTAAATCACATACATCACTTTCTTCTTCCAGCCCACGGGCCACTGAACCGTGCAGAGCGAAGGTTGGAATTAGAGTTCTTGGCGGTTCCTCGGTGTTCCTGGGCTGCACCTCCCGCCCCTACCCCTGCCCCATCCGACAATGATCCTGGTAGAAAAAAACAAACAGGAAAGATGAGGCACTTGACGGTTTGCCTATGAACTCTGGTGTGTTCTTAAAACTGAGTTCATGGGTCCAACACTGGAACTAAAGCTGTTGTGTGCATGGTTGTCCCTTGCTCTCTTAGGAGTGTTGGTCTCAGGATCCTGTGTGGATAGCACACTGCATGGATGCTTGAGTTTCATATAAACTGCCTAGTATTTACACAGAATCTATGCACATCTTCCTGTATGCTTTATGGGATCTCTCCATTGCTTAATCTCCCAATACAATGCAGATGCTATTCACTCAGCTGTTGTACTGTATTGTTTAGGGAATAATGATAAGAAAAATGTCTGCACATGTTCATTTCAAATGTAATTTTTTTCCCAAATAGTTTCAATCCTCAGTTCATTGGACCCAAGGATGCAGAACTTGTGGTTAGGGAGGGACAACTGTATGAGGGTGTTAAATGGAATTAAAAAGGTTTATTTTGGGAGCTGGCACTGTGGTGTAGCAGGTAAAGCTGCCACCTGCAGTGCCGGCATCCCATATGGGCACTGGTTTGAGTCCTGACTGCTCCACTTCCAATCCAGTTCTCTGCTATAGCCTGGGAAAGCAGTAGAAGATGGCCCAAGTCCTTGGGCCACTGCATCCATGTGGGAGACCCGGAAGAAGCTCCTGGTTCCTGGCTTCGGATCAGCACAGCTCCGGCCATTGTGGCCATCTGGGGAGTGAACCAGTGGATGGAAGACCTCTCTCTCTCTCTCTCTCTCTCTCTCTCTCTCTGCCTCTCCTCTCTCTGTGTAACTCTTTCAAATAAATAAATCTTTAAAAACAAAACAAAAGTTTATTTGTTGCAAAAATAGTTTTAAATTCACCATACTTTTCATGTTATGCATTTTCTGTGAACTTTCTGAAGATTGCTCTGACACTGTGCTTAAATGGAATTTCTGATTCTAGATGATCACACAACAAGGGCTGTAGCAGAGACTAGCAGACATTTCTAGCCTCTCACTCTCCTCCTTCTAACTTCTCACTCATGGCTTCCAGGCATAAAATGACTCAAGTGAATCTTCCTTATTCTCAATCCAGGGACTCCCCAAAGCAATTTCTGATGGCTAATAAATATGAGTCTGGAAGCTGACCACAACTTATAAGGAAGGGGAAAGTTTAAAGGTGGGGAGCCCTGGGGTGATCCCCACACCCTGAGGCCTGGGCTGGGCTGTGATGGTGACACAATTGAAGGAGATGGGAGAGGCAAATGGAAGAACAAAATGGAGAAGCTTTGTTACTGCTTGCATTTAGAGGCTTCAAAATGAGAAACAATCAAGTGTGACCCAAAGGGTTTGAGTCTGAGCCATGGGAGAGTTGGGGGGGATCTTGACAATGGGGAGGAATGAATAGAATGGACGCTACAGCTATAAGGAACTAGGGGAAGCATTCTTCATTGGTTCTAGAACTAGTAAGTGTGGATTTGGGGGTTCTCTTCCAAGGAAGAATACTGTCGATATCTTCTAAGAAAGAAAGAACGAACAGACATTGACTTGTCACAAGCAGTTGTGCCAAGGGCTGAAGCAAGCAAAAGACAAGGGGATTGGTTGCACCTGCCCCCTTCTCAGTGGCCATCACTGTGCTTACTGCTGCTGCGCAGTTACAGCCTCTTGGAACGGAGCAAGACTCCTGGCAGCCACCCAGACGAGGTCTTCTAGCAGAGCGCGACCAGGGGGAAGTTTCAAGGCAGGCAGGTTTACCGGGAGTCATCTGCTTATTCCATAAACACTGACGGAGTGTGCGGTACGCCAGGCGCTGGACCAGGCCCCAGGGACAGGCACAGGCTCTCCATCATGGACCCACTTGGCAGCGTCTTAATACGACTCTGATCTTGAAAGGCAGTTCATCTGCTCTGGCTGAAACGGCAGGAACGCGTTAGCTCTCAGTGTTCGAGACTAGAAGTCCAAAGTCAAGGTGCTGACGTCGGTTTCTTCCAAGGCTGCTCTCTGGCTGGTAGATGCCCGTCTTCTCCCTGTGGCTTCCCATCAACCTCTCTGTCTACATGGCTATGTCCAAATTCCCTCTTACAAGGACACCTGCCCTACTGGATTAGAGCTCAGCTGTGTGACGCAACTTAGCTTCATCACCTTTTTAGAAGCCCTGTCTCCAAATATGACCACATTCTGAGATTTTGGGGGTTAGGATTTCGCCATATGAATTTTAAGGGGACACAATTCTGCCACAACAGGCTGTTCCCTGACTGCTCATCTTACCGTGGAATATTCTGTGGGATTCTATGTAATCAGCATCTCACCCCACTTACCAATCCTGAGGAAAGCCCTAGGGTGGACGTGGGAAACCTAAGTATAACAATCCTCCAGGCAAGACATAAACCCACTTTTGGGTGGATGAGTCGGTCCCTCTGCCTAGGGATCTGTGCCCCTTGTTCTTTTTTTTTAACTTTTATTTTTTTTTAACTTTTATTTAATAAATATAAATTTCCAAAGTACAGCTTTTGGATTACAGTGGCTTTTTCACCCCATAACTACCCTCCCACCTGCAATCCTCCCATCTCCTGCTCCCTCTCCCATTCCATTCACATCAAGATTAATTTTCAATTATCTTTATATACAGATCAATTTAGTATATATTAAGTAAAGATTTCAACAGTTTGAACTCACACAGAAACACAAAGTGTAAAGTACTGTTTGAGTACTAGTTATAGCGTTAATTTAAATTGTACAACACATGAAGGACAGAGATCCTACATGGGGAGAAGTGCACAGTGACTCCTGTTGTTGACTTAACAATTGACACTCTTGTTTATGGCGTCAGTAATCACCCTAGGCTCTTGTCATGAGTTACCAAGGCTATGGAAGCCTCTTGAGTTCACCGACTATGATCTTACTTAGACAAGGTCATGGTCATAGTGGAAGTTCTCTCCTCCCTTCAGAGAAAGGTACCTCCTTCTTTGATGGACCGTTCTTTCCACTGGGATCTCACTTGCAGAGATCTTTCATTTAGGTTTTTTGTTGTTGTTGTTGCCAGAGTGTCTTGGCTTTCCATGCCTAAAATACTCTCATGGGCTCTTCAGCCAGATCTGAATGCCTTAAGGGCTGATTCTGAGGCCAGAATGCTGTTTAGGACATCTTCTATTCTATGAGTCTGCTGTGTCTCCCACTTCGCATGTTGGATGGTTCTCTCCCTTTTCAATTCTACCAGTTATTATTAGCAGACACTAGTCTTGTTTATGTGTTCCCTTTGACTCTTAAGGGATCCGTGCCCCTTGTTCTTGAGACTTGTGGACAGAGGAAGAGGTGATGGAGGCTTTTTGCTCACACAAATGAAGTGAATGGTGCGGTGGGGATGTGTGTGAAGGAGAAAAGCCACAGGCCTGCAGTGAGCCAGACCCCTACGCCTGGGCTCCCTCTGTAGCACATGGGGTGCTTGGGGTCTCTTTCTGCTTCCATTTAAGGCCTGAAGGATTTCTGCACACTGAGTGGCTCACTGGAGTGTAGCCCTTTCTATGCCTGTCACTGACATACTACTTGCTCAATTTGTCCACTTCAGCCAAGATTCTGTTCTGTTTAGTAATAGATGGAACAATAAACCTCGAAATGGATTCTAAGCACCAGCTTTCCTAGTGGTGTCCAGTCCTCTCTAGTGTGATACCAAATCTTTCTCTGAGAACTCCCCTCGGAAGCCAGAACCCATTGTGAGTCAAAGTTCCCTGAAGCAGACCTGGGAGACTTCTCAGAACCCTGTGCATGGACTTTCCCCGAGTCCAGCTCACCTCTCCCGGGCTCGAGTCCTGCCCTCTAAAGTCCCGTCGGAGCACACAGCTCTTCGTGGTGCTCTGGAATCTCTTCACAGCCCTTTCTGACAGCGACGCAGGGTTTCTGGGCCACTTGGGTGCTGTGGAGTCTGAATCCACGGCTTCATGACTCAGACTCAGGTTGGCAAGCAAGTCGTTTTCTCTCAATTCTAATTATGCATAATTGGTCCAGCCCTAAGCAGAACCCATGTGATGGAGAACACACCTCTGGTTACGGAAGGGTGGGTATGCATGTTGTGGGAGGGTGGGCATACCCAGGAAATAGTTTCCATTGTAAGGGTTAAGTCTTGGGAACTTACTAGATCTTTTTTATTTGTTTTCAAATTCCAATATTCATGCCTGAATTGCTGACAAAAAGAGATCCTTTCCAGGAGTGCTGGCAATGGTGTTTATAAAATCCATAAAAATCAGACAATAGGCTGTTACATTTGAGCCAAGTGGTAAAAAGTTGAAAGAACCCATGGTAGGCTAACCAGTCACCTTGGAGCCCCTGTTGTCAAGCCAGTATGGGCTCTGGCTTGGTGTTAATACTATTTTTCACAAAGCTGTTATAGCTTGATTGTTTGAAGGGAGAAAAGAATGACATGCTTGTTAAATGGAGACTGCCTTCATGTGGGCTCTTAGACTGCCTTCGGTGCATCTGAGGTTTCTCCATTTTTATAATCAAGATGAGGCTTTGCAGGTTGGGTTCCCAGGAAGCAGACTCTGGGGCACAGACTTACCTGCAGGAAGTTGACCTGTGAAGGCTGGCAGGTTGCACCCACAAGGCTTAGGAAGAAGTTGGGGTGCATTACAGCTGCTGTAGAGCCGTAGCTGGCACCAAGGGGATGCTCCTTTAGAGATCTCTGAGTTGGAGCAAATGTATCAGGCATCTGCACCCTACATTAGCCAGGTACTGCTGGACATGTGCTGCCCAGGAGGCAGAGTGACCTGGAGAACACAGCTCTGTTTGGCAAAACCAATGCTCAAAGGAGACCGAGACACTGGGCAGTGAATTCCTTACTTTTGAAGGGGGTATCTGGGTAATACAGTATCTGAGGTCTTGTGGAGGATTATGAAGGAGTCTTTTAGGTTAAAAAAATTACACACATACACACACGTACACACACATATGAATACTAACAGTAACATACAGCAGTTCCTCCACATCCACAGGGAATTTGTTCTAGAACTGTTTAAGTATCCAAAGCTCATGGATGCTCAAGTCTCTGATATAAAGTAGCAAGCATTTGCAGAGAACCTACCCACATCCTCTCTATGCTTTAAACCATCTCTAGATGACTTGGGATAGCTTTATAATGCAGATGCCATGTAAATCGTTGTGTTGTTTAGGGAATAATGACAGGAAAAAAGTCTGTATAAGTTCAGTACAGATGCAGCTTTTAAAAAACATTTTCAGTCCCTAGTTTGTTGATTTCACGTGGGTGTGGAACCAGGATATGGACGACCAACTGGACCGGCAAAAATCAGAATCACTAATATCAGGAAACCTAACTGTAGTGGATTAAACAGAACGGCTTATTTGTGGTGCAGGCAGACATACAAGGAACCAGAAAGGGTCTTTATGGGAACAACTGTAGGAAGGAATTGTGACAAAGCTCATGTCTGTGCCTCAGGGGCAGCCTCAAGATCCTGGATCCAGGTTGGACCAAAGAGGGACAGAAATTCAATTCAGTGTCCTGCCTCGGTGGGGGTTGGGAGGCAGGAAGGAGGAGGGGAGAAAGGAGGACTGAGTGTTCTTGGTGCGTCCTGCTAAGATTGCTCTGGGGCTTGGGGGAAGACAGACAGGTGATTGGTGAGACAGGTGTGGAGGGGCTGCTGTGGAGAAGAGGCTGTGCCCTGTCCTGTAGCCACTGCTGCTGTGTCCACAGCTCTTGTGGTCTCTACTGCCTTCAAAGGCTAAGAGGAGCTCCCAGCACCCACAGACCCGCTGGGACCCTAAAGAAACTCTCTTACTCCCCTTGGTGCAAAGATGTGGATCAAGAACCAGAACTAGGAGCATTTGAGTGACAAATGTGGCCTGTCTATTCCTGGGGACCCTCAGACCTGGTTTGGAAGAAGTGTCTTTGCAGACGCAGTGGAGGTAAGGATCTCCAATTGGGATCATCTTGATTTAGGGCAGATCTTAAATCCAACCAAAAGTGTGATTAGAAGAGCAGAAAAGGAGAAGAAAAAAATCCCTGGTGAGGAGCCCACCAGCGCATAGTGGAGCTGTGCATTTGTAAATCCAGGAACACTGGATTCACACCACTAGCAGCTAGGAGAGAGGCACGGCAGAGTTCTTTCTCTGAGACACTAGAAGCCACCAGCCCCTCCGACCCTTTGATACCAGACTTCCGGCCTCAGCACTGAGAGAGAAACACAGCTCTGTTGTTTTAAGCTACCCAGTTTTTGGTCATTTGCTGCAATAGCCCCAGGGAATTATAACAAGTTTTATACCTGAAAATGCCTGGTTATCCATCAGGTCTGTGTTTTCTCTGGCCCTGTGATCATTCCCTCTCATCTTCACTCCAAGTCTCTGTGTTACTCAACCTTTCCCTCATTCTCTGTTGAAGCTCCAGGAAGATGTTAAGGAAAGAGATGCTCTTTGTGGCTGATCCTAACACCCTTGAAGAGCTCTCACACCTGGTTCCTAGTCTGGTGCCTGCTACAGATAATAATGTACAATTTCCCATATGAATTTTATTGTCCTTAGAGCAATTCAATAAGCAGTCAGGTCAAGAATAGTCAAATACTTTACTCTGCAGAAAATGGAAGTTTAGAGAACATGAAACTATTTTCATCACCCCATTATTTGCTGATATATTTATTTTGATGGAATCAGAGGGGATCAGCTTATGTCTTTCTTTTGCATCAGTGAGGAGAGTATTTGGCAACATGCATGAGAATACTGACCAGGCATGGCTTTGAGAAATGAGAGCTTGTTCATCTCCCAGAATACTAGCTGATGGGTGTCCCAGCTGAGGCACCTGGGCCCCGGACCCTCTGCCTTGCCACTGTGCTTCCCTTCACTCTCACCGTCCCTTGTTCTCCAGGATGGCGGCTCCAGCCCCAGGCTACAGGAGGCAAATAGCAAGGGAGACACAAAGAGGGTTGCAGGGTTAAGAGCTTCCTCCTAAGAAGGCTGTGCTTGGATTTAGAAGGAGCCTCTCTCGGTGGTTTCTGCCTCTATGTCAGCAGTGAGGATGGACCCAAGGAGGGATGCTGCGGATGGAGGGACCCATCCTGGCTGACAGCGACATTACCTGAGCTCTGTGCCAACGCCTGGCTGGCTCACAACCTTGAGCTTCAGAAGGGAGAACTCACTCGGGTCAGCCTTTTAGGAGCCTTTGTTTTCTAAGCTCTGCCGAGGTTGGCACTTGAGGAATTCATTCCTTTCTTCTTCTTTTTTTTTTTTTTGGAGTAAATTTTATTGTGTATATTTGAGGTTTACAGCATGATGTTATGGAACAGATATAGACAGTGAAACGGTTACTATAGTGAAGCAAATGAACATATCCATCATCTTACATAGCTGCTATTTTTGGAGACAAGATCAGCTACAATATATTATTTAACACAAATCTCTAGTACAATGTAATGTTATTAATGTTAGTCCCCATTACATCTCTAGACTTGTTCATCCTGTGTCTGCTATTTTGTCTCTTTTGACTCATAGATCCCCATTTCCTCTCCCCCTCTCCCCCCCACAACTAATAGCAATCGCTGTTTCATCCTCCGTCTATGTATATTTGAGTTTTTAAGAATATGTATGTGTACATGTATTCCTTGGTTCCACATAAAAGTGAGATCATGAAACACTTGTCTCTCTGTGTCTGGTTTATTTTGCTTAGCACAGTGGCTTCCAGGTCCATCTATGTCATGCAAATGGCAGAAACGCCTCCTTTTCAAACACTGCATAATATTCCACCTTATAGCGAGAGCACACTTTCTTTGTCCCTGCATTCACTGATGGGTGCCTCAGTTGTTTGTATATTTTAGCTACCGTGAGTAATGATGCAATGAACAGAGGTGTAAGGATGTCCTTACCAAGTGGTAATTTCATCTCCTTTGGGACATTTCTCCAAAAAAGACAGAAATGGCCAAGAGGGTGCCAGCGTTATGGTGCAGTGGGTTAAGCTGCCACCTGTGACTGCCAGCGTCATATGAGCACCAGTTCAAGTCCCAGCTGCTATGCATCTAATCCAGGTCCCTACTAATGCACCTGAGATAGCAGTGCAAGATGGCCCAAGTACTTGAGTCCCTGCCACGCATGTGGGGACCCAGATGGAGTTCTGGATTCTTGGCTTTGGTCTGGACTAATCCTGAGAGCCTGACTGTTGTAGGCATTTGAGGAGTGAGTCAGTACATGGAAGATTCTCTCTCTCTCTCTTTCTCCCTCCCTCATTCCTTCCCTCTCCCTCTCCCTCTCCCTCTCCCTCTCCCTCTCCCTCTCCCTCTCCCTCTCCCTCTCCCTCTCCCTCTCCCTCTCCCTCTCCTTCTCCCTCTCCCTCCATCACTCTGCCTTTATAATACATAAACAGAGGCTGGTGCTGTGGCATAGTGGGTAAAGCCACTGCAGGATCCCATATGGGTGCCAATTTGTGTCCTGGCTGCTCCACTATAATCCAGCCCCAGCTAATGGCCTGGGGAAAGCAGTGGAGGATGGCCCATGTGCTTGGACCCCTGCCATCCATGTGGGAGACCTGGAAAAAGCTCCTGGATCCTGATTTCAGCCTGTCCCAGCCTTATTGTGGCCATCTGGGGAGTGAACCAGCAGATTGAAGATCTCTCTCTCTCTTTCTCCCTCTCTCTCTCTGTAACTCTGATTTTCAAATAAAGAAATAGTTTTAAAAAGTAAAAATAAAAATACATAAATACATATTTTTAAATGGCTATCAGGTATAGAAAAAGCTGATCGATAACACTAATTATCACGGAAATGCAAATTAAAAACACTATAGGATGTCACCTCACGCTCATGGGGATAGCTGTTGCCAGAGAGGCAAGACAGCGAGGTCAGCGAGCATGTGTTGAAATGAGAAGCTCAGGACACTTCGGATGCAGATTGGTGCAGCCATCCTGAAAAACAGGGTGGAGGTTCCTAAAGAACTGAAAATGGAACCAGCTTAGGACCCAGCAACCATCCTCTGGGTATAGACCCAGAAGAGATGGATACCTCTTCCTTCATTACACTTGAGACGTGTTGGGGAGAGCTGGCTGCCGTCGCTGCTAACCATATTAGCAACAGTCACAATAACTGTAATTACGATGATAGAAGAGCTATCAACATCTGGCTTCTCCTTACCCCCTCCCCCCTGCTCCCACCAAAATCTGAACACTATGAGTTAGGTGAAAGCAGTCACGACCATTGCATTATTGTCACTGATGTGAGATGCTTGAAACTCTGGCATTTTGAGCCAGAGAGAGAGAGAGAGAGAGAGAGAGGGAGAGGGAGAGGGAGAGGGAGAGGGAGGGGGAGGAGGAGGGAGGGGGAAGAGGGAGGGATGGGAGAGGGTTAGAGGAGGGAGGGGGAAAGCTGGAGGAAGAGGGGGAGGGAGAGGAAAGGGGAGGGAGAGAGAAGGAGGGGGAGGGAGAGAGAGGGGGAGGGTGGGAGGGGGAGGGAGAGGGAGGGAGAGAACATTAAGGGAAAATATTTTTGATATGTTATTTAAAAATTATTGTTTTCTATTCTTGGCTCATACAACAATAAAACTCATGTGAAAACTATTTTGTTTTTCATCTCATGCTCTTAATTTGCTTTGCCAGTTACACTAAGACACCAAATGCTGGAGAAAATCTGAGTTATGCAAATAATATGGCATCTTCCTGGAGACTGCCGGGAACAGGCTGAGGGCTCAGGTGGGGACAGACTGTGCAGCTCACGATGCTGGAGCTGTGGGAGGTGGGCCGAGAAAGGCTATCACTCGGCCTCTGGCAAACGCTGCTGACGCCCAGGGAGTGCTGGTGTCAGGACCTCTCACCGGAAGGACCCTGCTCTCTGCAAAGATTTTAGTGTCTTTCCGAGTCCTCTGTTTCTGGCAGCTTTTAGGAGGAATCTTTTCAATGTTTTCTTCAAGTTGAGTGAACTCCAGCGTCTACCTGGGATGCTGCTGTTGGCACAGCAAGCGTGCACCTGCTCTCCCACCCCACGTTGCTGGCCCCCAACTGCCCCCTTCCTCTCCCTCTCAGGGTCTCCACTCCTGTGAGCCGGAAGCTTGCTGGGTTGGACTGCAGAGCCAGTCAGTCCCCCATGGTGGAATTCGGGGCACTTTCAGTGGGACAAGCAGGCGCTGTGACAGAGGGGAGCCAGGAGGGGCTTTAAATGGCCACAGAGCAGGCCAGATAGGTGGCCTGTAACACTGGGGGCGAGGGCTCTCTGGGGGAAGTGCTGTGAATGCTCAGGCTGGGGGTGGGTTATCCTGTCCCAGACATCTTGGCCTCACTGGTCTCCCCACATCTGCCTACACCTGCCCGGCATCCCCTCCCCTTTGCCAACCCCCAGGCTCCCTGAAGCCTTGGACCAGGACCAGGGCTCCCCGAATGTATGGTAACCAGGAGGCACTGCGACTGTTTGCTAAGCCAATCTCTCTCTCTCTCTTTCTCTCTCTCTCTCTCTCTCTCTCATACACACACACACACGCATATGCACATACACGCACATACACATATGCACACACACACACACACACACACCCTCCTTCTCCAGCAGCTGGTTTAGAAAGAAAGATACCTGTCTGAAGAGGCTGCTGTGACAGGGCCCTCCTGGCACACATTCTTGCCATGGGGAGGGCAGCCCCGGCTCTTTGAGTAGCCACTCCTGGCAACCCCAGCAGTGTGCAATCCAGAAGACCCCTGCCCCAGCTAAACCAGCCTCACTAATTATCTCCCCATCACAGCTGCATCCCCTTGCATCTGAGGGTTTTTCAGTTATCGAGTTATCGGTTCATACCTTAGCAGGGCATCTCCAGGGATGAGACGGGGGACACCAAGAACAGTGGGGACAGGGAAGGAGAGGGGCAGCTCCTCGGGGGCCCAGGGACAGTCCTGGGGGAACTTCTCACCTGTGAGGGGCTGTCTTTCAAGGATCCAAGCCTGACAGGTTCAGCCTTCAGCACCACATGCCTGAGAGCAGGCCCGGGGCTGGGAACAGTCCACAGGTCGACACCCAGAACCCTGTGCAGCTTGTTTGGATTTTCTGGTGGACCCAGTGGGAAAGGATGCTCAGTGACCATCTGACACCTACTGTAGCCCTGTCTCTGAGCAAGCTCCAACCAAAGCAGGGGCTGGAGGGGGCTGTTGTCACGAATACCAAGGAGAGGCCTCTGCCGAGGACTCTCACCGTCCTGTTGAGTATCCAATGTGTGTCTGTAGGTGCTAGGGCCCTCGTCAACCAGACTCTAAATGCCATCTCCACTGAGTCGCACCCTTTCCTGCCTCACGGGCCATTACTGCGTTAGCCCGAGGTACGCCAGGGCAGCAAATCACCCTGGGAGCTAGGCTGGAAAGGGAGAATCAGGACATGCAGGGCTGAAGTTCAAGTGGAGGAAATTTCTGCAGCCACTCATGAGCCAGGCTGGCTTCAGCAGGTGTCACGTGGTTCCGTTTCAGCGTTCTACTCGATCATCACTCTCTACCATATGCCTGCTTGGGTTTTATGAGGGCACTCCAAAAAATTCATGGAAAATCGTATTAAAAGATGAGTTTACTTTCGTGCAAAAGGCTTGAAATCCTTGTGTAGTTTTTCCAGAATGTGTATTTTCCATGTACTTTTTCTTGAAGACCCCTTGCATTTTCTGCTCACGAACAATGTTGTCTTTCAACAGTCGAACACACAAACTAGTCTCAGGATCCCTGACTGTATATTGGTTAACACTGGGAACTCCAACCAATTCTGCATTCCTGTATTGGGCCACGTACACACCTTACTTTTATTTCTGCAAAATTGACATCATCTTACTCTGTAGGATTTTCATGAGGAATAAATGAGATAACTGACATTAAATGCAGAGCTTCATGTACCACTAGCCCATGGTAAGACATAGCTGATAACAGAATTCATAATTCTATTAGATGTCATTACTAATCAAGCTTGCAATTTGTCCAAGCAGGGCTCAGAGAAGGGGAGGCCCACCCAAGGGATTGCTTAATTGGTGTAAGATTTCTTACTAAAGCCAGATAGGAACTGGCTTGCTCATTTTAGGGATTTCCAGGGGCACAGAGTCAGTCGGCTGCTGAGTGAGGCACTCGTGGGCTGTTGTTTTCTAAGATGTAGTTGGGATGGAGGAGAACAGTATTTCTCACTATGTTCCAGGGAAACTGAACTACAGCAGTGGATGTCTGGATGCAGCACACCTCTCATCCATTCTAGCACACCTGGCCCCTCTTAGGGAAGGACACCCTGTGAAATCTCCTTCCTTTGAGAGAAAGTTGTGGAGGGGGCCATTCCTGCTAACCCTGTCCTATAGACTCCCACCCTCTCCCCCTGGGAACAGTCAATGTTCTACAATCCCTCAGTATGGGGGACACCAAGGGTGGACTTCTGCAGGCCTTGGCTAAATGAAGGAATGTCAGGTATCCTCGGGCTCCCGGGAGAAAACAAGGCCCCTTGACAGACAGGTGTCTGCTTTGCCGGGCCAGCAGGGTCAGTGCATGGTGACCTGGGCTGTCACCAGCTGACACTCCTCAAAGCCTGACCTGGAGCGAGCAAGCCAGTGAGTGTGAAAGGCAGGTGCCGACCAGCTCTCCAGCCACTATCAGAGCCTGTCTGGATTTGGGGGCAGTGGCCCCAGCATGAAACCTTTGGCTTTCAACCTGTTTGCCCTTGGCAGTTAGGATGGCTGGGCTATGGTCACCTTGGTGTCAAATCCAGCTGCCTGCAAAACCTGGATCTGCAGATTCGACTGACTGCGGATTGGAAACTTTTAGAATTATAGCTATACTGAACACGGACAGATATTTTCTTGACATTAATGTAGTAAAACAGCTATGTAGATGTATTTACCTTCTATTAGCTCTCACAGGTAACCTGGAGATGCTTTGGAGAATGCACACAGGTGATGCACAAACACTGTGCCTTGTTATGCCAGGAACTTGAGCATCCATGGATTTCGGGATCCACAGGGTCCCTAGAACCAATTCTACGTGGATACCTATAAACATTGAAGTTGAGATCACTTTTAGTTAAAGCCTAAAGCCGTGTCTTCATTAGGAATTCAGATGAGAAAGGGATAAAAGGGCATGGAGAACCACTTTTCCTTGTCATCTCAACAATGCAGCTCAGCTCCCTCCATGGGGAATCCTGAGTGGTGTGGACACACACGAGTGTGGCCTGTTTGAATAATGGTGATGGCACCTCTTTCCTTCTTGCTCTCAATTATTTTTTCCTGCTGGCATCTATTTATTGCCAAGTCTGGGCCATGCACTGTGCCAGGTGCGAGGGGCACCAAGGCTTGTGACGGCTCTGAGAGCTCTCTGTTGTCCCTCAGCTGTCTGCTAGCAGCTGGCATCTTGTGTGCCCCTAAGGATCCTCCCAACACCAATTTCCTCACCCTCTTCTCCATATTAATTCCTAAGAGGGCCACAAAAAGAAGAGACTTCTTTCTCCATGCGGCCTAAGGAAAGTTCCCCAAGAATATTTCCAAAAGTAACGAGCAGTGGCAGTGACGGTTTGAAAGAGCCCGTAGCCTTCCCGGGGTGGCCACTTGGGAGGCGGCTGCTGAGTTGGGGACAGGAGTTCTGCTGTGTTTGTAAATAATAATGATGAAAGCCGAGGTCCATCCCATTAGTCACACCTTGTACAGGTCAGACCCCACAGCTTGCCCACCCTGAGGGACTCTGGCTGAGCTGGAGACCTCTGTTGGGAGTCGGGGGATGGATCTGTCTGTGACATCTGATCATTTGTTGGGTGGTGCGAAAAAGGCTGATGTCACAGTTTCATTGTAATCGTACTTTGATATCAAGATGGGGTTTACACTTAACTTAGCTAACTGTCTGCAGTGTCTCCCTTCCTCTCCGATAAATGAGGGATTGAGTCCAGTGGCCTGGTCTCTTCACCGTGTGTTCTCTATGCAGGTTCTGACAGCAAAGGGAAAAAAAAAGCAACATTTGTTGAAGGAGTAGACAAAGCATATATTGCAAAGACACTGTGTTAATTTAATTCATTCTTCGTGAGAGCTTTAAAATATATTTTTGTTGTCAGAAAGTCAAATGAACGCTAGAAGAATTCAGGGAAGACAGACAGCAAAGGGAAGAAAAGAAGCCCCCTCTCACCCAACAGTTGTCCCACCTGCTGGGATGTGCGTGGGGGGGGGGGGGCTGTGCGCCTGTACCCAGGTGTCGTGTCCCACCTGCTGGGATGTGCGTGGTGGGGGGGCTGTGCGCCTGTACTCAGGTGTCCTGCGTGTGTCTCTCTCTTGGATCTGGCATGCAGTTCAGCAGTTTAGCTGTGCTTGGCTGTGCTTGCCAGAAGCCTCTTTGTACGAGGAATGAAGCAGGTGTGGGCCAGGAACTCAGCCTGAGGGAAGAAGACAGGTCCAGGCGTGCGTTTGACCCAGAGATGGGGTGGGGCATTAGCCTTGCCGAGGTGGGTGCTTCTGGGCCTGAGGGTCTGTCACTCACTCTCTCGCCTCCTGCCCTGCTCCTCACAGTTCTCTTGAACCCCTGGGAGCAGGCAGAACCAGTGACCGAGAGACGAGCTGGAGGGCAGACAGCTCCAGAGACTCGCAGCTCTTGGAGGGGACTTTAGAGGGCTGGGAATTCCACCTAGCAAATGTGGAGCAAGGCCTGAAGGGTCAACGACACTTAGTCCAGGGACCGTGGTGGTCTGGGAAATCTGAGTGGTTCGCAGACATGTGTATGAATGTGTGTGCACGAATGTGTGTGCATAAGTGTGCAAATGTGTGAGTATAGGAGTCTGGATTGCATGCAGGAGTGTGTCAACTTGTGTGAGTGTAGAAGTGTGTGTGCATGAGTGTGTGTGAATGTGTTTGAGTATTGTGAATGTGTATGCATGTGTGAATGTTGCATGTGTGTGTGCACAAAGTATGTGTATGAATGTGTACACATGAGTGAATGTATGTGAGTGTGTGAATGTGTGTCCGTGAGTGCATGTGTGTATGACTGTGTTTGTGTGTACATGCATGTGTGTGTGAATCTGTTGAGTGTATGAGTATGTTCATGAATGTGTACATCAGTGTGTGTATGAGTGTATGACCGTGTCTAAGTGTGTGAGTGTATGTATGAGTGTGCAATGAATGTATGTGTGTGTTTGCATTTTAACGCCATGGAATGGAGTCGTGCTTGTTATCTGCTATTGACCTTAACAACACTATGAACATCTTTCCATGTCCTTTCTTCTTTATCGTGGACCATTCACTGTCGACAGAGGAAAAGATGGCCACCTTTATGGAAGAGGGATTTAAGCACATTTCTTCCTGGGTTGGGCTGCCTGGGCTGGTCACCCCAGCTGAGACAGGCTAGGTTAGGGTACTGACCTCTGTCTCCCTCTACTCCATTCTTCCCAGTGTCCATCACCAGGCCTTATTTCTTCCCCAGATTATTTTATTTGAAGAAACAGTAGAGGCAGAAAGTGCGGGTGTTCTCACAAGGGGTCATCGCCAGCCCTACAAGACAGGGTAACAAGAGCAGAGCATCACAGACATATTTCATCCTAGTTTTCCATGCATGGGAGCCTTCGGAACGATGCCCCAAAGACACAGGGTGAACTGCTTGTTTTATGTTTAAGCTTCTTTCATGCATTCACAGCCGTGTTAAACAGCACTGGACAGACAGAGGGGTTGTTCTCTGCACAGCCTTCCTTCCCTCTGCAGTGAGAGTCTTGATTTCTTCATGGTCAGCTCTTCCGCAGAAAGGCATGGGGAGCTAGAGCAGGATCGCTGGGCTCCACGGCTGGCTTTGGGAGGAGAGGGCTCTGGCTTCTGTGCCCTACCTTGAGGAAGAGGAGTTCTAGTTGCCATGGCTTGCCTTGAGGGAGGATGGATGCTGAGAGACAGGAGGCAGGAGGAGGTCAGACAGAGATGTTGCTTCTGAGGTTTTCATTTAGGTAGATTGTCTTCTGTGCCCCAGCGCTTCCCTTCCCATGCCTTTCAGTGTTCTGGAGTTGTTGTGTTTTCTAAATTCTTCTTCCTAAGACATAACCACCAAATTTCCATTCTCAGGGCACAGAATGCTGCCTTCTGCCCCATCTGTACTCAGCAGTGAAGTCAACGGTGCCGCCAAAGCCTTTCTTTATCCCTCCCAAATCCCCCCACCCAGTGCCCTGCCCCCCTCCAGCTTCTCTTCTGAAGTGCTGAAGTTCCTGGACACCCCAGTTTCAGTTTCGGTTTCGGTAACTCATCCTGAGTTAACAGATCTTGGTGATCTCTTTCTTTCAGAGGGGCCAGCCAGGGGTAGATGGGAGGAATCAAGGCCCCTTGGCAAGCCCCCATGGAGTGGCACTTGTATGTTCTGGTGGGTATTAGTCCACTTTCTGTTGTTCTGGCAAAGTCTATTTAGCTCACAGTTCTGGAAGCTGGAAGTCCAGGATTGGCCAGCTTCATCTGTGTGATCTCTGCTGAGAGTCTGGTGGTAGATGACATCACAATGGCAGGAGGAAGAGGTCACAGGCCAGACAGGAAGCCGGCTGCTGGGGAGGAACCGGCACTGCCCTATTACTAACAACCTCCTCTCGAGGACTCTAACTGGAGTCGCATGAGAACTGCATTCGTGTCTTCCAAGGCTGATGCTCTCCGTTGTCTAATGACCGCATGTCGAGCACCCTGCAGAGTGCTGAGGGGTGGCCCTACCAGACGAAGATGCTATTGGATCTGCACAAGAGGCCAGCTGTCTTAACTGTTAAGACGTGAACCAGAGCTTTCAATAAAGTTGTACCCGGCCCCGTTGCTGCCTGTTCACTTGATCTGGCACCAGAAGTTCAGGTTTCCACACAAGCCAGTGTGTGCATGCTCAGTTTCAACCCCACCTCCTAGTTTTGAGAGCTTCACATCCCACACAGCTCTCCTTGGCCGCCCTGGGAGGGCTGCTTTACCTCAGTAGGTCTCAACTTCCAGATCTGTGCGATCAAGTTCACCATATGTGTCCTTTGGGTCCCTTTTCCACTGCAAAGTTCTTGTCTCCCCTCAATTCCTCTTTTCCAAACCCCTCCTCATCCTGTAAGCCTCATTCCCCAGCCCTTGCCCCTAGGCGTCCTCAGCTGACCATGTAGCATCCTTCCCTGGGCCTCAGTCAAGAATGGCCCCAGCTTGGAGGTCTGCCGCCCCCACAAGGAATGAAAATAGGATCTTATGTGGGAAGAGAGGAGGAGGAGAGCAATTAAAGCTAATTATGGAAATAAGCAGTTAGAAAGATACCCTAAGAGGAGAAGAATCCAGTCCACATTGCCTGGTGGGTGAGGAAGTCATTCTGGCTCGGAGGCCAGGTTCCCCAGAGAGATTTGGGGGTGACGAGGAAGGGTCAGAGAGCAGCTGAAAATTTTTCATCTTAAGCCACAGCAATATCACCAAGTGTTTGAAGAAACAGGGGCCAGGGTAGAATAATATTTATAAAGCCAGCTGGGCCAACCTTGCAATGGCTAAACCAGGGCCATTTCTAGAATTCCCTTTTCCCAAAGTGTAAGAAGAGAGAGCCAGTTTTAAGGTCAGTCATCAGTGGATCAGAAATGCATTAAACCTGACTTACCAGGGCATCTTGAGCACTGATCATCACCTTATTGGTGTCTTATTGCTGCATATGATTTGAGCAATATTCTAAGAAAGGGAATATTTTAGCAGTTACATTGTCCTTGTAGTGGAAACTTTTCTTTCCATGTAGCATGGCACAGGTTTTCTCAGGAACACAGATGGAGCAGCCCTGCTGGCCCCAGTACACACTTCCCTGTAGCAGGGCCTGCAGTTTCTAGCAATAGGGCCTAGACCTTGGTTTCAAAACCACATGCGCAGTCCGATGCTTTCATTCATTCAAAAGCATTGATTGAGGCCCAATACTATGCCACGTTCGGAACAGAAAAGAAGTAATAAATATGGAAAGTCAGCCAGACTTACTGATGTCTCCTGTGCTTGGGCTTCTGCATCTGAGGGTGGAGGCTCTCTGTGTGTGAGGGTGATGGTGGGACAGATGGTGCGTACTTTTCACCTGCCTTTGTGGAACCTGCCTGATATCTGCTGCCTGTTGTCCTCAGAGGTCTGATGAACCTCAGCTCTCCCTTTTGCTCATTCGCATACATGGTTTTTTCATCTCCACTGTCACCCCACTCATGATTGTTGCATGGGGACTGGTGTTGTGGCACAGCAGGTTAAGCTGCTGCATGGGATGCTAACATCCCATATTGGAGTGTCAGTTTGAGTCCCGGCTGCTCCATTTCTGATCCAGCTCCCTACTGATGCAGCTAGGAAAGCAGCAGATGATGGCCCAAGTACTGAGTCCCTGCCACCCATGTGGGAGACCCCAGTGGAGTTTCTAGGTCTTAGCTTTAGGCTGGCCCATACCTGTCTGTGATTGGCATTTGGGAAGTAAACCAGTGGGTGGAAGTGCGTGCTCTCTCTCTCTGTCTCTCTCTTTCTCTCCCATGCTTCCTTTTGAGTGAATAAAGAAATCTTCAGTTGTTGGATGATCTATCTGGGTGTTTTCTCATCTGTTCATAAGTAGACTGCCTTGAATCAATATTAACTTCTCAAGGTGAGGGAGATCGGATGTGGACTGGCAGAGCTGCTACACAGTAAGCTCACATCTTACCCACAGTCCTCATCTGCTTCTCATGCCCTGTTTTGCAAAGCAGGGTCAAGCTGTCTGCCTTACCCTCATAACAAGCCATGAAGGCTGTTTCCAATGAGAACAGCTGTGTCTCTAGGCTCTGCATTGGCATGAGTTCTGGTGATCAAGTGAAATGAAGAGCTGGGTCTTCTTGGGAAACTGAGTTCTCAAAACCTTCATGCAGCTGTGTTCCCCAGGTTATGGATCAGATGCTTCCAATGAGGATAACCAAGGACACAAGGGGCCCTAGGCGCTGCATCTGTGAGTCTTCTCTTTTTTCACTCCATAAGTTAGATTTTTCCTCCTCAGCCCTTACAAGGAGCATCCCCACATTCTCCTACTGCCTCACCCTCCTCTGGTTCCTTCTACCCACTGTTGTTACATATTCTCCAAAAGCAAAAATGTCAACTAAAGCCATAATCCATAACATTGATAGCATTGATATTGACTTGAACAGGGAGGGAGAGAGAGAATTTGAATCCTTTTATGCTCCCATATTGCTCGTGCTGTAAAGATGCTACAATATCTTAGCACGTGGATTGGTCAGTGTCCTCTAAATCACACAATCTCCACCCAGGTAAGGTCTGAGACCTGCACTGTTGCCTGTGCTCTTTTCTCTGCAGGAACTGCTCTTACAGCCGCCCCAGTGAGCACTCAGCTGCAACCATCCGTACTCAGCACAAACGTTGCCTGTGCTCTGGGCCCTTGCCTCGTTTCTCCAAGCAGTTCCGGTCACCGCTTCGTGTTTCTGCATATGGTGCACAGGTTCCTCCTTTTACACCAAACGTTGCTACTCCAGTTCTCTTTCTATGCCCATCTCAGTCAGCAGACGGGAGCGCCATAAACCACAGCCAGTACTCTGTAATCCTGTACCCACAGCGCCTCGACTATTGATAGATGTTCCCCGAAAGTGTTGAGTAAATGAATGGTCAGCTCTGGTAAGAAGCAGCGAGGGGTTTTATATGATTAAAAACTAAAGAATCAAGCCTCAGCTTGTAGAACTTTGCCTCTGCAGCAGAATTTATACATTATCAATTTTTAATGAACAAAGGACAAATGAAGCTCAGGAAACATGAATATGTTTGTATCAAGCCATTGGGTTCAGATAAACGTGTGTGTGTGTGTGTGTGTGTGTGCGCGCGCGCGCACGCGCGGGTGCGTGCACACTATCTGGGAACGCTTCTCTTTTGAGGTGCTCTGTCCCTCGGTTTCTGCCAGTGCCTCTCCCCTATTTCTAGCAGAAGCTACGAGTTTTCTCTTTGCATGGTCTTAGTTTTCCAGTGTTTCACTAGACCTTTGTAAACTGGATCATTGGTAATGAACTTTCCCCATCTCTTTGAGCTCATAGTTTGGTAGAGAAAAGTCTAAATTCCAACTGCAATTTTTTGACAAAAAATATGCATTTTTAGCCTCTTGTAAACCTTTGTCCTATGAGTAACCATGTACTTAATGGGAACAAAAGCTGAATTTATGCACACAGGAAACAGCAAAATAAAAATGTAACTTTTATTTTTGCAGATTGCTTTTTATGAGAAAATGGACATGTGGAGGAATGAATGTTAAGAATTAAATTGGACTGGCTTTGTGGCACAGCAGATTAAATTGTTACCTGTGACAGCAGCATCCCCTATGAGCCCCATTTTAAGTCCTGGCCCTCTACTTCTAATCCAGCTCCCTGATAATCTGCCTGGGAAAAGCAGCAGAAGATTGCCCAAGTGTTTGGGCCCCTGCTACCCACGTGAGAGGCCTGAATAGAGTTCTTGGCTCCTGAATTTGGGCCAGCCCCGCCCAGCTGTTGGGGCCACTTGGGGGGAATAAACCAGAAGATGGAAAATTTGCCTCTCTGTGTCTTTCTCTCTCTCTCTCTCTCTCTCTCTGTTACTCTGTCTTTCAAATAAATAAATTTTTTTTTAAAAGGAAATTGAATTGTGAGCCAAAACACTTCTTAAAGATCCCCAGTTGATGGTAACTCTGGAAGAGAACAGAGCCAAGACCAACCATTTCCTTTGAATTCCTAGGGCTCCATTCAACAGTCATTCATGGCCACAATGTCTGTGGGGCTGAGTAAAAACCCGGAGGAACAGTACACACCACTCAGGGAACAGGGAAGAGAAAAGGCGCCTCGAGGCAGAAGCCCAAGGTTTCTGCAGTGAACTCCTTTGTCACTCCCCTCTTGGCTCTCTTATGATCACTTTGCACCTAAAGTGATCCGGGGCATTTTGACAGAGTTGGTCTTTTCCGTGCAGATATTTTAGAATGTGCTGACAAGTTAGGGGCTGGGGACAAAGCGACACTTATAGATTTATAATAGCCCAGCTCCCGGGGAATCAGCAGATGATTGGCAGCCCTGTCTTCTCCACTCCCTCACATCCAGAACTTAAGAAATCCATGGATCTGCAACTCCATGAACCAATCTCAGGCAGAGGCAGGTTAGGGGAGCAGTGACAGACCCTGGATTTCCTCTACTTCTTTCGATCCCAGAGGGAGAACCTTGCCTCGCCAGTGACACAAACAAGGACTGAAAGAGCTGAGCCCCGGGTCCTTCTTGCCTGTCTTCCATCCATGAAAGCACGGGTTCATGGTCATCCCTTTTACATCAATACAGACATGGTTGAGAAGGCGACTGTTGGGTCTGGCCTGGTGAGTAGAATTAGTTTCAGTGGGTTTCTTTTTTTGACTTTGGACTGCAAAAGCAGAAGAATGAACCGGCTGTCACAGAGGTCCATCAGATCTTACCCTCAAGGCTATGTCCTATTACTCAGTGCAAGAGTCCTGAAGGAGCAAACGGAAATGCATTCGGTTAGCAAAGGGAGACTGATGAGATCTTAAATGCTATTTGCAGATTTCTAATATTCCTCTGAGATTCCCTGTGCTCAGAGAAAAGTTATGGTTTCCTTTGTGGTGACCTGCTGTGATTGGATTGTGAAAGGTCGTGGCTGGAGGAAATCTTAGAAATCAAACAACTCCCTCATTTACAAAGAAGGAAACTAAGATCCAGAGAGGTTAAGCCCAAGGTCACTGAGCTAATTAGTGAGTCCCCAGAGAAAAGGAAGAGTTGTCTTCTCTTTTTAAGACATCCTGATAATTGCATTTCGTGGGTGCACATGGAAAGTGCTTTGTTTGGGGACACCAGAACTTTTTAGTAGAAAAAGGACTCTTTGAAATATGAAGCCAATCCTTTCCCTGCCAAGATACTTAAAAAACAGCAGCAATGAGCTGGGACATCTGTCTATCATTGGGAATTTGGGAGGCAAATATTTTCTCAAACCCAAAGTGTTCAAACAAACACAAGTAGCAAATATGGTCTCCACTCCAGTAGGATTATTAAAACTTGGACAGAGGAACCAGGGAAAAAGGCAATAGATGGTGCCTAGGCAATGCAGGACTGTCGCATTTTTGTACGGATTCTATGAAAAATGAAGTTCGTGAAGATTCAGGTCTTTTGAGAAGGCACAAAGCCTTTGTCCCATTTTTCCATGACCGACGGCTTCAAGGAAGGCGCATGAACTTGCAAGTCGCTCCTTTGGAATGTAGGGATTGGCAGAGCTGGTCATATGCTTAGAAGATTGGAAAACCTGAGCTGAGAGCACTGTTTCTGCCCCGCGAGGCCCAGCATCGTCAGGGAGTGTGAGTTGGACCTGCATGTTCTTCCAGAGCTTCAGGCCAAGATCTGACTAGACAAGCAGGATACTGGTGAGTGAGAGGTCCTGGTCGAAAAAGAAATGCCGGAACAGGAGCCAGAACAGCAAGGGCCAGGCTGCTGGTGTGCATGAAGGCAAAGTGAGCCGGGAGCTGCAACATCAGGGCCCAGGCCTCAGTAGGCTCCTGGTGTGTGTTCATCGGGGCCGAGTGGGGAGTGTCAGATAAAGGCAGGTGAATCTGGCTCTTGCCTTTCAGTCTCCAAGCACTTTTCAGGGGAGGAGTGGTAAAGAATCCTGCCCTCATTTCTACAAAGAGCATGACTTTTCCAGAAAAAGAAGAGGAGAACTGGGTTTATTTCAACCCGTGTAGTGTCAGCATCCAGCCATGACATAGTGGCAGAAATAAGGGCGGATGGTATTGGTTGTTCCAAGGAATCATGGGTTATGGGAGGCACTTTGCCTGAGCGTCTTCCTTTGGTCATCTCACACATCTCCCCCCAAATGATGTGCCATGAGCTCAGGGTTCTCAGGTGGACTCCCCACCCTCCCACCAGAACCAATAGAAATGAGAGCCCCTGGGATAACCAATGTCATCTGTCCCTGTTCCCCCAACCCCCGGGTGTGACTGGGGTTCTGACACTACAGGCTTTGGAATACACCCGATTCTCCTCTTCTTTTTAGGGAACAGCTGAATTCTTTGTAGAGAGAGGGTAACCATTCTTTACAGCCTATTTTGAAATACAGTTACCTATTGATGGGAAGATCATCTCACGATCCCTAAAAATTTGGAGCAAGCAGAGAACTCAGTTTTCTGTTAGATGAGGAACACGGGAGGGCCCACACAGCTGGCTTGAGGAAGCGGAAAAGTAACTGCTTAGCTTTCTGCTGCAATGGTTGTTAGAATCCCACCATCGAGATGTGCTCCTTGTACCCACCCGCTGTGGTCCACACAATACAGCTTCCTTTGGAAATGTAAACGTTAAATCACTACCACATCAGTGTGAACTAAGTTACTAATTCAGAGTGCAGGGTTATAGGACAGTTTTGAGTGAGGATGGGACAAGAGGGCAAAGTGAGAGGTTAAAAGGAAGGAAAGGGCAGAGCAAGGGAGAGCAGTGGTCACTTAGGACGAGCACTGTTGAGCTCCCTCATGGCTAATGGCATCTGGGGAAATACGGTTGTTTGTTCGGTTGTGGTGGACATAGGATACCTGCGGGCTCAGAGTCAGGTACCATCCTGAGGATAACCATGGCTTGTGTTTTAATTAAACAGGGTTGCTGTGCATTCCCACAGTAACCCACAATTTCTTTTTGAAGATTTGTTTTACATATTTTAAAAAATTATTTATTTATTTGAGAGGTAGAGTCATAGACAGAGAGAGGTAGAGACACAGAGAGAGGTCTTCCATTTGCTGGTTCATTCCCCAAAAGGCCTCAATGGCCAAAGCTGGGCCTATCTGAAGCCAGGAGCCAGGAGTTTCCTTTGGGTCTCCCACACAGGTGCATCTTCTACTGCTTTTCCAGGCCATAGCAGAGAGCTGGATTGGAAGAGGAATAGCTGGGATATGAAATGGTGCCCATATGGGATATCTGTGCCACAGGTGGAGGCTTAGTACACTACGCCACAGTGTTGACCCCTATTTTATTTACCTGAAAGGCAAGAGCGACAGAGAGAGAGGGAAAGAACAAGAGATTGTAACATCTGCAGGTTCACTCTCCAAATGGCTGCGATGGCCAGGACCAGGGTAGGCTGAAGTCAGGAGCCTGGAACTCTATCTGGGTCTCCCACCTTGGTAGCAGACATTCAAGTACTTAGGCCATCTTCTACTGCTTTCCCAGGTGCATTCGCAGAGAGATGGATTGCAAGTGGAGCAGCTGGGGCATAAACCAGCCCACTGTTATGGGCTGCTGGAGTCACAGGCAGCAGCTTAATTCAGTGCACCACAACACTAGCCCCAGGAATCCACAATTTCTACCACATTGTCATATTGATATTTAACTCACCTCTCCCATGCCCCAGGTAGAGCAGTGGGGAGTCCATTTGGGAGTGACAGCCCTGTGCCTCTTAATACCACTGCATCAGAGGCCCTCCCTCCAGCAGCAGGGACGTCACTGGGTGGACTCAGCCTTCCATCACCATCATCCGCTCAGAGGCCCCTCTGTGGGGACTCTCCAAATGCTCATCTCGATGCTTGGTCCAGTGCCAGCATTTTGTCATATGCAGGCCTAACTTGAAGAAAACCAGATTTAAAAAATATACATGTATATATATTTGAAAGATAAAGATGGGAATAGGGTGATTCTTTGGGAAACGATGCCAAAATGTCTTGAAGCAGTTTTATGTACACAGTTTTCACCCACAACCTTGTTATGCCTGGGAATATACACTGTGACACTGTGTGTTACTCCAGGTCAACTCTGTCTGCTCAGGAGGTGGCCAGGTAGGAGTCTATCAGAAAGGCCAAGCACAACTTTGACCAGCTGTCTGTGTTTAACTACCATTGCTTTGATAACTCTTACACCACGCATCAATGATGAGTTTTTAAAAAAGATTTATTTTATTGATATGAAAGGCAGAGTTGAGACAGAGAGAGAGAAGGAGAGAGATCTTTCATCTGCTAGTTTACTCCCCAAATGACTTGGCCAGGTCAAAGCTAGGAACATATAACTCCACCCAGCTCTCTCACGTGGGAGGCAGGGGCCCAAGTACTTGGGCCATCTTCTGCTGTTTTCCCAGACACATTAGCAGGGAGCTGGATCAGAAGCAGAGCAGCCTGGACTTGAACTGCACTCTGATACAGGATGTTGGTGTGGCAAGCTTGACTTGCTATGCTTCCGCCTTGGCCCCAAAAATGAAGAATGAAACTCATGTCTTGTTAGTTAGTTCTCATTCCAATTTTAGTATATATGCTGCCGAAGGGAGCACATTGTTAGTTCTCATTGGTGAAATTAAAGGGATCCAAGATACATAGATTGGAGCTTAGAGGTACTCCCAGATCTTAAAGGAGCAGGACCCTTATAATCCACTCAACCATGAACTTGTTTCTTTGGGGAATATGTTTCTTAGCTTGAGCTCCAGTTAACCTTTTGTGAAGCCCCTGGCTTAATAGATAACACAGGTTGCAGTTTAGAATCTTGTCCAGGAGCGCTGATGTGCCTGCAGTGAGCATGTCTTTTACAGGATAGGCTTAGAGCACCTCGTGGGACAGAGCTGAGAGCAGGACTTCATCCTTTGCAGAACTGGTTACTAAACTGCTCTAAGCGGTCTGCTTTCTTAACGACTGTTCAGCAAATTAATGTCTGTATGTATATGACAATTTGGTATGAGACTTGCTTTCAGCATGAACTTCTAACAAAGTTGTGGAATAAAACCAATTATTGTCCTCTTAAATTTCTTGATCTATCAAACCAGACTAAACCAAGCAAAATTCTAAAAGCTTCCTGTGACTAAATAAAAGCCAACAAATTTATAATAATGCTATTTTCAGAGAATTACTAATTGTACACACATTATTTTGGATTTATCTACATGGATTCTGAACATTTTCAGTACTCCCACCATGGGGGGGGGGAAGACTGAGGGGAACTGGTGTCCTCTGGTTAGACCTAGGAAGGGACTTCTCAGGCCCCCAGCACAGGCCCAGAGAACCCAGTCCTGAGTGGCAGAGCGCCCTGGCCAGCCCACCCGATGCAGCATGAGGGAAAGGCTGTTATTAGCACGTAAACAAATCACTTTGCTTTTATTGAAATCAAACACAATCAACTTATTATTTTAACTACCCAGTGGAGGCTGTGGTGGAATTTTCAAAACCAAGGAAAAGAATATGATCACTTTCAGAGAGTTCAAAGAACAGTCAGGCCATTTTATCAGCACAATTGTTTTGGAGTTCACTGTTTTTTGAAAGAATTAGGGGTGGGCATATCCTCAGAGAGCATCTGCCCACCCTCTTCATCTTACAGGTGAGGGCACAGAGGCCAAGGGTGCAGGCGCCGGGGGCTACGGGGGGGGGGGGGGGGCGGGGGCGTGCCTTTGGCCCTGAGCTGTCCAGAGCAGGGTCAATGTAAGGACAGGACTGCAAAGATTCTGTGTGTAAGTCCCTAAAGTTGCCTTTTGTAAAGGAAGTTTTGTGGAGATGTAATTTACATAGCATATAATTCACCCATTTAATGGACAGATCAGTGGCCTTTAGTATCTTCATTGGACTGTGCAGCCATCACCACATTCAACTGAAGACCTTTTTTATTATCCCCCAGAGAAACTGCATCCCTTAGCTTCAGCCCCCCGATACTCACGGTCTTCAACAAGTTCATGCAAAATATGAATCATGAAAAGCTATTCATGGGTTTCAAATGTTTTGGCCTGAAAATCATCCCGTATTACTTTTCCTGCCTTCTGACCATCTTCAGTTGATAATGTACAAAAGGACTGCCTTGACATGGCTAACTTCCCAGAAACCCCAGTTTTTCAGTGGTAGGCTCTATGGCTTTTGTCAGCGCTCAAAAGAATATCTAGAGCTCGATAGAGCTGATGTGGAGAAATGCAGCTTATAGTATTCATTTTTAGCTTTTACTTGCAGTTTTCCACAAGCTTTTTGAAGTCCCTGCTTACTTCTATCTGGCCATCTCCACATTTTCTTTGGAGATAAATTGATTCAAAATGCTTTTCTCTCTTAGCCCTTGGCAGCCAGTCACCTACTTTATCTTCTTTACTTTGCCAATCATGGATGTTTGATGCCATAAAATCAGCGATATATGGTCTTTGTGAGTGACGTCTTTTTCACTCGGTACATATGCAAGATTCATCGCTGTCGGAGCATTCGTCAGTGCCGTGTTTCTCTTCGCTGCTGAGTAATATTCCATTCCACAGATAGACCACATTTTTAAAAAAGATTTTATTTATTTATCTGAGAGGTAGAGTTACAGACAGTGAGAGGAAGAGACAGAGAGAAAGCTCTTCCGTCCATTGGTTTACTCCCCAAATGGCTGCAACAGCCGGAGCTGTGCTGATCCAAAGCCAGAAGCCAGGAGCTTCTTCCGGGTCTCCCACATGGGTGCAGGGGCCCAAGCACCTGGACCATCTTCCACTGATTTCCCAGATCATAAGCAGAGAGCTGGATCAGAAGAGGAGCAGTTGGGACACAACGTGGCACCCATATGGGATGCCGGTTCCATAGGTAAAGGATTAACCTACTGTGCCATCGCACCGGCCCCAATAGACCACATTTTAAAAAATTCATTCATCAGTTGGCATCAGCAGGCATTTGAGTTGTTTCTTCTTTTTGGTTCTTGTGAATAAAGCTACTGTGCATATTGGGTGCACATTTTTGCAAAGACATGTGCATTCAGTTCTCTTGAATATATACCTGCAGATTGAATCACTGGATCATATAGTAATTCTACGTTTCATGGTTTGAAGAACTGTCAAAATGGTTTCCAAAGCTGCTGTACCATTTGCATGCCCATCACCAAGTTCCTGTGGGCTTTGATTTCTCTACACTCTCACCAACACTTGCTATTATCTGTCTTTTTTATTATAGTCATCTTAGTGGGTATCAGTTGAAATCCTCTTGTGCTTTCAACTTGCACTTCCTTGGTGGTCCATGTTGCATGGCCTTGTTGGCCATTTCTATGTCTTTATTGGAGAAATGTCTATTTGCAGTCTGCCCTACTTTCCATTGGCTTATTTCTCTCGAGTTGTGACTGTTTCCTATATTCTAGGTGCAAGTTCTTTATCAGATACATGATTGCTAATTTTTTCCCCATTATGTGGGTCGTCTTCTTACTTTCCTGATGGTGTCTTTTAAAGCGTGTTAGTTTTTAATTACTTTCCTGATGGTGTCTTTTAAAGCGTGTTAGTTTTTAATCCTGATAACCTTATAGGATTTTAAATAGTGAATTATTTTTTTCCCTCGCTTTTGGGACATTGACAAATGGGCATTGGTGTACATGTGGTGATAAAAGTGTGATGAATTGATCTATATAAGGTAGTTGCAGCTTGATACAAAAGATAATAAACATGGGTAGAAGCTGTGGCATTAGAGAAAACAGCAGAAATGGTGGTATAAGGCTTTGTGGGGGAGAAGGGCTTTTGCAGTCCTATACAAGGATATTTCAAGATGTTTGTGAAAGCATAGTATTAACAAAGCAATGTACGTGGCTGGTGTTGTGGCACAGTAGATTAAGCCACTGGCTGTGACACCGGCATCGTTTGTGAGCTCAAGTCCCAGTTGCTCCACTTCCAATCCAGCTCTGGGCTAAAGTGCCTGGGAAAGGAGTGGATGATGGCCTGAGTGGACCCCTGCCACGCATGTGGGAGCCCTGAAGGGACTTCCTGGCTCTTGGCATCCTCCTTGCCCAGCCCGGGCTGTTGTAGCCATCTGGGGATTGAACCAGCAGATGGAAGATCTCTCTTTCTCTCTTTGTCTTTCCCTCTCTCTATCACTCTGCCTTTCAAATTAATAAATGATTCTTTGAAAAGAAGAATAATGCATGTTTTCCGTGAACTTTCTTAAGGCCATTATATAATTGAAGAATGACTGTGGCTGCCTAGTAACAAAGGGTTCCAGTTCAGCATCACCAGGAAAAGAAAATAAATAATATAAGGAACAGAATTCAGGTAGATGGGAAGAATCACAAGAGGATGATGGGTGGTAACTAGTTATAAAAGAAGCACACACGGCACACTGTTTGTGAATAAAGATGCGTATACTGCTTATTCCCAGTCTGGCTACTTCACTGCATGTACAGAACTCAGGATTTTTGATATATGTGTTTGTGCTGATAGATGGGTGAGCACGAATTAAACTTGTGGATGAAGCTGTAGTTCCAGGCTGTTACCATTACAGACCAAATGGAATGAAGTTGTTTTTCTTTATTATTTTCCTCGTCTTTCTCCCTACACCTCCCCTAATCCTGCCACTTCCCATCTAAACACAGGAATATAGTAATCAGGGAAATATGTACTGCTGTTTAGTGAAGGGGTCAAATCCATTTGGATGGAATTCCAGGCTCAACATGCTCACAATGGCAGGAAACTCGGGTCCTCGGCTGGCTGCTTCGTGGAGCTGTTGAGAGATAGATTGTTGAAAGAGTCGGCCCAGGGGGATGCTGCTTGGCTCGCTTTGTCTTTGGAATGCTGTGATTGTTCCAGACACAATGAGGGATCTGTCTGTCCACACAGGGGAAGTTATAATTACAGGAACAGAAGCTAAATGACTGCTCTTAATTGCAGTGATTCCATAGCAGTCCCTATACAACACCACTAATTTGTCCTCTGGGCTGTACAGGGGCAGGCAGGATTTTGAATGTTTTGAGTGAGTAGGTGGAGCAGATCTTACACCTTAGACCCACATCAAGTGTTTGTGTCCCTTGGCTGATGTCACATTCCTTTCTGCCTCAGAGTTCCTGTCTCCCTGGACCACCTGTCTTGTTGATTTTGATGACTCAGGTGAGTGTGCAGTGCTGCCTCCTGGGTGAGTTGGTGAGATAGAGTGCTCACGGTGCTTCTGACTTTGCCTCCTAAAACCTTGCTTGGTTGCTGCTTTTACGTGATGGTGACAACATCTCATAGAAAAGACGTCTCGTGTACGTCACGCAGGAACCACTTCCTAATTGGGAGAGAAGGTTGGCATCTGTCCTGGCATCTCGCTCTGGAAAAGGCAGTGACCACAGATGACAACTGGCAGTCAAGTGTAATCGACACATGGATATTCTTGTATCATGTACTAGGATCGTCGTCGTTTTGTCTGATAGAAAACTATACTCTGGATGGCTTCATCCATCCATCCATTCAACAAGCATTCTTTAAGGTCCTGCTCTATTCTAGATACGGTATTAGGAGGAGAATGAAAAGTCGTGTCACTGAAGGTTGATTTTAGTGAAACGTGCACATGAACAGGGCAGTGCGACTGCTGTGTGGCAGGACCACATGTGCATCCTAGACTGCAGACTCCAGCGATGGAAGGCATTCTTAACGGAACAGAGATGTGGACCAACACTCCACTCCACCAGCCTCTGGTGAGAGTAATGGTCTGCCTCTTAGATCCGTTAGGCTCCTTAAGAAGACAAAAGTAGAGACAGCCTTCCTGGGAGCACACGGCAAGGCAGAGAGCTCTGGGGACTCATTACACAAGCCGGGCTCTGTCTGAAAGGAGAATGGAGAATGATGCCAGAAGAAAGGTGATAATGGGGGCTGGCCCTGTGGCATAGTGGGTAAAGCTGCCGCCTGCTGTCCCGGCTTTGAGTCCCGGCTGCTCCACTTCCGATCCAGCTCTCTGCTGTGGCCTGGGAAAGCAGTAGAAGATGGCCCAAGTTCTTGAAACCCTGCACCCACGTGGGAGACCTGGAAGAAGCTCCTGGCTCCTGGCTTCAGATCAGCTCAGTTCTGGCTGTTGCGGCCATCTGGGGAGTGAACCAGCAGATGGAAGACCTCTCTCTCTCTCTCTGCCTCTGCCTCTCTGTAACTCTCCCTTTCAAATAAATAAATGAATCTCTTTTTTTAAAAAAAATGGAAGGTGATAATAGCCATGGCCTCAGAGTGACATGTCAGGGTGCTCACTGTGGCATCAGGGTGGGTGATGAGGGAGGGGGTAGGGGCAAGTGGAAGGCAGGGAGATGAGAAGGCACAGCAGGATTCAGGGAGTGGGGATGGGGCCTGAATCCACAGCTGGGACAGTTACCAAGGAGAGGAGGGAACAGCGCTGAGAGCAAATTGACCCCTGTGGGAATCTGATGCCAGCAGTTTTATGTTAAATGCGAGGGCTTGCAGGTTCACTCTGTTAGCATCAGCATGACCAGGAGGACAGGGGAGCCAGGCTGGGCAGCTCCTATCAGGCAGATGGGAACACTGAGATGTTAAATGGATATGAGGGTACTTTAAAAGTTACACGGTAAAAAAAAAATAGAGGGAAAAGATGAGTTTATTTTGCTCTCAGAAAATTGAAGTCTGTGCATTTTTAAAAATTCTGTAATGTGCAGTTTTCCACGATCTTTTTGAAGACCCCTTGTCTGTGGTCCCTGTCCTGTCTTGGGCAAATGGCAGCTCTGGGGTTCGGGCTTGGCTTGGTCTGAGTCAGGACCGGCAGCTGCTTCCTGCCGGTGCTGCCGTATTTGGTGGCCTGAGAGTGGTTGTGATTCTCGGCTCTTTTCTTTCCTGAAGCCCTTTGGTGGCCTCTGTTTGTGCAGCTGATAGATGTGCACTCACAACTTCATTCCTGACGGTTTTGGGAGCTGAGAGCAGAACATTCAAGAATGACATCAAGTGGCCTTCCTCAAGGTCATTTCCTGCCGATGATCTCGCAAACATCACATTCCTTAAGGATGTCTGGGGGTCACAACAGGGTGACGGAGGTCTGGAGCAGCTGCAGTGTGCAGATGTGTGTGTGTGTGTGCATCCTCGGCGGCACGCTGTGCTGGGGAACACCCCCCACCCCCGAATCTCACTAAAACAAACCAGACCTGCTGGGCCGCATGACTCACGCTTGAACTGAGTGTTCACCCCGAGACAATAATTCTCATTTTAAAGGCAAACGCTGAGCTCAACAGCTACCGAGCTTACATGGCCTGCTGTCGCCGTGTGTCCTCGTCTGCTTTCTAAAACACAGCAGCCTCTCTCCTGCGGGGCCTGGAAGGGGCTTCAGGTGGAACTGAATGACATGCAAATGCAGTGCTCTGCCCCCTTTCCCACCCTCTGGGGAACGTATACAGGCTAAGAGGCCGCTGGGGAGGGGGCAGGAGGAAGAATCTGAAGTCAGGGGGTCCCGATTTCTTGTGTGGGTTGTGTCCTTTTATAACCATGTGCTGGTGGGCAGTTGCCCCACCTGCACCTCAGTCTATTCACCTGTGAAATGGACACAATGCACACTGTTAAGGGGTTGATGAGACCTGATGAGACAAGTACAATGTGTCCGGCATAGAGGGCATCAGTGTTAGCTTCGTCTCAGGCCCTGGGCAGGTCATCCAAAAGTTCATGGAAGATGCACATCATGCCGACACTGTGCGTGCACGTGAAAGATTGTACGCACTGATAGAAATCTCTTTCCATTCTTCCCCCAGCATTTGGAAGTGCCCTCGTTGGCTTGACTGAGTTGTCATTTTCTCCTTTGCCATTTTGTTTTCCATTTCTTCACAAGAGGAAGACATAAGATATGCATTTGGCCCATGGTCAGGGCACGGGGGCCTGCAGTACCTCTCCCATCCCCTCACCCAAAGGGAGGAGGGAGTTAGAGCAGGCATGGGAGGGAGGGGGACGCAGAGTGAGGAGACCTCAGCGCTCCCTAGTTCTGCTGTGACTTCCTAAGGGTGACATCCCCTAAACTCTTGGGTCTCCATTCATTTGTCTGTGGGAAGAGGGGTTGAAGTGAACGATCTGTGAGCTGGGTTATTTCAGGTGAATCCAGGGTATGGATCTGAATTCTGGTTCATGGAGCAGCACCGCTTGGCCAGTGTTCATGGATGGGTAGGGGCGAGGCAGGAAGATGACTATTCTCTGTGTATCCGCACATGGCTGTGCATATGGGGATTTTACACGCATCTGTTTTACCAGGGTGTGGATCGCTGACATGTAATTTGTATGGATTGTGTCAACCATCGAAAATTGGTATCTTAGCATGGGCTTGTCAAGACATTGGAGCTCATTCCTCTTGCTTTTCTCACACTCAGGGATGACAGAGGAAGAAATATTCCAGCTCACAGAAGCATCAGAGGGAGCTACCTGGGCCCACGTGTCGGTGAGCCTTTTCTCCAGGCCCTGGGCAGGTGCTAGTGTGGGGAACATTCTGAAACCTCGTTGGAATCCTAGAGTGTGAGGGCTGGAAGGGCCCAGAGGATGTGGGGGACGCAGTTCCTTCTCCTCTTCTTAGGCCCAGAAAATTGTGTATAGTTCTTGCCCTTCTTTCTGCTCACAAGTGAACTCTGCGTGAAATATATTCCCTTAGGGAACATTTGAGCTTAGAGAAAGTAACGCGGTCAGGAAAACACATCTATCACAGGTGGACTGGCAGAACATCATAGATGGCAATTATTGTCAACGAGAAAATAAGGAACGTAAGTTCTCTGTGTTCTTAGAAGTTTTCCAAATTAGTGGCAGGGGGGATTTTCATACCGGGAGACGCCAATAGCTTGCGAAGGCGGAGAAGTCAGTGGAAGTTTGGCCAGCAGGTGGCACCAAACGTTTTCCTTAGGGAAAGGGCGCTGCTGGAGGGAAACCGCCTCTGCATTTTCTCTGCCAGCGAACACCAGCCTTGGACAGAGCGAGTGGCGCTAGTTCATTCACCTGTCAGCAAGCGAGGGCCTTTCCGCAGTGGCAGTGCGGGGCCGTTTGTTTCCATGAAGTTTGTTAAAAGGGAAGTGGGAAAGAAATGGAGAGTTTTGCAGCCTAGTTAGAAGGCAGTCCCGGGGCATGCTCAGCCCAGAACACCCAGGCGGCTGACACCCAGAGCAACGGAGTTCCAGAGAGCCCTTCCCCTCGTTCTCCATGCCACACCATCTTCCCTTTTCCAGGTGCGAAATCAGCTGTTCTGTTTTGGAAAGAGGTGATCAGAACACGACCTGACCGACCCAGGTGGAGGTACACACGAGATTCATGCTTTCGGATGTGTGTTGGGGGCCAGGACTCTATTTTTAAGATTGTTTGATTTATTTATTTGAAAGAGCAATCATGCAAGCAAGCGAGAGATCTTCCATCTGCTGGTTCAGTCCCCAAATGAGAGCAACAGCCCAGCTGGACCAGACTGAAGTCAGGAGCGGGAACTGCTTCTGGGTCCCCCGCATGGGTGGCAGGGCCCAAGCACTGGCGCCATCTTCAGCTGCCTTCCCAGGCGCATTAGTAGGGAGCTGAATCGGAAGATGCTCCAATGTTGGATGCCGGCCTCCCAAGTGGTAGCTTAACCCACTGTTGCTCAGCATCAGCTCCAGGGCACCAGGAGTCTAGTTTTCTGCTTCTATGCATGTCAGTAGAAGAAAATGATGCCATAATAAAGGTCTTGACAAATATTAGCCAGTTTAGGCCAAATATCAATTTTTATATCTAAAAAATTAAAATGGCTTGTGCTGGAAGATACCTCTCCCCCCCCTTTCAAATAAATTTATTAAAACATTAAAAAAGAGAATATGTGCATTCATTTATTCCTGTATGGTTTGTTGATTATTTGCTGAGTTCCACCATTGCCAGGAAATATCCTTAGGAGCCAAGGAGACAGTGGGATCTCAACTTCCTTTAGGCTGCTTTCCCAATGGAGCCCAAGATTCCTTGGGACAATGAGGGAACTCTCAGAGCCACTTTTAGTGGCCCAAAGTGACACAGCTAAACCCAGAATCATTGATCAGTGCCCCCAAAGTGAGGCTCCTTCCTTCTTATTTTTTTCTTTAAAGATTTATTTATTTATTTGAAAGTCTAAATTACAGAGAAAGAGAGAGGGAGGCAGAGAGAGAGAGATTGATCTTCCATCCACTGGCTCACTCTCCAAATGGCTGCAATGGCTGGAGCTAGGCTGATCCGAAGTCAGGAGTCAGGAGCTTCTTCTGAGTCTCCCATATGTGTGCAGGGGGCCAACTATTTGGGCCATTCTCTACTGCTTTCCCAGGCATGTTAGCAGGGAGCTGGATTGGGAGTGAAGCGCCCGGGACTCAAACTGATGCCCAGATGAGGTACTGGCACTGCAGATGGCGACTATACCTGCTCTGTCATAACACCGGCTCGACTCCTTCCATCTTGATTTATGGTTCTCAGGATGCCTTCCCCCACTAGCTGATGAGCTGAACAAAATCCCCTAAGTCTTCTGGTGGGTAAATCTTTTCTGGGATTAACTTTGTAAACTCCGTCCTCCCCTAGGAAGTTCGGGGTCTGCCTTTCCAAACACCAGTGGGGATAGGGAGGATTGGATGAGGAAGAGGAACTGCTGTCTGGGGGCAGCACTCAGCCAGCGATTTGTGGGAGTTGGTGAGGAAGCACACCAGCTGCCTGTCCTCAGGCATGGTGATTCTGGGGTGCATGGTTAGCCCTGACCTTGAGTGGGGAGATTCCTGGATGCCTGAGAGTCTCCCAAGTTGCACAGGGCCTCGGCTGCCTCATTCCATTGCACATGTCCATGCTGACACCCACTTGTTCCCTCTTGCCACTCCCTGACCTGTGCAGACAGGAATCTGTGAAATGCTTTGATTGTGCCACCCAATTTCTTAGGACTGAAGGCTGATACCTTGCTACCCTGGTCAGTTCAGTAGGGTACTTCCAAAAGTTCTTGGGAAATGATCATGGTGCAAAGTCTTTTTGAAATCTACACATACAAGAGATCTTCAAAAAGCTCATGGAAAATGCATATTATAAAAAAACCTATGCATTCACCTAAAATTTTTTGCACTAAACTTATCCTTTGATTTTCTATGAACTCTTTGTAGTACCCTCATGTATCCTAATCAGAGAAAGAAAAGAAACAGAAGGTGCTTCTGCCTTGAACCTGTGGTGTGAAATAGATAATTAGCTTATTAATTATTTTCATTTTTTTATTTGAAAGGCAGAGAGACAGAGAGAGAGAGAGAGACAGAGCGAGAGAGAGAGACCTTCCATCCACTGGTTCAATCCCCAAATACCTGGAGTAGTCAGGGCTGGGCCAGGCTGAAATTCGGTCTGGATCTCCCACATGGGTGACAGGGACCGAGGACTTGAGCCATCACATGCCGACTCCCAGGGTGTGCATTAGCAAGAAGCTGGAATTGGGAGCAGAGCTGGGACTCAAAGTGATCACTCTGATATAGGCGGCTCAATTGGTGTCTAAACTACGGCATCGAACGCCCACCCCAAACGTCCCATTGATTCAGAATTTCTAAAGCATGCATCCATAGACAATGCAAATATATGATTGAACATCATAATCCACAGTAGAGATTGTGTCTAGAGTAAATAGTAGCAAAAGCTCTGGATTATGAACCAGGAGAGCAGAGTCATTGTTTCAGCTCTGGCAGGAAGGAGACTGATGTGCAGATAAATCAGGAGAGAGGAGGGGGAGTCACAGAACACCTGCCATGGGCAGGCACAGGTCTCCTCCAGCTTAGTTAGGGTCATTGGCCAAATTGATGTATATGTCTCCAAGGGCAGAGATCGAAACGCACATTGGATTAAAATTCTGGAAATCGTATTAGAAACAGATGACAAGAGTCAATTTCTGAAAAGATGTGATAACAGTGTTTTTTTTCTTTTTGCTTCTTGTTGAATTCTTTACTTAGTAGAGGGTTAATTTTATGACTATAAGATAAACTGAAAGTATTTCATTGTAAAAATTGAAAGAATAAGAAAGAAAGGAGGAGGGAGAGTAGGAGTGTGGGAGGGTGGGGTGGGAGTATCACTATGCTCCCAAATCTGTATACATAACATGAAGTTTATATATAAAAAAGACGAAAGGAGCCGGGCTCTCCAAGTCAGCACTAGAGAGTCATCCAAGAGAGTCCTGCTTGCCCGGGGTTCTCATGTGTGATGCAGACTTTGCTCGTCAAGTCAACAATATTTTTGTGTTTCTATGTTAATGCAGCCTATCCAGCCCTATCCTAACACTGTACTATAAAATGTGATAATAATAGAATATGTTATTATACGAGAATACATGTGTATCCGTATGTATGCCCATCTATGAGCTGTCACAAAGTACAGAGGAGAGACTCTGTCATTATCTTATTATGTTATTATTATGAAGGACATAGACACTCAATTTGTGCTGTTCTCAGGAAAAGTGTCGAAGCACAAGCTGTGGTGATGTTCAGGCATGTGGCTGGCTTGCTCTGTGCAAGTACATTCTCCAAGAAACCTGGGGGCATCTCTCACGCACACTCGACAGGCACCCGCGCCCTCTGCATTACTCCATCCCAGTTGCTTTTCCCTTGAATGGTCTGTTCCCAGTCCCTGGGAGACGGCCCTGCCTCCCTATCTCAAGTTCTCATGGCCACTCAGAATTCTAACAGCAAGGACCCAGGAGATGAGATGCTCGCAGATCCACACAATGAGGATCACCTGTTCTGTAGGGAGTACAGCTGTTGCAAAACAAACCAAGGCAGTGGGTTTTGCTGGCTTGCTTATTGATGTGTCCACTTCCCCAACAGTTCTAACATATACAAATTTACTGTTTAACTTCCGCTCGATCTGTCAGAACTGTTGGTACCACTGGCTGTACCCAGAGACAAACCTCACTGCAGCCCTGGAGGCTGAGAGCGGCAGATATGGGCACAGCAGTGCTTTGCCCAGAAGCCACAGTCTCTGCTCAGGGCTGGAAGTGAGCCCAGTTAGCTTCCAGCTCTGGGGCTTCAAATGACCTTTGCTACCAGCCTGGTTACCACCCCAGGCTGAATGAGATTTTATTTTAATATCTTTCAACCAATGGGAAGGCTCCCTGAGGAGTGATGGGCATGTCATTCCTCCACTTAACAGAGACTCCCCTCCTTCGGACCAGGCAGCTGATTTTTGGTTTGTGGCACAGAATCCTGCCCCAGTAGATGTGCAGACTTGGGCCACTGGTCACACAGGGCACATGAGGAACTATGAATACAGTGGGACATCTGTCAGCCCGACTGAATAAAATCCCAAAACTTTCACCCATTGAAGGCCATTGAAGGCCAGTGAGCACAGCTGTAGCGTCATCCCCGAGGAAATGGTACTGCCCTTCAGAGAAATCACACACGAGTACACTCTCCATGGTGCTATTATTATTGCATTGACAATTGGCAGCCTGCAGAATAAAGATATTTTAACTGTGTTCAACTTTGGCTTTCCAAAATAATATATACTTTTAATATTTTATAATATGTGCTTACTATAAACACAAGATGTGATTTCTCTTCCTTATCACTCAGAGTGTAATGATAAAGTTTTTGTGTGGTTATACGGGTCTGATGGAGAAACCAATGTGTTACAATTGAGCAACCCCACAACCAACCTTTCTTTCTCCCTCCCTCCCTTCCTTCCCTTTAAATCAACTTCACTGAGTTATAATTTACATAGGATAAGATGCACACTAGTCAGTGAGCACACTACTCTTGAGAAGCGTATGCACCCACTGTAATCAAGATATGCAACTTCCCATCAGTCCCCAAAGTTTACTACAACCCCTTGGCAGTCGGTCTTTTCTCCTCCTCAACGCCAGGCAACAAATAACTGCTCTGCTTTCTGGCACTCTGGATGACTTCAGCTTATTTTATTTTATTTTATTTTTGACAGGCAGAGTGGATAGTGAGAGAGAGAGACAGAGAGAAAGGTCTTCCTTTGCCGTTGGTTCACCCTCCAATGGCCGCCACTGCCTGCGCGCTGCGGCTGGCGCACCGCGCTCATCCGATGGCAGGAGCCAGGAGCCAGGTGCTTTTCCTGGTCTCCCCATGGGGTGCAGGGCCCAAGCACCTGGGCCATCCTCCACTGCACTCCCGGGCCACAGCAGAGAGCTGGCCTGGAAGAGGGGCAACCGGGACAGAATCCGGCACCCTGGACCGGGACTAGAACCCGGTGTGCAGGTGCCGCAAGGCAGAAGATTAGCCTGTTGAGCCATGGCGCCGGCCAACTTCAGCTTATTTTATAACTCAGCATTAGCAGAACCACACAGCATGTATCTGTGACTTCTGCCTTATTTCACTCAGCATGTTTATTAAAATCATCCATGATATTACACATACGTGTCATTCTTCTTTTCACTCGTTCCTTGTTACTGCTTGTAGTTTTTCATTGCATTGCTCTGCCACTGTTGACTCACTCATCTGTTGACGGGAATTTGGTTTCTCTCTTCTAGATAAAACCATTGTCACAGTCAAATCATGAGTATGTGTGTTCACTTTTTTTTTAAAGATTTTTATTTATTTATTTGACGGGTAGTGTTATAGACAGTGAGAGAGAAAGGTCTTCCTTCTGTTGGTTCACTCCCCAAATGTCTGTTCATTTTTTTTTTTTGTCTTGTCTTGCATACTGGCTACAGCTCCCAGAACAATATTGAATAGAGGTGATGAAATTATTTTTATTATTATTATTATTATTAGTTCTGGATCTCAGGGAGAAACTGTTCAGTCTGTCATCTTATGTATGATGATGTTAGGTGCAAATTTTTCACAGATGCTCTTTATCAAATTGGGGGAGTTATTGATAGTTTCCTAGTCATCGGTAGTTTCTATCAAGAATGGATGAGAGTCTTGACAAATCCTTGTTGCAACTATTGAAATAAAATATGGGTCCATTTATATAGCAAGTTACAGTTAATGAATTTTGAGTACTAAAACTGTTCACTTGATCATAACGTCTTTCTTTTTTTAAAAAAATTATTTATTTGAGAGAGAGAGAGAGACATACAGACAGAAAGGGAGAGATGAGAGAAAAGTCTTCCATCTGCTAGTTCAACTCCCCAAATAACCACAATGGCCAATCTAAAGCTGAGCCAATCTGAAGCCAGGAGCTAGGAACTTCTTCCGGGTCTCCCACGTGGTGCAGGGACTCAAGCACTTGGGCCATCCTCCACTGCCTTCCCGGGCCACAGCAGAGAGTTGGATTAGAAGTGGAGCAGCCGGTATTCAAACGGGTGCCCATATGGGATGCCGGCACTGCAGGTGGAATCTTATCCTACTGTGCCATAGCATTGGCCCCCATAATGTATTTCTGTTTTGTGAATTGCTATGATCTGCTATTTGTTAAGAAATTTCTATTCTATATTTTGATAGATGTTGGTCTGTAGTTTTCATTTACTGTATTTTCTTTCTCTGATTTTAGTATCAGGATAATAAGTTGGGAATACTTTCTCCTCATTTTCTGAAATTTTTTAATGTGGAATTTTTTAACTATAAATTCGATTTGTTTAGTAGATATAAGGCTACAGTGGTTATATAATTATTCTTGAGTGAGTTTTGGTAATTAGTAGTTTTCAAGAAAGCCTGAGCTTTGAGGAAGATATTGCACAAGAGCTTATAGAAGCTGTAGAAAAGAGATTTCATCAGAATAACTAGGGCTAAGTGAAGGAATCAAACAGGCCTTCAAAGTCTTGGAATTAGCATTTCAAAGTCATTAGACACATTTCAGAATACCGTTTCTGATCTTAGGTTCTGAGATCACTGTGGTATTTTGTTACCTGTCTTTATGTTTCAGGGAGCTGCTCTTGAGGGTCAAATTGATTTATAGACACATGCATATGTGTGAATGTGAGCCCAAGTGTTACTCGCAGAGTGCAGGCTCACTGGTAAGTATGTGTTGATAGAATGGGACTAGGTATCTTCTCCCCTTTCATCTGGGAATCAAATTCCTGCCCTTTGAGTCCCAGAACTCTTCACTTGAGGTTTTTAAAATCTGCATGGAAAACGGAATTAACAGAAAGATTTATTTTGGTGCAAAAATATCTTTGAAATCCATGGATACATAGATTTCTCGTAATATACTTCCAGGTGTTTGAACTCTTCACATGTATGTTTCCACACAAGACAACCATTGAACCCATGCATTCCTCCCTGCTATGCATTTTGGCTTCTTGTTCTGCTTGTACTTTCCTTGTTGCAGTCATTCAACAAGTTTTAAAATGTCCTTTCTTTACCAGGTATGGGGGTTACTATGGAAACTTAGAGGCTGTGGTCCCTATCAGTGTGAAGCTTGACATGTGTGGGAGGGAAAGATGCTAAATAGTAACACATATAACCATGTTACTGTAGATTTTGTGCAGTAGAAGGGACATAAAATATGAAGGCTACACGAAAAGAGCTAGAGTGGATGCAGGAGATTTTCAGATAATAAGATGGAAAACATTCCCTTCACGATGGTTGTGATTAGGACTCCAGGGCCAAGAAAGAAAGAAAAAACAACAAAGAAAAAAACACATTAAGTAACTCTCTAGGAGGCCTGAGGGAGGGAGGAGATAGGAGAAGCATATACAATGGAGTCTTCAGATGTTTTCCAGTCTGCCAAAAGGACTTCACTGAGCACTCTGCAAAACAGTCTACTGTAATGCCATTCCCTGATTGGTTCATGTAGCATGCCTCATTAGCATGCATATCATCCAGTCAGGGAGAACTTTCTGCTTTTGAAATACATAAAATTCCAAACCAGGCAGTGTTGAGAAGCTGCTCAGGATAGCCAGCCCCCCAGGGCAACCAGCTCTTTGGGGCAAGACCTCCCGACTGCAGGAGAGTGTCACTCACTCCTTCCTTATATGTGTGCTTCATTTTTCATGGTCATGAGACAAAGAACCTAGCAGTGAAGAGAAGCTGTGCCCCAGGATGTGGCAGCACTCGATGGACCTGGTAGAGAGAACAGAACTCTAGAACCGCAACATGGAGAGCTGCAACTTGGGAGCAGTGCTGCTTCCGAAGAATCTGAAAAGCAACAGCAACAAAAGAATCCGGGCATCTCTCCAAGACACAAACCTGAGCAGCTCCAGGCAGACGTTTCATGCCACTAGTCCTGTAACTCCCACACCAGAACTCCTGCAACATACTTGGAGATGTGGATGAGATCACTGGAGGGGTGAATGAAAGCAGGCTAAGGCATAGCTAGTTCCTAATCCCTCCCTCCTGATTGGTTGCTAGTCTGGCCTCCTAATTGGTTAGATCTGTACTCACTTCTCAGAAAGAAGCCAATCAGAGAGAGCCATTTTGGGTATAAAAGAGCCAGCACTTACAAGCTTCCCTGGCAACTCCTCCTGGTAGTCCCCCTCCTGACTGCTGCAACAAGAAGTTCCTTGTTTCCAATAAACTTCTGCTTTTCTCCCTGTCCCTCTCTATGTGGAAATTCTTTGGCATGAGACGAAAACCAACACTGTCCTCACCGTCCTGCAACAGTCGAAAAAGGGGTTGTAGACAGGAAGTTGTCAGCATTAACTCCTAGATTCCTGGATAGCACTACTAGAATAAAGATAGCAATGCTCAATCAGTTTGAGAATGATAAAATAGGACAGATGTGTAGGGATTTGGGTGTGGAGCATGAAATATTTTTAGACTCATTGAGTTTTGGGAGCTTATGAGACAGCTACAATGTTATTGAGTTGATAATCTGGAACTCACAGTTAAGTATATAGGAGTCTAGCACAAGCCATTAGGTGAGAAGCATAGAGAAAGAGTAATGAGAAGAACTGGGGTCCTAGGAGCCAGTCTTATTAATTTCCATCTCTGATAGCTTGATAGAGAAGGGCAAGCAGACAGAGAATGTTGAGGAAGAGTTGTCAGAGAAATAGTGGGAAAACCAGAAGTGGATGGAAACTGATGAAAAGAAGAAGTGTTTAAAGAGAGCATAATTCATGTTCTCCAGATCTCAGAAGTCCAGTTAGGTTGCAGCTGAAAATGACTGCTGTGTTAAATGATGCAGAGGTTATTACTGAATGCCTCTCCTCTTCTTATAGAGTAGTAAACTGGATTAAAAAGTCAGTGAAAGGAGAGATATGGTTATAACATATATATTTAATTTTTCCTGAAGCTTAGCTATGAAGGGATAAAGAAGTCTATGGAATAAGGTTTTCCCTGGTTTTGTTTGTTTCAAGCTAGAAGAGAAGAGACTTAAAATGCATAAACGCCAATGGAAGAGGATTAACACTGTAGAAGTAAAAGGACGAGGTGTAGTGCCCAAGGAGATCAGAGGCCGTAGAATCCAGAACACACAGATATGTCCTTTGGGCTCCTCTGCATGGCAAGCACCTGCTCTGTGCTTGCTCTCTGTTGCACCTGCTAAGATTGGTGGTGAAGGTTTTGTTCTTCTTCTGCTGTATATAAAGAACTGATTTTCTTTAGGAGCCGTAGGCTAATGACCCAACTCTGTTGTCTCTTCACCCTCTTCTTAATGCTTTAAATTCAGCCTGAAATTCTGTGTTCTTTGCATAGATATGTATCGTTCTCTTTTTATTTATTTATCTCTTTGGTGGTATGCTTACTTATTTATGTTAGAGATATCTTAAATATTTACTCTGGATCACTTTCAGATTCATAACTAAGTCATAAAAATAGTTCAAAGAGCAGTTATATTCTCTTCTTCTTCTTCCATAACAGTAATCATAGTAAAATCAGTAAAACTGAGTCCAGTTTCGCTAGATGTCACACCGATGTGTAGCATCCTCAAATTGCATTTGGGTGTTATGACTCCAGTCTGAGAGGCACTTTTTCTTTTTCTTGACCTTGAAACTTTTGAAATCTGCCTCTCAGTGCGAGTTTGTCTGTTTCCTTGCAGTCAAATTCACGTGATTCATGCATCTCCCTTTCAAGTGCTGAGTTGGGAGTTTGAGAGCTGGCGTCTGTGTACTACCCATTTATCATGAGCCTGTGTCTTAGTGAAAAGCACAGTCATTTAAAGGAAAAAGAACTTACTCTGGCTCCATATCTGGAGCTATAAATTTACTCCTTAATGCAACTAACCTGAGGGTTCTCCACAAAGTTCATGGAAAATGCCCTGTGTGAAAAAGCTGTGAGTGCATTTCAGATTTTCTGCAACAAGAGTAGTACACTTTTTAATTCTATTTTCCCACAGAGTGCTCTGTATAGCATTTATAGTTTGCCTCTGACATTTTCATGAAATATTTTTAAGGCACAATAAACTTTAAGTGTTAGGTTGTTTAACGTGCTACTGAAAACAGCAGAGTCCCTGGAGATGTGGTTCTAACTCTTTATCATCAGTCATCATTAACTCACTAGGAACACTGCTAAATCATCAGAAAGCAATGGTTAGAGGATGCATTAGTCAGCTTTTTGTTACTATAATGAAACACCCAAGGCTGACCACTTTTGAAGAAAGGGGTTCGTTCTGGCTCATGATTCTGGAGGCTCAAAGTCTAAACAGCATGATATATACCTTGATGGAACCTCCCTGGTTACCTCACATCAAAGTGCAGTGTCCGTAGTTTAATGTATGTGTGATCTCTGTTTCTCTTTATAAAGCCCCAGGATTCAACCAAGGGCCTCTAGCTCAATGCCCTAATGCAATCTAATCACAAAGACCCCACCTCCAAACTCAGCAATTGGATTAAGTACTACTCACATAAGATTTGGAGGGATTAAACTGCACGGGTTCACGGGGACAAATATCAGACCAGTTACTGGTTCAGCCTGAAGTCCTACAGACTACAGTGTCCATAAAGAATTCCACAGCTTCACAGCTCCGTATGCCAAGTGCACTAGCAACCCATCATGGGCATCTTGGCTGAGTCATCAAAAGATCTGCAGACTGTGGAGCATCACTCACCTCCCGACTGGACATCAGAAGCAGCTGAGAGCAGGCAAAGAAAGTTCTTTCAAGCTTTTAATTCAGACACCATACAGGAACTATAACTGGGCCAAGAAATCAGAATGTGAGTCAGAATCTTAAGTGTTGCCTTAAAAAAGTTTACACTCTAATTCACTCATTCCTTAATTCATTGAACCAAAGTATAGGATGTCTTTTTTTTTTTTGTACTCAACTTTGCGCCAGCACTAGAAAACTTATGATGAGTTAAAATAGAGAAGAAACTTGTCGAAAGGGTGAAGTTTAGTGTTCTAGTTGGGGGAAGTGTTGTGAGTGACAGCCATTAGGAGAAGGGAGTCAAGCTCTCAATAAAGACCTGGAAGTTAGAGGAAAGGGCAAACAGGATAAAGCTGCAGCTCTGAGACAGAGGAGACCAAGGAGAGACCAAGGGGACACTGCACGTACATTAAGGAGTTTATTTCCCCATCCTAATAGCAAGGGACTGTTAAGTACTAAAATGATATAATGAGATTTGGGTTCTGAAAGTCCAGTCTGCAATGAAGAGATCAGTTTGCAAGTAGACATACAAGTTACACAGTGGCTAATGCAAGACATGCTAACAGCTTGAACCAGGAGGGTGATGTGGGACATAAGGAAATAGATTTATCTGAAGAGAGACAATGGGCTTCCACGGAAGCTATCCAGATTGCCCGTTTTCAACCACTTAGCCCTAATACATCGAAAACTTGCTTTGCTCCTCCTTGCCTCAGTTTTTTCATCTGTAAAATGGACCATAATAATGCAACTAAGAGTTGCATTAATATACAACAATATACATTATTATACTTAGTTGCATAAAAATACAACTAAGAGTTGTTGAAGGGGTTAAATTAAGTTATCTGAATTAAAATGCTTAGGAAAGTACCCTGTACATTATAATCACACATCTACATAGGAACATAACATACTACATATATATGTAGGTTTACGTGTAAACTCATATGTATGCCTCTACATTATTACAATTAAGAATATATTTAAGGCATTGAGTTGATGGGAATAGGAGATAAATTGGATATGTAAGGTATGGGAGAGGTGGTGGATTTCAGACAGAAGTCTTATTTACAAGCAATAGGTTCTGATTCTGCTTTGTTCGAGCTGGAAGAATTGAGAAGGAAGGTATTAGAAGACAGCTCCCACCTCCTGCCAAAATGGAGGAATAGCAATCAGACTTCCCCTCTTACCCAAACACTACAAAGTTGATGAAATACATGAAGCAACACATTTCAAGCCATTGGACATCAGGTGAAGGGCAGCCGTCCCTAAAAGAGGGGGGTGAGTGCGGTGAGCCTTACAGTGCATGCCCCAGCTTGCTGCCTTGAAAGGATTTTCAGGCTGCAATGCAGGAAGGATGGACCCAGGAGGAACCTGCTGGACATCCTGAATGAGCAAGTGGAGCCTCCGAGCAGGAGGCAAGAACACAGGGTAGCTCTGAAGATGTGCGCAGAGCCGCCTTGAGTATTCAGCTGAGGTCTGAACGTCACTCATGGACACGGCAACCAAAGAATGAATACCTGCACAGGGTAGCGTGTGCTGGGAAGGAAGAGTATCTGGAGCTCACACAGGCTGAACAGCACCTGTGCCCAGTCAGCCTGGAAAATGAGTCACTGAATAGATATTTAGAATATTTAGGTCCTTAGGGGTGAAAATTCACCCTAGACCAAATGCTGCTCTGCATAGCAAATCTTGAAACCAAGCCCCCAAAATAATAAAACTGTTTCAAAATAATTTAAATATGCCTCATAACAAAGTTCAAGAATACATGTAAGAATAAGAAATCTAGTGCCCGACAGGGTAAAATTCAATGTCTGGCATTCCAATTAGAGAACATTGGATATATAAAAAGGCAGTAAAATATGAATGATATTCAAGAGAAAAATCAACCAATCGAAACTAACAAATCACATCTGACAAGATGTTAGAACTAGGGGGACAAGGAAATTAAGAGTTACTACAACTGTATTCCATTTATTGAAAAGGCTGGAATAAAAATTTGACATATTAAGTAAAATTGTAGGAAATATTAAAAATGACCCAAACTGAACTTCTAGAAAACTAAAATACTTTAGCTGAAGAATATTTTGTATGAGATTAATGGCAGATTAGACATTGCAGACGAAAAGATTAATGAGCTTGAAGACACTTTCAATAAAAAGTAACCAAATGGAAATTAGAGTTAATAAAAGACTAAAAATAAAATGAATAGAACATCACTAATTTATGAGATGATTGAAAGCAACATAATATATATGTAACTGGAATTCTGAAAGAGAAGAGAACAAAGGAAATAGAAAAATATTTGATGAAACAATTGGTGGAGTTTCTCAAATATGATGCAAATCACAAGCTTATATTTCAAAGAAGCTCAGTAGACTCTATGCACATCATAATCAAGTTGCTCAAAAGTAGTGATAAAGAGGAAATTTAAAAAACACATATAAAATACTTAGGAACAAAATAAAAGTGACAGTAAATTTTTCATCCAGGACAGTATAAGCAGAACTGAGCAACATCTTAAAAGTGCTGAGATGAAAGAAAAATGCCTCTCAAGCTACCATTCTCCATCTAGTGAAAATATAATTCAAAAACAAGAGTGAAAAGAAGATTTAGAAGACATTGAAAAGCTGGAAGAGTTATTCATTGGTGGGCCTACACTGTGAAAAATGCTTAAATAAATTCTTCAGGTAGGAGGAAAATGATACCTGCTGAAAAATTAGACCTACACATGGAATGAATTTCACCAGCAATGGTACTTTTGTTAATAAATAGTTTACATTTTTCTTACTATTAGATATTTATAAAAAATTGACAATGTAGTGTGAAGTTCATTACATATGTAGAAGTAAAATATATGGCAACCATAGCAAAAATGTTGGGAGAAATAAAATGAAAATATTATGTATACAAACATATAAGTTTCTGATATGTAACATAGTGTAGCAGTACCAGAAGGTGGACTGAATAGTCAAAGGTGTGTGCTGGGTACTGTAAGTTCCAAAGCAACACCTTGAAATCACAAAACAAAAAGATCTAGCTGAGCAGCCAACAAAGGAGACAAAATAGAATCATACGATTATTCAGTTCATGAAAAAGAACACCGAAGAAGAGGAACTACATCATAATGAACATATAGAAAACAGAGCAAATATATTTGCATTAAATATCTAAATGCCTTAATTAATAACCAGAAATTGTCAAATTATACACAGCCTCTGTGAAAGCTACACTGAATATAATGATATAAATAAGTGAAAATAAAAGCATGGAAAAGATTTAGCATGTTAACACTAATTAAATGAAAGGTAGAGTGACAATATGATGTCAGAAAAGTGTGTTTCAAAGCAAACAGTATTATGAGGGATGAAAAGTCATTTTCTACTTAAAAGTTGTAATTTTTCAAGGGAACACAATAATCCTAAATTTTATGTACCAAAAGACAAAGTTTCAAAATGCATAAGCAAGGACAAATAGATAAATCCACAGTATTAGTCACAGATTTCAATAACGACTACTCAATATTTGATGAAACAAGCAGAAAATCAGCAAGATTATGTAAAGTTAGAAAATCACTATCAATCAACTTGACATAATTAACATTTTTACAGCACACTGTAAAACAATAATAGAATATACATTCTTTCCAATGCATATAAAATACCTATTTAGAGCATATTCTGATCCATCAAAAATGCCAATAAATTTTAAAAATTCAAATCATTCAAAGTATGGTATTGGATTATGATAGAATTAAATGAAAAGTTAAAAAAGAGGACATCTTAAAATTGCCCAAATATTAGGGAAAATTAATATTTCAAGGTAGCTCATGCACCATAAAAAAAAGAGAAATTAGGAAGTGTATTGATATAAATGAAAATAAAACAATGTGTTAAAGTTCCACTAATACTTTAATACTTGAAGGGAAATTTATAGTATAAAATGTCTCTGTAAGTGAAGATGAAAGCCTTCACTTACTTTAAAGCCATGGAAATAAAGAGTGCTATAAAGATAGACAAGTAGCTCAGTGGAACAGAATAGAGAGTATGGAAATGGACACACACAAATTTAAGCATCTGATTTTTGTAAAAGGTATGAAAGAAAAGGGGTAGTACTTTCAATAAATGGTGGAAGGATAATTGAATATCTAAGTATGGGTGTGTGCGTGCACACAAACTACAATCCCTGTCTCACACCGTATGAAAGAATTAACTCAAATGGATCATAGAGCTAAATGTGAAACCTGACACCATAAAGAAAATATAATTAAAAAAGTCTTTGAGACCTTGAGATAGTCAAAGATTTCTGTGATGTGACCCTAAAAGCAACCCAAAGCAGAAAAAAAAGACAAATCATCTTCATCAACATTGAAACTTGTGCTTTTTTTTTTTTTTAATTTATTTGAGAGAGAAGCAGAGACAGGCAGAGACAGATCAAGAGCTCCTGCCTACTGGTTCACTCCCCCAAAGCCCACAGTTGGAAGGACCAAGCCAGGCTGACGCAGGGAACAGGAACTGAAACCAGGTCTCTCACATAAGTGTCAGATATCAAAGTACTTGAAAAATCACTTGCTGCCTCCCAGGGTGGCTGTTAGTGGGAAAGTGGGACGCTGAGCTGGGACTGGAGCAGAGTGGAGCTCACCCCTCTGATAGGGGAAAGGAGTGTCCAACAGGGTGGAATGGCCATGCCAAAATGCATGCTTCTTAGAGACACTTCTGAAAAGACTCAACTGGCAAGTCACAGACTGGGAGAAAATGTTTGGCAATCATGTATCCAGTGAAGTATCCAAAATGCATCAGAATTTCTCAAAAGTGAGTAATAAGAAAATAACCACATAACAATGAGTAAAGACTGAAACAGACACTTCAGCAAGTAATACACAGGAATGACAAATAGGTGCTTGAACAGAATTTCAGTAGAGTTAGTCATTAGTCATTTGAGAAATGGAAATACATTGCAAAGAGGCATCTCTACATACCTTAGAAAGTCTAAAACTGAAGCAGACTTATCAATATTCCAGAGGATGTAAAGACACTGGAACTCTTGGGCATCAGGTGGAAATGTGAAATAGTCAAATGGTCCAATGATTTGGAAAGGTTCTTGGAAGTTTCTTCTCTCTCTCTCTCTCTCTCTCTCTCTCTCTCTCTCTCTCTCTCCCTCCCTCTCTGAACAATGGTTGCTTCATTTATTGTGTCTAACCTGATAAAATATCATCACACTTGATACTGGTCTATTAAAATATTTGTAGCTTTGAATAGTTTTTCTTAAAAATCTGTATAGTTGATTTTAAGAAGCATTTAACATTGTATTTCATGTAACTAGCACAAAGTACATTCAAGGTAGGCTGTCCCAGTAATGTACAGTTGTGACAATTATCCATCCACCTGCATTTCCTTTAAATCATCAGTTTGTGCCCCAATTGCTTTTTTTTAAATTTATTTTTTATTTAGTAAATATAAATTTCCAAAGTACAGTTAATGGATTACAATGGCTCCCCCCCATCATTTCCCTCCCACTCACACCTCTCCCATCTCCTGCTCCCTTGCCCATTCCATTCACATCAAGATTCATTTTCAATTATCTTTATATACAGAAGATTGATTTAGTAGATATTAAGTAAAGCTTTCATCAGTTTGCACCCACACAGAAACACAAAGTGTAAAATACTGTTTCAGTACTAGTTATAGCATTACTTCACATTGGACAACACATTAAGGACAGATCCCACATGAAAAGTAAGTACACAGTGACTCCTGTTGCTGACTTAACAATTTGACACTCTTGTTTATGGCATCAATAATCTCCTTAGGCTCTAGTCATGAGATGCCAAGGCTATGGAAGCCTTTTGAGTTCACCGACTTCGATCTTATTCTGACAGGGTCATAGTCAAAGTGGAAGTTCTCTCCTCCCTTCAGAGAAAGGTACCTCCTTCTTTGATGGCCCCGTTCTTTCCACTGGGATCTCACTCGCAGAGATCTTTCATTTAGGTCTTCTTCTTCTTCTTCTTCTTTTTTTTTTTTTTTGCCACAGTGTCTTGGCTTTCCATGCCTACAATACTCTCATGGGCTCTTGAGCCATATCCGAATGCCTTAAGGGCTGATTCTGAGGCCAGAGTGCTATTTAGGACATCTGCCATTCTATGAGTCTGCTGTGTATCCCACTTCCCATGATGGATCGTTTTCTCCCTTTTTGATTCTATCAGTTAGTATTAGCAGGAACTAGTCTTGTTTGTGTGACCCCTTTCCCAATTGCTTTTATCAGTATGTCCTGATATAGTATCCATTTACTGAGTGCATTTATTAGGATAAAGAATTGACCAAAGAAGTTGCTGATAAGAAATCATGCACTCCAGAGTTCCCTTAAAGAGTAACTTACAGAGCTGTAAATGTAAAACTGATTTAGAAACAAAACAATAAAATAAAATATATCCTGGAGGCATACCTGACCCTGATTTTCTTCAAATAAATTAAGCTAGAGTTTCGGTATATATAATTTTGAATTTCATTATAAATTTTCCTTTTAAGCCTGGCTTAATATTTCAATAAATTAAATGTCAATGTTGAAATAAGGATAATTATCAGAAATAAAAAGTATGTCAAAGAAAGCATCATATTAAGTTATTGCTTTATATTCACTGAGGAATTTTATGGCACCACTGAAGAGAAAGGAGTTGGATTGCAAGTTTTTTGTGTAAACAGTATTGTGTGCGCTTGTGTGTGTGCCCATGCCCACGTGCATTCTCTGATGAAGTTCACAGAAGACGAGGAATCACAGCTTTCATTTCCCTGGAAAGGGAAGACATGGGTCACGTACTTCTAACCTGAATTCGAAGTCTTCCTCACTTCTTCATTCTCTTTTCTAGGTTCTTTCCATCTCTCTACCTTGGCTGAAATCAGGTTCTCCATATAGTTTTTTATTTTACTCGAGATCTTGCAAGAAAATTCTTCGTCCTGCATTCAATGGCAGTTTCTTAAGTTAAATATGTGCCCGTCAACTTAACCAACTATTTCACAAGGAGTTTCCCTAGAAGAAATGAAAGCATGTATGCACTCAAAGACATGTGTGCCAGTTGTCATAAAATCTCTATTTGTAGTAGCCCAAATCTGGAAATAACCCAAATGCCCACCAGCAGATAAATGGATAAACAAATTGTGATATATCCATGTACAGCAGAATACACTTAAAAATAAAAAGTAATTAGCCATTGATATTTGCAACAGCATGCTGAATCTTAAAATAATTATGCTGGGTAAAAGAAGCCAGACAAAAGTGTACACTGTATGATTCTATTTATATAAATTTCTGGAAAGTGCCAACCAACCTATAATGACAGAAAACAGCTGAGTGGTTGCCTGGCTATTGGAATGGGTTTGGAAGAAGGACTACAATGGAACATAAAGAAACTCTTGGCATTGATGGATATGTCCACTATCTTGCTGGTGGTGCTAGTTTTACAGGTAGGAATAGATGAAAGTCAAAACTTATCAGATTGCATACTTTACATCTGCAGTTCACTGTATGTTAATTACTTTGTAGTAAATCTACTTCTTTCAAAGGAAATGGGGGAAGTGGAGTATCAGTGGTTTGGCTCATCTCCAGGAGGGCTGGAGGACGCCGAGTAAGGAGCAGTGCCCACCATGACATTGCAAAAGTGATGGGTGGGGCTGGCGCCTCAGCTCAATAGGCTAATCCTCCCCCTGTGGCACTGGCACACAGGGTTCTAGTCCCGATCGGGGCGCCGGAATCTGTCCTGGTTGCCCCTCTTCCTGTCCAGCTCTCTGCTGTGGCCCGGGAGTGCAGTGGAGGATGGCCCAAGTGCTTGGGCCCTGCACCCCATGGGAGACCAGGAGAAACACCTGACTCCTGGCTTCGGATCAGTGCGATGCCCCGGCCACAGCGCGCTGGCCGCGGTGGCCATTGGAGGGTGAACCAACGGCAAAAGGAAGACCTTTCTCTCTGTCTCTGTCTCTCATTGTCCACTCTGCCTGTCAAAAAAAAAAAAAAAAAAAGTGATGGGTGGGCACCCAGTGGTGCTCAGTTAAAGTCCAGAGGTTGGGTTCTGTGCTGCCAAAACCAGGACTGAGTTCTAATAAAGATGTTTTTGTTAGAGTTGCTATCATATTGTCTGATGAAACTAGATGTAGCTGCCCCATCTTTTAAGAGTGGCTGCTGCTTTCCTATTCCTCTAAACTGATTCTAGGCTGAGGGCATTGCATAGATAGAACATGTGCTTCTGTCTTGCCTGAACTGGAGGCTGGGAAAGGGCATATTCACCTATAAGGTAGCAGATTTCCATATGCTGCAAAGATAACCGGACTCTAGGTAGCCATCAAGAATAATAGCCAGTGTAAGATGCCAAAGACAGTCCTAGCTTACCTTCATTGCTTCAGTTTCCTTAGCTAAGGAAGGAGTATTTTACAAAATTTTTATGCAAATAAAACATGACCATATGTGTGGAAATACTTCATCATTTTCAGTATGAATGCAAAATGTTATTCTTAAAATCCATAAAACTTTGGAACTGAGTATTTCTGAGTTAAACACATTGAAGGAGAATAAAGTCCAACAAGTGAGCAGGAGATTCCGAGAGAAAGAACAAAGCTTAGAGAAACAACCAGTTGAAGATACGGAAGGGAGAAGGAATGGTTATGTGCTTCTCTTAAGGACTTTCTTTCTACAACTGTTTCTGTAGCTTTAGGATACAATAAGGATTAGTGCCTTAAAAAATCATTGCAGTTAATGCATTTATACATCTTGTGCATGTCATTGCAAATAAGCTGAATAATAATGTTGCCATACAGTATTTGTATATTAACTCGTTAGCATCTCTAGAACATGTATTACCAACTCAAATCTGGAAAAATGCAACTTGTGCCCTTAAGTTGTTTGTTCTACATCATCCTGCTCCATATCTTGCCCCTGATCTTCAAAACAAACAAACAAACAAAAAAACCAGAAAAAACAAAAGCAAAACAGAAAAGTTTGATTATTCTAATTGAACTAAATAATGGAAATCCACACATAGCTTCTGTCTCTTGGTTTCATTTTTAGTTTGTGCTACAATGGCCAACACTGAAAATAAAGGCATATGGTCTAAAGGGACACGCAGGTAAGTGAAGAGCCAAAGTGACTCCATTTAAAGAAAATAAATAAATAAAAAGCAGCCTCTGTTTCCTGTAGCAGGCAGTCAGGCATTCCGGGCAGCTCTGTAGACATTACCAAATGAGGTAACTCCTGAACCCAAGTCAAACGGAGACCCCCGCCCCCTTCGACTAAGAGCAACCTGGAACAGTCCTGTCCAATCTTCAAAAGCCCCTTACTGTCAGCCCCCGCTGATGTAACCCTGTGGTTTTTTCCTTTAAAAGCACTCCCAAACAAAGGCCTGGGCCTTTCCTCCTTCCTCCGCTGTGCCTGTTGGTTGTATGAGGTCCCTGTCATGGCTTGTACTTTTAAAATAAACTTTTCTTTTGCATTTCGGTATGATCAGGTCGCTGATGGCTTCTTGGGGATCCTCTTATCTGGGCATCTCAGTAAGGCCCTTCAAATTGCATGTAATGGACTGTTTATCTGACAAATACCTATAATGTCATTATAAAATAATATTAATTATATTAGGTAGTTATATGTTATGAGTTTTTTAAAATAAATTTTTATTGTAGAACAGTTTTAAAATTAAAGAAAATTGTGAAAATAGGCCAGAAAGCTCCCATTTAGTTAACATATTACATTACATGATACGTTTGTCAAAATTAACAGACCAGTATGGATTCCTTATTATTAAATGAGGTCCATACTTTTATTCAAATGTCCTTAGCTTTGACTTCATGTTTCTCTCTAGTCCAGAATCCCACCCAAGACAGAATATATTTAGTTATCACAGGTCCTTAGGTGCCTCTTAGCTGTGACAGTGTCTCAGTCCTTCCTTGATTTTAAGGTTTACTGTAAGGTGTTTTATAGATAGTCCCTCAATTGGAATTTATTTGATGTTTTTATCATGATTACACAGGGGTTATGGGTCTTGGAGAGTAAAGTGCTATTATTATCGCACTATGTCAAGGATTCATGCTATCAATGTGACTTCACTGTTGATGTTGCCCTTGGTCACCTCCGTGAGGAGAGTCAATGACATGTGGTTTATTCTGTGCTGTTGCCACTCTACTGTTTACTTTTTTATTGTTTTGCTAATAGTTTATTATGAGATTTTAAAAAACATACCATAAAGTTGAAGTCTGCAGTTTTTAGAATGCTACTCTACATCTGCCCTCAGCAGGGGTCTATACTTGTACTATTACCATATACCCATCCAGCTCTCCATTGTGCCACCATTCCATCAGTCAATATTATTTATTTTTTATTCTGTCATTTATTTTGGATCCCACCAAATTTTACCCCATAACCGAAGAGGAAATGGAACTAAACTTGCAACAAAGAAACAGAGACGAAGGAATGGTGAATTTTAGAACACAAAATTTGTATGTGTAGGGGAAGGGGCGCATTCAAGGAAATAGTGGAAGGTAAAAATCAGCCTGCAAATTAGGAGTAAGTGGAAGTCCTTTGATATTATGAAGTACATAAGACACAGGTTGCTATAACTCCCCAAATTGCCAAACCAATGAAAGAAAGCTGGAGGAAGCTGTTGCCAAGGTATGCGTGACTGCAGGGAACAGGGAGGAAATGGATAACAAGAACATGTCCCATAGGTGCAATGCCAGAAAGACCCAAAGACCCAAACTGCATTCCCATTTCCAAGAACCCATTCCCTGCACTTAATAACTGGCAATGGGTTGGATACAAGGATCCAGAAGTAATTAGGATCCAGACCTTACTTACCCATTCCCCTCATGCCAAGGGCTCCGCAGTGAATACCCTTCCACATCTTCCGTGTCCGCCCGCGTGAGTTTCTCGAGCAGAATGGTCCCTGCGCTGCTTTCTCAGGGTTGAGTGGCTTTAGCAACAGAGATACTTTGTCGTATAGGTCTGAAGTCAGAACTCAGAGGTCAAAGTGTGGGAACATTTGATTCTGAGTTTGTCAGGGAGAATCTGTCCCAAGCATATTTCCTTGGCATGTTGATGGCTGTCTGATCTCCAGATAAGATCGTACTCTGAGATGCTGAGTGTCAGGATTTCATATGTGAATTTTGGGGAGACGAGACTTCACCCATGACAGCCTTCAAATTTATTTAGTATTTAACCTTCAGTAGACCTTATAACAGCTATGCACCCCTTGCACATTTTAATATCGACTTTTGGCCATTTGAAGAATAGGTTTAAACAGCAAAATTATTGGCATCTCTAAATATTGATACTTCAAAGTGAAATGTTGATACCATTCTTTTAAAGTTATCCAAAGGAATCTAAATACCATAACAATTTAATTCAATAATCATAATTCATTATAAAAATACATGCATAATCTCCTTTGGAATTTTATACTTTTCCTTTTTCTTGTCATTCTAAATCTGCAGAATATATTTTTGTGCCAGCAACTGTTTTTCTAAAAAACTCTATTATACAGGCCGGCGTTGTGGCTCACTAGGCTAATCCTCCACCTGAGGTGCTGGCACCCCAGGTTCTAGTCCCAGTAGAGCACTGGATTCTGTCCCAGTTGCTCCTCTTACAGTTCAGCTTTCTGCTGTGACCCAGGAAGGCAGTGGAGGATGGCTCAAGTGCTTGGGCCCTGCACCTGCATGAGAGACCAGGAGGAAGCACCTGGCTCCTGGCTTCGGATCGGTGCAGTGCGCCGGCCATAGTGGACATTTGGGGGGTGAACCATCGGAAAGGAAGACCTTTCTCTCTCTCTCTCTCTCTCTCTCTCTCTCTCTCTCTCTCACTGCCTAACTCTGCCTGTCCAAAAAAAAAAAAAAAAAAACAACCCACCTCTATTATACTTTTATGATAAAATGGTGGAGACTGAGTTTTTAAAGTACTTCCTAGGACCATAAAGCTGTGGTAAAAACGTTTTCTGGATTGAGTAATTATTATTATTGTTACACAATTGATCAAATACAACAACACTGTTGTGTTATGAGGCAGAAAAAGCCAACTTTCATTGAAAATTTCTTATTCATGATAATGAACCCACCCAGTAGTTCATATATATGTCAATGAATGTTTAATGCCAGAACAATACAGATTGCTACGTTGATTTTGGCATCCCTTCCCCATTTTTATAAATAAGTGCTAAGGGAACTAATTCATGTTAATAAATAAGTGGAACTGAGAAACATGTGTTACAGAGATTTCATCCAATTCTTTGAATTCCATCCAAGTTATATGCCAAACACCACATAGTAATTTTTCAAAAAATATTTTTAGTGCTTCCTCTGTTACAAACTATATGAAGTTCTTCACATTCACGAAAATGTTTCAAAACACCTGATACGCAGAAGAGGTACTGCCTAATAAATGATAAGAGTTATTCGTAGTCTTGAGTTTTGGGAGGTATACCAAAAAGGGCTCACCAAGACTTATAAAGTAACTCTTAAGTACCCTGGTTACTGTTTCGCTTAAAGCTAACTTGTACCCAATGCACAGGTGTTTTAGTTTGTCTTCCCCTAAAAGCAGATCCTAAGATGAGGTCTGGGGTTCAAGAAGTTTATCTGAAAGATAATACAGAGAGTACACCTGAGGCAGCTTGGAAAATAGAGAAGAGAGCAAAACAAACAGAATGGTGTCACAGCGTGGGCTATCAGCAACAGAGCCCAATACCACTTCCTGAGTAACGTGTAGAGTAACTCCCAGAACTGTGCTACCAAGCACAAGGAGTTAGGAATTTACCCAGGGACTCACTAGCACTTCCAGGCTGCCCTATACAAGGCTGAGGACCAGAGAGAGAGCAAGTCCTGTTTCGAAACAATGTTCCTAGGGGGAGCAGAAGGTACAATAAGTTCAGCGGTGGGCCACTAAGATACACTGCAGGACAATAATAGCATCTATAAATGCTGGAAAATTGAAAATTTCAAATTTCATTAATAATAAAGATGTTTATCTTATCATTTGTTGTAAAATACATTTTCATTAAATCTTGAAGCTGTAGGTTTATCTCTTTTGAGTTATTAAAAAATCCTTTCTATATTGACAAAGCCAATACATTTTATCAAAACTCTCAGCAAAATAAGACTTTTTTCTGACAAAAATATTCTAATTCCATTTCTATGTCAAATAAATATGTTAATATAAGATTAAGAAATGTCATCAAATGTTTCTTGCATTTCATTTGCATTAAATGTGGAATAAACATCACTAAAACTACTGAGGGGTGAGTTTCAGAATGCATATTGGAAAGACATTAAAATGATGTCGATATAATAGATTAATTTATTCACTTTTTAATAAGTTAAAAATGAGAAAATGAACCAAGGCAGTTTCTTATGATCTAGCTTATAATAATATACTATTTAACTAAATTTACAAATTTTATTTGAAGTGAGATATATGATAAAACACATACTATTACTTTGGTAAATGTGTGTATATAGATTTACTATTGGTATTCTGCTTTGGATAATAATTTAATTAGAAGCAAGTATGAATATCATAAATAATATCCCTAGTTTCTAGTCCACAGGATAAAACTTTCCTTCTTACTTATAGGACAAGAAATCTCCCTAATGCTAAATAGACTCATCAGTCTGAAAACAGCATGCAATTCTTTTTTATTTTTGTTAATAGAAGTAGAAAGCATTAAGCATTTTATAAATAAAATTAGATGAGAATGAACTTCAATTACAATAGATGCTTAATGATATGCTTTTATAATGTGCATCTCAACTGCTTTAGTAAAGAGCACACACAAGATGAAAAAGAAACATCTTGTTTGTGGCTTTTATCCAATTTTCTCTGGGTGAACATTCTGGAAGGACATGGGGTGAATAACACCACTCCTTATGGAAAGTGACCCAGCACTGTTTTAATGCTAGTTAGAATCAGCCATATGCCCTTGCAAGTGGGAGAGACTCACAACTACCCGGATGAACACCCAGGACCACAGAGCACTTTCCTTGGTAAGAAGCCACAAAGCCCCAGCCCGACTGAAGCCTGGGCCAGGATTCTGCACATAGGCAGCAGCAGAGCTCTCAGCGTCACCTTTCTAACACAGAAAGTCAACCTCTTCCAGTAAATATGTGCCTTCTGGTGCACACGGAACACACGTAATTCACATGATTACTCAGCTGAACATGCATGATGCTTCCTGAGCTGCCCTCAAACTTAATAAACGTGAAGGACTTCTCTCAGGACCAACTCCACCCAATTTATAATTCTTTGTTGCTCAGGGAGCCAGGTTTTTGGTCACAAGACTACTTTGCTGCTGGCTTGTACAACCAAGTAAAATTCCTTACTGCTTATCACCCAAATTGTTTACTGATTTGATGCATTTTACCTTATATTTTCCAAAATGAGCTTGGGATGCAATGTTTGTTGGCTACTTGAGTTTCTATTTCAGTGTTTACTTTTCTATATTTTTCTCATTTTTTTAAGTTAAAATTTGAAGTCATTTATGTATTTTGTATGTGAGTCATTTGTCCATTTTATATGTTGCAAGAATTATCAGTTTATCACTGTCTTAAAATTTCCATTTTGAATTCATCATTGTTGTTTTCATCATTTTAGTACTAGTACTAGCAGTATAATTAAAACATATTGAGTAGTTACATTGTTCTGGTCCTGCTTTAAGTATCATATGTGTGGTACCTCATTTAGTCCTCCCCGAAGCTCTACAAAGTAGGTGCTTATTATATTTCCATTTTATCGATGAGGAAACTGAGGTATAGAAAGGCCTAAGGAAACTGACCAAGTCTGGTCAGGCAGTAATTGGCAGAAGCAGGATTTGACTCTAGCAGTATAATTGCAGAGCACCTGTCTTTAAATAGTACACTACCACATCTAACTTCATCTTATCCCAGTATGAATAGCACTGCAATCTTTAAGTTAGTTCATTTTGGTTCAGCATGAATGGTGTTGAGTTTTATAGTTATAGTCCACTTTGAGGTTGACGTTAAGCTGCCGCATGGGTCATGTATTATGCTAGATTTGTGGATTAAAGAAAGAGAAAAAGAAAAAGAAACAAAGTCTCTGCCCTCACCGGGCTTTCAAACAGCAGGGAAGATCGGCAATCGCAACACTGTGTGCAGAGCATTGCAGTGGGATTCAGCAAAGGATGCTGAGAACACATAGCAAAGCTCTCTTGACAGGCGGGGTGAGTTTACAGAAGATCACATCTATGATGGCGACTGACATTGAATCTTCAGTAAATGAAACTGCTGAATCTTTAGCACATGTGTCAACTTTCATCTGACACATTACAGCAGTCCCCTTTTACCCTCGAGAGTATCTTTCAAACCTCCAAAGGATGCCTGAAGCCACAGATAGCACCAAGTCCTATATGTTTTTAAATTAGTCACAGTAAAAGATTAGCAACTAAAACTGGGCAGTGAAACTGTGGATTAAGGCGGAATTACTATAATTTGGATATAGGTGTCCTAACTAATTTCCTTGGTCCACTTGTAGATATCTTTTGGACTCTGATTTGCCTATTGAAAGGTTTTTTTTTTTTTTTTTGACAAGAAGAGTTAGAGAGACAGAGAGAAGGATCTTCCTTCTGTTGGTTCACCTCCCAAATGGCCTCTGCGGCCCGGCGCTGTGCCAATCCAAAGCCAGGAGCCAGGTGCTTCCTCCTGGTCTCCCATGCAGGTGCAGGGCCCAAGCACTTGGGCCATCCTCCATTGCCTTCCCAGGCCACAGCAGAGAGCTGGACTGGAAGAGGGGCAACCAGGACAGAATCAGGTGCCCCAACCGGGACTAGAACCCGGTGTGCTGGTGCTGCAGACGGAGGATTAGCCAAGTGAGCCGTGGCGCCGGCCGGAAAGTTTTAACTAGTATTTAACTGCCACACCATTTGCAGTTTGCTTAGTACGTTACTGATGCCATTCTTTAAATCCCTGACTTTCCTCAGATTGGCAAAACTCTCAGGATAGATTTTGCAGATAACTGGAGGGGCATCAACTAGGTTGCTTTTGGGCACCCTGAAGGTCACTCCTGCAGTTCCCTACTTGCTTTGAGGGCATAGGAAAGGGTGGTGGGCAGAGTAAGAGCATCATACGCAGCTCAGAGGGGCGTGGGGGAGGGGTGGGGGCTGCAGGGACAATAGTGGCTGCTCCTTTCCCTCTTCCTCCTTCTTCAGCCTTTCCCCTCAGGAACAGTTGTATGATCTCTCTAAGAAATTAACGGAGTTCTAAGTTTTCAATTGAGCTGAAAACAACAGAATACCACTTAACTGCTTATAGTTCAATTTATTCCTCTTTAAATGGAAAAAGTACATCTGGACACTGAAGGTAAAAATCTTAATTCCTTGGAATTTTGTTTTGGAGAGAAAGATTAGGAGATTCGGGAGAATCTGTATTTAAATGTTTGTGATACAGAGTGTGGAAGTGTGTCTACCAGTGACTTCATGCCAGGGCTAGTACTGTCTTATCTGGATTTTTCCTATGATGTCATTCCAGATGTGCTATTTTTAGCCACATGAGAATAAATATTTATTGCTTGGCTGCTAGGGTTGCGTCTCACCTCGGTTGCTATTTCAGAAATGGTCCTATAAATGGACAATGCTGTGAGCTCACAGGTGCAGGAAAAGAAGGAGGAAGGCAGAGACCAGCCGGGTGGATGACATGCATGGTCCGCCATGAGGGCTGTTAGTAACACAAACAAACTCATTGAAAACACTGCCCAGTGTCATGGGGTCTTTGCCAAGAGTGAGGGTCTTTAAAGCTATGAACCATGAAAACACATGAACGTTGATCTGGGGTTTAGTTTTCTGCATGATGCTTTTGGCTAATCCCTGACATATTAAGTATTACCTATTCCTCAAGGCAAGTTGCTCCAATAAACGGGTGCATGTCCTTCGGAGAAAGCTTGTAGCTTTCACAAGCATGTTCCACGGGCAAGTTCCTTCCTCAAGGGTGCTTGGTCTGCCCTTCAGTCAAAGAGAATCTGGACCTGTGAACTGGTTTGGATTGAAACTGAGCGAGAGGCCACAATTAGCCATGGCTTTATGTTTCAAGTCAGCTTCTTAGCCCTTAGATCTGGAGTTTTATTGTATTGATAAAGGGCTGGGCACGTTATGGCCCATGGCCAGATCTAGCCCACCATCTGTCTGTATGGCCCTGAACTAAGAGTAGCTTTCACATCTTTAAATGATTGGGCAAATCCAAAGGAAAATAACATATGATGACGCATGAACATTTTATGAACAATGTCAACAAATGATGTTTTATTGGACCCCAGCCACACTCATTGTGTCACTTGCAATCAGTGGATGCCTTCATACTGCGCTGGCAGAGTCGGGGAATTGTAATGGAGACCGCATGTAGGGCTTTCCTCCCTAGCAAAATGATGCTCAGCTCACTACAAATTAAGGTGATGCAGTTACAACTCAACTGCATTTGAGTGCCATGCATATCATTATATTGTGAAATTTTTTTTTATCACAAGTTCATACAATCACGTCATGACAAGAAAACATGGGGGAAATGGACTTTGCATGTGTGTTTTTAAGACACGGTGAGGGGTTGATTATTTTGTTATCAAATAAAAAGGCAAACACTGGGTTTATTTTGCAGTGACACTGTAGTTTCCAACTGTCTCATTTGTTAGCCAAGCGAGCAAGAAAAGTCATTTACTGATGGTGAGTTCATTAAATCTTGCTTTATCACAGCAGCCAAAGCAATGTGTCTGGAGAAAATAAACTATTAGCTTTTCAGCAGGAACAGTTGCTTGAAGAGCTCAGATCATGAAGAGAAACAGCAATAGTCCATTTAGAAACAAAGCGGATGATGCTGAGTGGTTTTCTTCCGCTCTCGATGAGTTAGCAGATGTTTATGATGCTACTTAATTGTTCATTCAAGGAGTCGATGCTCAACAAGTTTCTAGTAAAGAATTAGCCTCTATGAGTAATCTGGGTGAGACAAATGGAGGTGAGCAGAAGTGCAAAAAGTTGGGAAAACTCTAACCCAGTATGACCTGAAGTGGAATCTGCTATGATGTGTTACAACTGAAGGCAGGAAAAATGCATGTGAGGCAGGACAAGTTTTACAAAGCTTGTAAAAATGTAAAATTTTAAAGCCTATTTTTATTTGCTGTATTATGCCTCACTAGGTACCTTGTAAAAAATACTGGAATATTGTGTTATTAAACCAACAGTGTAGATGGTTTTCTTCAGTTGTTATTACAGGCATCTATTGTTAGCTTCATGAACTTTTTTCAGAAATATACATAATATTATAATTTTTCTTATTGCATGACAGTTTTATGATTTAACAGTGGTCAAATTTTATTGTAATAAATATTTTGAGCTGAGGGCTGAGACTGAATTTTTCTGAAAGAAAAGAATGTCTGGAACCACTATTATCAAACACTGAATGGTGCTGGAAATTAGTCTTTGTTAAAAGTTTAACAATGTTTATTAATTAATTCAACCTAAAATTACAAGGCAAATGGCACTTATAGATGTGAAACTTAACTGTGGTAAAATTACTTTGACAACTAATGTTGTTTGAACTGCAATTAATGTCAAGTTCCATTGTATATTTTCTGAGTTAAAAAAAAAGTGAGATTCTCTCCCTTCATAAATTTGCTGTCACTACGTCACCAAGCTCAAACTAAAGTTTCAGTAATATTTTTCAGAACTCAAGGCAACAGGAAGTTTCAATACTTCAGAACCTATTTAACTGTACAATTGAAGATTTCTACTAAGCTCCATTGAAACTGATAAACTTGCAATATATTAAAACACATGTATGAGAAGCATCTGTAGAATTCAATAAATGTTTTTGAATGAATATGAAAGTATATGCTCTCAAGTTAATGTTAATATTTGACAATACTTATCAATCTAAAAAGATATCATTTCAAAGTTTCGATTGAATACATAAAAGGTCATTAAAGTCAGCATTGAAGATTATATTGGCAAACAATTTGACTGTGAACCTGAATTAAGTAATCTCTCCACGAAACTCCATTCTCTTTATTAGTAGATGTGTATTACAAAAAATTATACTGAACTATATAACTGAGTATATTACATTTTGAATTGTTTTAATACAAATTGTGAGAAAATTTGTTTTACCTTTTGTTGTGTGAATACCTATATAATCCCATCAATTTTGCTGCTCAGCCTTTAAGCCTAAAAGAATTTTAAATTCCAAATGTGCACAATTAACTTTTATGTCTTATATTCCACAAGCAAGCTAGAGAAATAAGTGATTATTTAAGACTGGCCTGGAAGCTTCCTGCTTATCTCACTGTGACTTGGGCTGAGAATGGAAAGATGTGAGGTTTTCTCTCTGTAAGAGCCCCAGGGCATCCTGGAGAAGCCAAACCGTTCTGAAGAGTGTCATCGTGGTTACCACCATAATCGTCAAGTTGGGCAGTGCCTTAGGCCTCCGAAGGCTCTTGATTTGGTAAGCACTCCAACATCAAGCACAGGCAGTAATCTAACTGTAGAGCCACCGTGATCACTCGAAGTCTATTTGTCAGCACTGCACTCAGGATCAAAGGGGTAGCTGAAACAACCCCCAGAGTCCATCTTTAAGACTCTCTTTTGGGGGCTTACCTCTGCTGTACATTTCTCGGTGTCAGGGTTCGCTCATGCTTTGACCAGAGATCACTCAATACACATGAGTGTTTAATGGAGAATAGGCAGAATTCCAGAAACAGTGACATCTCCTGTGGTTGGAGGGAAGGAAGAGGTGACATGGGTACTACTAAGGCACAGAAGCGTGGAGAAGGCTCCCTGGGGACTGGACCCCAGACCTCGGGGGAGGGGCATCCTTTCTCAGTGCTGCTGTTTTGAGCTTACAGGGACAGTCCCACTGATCTGGGCCCTGGGCCCTCAGGGAGAGGGCACTGGCTTTCTGGTATTGCTGAGAGGGCACTAGTGTTGGAAAACTAGACTGGAATCACCTTCTGCTGCTTGAACGTCGTCACGGCCAAGTTTAGAAGCAAGCTGGGTGATGCCGATAGCCACAGTAAGCAAACAAGGCCGAGCCCCTTTTCACTCCCCAACCATCCAGTCTTTCCCAATCACCCCATCCGAGGGTACTTAAAACATTTCATAGAAAAATGGAATTTGGGGCCGGCACTGTGGCATAGCAGGTAAAGCTGCCTCCTGCAGTGCCAGCATCCTATATGGTGCCGGTTCAAGTCCCAGCTGCTCCACTTCCTATCCAGCTCTCTGCTATGGCCTGGGAAAGCAGTAGAAGTTGGCCAAGGTGCTTGGGCCCCTGCACCTATGTGAGAGACCCGGAGGAGGCTCCTGGCTCCTGGCTTTGGATCAACCTAGCTCCATCTGTTATGGCTATTAGGGGAGTGAACCATTGGATGGAAGATCTCTCTCTCTCTCTCTGCCTCTCTTCTCTTTGTGTAAATCTGACTTTGAAATAAATAAATAAATAAATCTATCTTTAAAAAAAGAAAAATGGGATTAAAAGACAAGTATTTTCGTACAAAAATATTTGAAATCCACATATAGTTTCTTCATAATATTCATTTCCATGAACTTATTCAAGAGTTTACATGGGTATGTATTTCACAAACTTTTTGTACCAAAAGCAACTTTTTTTTTAAAAGAGGTATTTATTTTATTTGAAAGGCAGAGTTACAGAGAGAGAGAGAGAGAGAGAGAGAGAGAGAAAGAGAGAGATTTTCCATATGCTGGTTCACTCCCCAAATGGCCACAAAGGCCAGGACTGGACCCATCTGAAGCAGGAAGCCAGGAGCTTCTTCAGGGTCTCCCAAGTGGGTGCAGGGGCCCAAGCACTTGGACCATCCTCCATTGTTTTCCCAGGCACATCAGCAGGGAACTGAATCAGAAGTGGAGCAGCTGGAACAGAAATTGAGACTCATATGAGATGCTGATGCCAGAGGTGACAACTTTACCCATCATGCCACAGTGTCTGTCCCGAAACTCATTGTGATTTCATTTTCCACAAATTTTGGGGGTTACCTGTGTATTGGAAGAGACAAGTTTGTAAGGAGCTGGCTGACAAGGAATGGGGTCTACAGAATGAGCCCCAGACTCACAAAGTGGGTCGCAAAAGGATGGCTTTGAGGCTGAGAGAATAGCTTGGTAACTGACTCGCTAGCAGAATGCATTGGATGAAGTCTGGGCAGCTTTTTCACTTAGAGCAATTCTAAGACATGGGCAGAGTCAGGACAGTAGTTAAGGATGCAACAGAGGACATATATTTTCCCTAGGAAAGAAAATATTATTGGTTTTTCCCTAAGAAAATGTTTCTTGTTAAACTACCTCCATGGCGCTGCTCACTTATGCCATGAACATTATTTATTAGCTCATGCATTTATTTAACACAAGTCAGGATTTACCTTGTAGGTTTGCGGTGTTTACTGCCTGGGGATTCTGTAGATGGAAAAGAAGCCTCAATGAGAGCTAAGTAGAGTTTTCCACTGTGCCAGTAGCAAAGTTGTCTGAAGCCAGCCAGGGTCTTAGGCAATTTTCTATCACCATGGCTCATTCTTTTTCGCCAGAGGCCAGTTACTGAGGGTGAGGGGAGGAAGAGAGAGACACAGATTTAAAAATGTGAAAACATCTCCCTGGTACGAAATCCACTTTCACCATCTCCCTGGGATTTGGGGGAGAGAAGGAAGTTTGGGTTTTTCTCTTTAGATTGATTTTCCTGTGTAGGGTATGAAATCCATCTCACAGCTTTGCCGCTGTATTTCTACCCCACTTAAGTCTATTTGCATCGCACTAAGCACACAGAATAGGGAGCAGCTTAGAGTATAATTTTGCCTTTCCAAAGCTTGGGAAACTTTTCAGGGCGATGATGAAAGCAATGACATGGTGAGCTTGATGCAAGCTTGTGTTGCTTCTGCACCACACATGGAGAGGGGGTCGGGAGAAGGGAGGAGAGGGGGCTGTGTGCCGGGACCTGCTGCTTTGCTGAGAGTCAGGTGTGTGCTAACAAGTAGGGGGCAGGGACAGCCCACTTGGATCGCACGTTCGGGGCTTACTTACCTGTCATGGCAATTAATTAACAGCCTATGGGAGAAAATAAAGGAAAAATGTTTTAAAAAAGAAATAAAGCATGGGCTCAGGGTCGAGCAGTGTTCTCACTATGGGAGACGATTGTCGTAATTAGTAGTGATACACACGAATAAATAAAAAATAATGCCAGTTGGTGAAAACTGGGCGGTGTAGTATTCTATTCTCTCCTCTTGCAGGCCTCTGTCACTCAAATACTCTCTCTGCTAACCTGGTCACCACACTTGGTGTTTCTGCTGTGTGTGTGTGTGTGTGTGTGCACATGTATTTCCAGGTACCAAGATATATGGTTATGGTGAATAGTTCTATAGTACAAATATCCCAAATATCCCCAAATAGCCAAAAGCACTGGATAACATTCTTAGTTCAATCAATCCAAAATGCAAGCAAGTGCATGGCTGCTGGTGATTAATATGAACTAACCCCTCCCAATCCTAAAGATGAGCGAGGAAGACTTGCATTGCTCTAACATTCACAACAGCGTATTATCTGGGCTAAGAATGAGTGGATTTTAAAGTTAAAAGGGCTTTTAGAAATCCAATATTCTAACATTTTTTGCAGCTGAGAAAACTGGACAGGCTAAATCACATTTCTAAGGTTACCCTGCTGGGTATTAGCAGGACCAGGATTGTCAAATAATTTCACAGTTGCTTATTACATATGACATACATTATTTATATGTTCACATAGGAGAAATACATCATTTATATGTTCAGATACATTTGAATACAATATTCTGAAAAAAGCCTTTCATTCCACATTTTTTTCATACTCAAGCATAGATTTAAAAATGTATTAAGGGGCTGGTGCTGTGGCACAGTAGGTTAATCCTCCGCCTGAGGTGCCAGCATCCCATAGGGGCGCTGGTTCTAGTCCCGGCTGCTCCTCTTCTCACAGCTCTCTGCTGTGGCCTGGGAAAGCAGTAGAAGATGGCCAAGTCCTTGGGGCCCTGCACCTGCGTAGGAGACCTGGAAGAAGAAAATGGCTCCTGGCTTCAGATCGGCGCAGCTCCGGCCATTGCAGCCATCTGGGGAGTGAATCAGTTGATGGAAGACCTCTCTCTCTCTCTCTCTCTCCCTCTCACTGTCTGTAACTCTACCTCTCAAATAAATAAATACAATCTTTAAAAAAAGAATGAAATGTATTAAGCTTTTACTTACATATTCTTAGACCCAAAGATCGTTGTAATTTGTAGATGCTCTTGATTGCCCTTTTTATACCTCTATGTCTTGTTTTCAAAACCTTAAACTTGTGGTGGTTTCTTTTTTTTTTTTTTTTATTTTTGACAGGCAGAGTGGACAGTGAGAGAGAGAGACAGACAGAAAGGTCTTCCTTTTGCCATTGGTTCACCCTCCAATGGCCGCCGCGGTCGGCGCGCTGCGGCCGGCGCACCACGCTCCTCCGATGCACCACGCTCCTCCGATGGCAGGAGCCAGGAGCCAGGTGCTTTTCCTGGTCTCCCCATGGGGTGCAGGGCCCAAGCACCTGGGCCATCCTCCACTGCACTCCCGGGCCACAGCAGAGGGCTGGCCTGGAAGAGGGGCAACCGGGACAGAATCCGGCGCCCCGACCAGGACTAGAACCCGGTGTGCCTGCGCCGCAAGGCGGAGGATTAGCCTGTTGAGCCACGGCGCCGGCCTTTGTGGTGGTTTCTTACGCACAGCCTGGAATTAGGGCAGTGGCCCTTTCTGCACCACAGGAAGCGAGGGGTGAGGAAGGGGACGTTCTTTCTAACACGGGACACAGACCTGTCAATTGGTTGTGCCCACTGCCTGGAGCTCTGAACCTAGAGGGAGGGGCACCAGGACTCAGGGGGTGTTAGACATTAGGGCAGCAGGAGCTGCGATGGCTTTCAACCTGATGTGACTGCGGCGTGTCTCAGGCTGTGCCACACAGAACAGCCTCTTCCCTTAGTTCCTGATTGTCCCCCCTGCCCTGGCGTCCCTAGAAATTCTAGCCATTCTTCTTCTAATACTCTGATTTCTGTTGCAATGAACCAGAAATGGCTTCTGTTGTTTGCCATCCAGAACTTGGGCTGTTATACATCATATATGTAAAAGTGCCTTATGGACTGTGACTAATGCTTTCAATGTAGTGTTCTGTTTTAATTGATTCTCTACCTGCATGTTCCTTCATATTCATTATGTATGCAAGTGCCTGAGGCCGACTCAGAGCTGTTGTAATTCTTGGTGTCATTCTGCATGTTGCTGTTCCAATAAGTAAATAAATAAATGCACCTTTATTCCAATAAATTAATGGGAAAGAACATTTGAACCTGCAAAGAAGGAAAAGACTGTCAGTGGATCAGCTGAGTCAGGACCTTAAAGGGCTCAGAGGAGTGACCATTTCCTGGGACTTTGAAACGTGTATTTAGGTTTAAAGGACCTGCCTTCAATGGAACTCAGAAGGCAAACAGTTTCTGGTTCTGTCTCAAACCATTTAAGGAACAAATGTCTACTAACGTGGGTGTCTCCAGGGAAGGTGCTTCTGTGCTAATGCATCAGGAGTCGGAATCTCGGAAGACTTGTCCTGATGGGTTAGTGTGCACCTGCTCTCCTGCGATGAACCACAGTGGAGGTCTCTGTGTATCAGGAGACTTCAGAAAGCCCAGAAGAAAATGAAATTAAAAAGTAAGTTTTCTTTGTTTCAAACATTTTTGAAATCTTTGCCTTTTTCTCTTAATACATATTTTCCATGAACTTAAAAAAGAAAAAAAAAACCCTCATATTTTATCAGACCTCCTACCTTCCTATTGTGGAATGTGCAGAATGGAGAATCCATGCAATGAGTGTCATCTTTGAAAATCAATCATTGCAAAGCACAGGTAAAAACCAAAGCAACCCAAACCAAACCAATGTGTTCATCAGAGACATCCCAGGGACCTTGGGGTTAGGACAGGAAAGAGGGGCAGAGCTTCGGCATCTGATAATTCAGTCCTGGCAGCTGCACTCTTGGATTTGCACTTTGACGTTTTGAGCGCACCTGACGGCAGATCTGTTTATTTTGGTCATCTAAGCACAGAGCCATTAGGTCAACTTACATATGATCCGTGGGGCCTAGGGATCCTTTATGTAGAACAGTTTCTGTGTTTTATTTATGTAATTCATTAATTTATTAAAGATCTATTTGCTTGTATATTTAAAAAGCAGAGTGACAGACATAGAATGAGAGACACACAGAGGGAAATTTTCCATCCATTGATATCTCAGTAGTCGTTGAGCCTTGTGTTGCAGAGGCAATGGGTTGGCTTGAAGAAAGGGCTGTGTATCAGCTGATGCTGGGTCTGATGTGCCAGCCTGGCGAGCCACCCCTTCTGGCTCCCCTCCAATCAGAGGAGCTGTGCCTGGGCGCTTTCAGTCTGCAGTTGCAGAGTTGGGTTATGATTTAGTGACAACTGTAACTTTAAAATTTCCTGTAAAAGGATGCTTCTAGTTAAGGGCAATAAAACTTCAGTATTTCAAGGCTCAAAAGATGAAAAAAATCAGTTAGACAAAGTTTAGATTATATTCCATGGTTTACATAAATATGAACATGGCTATAAGCAAAGCACTTTATGTTTGGATAACACGATCACCAATTTATACACATGATTCACTTTACTCACATCGCTAGAAAGTCAGAGCTGCAATTTTTAAACTAACTTGTTCAAGTTCCATAAGAGAACAAGGACTACTGATATTTGCTATAACTTTGGCTGAGGCTGGAACTCATTGTAATTGATAATAGAGACTTCTCTAATGGACTTGCTAATTGGTTGTTTTAGTCAAAGTATTGGTCTGGCTGACAGGGAAGCCTGAAGCCCAATTGGAAGCCCTCCTACCTTCAGCAGCAGCTCTGTACTGAGAATGTATTCAGTGCCAACTATGGGGCAGGCTTCATACACATTATATCCTCTAATCTTCCCAACACTCAGGTACTATTACCCTCCTTTAACATGTCCAAGAGTAACCTGGCTAAGGCCACACAGTAAGCAGTCAAATAATAATGACAATGACGATGATGTTGATGATGACAGTCATGGCTCTTACCTGGCATGGTGCTTTCCTCTGTTACACAATGAATTAAAATAAACGGTCATGAGACAAATGTTGTGGCCTGATGGGTAAAGCCGCTGCCTGTGACACTGGCATCCCACATGGGTGCTGGTTCGAGTCTAGACTGTTCCACTTGCTGTCCAGCTCCCTGCTAATAGACGGGGAGAAACAGTGAAGGATGACCAAGGGCCCCTGACGCCTATGTGGGAGTCCCAGACGGAGCTCCTGGTTCCTGGCTTCGCCCTGGCCCAGCTCTGACCATTGTGGCCATCTGGGGAGTGAACCAGCAGATGAAAAATCTCTCTCTCTCTCTTTCAAAATAAGTAAATAAATCAATAAAATGAATGGTCACATTTGATCCTTGTAATATATAGGTGATATAGATATTGTTGTCATTCTCATGCTTTGCATGGGAAAAACTTAGACTGATAACTTTTCAAAAGTAGTACATTTTGACAATTAAACCATGAGCAGGCATTTGGTAGAGCAGTTAAGATGATGCTCGGGACTCCTGTGTCCCCAATTAGAACCCTGGATTGGAGTTCCCACTCTGTGTCTGATTCCAGCTTCCCGCTGATGCACACCCTTGGAGCCATCAGATGAGGATTCAAGTATTTGGGTCCCTGCCACCCACATGGGAGACCCAGACTGAGTACTAGACTCCTGGCTTTGGTCTGGCCCAGTCACGGCTGTTGCAAGCACTTGGGAAGTGAACCAGCAGATGTTAAGAGCTCTGTCTCTGTCCCCCTCTCTGTCTCTCTCTCTCTCTCCGTGTCCTTCAAATAAATATAAATGAATGAATGAAAAGCTTTAAAGATCAATAATAAGCCAACATTCCTTCTTCAAATCCATGACAGGCACACCAACTTTTAGTTGTGTGACATGAAACAACTAACTTCTAGAAGACTTGTCCTTGTATTGGACTATGTAGAATACAAAGAATGAATGTGTGGGGCTGGCTCTGTGGCATGATGGGTAAAGCCACCGTCTGCAGAGCCAGCATCCCATACGGGTGGCAGTTTGAGTTCACTTCCAATCCAGCTCTCTGATATGGCCTGGGAAAAAAAGTAGAAGGTGGCCCAGGTGCTTGGGCCCCTGCACCCTTGTGGGAGACCTGGAGCAGGCTCCTGGCTCCTGACTTTGGATCAGCCCAGCTCCCTCCATGTGGCCATTTGGGGAATGAACCATCGGATGGAACACCTCTCTCTCTTTCTCTGCCTCTCTGTAACTCTGCCTTTCAGATAAAAAAAAAAAAAAAAGAATGACTGTGATAATCACCTTGTTTCTGACTGTTAGGCTTTAATACATGTTAACATTTTAAGCAGTATTATTATTCTTATTATTGTAGTTTTAAATATCATTTGGCTTTCTCCATAGGATTTAATTTTATAAAACCACCAACAGGACTTCTGATCTGACAAAAGATTAGTATCTAGAATATATAATGAACTAAAAAAAAAAAAAAAACCCAAAAACAAAATAACAACAAATAGAGTTACAAAATGGACCAACGATCTGAACAGCCATTATTTCTTTTTTTATTTTTATTTATTTATTTGTTTATTTATTTATTTGACAGGCAGAGTGGACAGTGAGAGAGAGACAGAGAGAAAGGTTCTCCCTCACCATTGGTTCACCCTCCAATGGCCCCCACTGCCGGTGCACTGTGGCAGGTGCACCGCGCCGATCTGAAGCCAGGAGCCAGGAGCTTCCTCTGGGTCTCTCCACATGGGTGCAGGGGCCCAAGGACCTGGGCCATCTTCTACTGCTTTCCCAGGCCATAGCAGAGAGCTGGATGGGAAGTGGAGCAGCCGGGACTAGAACCAGTGCCCATACAGGATGCTGGCACTTCAGGCCAGGCTTTAACCCACTGTGCCACAGCGCCGGCCCCCAGCCATTTCTTAAGAGAAGAAAAGTAGAAGGTCAACAATACGTGAAAAAATGGTTAATATCACTACCTTCAGGAAAATGCAAGTCAAAACCACAATGAGGTATAATCTCACTCCAGTAGAATGGTTATTATCAAAAAGACAGAATAACAAATGCTGGAGAAAAGGAAAAACTTACAAATTAGTACAACTATTCTGGGTAACAGTGTGACCATTACTTAAAAGCTAATCATAGATCAACCATATAACTCTGCTACCCTGCTTCAGGGCATGTATGCAAAGGGAATTAAACCTGCATATGAAAGAGATATGTGTGGCCCCTGCACCCACGAGGGAGACCAGGAGGAAGCACCTGGCTCCTGGCTTCAGATCTGCACAGCTCCGGCCGTTGTGGTCAATTGGGGAGTGAACCAATGAGGTGATTATGGCTCATGATGGTGTATACTATTCTGTATATATATATATATATATACATTTTTAAAGATTTATTTATTTTTATTTGAAAGAGTTACACAGAGAGAGAAGGAGAGTTAGAGAGAGAGAAGTCTTCCACTCACTGGTTCACTCCCCAAATGGCCACAACGGCCAGAGCTGCGCCGATCTGAAGCCAGGAGCCAGGTGCTTCCTCCTGGTCTCCCATGAAGGTGCAGGGCCCAAGCACTTGAGCCATCCTCTACTGCACTCCCGGGTCACAGCAGAGAGCTGGACTGGAAGAGGAGCAACTGGGACAGAATCCAGTGCCCCCGACCGGGCCTAGAACCCTGGGTGCTGGTGCCACAGGCGGAGGATTAGCCTAGTGAGCCACGGCACTGGCCTCAAGCATCTTAACTGGTGCTTTAACCACACGACACATGCCGACTTCACTTATGTCACTTTTAAAGGATATTTTCTCATCAGTATATAGAATCAATACATCAATAGTTAATGCTCCCATATGCTCTTTATAATGTGAAACCCATCGAGCCAAACTTGGTCCCTGTTTTCAAAGAGTTTCAAATCCAAAAGTGCAGCCATTTGTGTGGATTGGTCCACTGGTGGGGATCCCCTTCCAAGTATTTCCCCAACAAAAGAAAAATACTCGTCAAGGGACTTGGACAGGAAAGTTCATAGCAGCTCTATTTATAATGACTCAAACTGAATTTGGCCCAAATGTCTAACAAGGAAATGGATAAACAGATAGTGATATGCTCGTATATACTAAAAGCAATAGAAATGATGAGACATAGATGTTAAGATAGGGATGAACCGCAAGAACATCATGTTCAGGCCAAAGTAAAGAAAGCAGTCACCCTATGCACATCTTATGTAATATGATTTATGTGGAATTTTGTAGGAAATACCACTAAGCTATGGTGAAAGAAATCAGAACAGAGGTGCCTGGGGTTAGAAGTGGCTTGAGCCACCACTTAGACCACTGGCATCCTGTAGCAGAGTGCTGCTTGAGTCCTTGCTTCTCTGCTTCTGATCCAGCGCCCTGCTAATACCCCCGGGAAGGCTGTAGAAGATGGCCCAAATAATTGGGCCCCTGCCACCCATGTAGGAGACCAGAATGGTGTTCCTGGGTCCTGGCTTCTGCCTGGCCCTGCCCTATTTGCAGCTTTTGGGGGGCTTCTCTGTCTCCATCTCCCCAATCTCCTCCACCCCTGTAACTCTGCCTTCTAGATAAATAAATACATCTAAAAATATTATCCATTATGTTTAGTTGATTTTAGCAGGGAGGTTGACCCAAAGATCCTAGCCTTTATTATGGGAAATGGAAGAAAATGAGATTTGGAATTTTTTCAATGTTTTTTTCAAGAATGGAAGTAATATCAGATTTATGTTTCATGATGTAAAAACTTTTTCTTTAAAATTCTACATGGCAACAAGAAAATAAGAAAAGAAAAAAGAAAAGAAATCACAAAGAAGACAGTAGGCATTGAACAAACTTGGAAAATATTTGAAACTTATAGGAAGAAGCTCAAGGGAAAGGCTTGGTTTTCTTAATATAATAAGAACTCTGTATCATCAATTAACATGAAAAATATTACTCTGGAACTTAGCAATTTGGAGCAGTAAATTTTATTATCTCACCCTTTCTGGGAGTCAGGAATCTGGGAGCAGCTTAGTGGGTGGTTCTGGATTAGGACCCTTAGGAGAGCTGCCATGGGGACATTGGACAGGGATTATTATCATCCAAACGCTTCCTGGGGTCGGAGGACTTGCATCCAAGGTCATCCAAGTACTCTGGGGCAAGGCCTCTGTTCCCTGTCCACTGGACACGCCTCACCCAGAACAAGTGGTTTAGAAAGAGCCATGAAGACACAGGCCCGATACCTTTCACGAACTCATCTTGGAAATGGTACATTGTCATTTTTATCCTATTTCACTGGCCGTGTGAGCAAATCATGGTGCAGTATGAGAGGAGATTATGTGAGTGTGAGTCCCAAGTCATCTGGGGGCTGGCTGCCTGCAGCTCATAGAGTTCAATAAGAAAAAAACAAATCAGAAAAATGGACAAAATATTTTGAAAGTCTGTTCCTAGACAATGCAAACAAACCAGTAAAAAATAATACACATCTTCAATGTGGAAAGATCTTCTACCTCCCTCAGAATAACGTAAGTTAATACTGTATCAAGACGTCATTTATACCATGAAGGCTGGTAAAGGTGAGACACAAAGTTATAGCTCACTGGATTGTTGAGAGTTTAGAAAAACAGCCTTATATTTTATCAGTGATGGCAAACATTAGAAACCTCTATGATGAGTAATTTGGCAAAAATGACCAAAAGTAAATCTATATCTATATCTATATCTATATCTATATCTATGTGTGTGTATGTGTATAAGAAAAATGTCTCTCTCTCTATATATGTATATATATGTGTATATATAAAAGTACACACACACACACACACACACACATTGATGTAGTAGTTTGATGTAATAATTCCACTTCTATTTTAAGTACATTCTGGCACACATGCAAAATGATGTAGAAAGATGTTTGTTGCAACCTCAACTTGTAATAGCAAAGGATTGAAAACCATCTGAATTTCCATGAATAGAAACCTGATTAAATAAATTATGGTAATATACATATAATAGAATTCTATGCATCTCTTTTTTTAAGAAAATCCTTTTTAAAGTGTATAATTTTTTTGCAACATCTACTGAAAGATGTAAAGGCAGAGCATCAAACAGCGTAACATCGTGTAGATTCTTGTCCATGAACAGAGTATCTAGAAATATGTCCCAGGGATTGGGGATTGTTACTTATGTAGAGAGAAACGGGGGATTACAGTGCAGGGGGAGTGAGAGGGACTTAGCTTTTATGAATTCACTACTGTATATTTTGAACTGTATAGCATGTGCATGTATAACCACTAATAATAATTTAAAAATGTATCTTTAGGGGGCCGGCGCCATGGCTCACTTGGTTAATCCTCCGCTTTGTGGCGCCTGCATCCCATATGGTCACCGGGTTCTAGTCCTGGTTGCTCCTCTTCCAGTCCAGCTCTCTGCTGTGGCCCGGGAAGGCAGTGCAGGATGGCCCAAGTGCTTGGGCCCTGCACCCGCATGGGAGACCAGGAAGAAGCACCTGGCTCCTGGCTTCGGGTCGGTGCAGCGCTGACCATAGTGGCCATTTGGGGAGTGAACCAATGGAAGGAAGGCCTTTCTCTCTGTCTCTCTCTCTCTCTCTCACTGTCTATAACTCTACCTGTCAAATAAAAAAATTAAAAATGTATCTTTAAGAAGTATATTATAATAACAGAAAATAATGGAGTCTTAAATTAGGCAGGGAAGATGTGATGAGTCACTGTATTGGAGAGCAAGAGAAGGAGGGTTTCAAATTTGCTCAGAGTGCTGAGGTGGCACTGAGTGACTGGAAGACAGGGAGTCTGGGAGCATACCTTTAGTAAGAACATGGATGTATGGATTCTCGGCTTTTTGCCCAAGATCAAGTATAGAACATGTGTGTATTTGTTATGATGATTAAGTTGTGTAGGAAACATTTTAAAAAGTCAAAGCTTTTCTTTTCCACATTTTATCCTAAGCTTCTTGGAATTCGAGATAATATTTTAGATTTCTTTGAATCTCTTACAGTACTTAATATGGTGTCTGACTTGTTAAGGATGTCCAGTAAGTATATGTTAGATAAATATCTGAAAATTAAGCTTGTAAAAATGTGTTCTATCTTTTGAGAAGGTAAATTAAATATTTGCCTAAATGTACTCTGGCATCAAAGAGATTGAAAATGCACTATCTTGTCATCTCTGCACTCAAGGATGAGGGGACTCAATGGGAGAAAAGATGGCGTTCATGTAGGGAATTACTAATTGAGATAAGACATAGAGAAATAGGACTTCTCAAACACCTTTGTTTTACTATTCCTGCAAGAGAAGAGTCAATTTAACCACCAGAGGGCTCCCATCTTCCCGATAAATGGTAGGCTTAGAATCAAACATGAGATAATAAAGAAAAAATGCAGTTGAAAACCATAAGGTTGAAAAATATACAGAGACAGAGATCCGGATATGTACAGGTGTGTGTGTGTGTATGTGCGTGTGCGTGTGTGTATCTGTGTGTATGTGTGTGTTAATGAATATGTGTATGTGTGTGTGTATGTGTATGTGTGTGTTTTCCCCTCCTCTCCATTGCATTTACTTGACAACTGTAAGGACACCCTGCCAGGTCATCCTATTACAAGATGAAGGGATTGAAACTCAGCCACTGTGCTTTCAACAAGCCATGCCCAAATATCAAGGAGGGCTGACTGCCTGTTAACTGCAGCACGAATTCATCTCTGTGCTCTGTAATGCAAGAGCTGCTTGGGATTTGTTCTCTGGTGCTGGATGGGAAGAAGGATGCTTCCATGGCTGCTTGCCTTTAGGTAACGCCTACTGAGGTTGTGCTATTCGGTGACATTTTAATGCCTTACAGAAACTTAAGGGGTTAAAAAGACCTAGGATTTCTGGGTCTATTCTGTAGATAATTTTTATTGTCTTCCTTCATTTTTATTTTTCATTTAAACTTCAAGTCAGGGAATGGGTATTTCAACATGGGACTTGGGACCCTCTTGATTTGTGAAATCATGCCAACAATAGATGAGTTTCCCTCGCATTAACATCTTTTGATTCCTGGTTCCACCATCAGCTCCCTTATGCTCTGTAATTTAACACTAAATCTACTGGGCTCACAAATTATAACCTATAAAGTCTTTCATTGGATTAATAGAGACTTTGAGTTAAGAGAGCAGAGGAAGAAATGGATGTTTATTGAGTGTCGACACTCGGCTAAATGTTCCAGGTCCATTATTATCACTATCCATCCTCACAGTAACTTTAAAGTATGTATTGTACCTCCAATTTATATATGAAGAAACCAGCTCTGAAAGGTTGAATGAGTCACCCAAGACTGTAAATGCTGCGGAAACGAAACTAATTGAATTCAGAGTGCCTGTAAAGCGCACAGTCTTTCACTCTGACATTTTAGTAGCCTCAGAGTGTGAGCTAATACTTTGAGCTTTCTTTCTTCATTGTGTATCACCCTCTCTTCAAGCCATTCAGGGTCTTCCTTAGTGGAGCTTTAAGACAGTGTATTCCTTGCTCTTCAGTATCTACGGGAGTGTGGCTTAATGGCGATTACAGCCACACCACAGGGTGCACCATGATGTGGTAGGAAGAGGTGGATAGTGTCACTGCAGTCCCTGCCCTCCATAGTGTTGTGTGTAGTGATGAGACCATTGCAGGTCTTTTGTAGTAACCTTGATGGTTTGGCCATGGCTACTCTTTTCATTCCAACTACTGGGAGAGCCTCTGCATGAAGATGCCTTCAGGTAAGCACAGTGTATTTTTGGGATACTGGATCAGTGATTGGGACCCTTACTGTGAATACTTTAGTATCAAACATCTACACTGAGCTTGCATAATGCTGCATCTTGCTTTCAAGAGTGACCCACAGCCTAGAGGGAACACGCTTATGGATTTCCCATGACTCCTCCACACCTTTTTATCCAAGTGCCCTGGTAAACAATGTCACATGGGAAGGATGGTATTGAGAGAGGGCCTGTAAAATCTGTAGCTCTTCAAAAAATAGTGGCTTTAGCAGCTCATTCAGGAAGCCATGCCCAAGACAATGACCTTGTTAGCATCATTATCCATACATGAAGCTGTGCCCAACACAGACCTCTACAGCCCAGATCGGGCCCCTTGGATCCAGTCTCTAGGGCAGAGTATTTCAGAGTGCAGTTCCTCTCCCTGTCACATGTAGAACAGTCTCAAAAATTAGTTTTCAAAGCAACACTCACACATCAGGGTTTTCTTTCTGAAATCTTTTCCACTGAATGGGTTCATCTGAGGGTGGACAGACTGCTGTTTCCTTGATTAGATGATGTAGGATTTCAGGAGAGTCTTGAATGAAGAGAGGAGAGATTTTGGCAAGAGGAAGCTGCAAGATTATTATAGGCTTATGAGTCACAGGGACTGCAGGCAAGTGATGCAGAGGGAGGCAAATGAGTGAGGGCGGGCACAGAGCTGAGCTGGAGGCAGACTGAGAGGAAGGAAGTGAGGCCTGGGGAAGCAGGGAGAGGAGTGTGCTAGCCAGAGCTTTGCAGGGAGGCAGCACCAATAGGATGTGTGTATTTGTAGACAGAGAGTTCTTGTAAGGAATCGGCCCACGTTGTGCTAGGGACTGGCCAGTCCGAGATCTGCAGGTTGGAGAGCCCACATTGCAGTTTTAGTCTGAAAGCCAGCTGCTGGCATAATTCCCACAAGGACATGCACTGTTCTCCAGCAGCCGGGGTCCTGCCACCAGGCGAGTTGGGGTCTACAGGTAGACACGAGAAAGCCTGACCAGAACTCTGCCAAGGCCTCCAGGCAGCAACGGACCACAGTCCCAGCACCTTGAGTCTCATCCCTCCACTGTGCTCTCTCTCTCTCTGAAGGAGCTGACCATCCGCTACCCTAAATGGCATCACTCTCCGGCTACCCAGTGTCCGTGCTGTCACAAGCCTTTCAGATAAAGTCAAAATGCCCAGCACTATGCCCAACAGGGGAACTCCTAAGAAAGAGAAGGGGTGACGTAGCACGAGTTCCAAGCGTTGGTTCCCTACTAATTTGTAAATGGATCAAAGCTCGCTTATTTTGCCATTTTGTGCAGAAAATGCCTTATGACAGCTGTGCCCAGACTGCCCATCAAGCTCAGGCTGGAGTCCTGTGTGTAAACTGCCCTAATAAAGTCTTTCATTCTTATATGGAACTTCCTTCTTCAATCTTCAATCTCAGGATTGCGTCTCAGTTTTGGGGACTTTATCTGTTTCACCAAAACTCAGACACCTTCAGGTCACGACAGGAGCCTGTCCCACACTCTGCCTCAAAGTCACCCCTACTTGTTGAGTTAATCATGCCCCTAAGTTTGCTAAGCAGCTAGTACTCTGGTTTGAAGTGACTACCAAAGTGCACCTGTTGGAAACTTAATTCCCAATGCAGCAGTGTTGGGGGTGGGAACTTTAAGAGGTTATTAGGTCATGAGGGTTCTGTCTTCGTGAATGGATTAATATCCGGCCTGTGGCACAGCAGATTAAGCAGCGGCCTACAGTACCAGCATCCCACATGGGCACCAGTTCAATTCTGGCTTTTCCACTTCTATTCCAGCTCCCTGTTAATGCACCTGAGAAAGCAGTGGAAGATGGCCCAAGTCCCTGGGCTCCTGGGCCATGTGGGAGACCTGGAAGAAACTCTAGGCTCCTGGCTTCAGCCAGGTACAGCCCTGGCCATTAAAGCCATTTGGAGAGTGAACCAGTGGTTGCAAGATCTCACTTTCTCTCCTTCCCTCTCTGTATCTCTGCCTTTCAAATTTTTAAAAAATGGATTAATAGAGCAGTTGCTGTGGAGTGGTGGATAAAGCCGCTGCCTGACGTGCCAGCATTCCATATGGGAGATGGTTTGAGTCCTGGTGCTCCACTTCTGATCCAGTTCCTACTAATGCATCTGGAAAAGCAATAGAGGATGGCCCAAGTCCTTGGGCTTCTGCCATCCATGTGGGAGACCTCATTGAAGCTCCTGGTTCCTGGCTTCCATACCTGAATGTTGTGGCCATTAGGGTAGTGAACCCAAAAAGAATCTCCCTGTTGGACCCTCTTTTTGTCTCTCTCTCTCTTTCCCTTCTCTTACTCTCTCTCTCTCTCTCTGTAGCTCTACCTTTCAAATAAACAAATAAAACCTTAAAAAAGAGAAATGTGGAATATATACACGGTAAAATTCTACTCAGCCATAAAAAAGAATGACATTCTGTCTTTTGCAAGAAAATAAATACAACTGGAAACTATTATGCTTAGCGAAATAAGCTAGAACCAAAATGATAAATATCATATTTTCTCTGATTTGTGGTACCTAATACACAGAATACAAAAAAACCTTAATGTATGTGAGTGAAATTTATATCTTATAATTTGTTTATTTCATAACACTTAACTATATTTCCGTGAAGCATTGGTCTTTCTGCTTCTCACTTGTGGAATTCTTTATCAAGATGAACATTAGGCCTGTGATCATAAAGTAAACTGAAAGTATATTACTGTAAAAAATTAAAAGAAAAAAAAGAAAGGAAGGAAGGTGGAAGGTGGAAGTATCGTTATCTTCTTAGAATGTTATCTATGACATACATGAATACTCTTTATATTAGGTTAAAATTATTATAAAAAGTTTGGGCTTGTTCATGAACGTGACTCTTGTTTTCTCAGTTGCTGTATATGCTTTCCTGTACTTCTGCACTGCACCATGGACGACACAGCAAGAATGACCTCATTAGATGTGGGCTCCAGTCTTGGGTTCCCGTCTGCCAGAACTGTAAGCATTAAATTGCTGTTCTTTAGGCCAGTGCCGCGGCTCACTAGGCTAATCCTCTGCCTGTGGCGCCAGCACACCAGGTTCTAGTCCCAGTCGGGGTGCTGGATTCTATCCTGGTTGCTCCTCTTCCAGTCCAGCTCTCTGCTGTGTCCCAGGAAGGCAGTGGAGGATGGCCCAGGTCCTTGGGCCCTGCACCCACATGGGAGACCAAGAGAAGCTCCTGGGTCCTGGCTTCAGATCAGCGTGGTGCACCGGCCGTGGTGGCCATTGAGGGGGTGAACCAATGGAAAAAGGAAGACCTTTCTCTCTGTCTCTCTCTCTCTCACTGTCTACTCTGCTTGTCAAAAAAAAAAATTTCTGCTCTTTATAAATTACCTAGTTGGGGTCAGCATTGTGCCACACAGCTATCTGTGGTGCCAGCACCCCATAGGAATGCTGGTTTGAGTCCCAGCTATTCCACTTCTGATTCAGTTCCCTGTTAATGTGCTTGGGAAAGCAGCCGAGGATGGCCTAACTGCTTGGGCCCCTGCACCCACAAGTGAGACCCAGATGGAGTTCCTGGTCCCTGGCTTTAGCCTGGCCCAGTCTTGGCCATTGAGGGCATTTGGGGAGTGAATCAGAGGGTGGAAGATCTCTCTCCCTCTCTCTCTCTCTCTCTTTCATTGTCTCTCTCCTCTCTCTAAATATGACTTTCAAATAAATAAATAAATAAATCTTTTTTAAAAAAATAGAAATAAACTACCTAGTCTCAGGCATTCTTTTACAGCAGCAAGAAACAGAGGTAACTGGGAAATGACTGCTTAAGGCAGCTAGGAAAGAAGGCATCAGCTCTCCTAGGCATTGTTCAAAACGACACGAAGACCTCAGTTGCTGCCATATCCAAGGGGAGTTCTCAAACAGCAGAAATCAAGGTGATTTACAATCTTGGCTGCAGTTTGGAATGGCCTTGAAGTGCTTTTAATCCAGTGTATTGCCCAGATGGACTCATAACCTTTGGAGGAGCAATCTAGGTGTAGGTATTTTTTATAAACTCCCATGTAACAATTACTGAATAATTCTGCCATATATCCCTGTCTTAGTCTATTTTCTGTTGCTATGACAAAACAGTAAGACTGGGTAATTTATAAAGCTTATAAACTTACTTAGATCACAGTTCTGAACGCTGGGAAGTCCAAGAGCATGGCACCGGTTCTGGGCCTTGTGTGGCATTGTAACGTGTGTGTGGCCATCACACAGTGAGACAGAGCAAGTATGCTAGCTCCACTCTCTCTTCCTTGTCTTACAACCCACAAATGCCAACACGGAGTCCCCACTGTCGCCTAATCCTAATTCCTTCCCCAAAATCCTGCTGCCGAACAGGATCAGCATGGGACTTCTGGGGCTCAGTTCCCAACACACGCGCTTCTAGGAGCGCAATAAAACCATTGCCATCCCTTAGCAGCCCCCTGCACTCCCCTTCAAGGCTTCTCTCAATGCCCATTTAACCTACTTTATGCCTGTTTAAGTTGCTAGGACTCAGAAAAGACAGTATGTCTGTGCGAATGCAGTTTCACCTGAAATTGCACCCTTCCTACATTGCCTCAGAAGGTGTGAAATGAAAATGTTTTGACTTTTAGGAGCCAGAAAGAAGGGCTCATGCAGGAAAGAGAAGCAGGGTTTGGTGGATGTCATGTGGTCTACAGGAATGGGGACAGAGTCAGAGGCAAACTGAGCTTTCGGTTCCAACCTTCATGGATAATTCTTCTAGAAACACTCACTGTCTCACTGAGCCTCCAGTCTTTGCCCTTAACCTTGGGATAATGATATCTATCTCTCTGAATTGGGTTAAGATCTGGAGATAGTGAACAGCAAATGCCCCATTAGTAGGTCACACAAATGGAAAGAGTTAACAGTCGGGGTTGTCATCCACTGACCTCTGGTCCTCAAGCCCCTGGTTTGTTAGGAGGGGGTAATGTATTGGGTTCAACAGTAGTGTCTCCCCCACCCCGATATGATGTCCGTCTGGAACCTCAGAATGTGATCTTATTTGGAAACAGGGTCATTGCAGATATGATTAGCTATGGATCCTAACTTGGGGCAGGCCCTGAATTCAATGACTGGTGTCTTTCTTAGGGAAGGAGGAGGAGATCCAGACAGATTCCAGATTTCTAGTGAGAAAACTGCACAGAAATGTGCAGAGAGAAAACCATGTCAAGGAAGAAGAGATTGGAGTCATGCTGCCACAATCCACAAATATCAGCAACCATCAGAAGCAAGAATTCTTCCTTAAAGTCTTTGATAAGAACATGGCCCTGCCTATTACCTTGACTTCAGACTGCTGAAGAAGTACAGGATAAATTTCTGTTGTTTTCAAGCCACTTTAATATTAGAGGGTATTTTGCTTTATTAATTCTAGGAAACAAATACTAATAGTAATTGTTATTCTACTTCTAGGTCATTGTAACTATAATGAATTTATATTAAAGCATAATTCAATCTAGTAAAAAAACATTTTACCTAGTTGTGAATTGGGATTATTTAGATACTAGATAAGCACCCTGATATAATGGTAGTCTCTGCTAGGAATCAAGGCCACTGGCACTTAAAGGGTCTTGGAGGTGACCATGAGAGGGATGAGGTGAAACAACAGGGATTGAATTAGGAGGTGGCATGGTGAGGGGCAGGAAGGCAGGAAGAAAAACATCAGGGAGCCACCGAGTCTTGGCGCCTCCATCAACCTGCCAAAGAAGATGGTCTGGCTGCCTTTTGGGCTCTTTCATAAGCACACCCCCCAGTAATACACATAACACACACACACACACACACACACACACACACACACACACACACAGTTTCGTTAGAGTTTCATTGGCTCTTTTCTTGGAAACCCCCTGGAATTGTGTTTTCAATTCCTTCCTCTTCCTCAATAAAGACTGACAGAACAACGATTCATGTGCACATTGTGTTTTTCCTTTTTTATTTAAGATTTATTTGAAAGTCAGAACATCAGAGATAGGTAGGTAGATAGATAGATAGACAGATAGATAGATATTGTTCCATCTTCCATTTGTTTGTTCACTCCCTAAATGACCACAATGTCCAGGTCTGGGACAGGCTGAAGCTAGGACCAGGGACATCATCCAGGTCTCCCACGTGGGTACCGGGGCCCAAGCACGTGGGCCATCTTCTGCTGCTTTCCCTGGCACATTAGCAGAGTGCTGGATCAGAAGTGGGGGAGCCAAGATCCAAACCAGTGCTCTGATATGGGACGCTGCTGTTATGAACGGCAGCTTAACCAGCTGTGACACACTACCAGCCTTGCATGTTGTTGTAATTGAGGTCGATGAGGAGAGGACTCCAAAAAGCTCATGGTAAATGAATTACAAAATGAGATTTTTGGTGAAAGAAAACCAAAATCCAGGCATATGAGGTTTCTTCAAGAAGGTCATGAAAAATGCTTATTACAACAAAATGATGCATGGACTTCAAATAAATCTTTGCACCAAAATAAATTTATTTTTCATTCCATTTCTCCATGAAGTTTTTGAAACGCCCTATCACTATAGTCTTCCCCTTATCCACATTTTTGCTTTCTGTTATCTGTGGTCAAGCATGATCTAAAAACATTAAGTGGAAAATTCCAGAAATAAATAATTCATAGGTTTTGAAAAGCTCTTATTATAGTATATTGTTAAAGTTGCTCTGTTTAGTTAATAGTCATCATTAAGCTCTTACTATATGTGATTTATGAGCTAAATCCTATCATAGGTAATTATGCATAGGTAAAATGCATAGCATGTATAGGGTTCAGTATTACCCTTAGTTTCAGTATCTACTGGGGGTCTTAGGACATATCTTCCTTGAGTAGGGGGGCACTCCTGTGTGGTCATGCAAGCAAGCCCTGTCTCACATGCTCAGGGCTTAAATGGGTCCAAATGAGCGGAGAGAAGTTCATTTGTGAGTTGGAAGGATTTTGCAACAGTTCTTCCCTTTTAGCCCTGAATTGGTGGCCCGCAGCTCTCTCAACTTCCTCCTGCTAGCTTGGTGACCTATGAGGACAGTAAAAGGTCATTATGGCAGGAAGACCCCGGCTGAGGCAAACACTGGCAGTGCCAATACGATCTGTTTTACAATGAAGAGAATGTGATTTAACCGCTCCAGGTTAAAAATGGGCAAAGTTGAGTTAATATATGTACATAAGATGACAATATAATTGCATTTTGGGGTAGAGTTGGAAAATTTTTCCTATGGAGTAAAGCCCGTCTCCATGGAGCGTTTTCGAAATCAAGTAGCAGTTTCCCAGCAAGGTAAGAGTCATTCAGGATTTGTTTTCCTAACTCCACATCATCTGACCTCATCATTCAAATCTTAATAAAATTTAGTGTTGAGTGCAAATAAATCCCTAAAGTGTAACCAAATATATCTTCTCAGGCCAGAGTTAAGCCTCCGGAAGGTTTGGTAAGCTCTTACTGTGGAAACCATCATTCTTTTCTTCCTGTCAGCATCTCAGAGGAACTGAGGCTGGAGGAGCAGCTGCTGACAGAGTGAGCCAGCAAGACGGGGCACGGTTCTGCCTTCCCAGGGCGCAACACAGTGACGGCCTGCGCCTGTCCCCTCCCTTAGGCCACTGCATACACACGGCTGAGGATGTGCACATGCTAAGCGCTTTATAGTTATCTGCTGCATGAATGTGTGGCTCCTACAGTGTGGTTGAGTGCAGGGTTATTCTACGTGCTGAATGAAGTTGGACCCTATTATTATTGCATTAAGAAACCCATTATTTCTTAATGAGGCTATTATTCGATTAAGAAATCAATTTAATGGTCCCAATATATGGCATTTTAAATAATGGAATAGGAAACAATATCACAGGAGACAAAAGGGTCCATCACACATATTAGAAACAAATATGATTTCATGAAACTTTGGTTTCCCACGTGTGCTGTTTGTGTGCGTGTGTTTCTGCTGGGTCACGATGTAAAACGTCTTTCTGAAGGTGTCAGTAGAGGAAGACATCGGTAGAGCGGGAACTGTTGGGGCATGCACGCCAGATAGCTCTGGATTAGAATTCTGATGCCACTGTAAGACGCTGAGTATGTTGCTGAAATGTGTCTGGGTATCAAATACGTGGTAAAAGCCTACTGCATAGGATGCACCTTGCTCAGGATGGGAGACACTAGGGTGAATAAGGCATGCTCCTGGCCCTCAAAGAGATACACACTGTGCTGCCCTAATTAGAGTGCCTATCTTTCCTCAGTACTTTAGGATCTCTGTTACTGGTTTCATTACATGATGTTTGGGTGAGAATGGATCCTAGGGACACTCAACACTGCCTCAGGCTCTTTGGGAGCCAATGGAATCCAATTTTTTTCATTGCTGTCTCCTCTCTTCTCAAGAGTAGTGACAAGGGGCTGACACCATGGCGTAGTGGGTAAAGCCATCACCTAGGAGCTGGCATCTCTTATGGGTGCCAGTTCTAGTCCCGGCTGTTCCACTTCTGATCCAACTCCCTGCTGATGGCCCGGGAAGGCAACAGAAGATGGCCCAAGTGCTTGGTCCCCTGCACCTGCATGGGAGACCCGGAGGAAGCTCATGGCTCCTGGCTTCAGATCAGCCCAGTTCTGGCCATTGTGGCCATTTGGGGAGTAAATCAGCAAATGGAAGACCTCCCTCTTCCTCTCTCTCTCTCTCTCTGTCACTTTGTCTTTTAAATAAATCAATCTTTAAAAAAAAGTGTAGTGACACCCCAACACTAACTTCTCTTCCTGCCATAATGCGAGTTTAGGTTCCCATAGTGCCAGCTGGACAATCCGGCTGGAGGCACAGAGGGGGATGTCATAGCCGAGTCTCCCATGTCCACTCTTCAAGGGCATGCAGGCTCTAGTTGACCCCACAGTGGCACAAAGCTGGCTTTGTGGGGGCTACAGACGGTACATATGGTCTCTGGTATCGGAAGTTTGCCATCAGTCAGGGTGGGTTGGGAGACCTTGGGTAGCAGGCACTTGTATCCGCCACTTCACATCCTTTTATTTAATCATGGTCGATGTTATCTGCCTGTCCAGAGGAGCCAAACTGAAATAAATACTCCGTTTCCCTCAAGCTCAATACAGACGGCAAGCTGTGGACTCAGAATCTGAACTCACTCTGCTCTGGGTCTGAAGCTGATATTCTCTACTGCACCAATCACACTGGGAACCAGGAGCCCCGGAGAGGGCACAGGAAGAAGGGAGCGAGGCAGTCCCGCCTGGATCCGATAGGCACTGCAGAGGAGGCAGAGCGAGCCGGGGCTGTGCTCTTGGAGGCGGGGTAGCCACAGAGGATGACTGGCTCCACAGGAGCTGGAAGATGAGGGCTCTTTCCAGGTGGGCAGTGTGCAGGCAAAGCTTAGCGGTAGGAGCAACCCTGTGCCAGGGTCCCACACGGGGGAGACATGGCTGGCGAGCTCATGGAAATACTGCTGCTTCCCCTGCTCCTGGCCCTCTGCCTTGTTCAGCGGAGGGAGTGAGAGCCAACGGCGGGGGGGGGGGGGGGGGGGAGGCCATGTCCCTCTAAGGGGACAGAAGCTCAGCCAACGCACACTGGACCTGCAGCCTTCCTCCTGGAGGGGGAGTTCAGGCCGCTGCTCCTCCAGGCTGGGGGCCTTGCGCTTGGCCCTGATGGCGCTGCTGCTGCCCCAAGCCTGGGGGTGGGGGGTGAGCCAGCCAGGTGGTTTTTCCCTTCCCTTTTTTTGGAATCCTGGTTGGTTTCAATTTACATAACACAGTTTAATCCTCAGCAACAGGAGCTGTAAGGCAGGTTCTTTCTCATTTTTTTTTTCTTCCCCTCTCCAAGACACAGAAACCTTTATTTTCTCCCTACACCACAAACTGGTGCTGTTAAATAATATTGGATAATTGCACCTGTCGCACTCCCCATATTGTGCTGAGGAAAAATAATTGCTGGTTTTCTGCTTCGCCGTTTAGCTGTGACTCCGTCATTTGACTCGGAGCGTGTCATTTTCTCCCATTTTAGACTGTGTACAGTCAAACCGTATGAAAGGACTCCCAGATAGCGGCCCTGCATGTGTGAGTGGGCGCAGGCCTCATTCAGCAACGATTTCTAATTTATACAGCATTGAAAATCCACAGCTATAAATAAACAGTTCTGACTGCCTGCAGCCTACTCAAATGCTTTATTAAAAAAAAAAAAAGACACCACCAACTGCATGGGGAAGAAAAACAAGACTGCCTATAAGGATTCTGGTTTCTGAAGCGGGGTTTGGGTGAGGGGCTGGGCGCGCTCAGGGGTCAGCCCAACAGCCTTCAGCGAGGCCTGGCCTCCCCGACTGCTCCCACAGCCCCTTCCTGCGCCCCACGAGCAGGCGCAATGTGTTTGGGGATTGGAGTCTATGCAACGGGCTTCCTGTTATGACAAGTCCAGCAAGTGAGTAGGTGCAGGGGAGCTGAACATAGCCTGGGGAATGTAGGACCCTTTTAGGGAGAGGACAGGTGAATGTGTCATTTAGGCAACATGGGAAGTCCTCGGCACACATTCTAAACTGTGTTCACACGCATGACAGCGACCTGGGGACATAAGCAGGAGGCCATGGTGTGTGCTCCTCTCTCTGCCTGGATAAGAACATTTCCAGCAGCCTGGTGTCCCCTGAGTCTCTTCTTTTATCCAGTTTTTTTTTTTTTCTTTTAGCCATCTAAGATGCGACTATATTCTTGTTTTTTTTGTTTTGTTTTGTTTTTTTTTAATAAAAGCTTTCGATGGCCAGTGACTGCTATGCTCTATAATCAAGAGGCAGGAAGGCGGGCTTGGGAATTATGCACCTGCGTGACTGTGGGCTTGTCATGTCTCTGCTCCGAACCTGGACCTGCGCTGGAACCAGTCCAAACAGGTTCTCGAGAACCAAGGGGTAGTTCAGGTCTCTTTCCAACTCCGCATTCAGTGATGCTAGCAGCTTGAAGAAGGCCATGGAGGGAGTGTTTACCCCATGAAAACTCGCACCGACTATTAATCAGGGCTTGAAATGCCTCTGCCCAGAGTGGGTTGTTAAACGTGTACCAGCACAGCACTCTCAGAAATTCATTCTTAAAGGGACAACATAGAATAGTTTCTATTTACAAAGTTTCTGTGAGGCTGAAATGAGTGAGAGTGATTGTAAATTACACGACCCTGTATTGCTGGTATCACCATTTGGTTACTGTTGGTGCCATTTTTATCTGGTAAGGGCCTAACACAGCCCCAAGGTCTATGCACCATTTAGCGAATGCTTACTCCGAGTTCAGTGTAGCTGTTCTGTTGCTTACCCCTTCCTGAGCTGCAGGAAGCACTGGGAGCTTACCTATGAGCTCAACGGGAACTGGCTCTGAGGATTTCTAGTATTGGAATAGATAGCGCACAGTGGCCAGGCATGCCACAATCAGGGTTTAATTTGGTCCTGGGGACGCTGAAGCCACAAATAGAAACCTGCAGGCCCAGCCCAGCCACGCGCTTACTGTGGCTGTGAGAAGTATGCAGCCCAGTCATCTTTGGGGTGTGGAAAATTTGGGCGATCCCCTGCGGGCTTCACATTTGGGGAATTTCCACTGAGACAGCTGCTTCTGGGGCCCTGCTGGGACCCGGTGCTCGAGCAGTTCAGAGGCTGCAGCAGGTGTGGGAAAGAGGGTGGCGTTCCCAGCTCAGTCCAAAGGAGACCTGAGCTCCCATCCACAGAGGAGCAGAAAAGCAGTAGGGAGGGAGCAGCTTTCTTGATGTCTATGTCAGTCTTTCCTTGGGATGCTTGCCTTAGTGGGGTAGTCTATGCTTTTAGGTTGCTCTTGGGGTCCATTCTTACCAAATTTCTCCCATACAGTGTTTAACTGGGAAGCCCAAGGACAACTGACTCCTGTGTCTATACCCCAACCTGCAGGATCTTGGTGACACCTTAGTAGACTCAAACACATTTACCTGGGGCTGGCGTCATCGTGTAGCAGGTTAAGCCACCATCTGCAACACCAGCATCTTACCTGAGCACCTGCTTGGGACAAGTAGCTGAAAATGGCCCAAGTGGTTGGGCTTCTGCCACCCACATGGGAGACCCAGAAGAAGAGAGACCCTGGCTGTTGTAGCCATCTGGTGAGTGAACCAGTAGATGAAAAACTCTCTCTCTCACTCTCTCTCTCTCTCTCTCTCTTTCTCTTTCTCTCTCCATAACTCTGACTCTCAAAAAAAATCTTAAAAAAACCCCACATTTACCCACAGTAGACATAAGCCACTTATAATTTTTAAAATTAATTAATTAATTTATTTCTTAAGGAATACAAGTCTCATAAGCACAACTTCAGGAATATAGTTATTCCTCCCTCTGTACCCACACTCCTACCCCTCTTCCTTCTCCTCCCCTTCCCAGTCCCATTCTCCATTAATATTCATTTTCAATTAAATTTGTACACAGAAGACCAACTCTATACTAAGCAAACATTTCAACAATTTGCACACACACACACACACGCACACACACACAAACTGTTTAAGAGCTACTTAGAATTTTTAAAAAAGCCTCTCCCCCCCCAAAAATAATCCTTACTAGGGAAAATCAAAGCAAGAGTCATGAATCCTTGCTAATCACCTAATAATCAGCTTCGTTCAACCTCGCAAAATCGCAGCAGTCTTCATAAGTACATCGTTTTCCATCTAGATTATTTCCCAGGTATAACATATGACACTTATTTGATGAATTAATGGACATTCCCATGAAAGAGATTTTGTCAATGTCACCACATTCAACGTGTATGAATCCCTGCTCCCAATAGGGAAATGTTTCCCATTACTTTTAGTAATTTATTTTCTTATTGCTCTGATTCATTTGCTGTCATACCAGGTAGACAGATAATTTCGGTAATCTCTATCTCTACATTTCTAGGTCGAGGGAAAAAAATAGGTGAGAAGTTCATAAACATACCTAGCTTACCAAATGTTTATTTTTCTAGGAAATTTGGGGTGCTTTAAAAATGGCCCAGGACTAGCAGTCAGATCTGGATGATGGGAGCCATCATAGTCTTGATGCTAACTTTGGCCTCACACAGGCAACATCTCACCTAGGTTCTCCGTAAAGTAAAGGTTGGTCTGTCTCTCTCTTTCTCTCCCTCGCTCTCAATACTCAGCAACACTAAATTTATGTGAACTTGACATCTGGCCCTATTTTCACCAGAGATCATCCTGCATGCGGGTCAGATCAAGGTAACAAATTCTGAGATGGAAGAAGTTGCTCTGGGCACATGTAGTCACCTTTCCAAAAAGTCAAGTGTCCTCAAATGAAGCTACTTCCATTTACTCTTATGAAACTTAAATTTCACTCCCTGCACATTTCTATCCTCCTATGTTGCTCCTCTACTTCCTTCAACCAGAAAGTTAAAAGAAAAGGAGAGAGGGGGAAAACAAAACAAAACAAAACTCTTGTGTTTTCTTCCTCCTTAATTTTTGGAAAATGGCATGCGATCACTTCCTCTTCTTCCGTGGCTGCATCATGTCACCTGTATGAGCAAGAAGAGAGAGAAACCTCAGGCGTCAGGGTTACAACATGGGTATTTTTGTGTGGCTAGAGATTCATCCTGACTTGGAGCAATGAGAAGTCGAGCAAAGGCTTTTCCAAGTCTAGAAGACTTGGACAAAACAGCTTCCACTAGTGCATGGGTGGAAGCAGTTCTATCCTCTCTCCACTAGGCTCAGAGTAGCCAACTGACCACTGGTGCTCTTTGCCTCCATGTAGCTGTGCGTGTCTAACTGGAGGCACGGATTACTATTGACTCTGGCAAGTGTTTGCAAAATGTGTACAATCCACGGTGAAACTTTGAAACTTCAGAGGTGGAGACGGAGAGACCACATCAGATTAGCGAAGAAACAGAAAAATGAATGTTCATCTAATTAGGGTTATTCTGTTACCTCTGATCAAAGCATGTGTCAGCCCATTTAGGAAAGTAGTAGCATATGATATAGTTTTTAGTAAATTCAGTAAACGCTTCATTCTACTAAAAGTATAGTATTATGCTTTATGATAGTATTGTTTTTTTGGAATGACTTCCATTTCTACCAACCTCCATACTTCCATATATAGCCTTGATACCTCCATATATGGTGATTATAGATCTGTACATGAGCTTTAAAATGTATAAAATTTTATTTAGACCTTATTCTTCCTAAGTATTGTCAAATACTATGAATCTGTTTTTAAAAATATTTATCCATTTGTTTATTTGGAAGGCAGAGTGACAGAGAGAGAAAGAGATATTCTGCTTGTTGGTTCACACCCCAAATGATTGCAACAGCCAGGACTGACTGGACCACTTCCAAGCCAGGAGCCAGGAATACCATCGTGGTCTCTCACATGGGTGACAGGGACTCAGTAGTTGGGCCATCTTCCACTGCATTCCCAGGCACTAAGCAGGGAGCTGGATCACAGGTGGAGCATCCAGGCTTTGAACTGGTGCTCCGACATGGGATGCCAGTGTTGCAAGCAGCAGCGTAACCAGCTGCTCCACACACCAGCCCTCCTATCCAACTCTGGAAACTTTGCTCACTTAGTGTCTTTTCCTTTATTCCAGAAGTCTATTGGTGGCTCCAGTCCACTATAACAATAGCAATCTCATGCCCCTTAATCCCATGCTTCACCCATCAAACCCTGCTACCTCCATCCATTCTTTAAGTGGCAGTAGAATTAAATACCTTCTACCTTCACCCTGCTGGAACAGCCCTTGCCACAGTATGACTGGTGACCTGAAGCTCTATGGGGTCCCTTAACCACAATGAGGCCATTCTGCACGAAGGTCAAAGGTAGCAGATTCTAGGACAGTGGTCTCCTTGGTCACACAGCCCTTGAGACCATCCCTGTCTCCACCCACTCAACGTTTCTGAGGTCAGAACTCCCCCTTCTTCTTGCTCCTCTTGCTTTCCCCAGCAGTCGAAACTCTGCCAGTCACTCCAGCAGCACCTAGTTCTACCCAGTTTTTTTTTTTAAAGATTTATTTTATTTATTTGAAAAACAGAGTTACAGAGAGAGAGAGAGAGAGAGAGAGAGAGAGAGAGAGAGGGGTCCTCCATCTTCTGACCTACTCCTTAGATGGCTGTAATGGCCAGAGCTGCGCTGATCCAAAGCCAGGAGCCAAGAGCCTTCTCGGGTTTCCCACCCGGGTGCAGGGGCCCAAGGACTTGGGCCATCTTCCACTGCTATCCCAGGCCACAGCAGAGAGCTGGATCATAAGAAGAGCAGCTGAGACTAGAACTGGCATCCATATGGGATGCTGGTGCCTCAGGCCAGGGCTTTAACCCGCTGTGCCCCAGCACCTGCCCCTCTACCTAGTTTTGTAGGTTTTGTATTGCTTTCATTTCTACTTCCACTTTCCATTTTTCATGTGAATTCTGTCCAACCCAGTTAGACTTTCTCTATGTTAGATCTGAAAGCACACTACCTTCTCTCTGCAGGGTGTACCTTGAGCTCTTAATAAACTCCTTTGCAACTGAACAATTGTGAATTCCCTCCCATGCAAGAGTCTGGTCAACATAAACTCTCAGATGTTATCCTTGTGCAGTCAGTCTGAGGATTTGAGGAGGGTTTTTAAAATGTTGTTTACCACCCCCCAGCCAGTTGAGCCCAAGGGCAATCATAGCCTCACTCCTTCCCTCGGGTGCTGGGGATGGAGACTCCCCTTTCTGTTTAATAAATGCAGCGGAATGCAAAGGTTTAGCAAGGAGCAGAGGTGGTGCTGGGGCGTTCCATCAGGGGAGGAGCAGGTGGCTCCTCCTGCTGCATCCAAGTTCCTTCATTCAAAACCACGCAGCCCCAGAACCCCAGGAAACTCCCACATCCCCACCAGCAGGCTGCATAGGTCCCTGTGTGGAGCATCAGCAGTCATTTTCTGTAGAGGCGTAAATAGCATGAGAACTCAGAAATAATAGTGTTTTTTGTTTTTGTTTCTAGAAGGCAGGGGAGGGGTGGGTCTTTATCCTTTTTTTATTTTTATTTTTTTTTTTTGTGACAGGCAGAGTGGACAGTGAAAGAGAGAGAGACAGAGAGAAAGGTCTTCCTTTGCCGTTGGTTCACCCTCCAATGGCTGCCCTCCAATGGCTGCTGCGGATGGCGCGCTGCGACCGGCGCACCGCGCTCATCCGATGGCAGGAGCCAGGTGCTAGGTGCTTTTCCCTGGTCTCCCATAGGGTGCAGGGCCCAAGCACTTGGGCCATCCCCCACTGCACTCCCGGGCCACAGCAGAGAGCTGGCCTGGAAGAGGGGCAACCGGGACAGAATCCGGCGCCCCGACCGGGACTAGAACCCGGTGTGCCGGCGTCGCAAGGCGGAGGATTAGCCTGTTGAGCCACGGCGCCGGCCGAGGGGTGGGTCTTTAAAGTTCTCAGGGAGTGGAGCAGTTTCTAGGTTTCTTTGAGTCTTCAGAATCTGTCTCTGACCATGTTTCTATAGTGCGTGATTGGACATAAGGAAACTGTTGACTGAGAAATATTTCACATTTGAGTATCTTATTCAATCTGAATCTACAAAATGGATTCCAAACTCTGATCGAGAAATAATGTTGTCTGTCCAAACTCTTACCCTCGATTCAAGGGAGTTTTTCCATTGGAAGTCTCCCACTTGACAACTCAGGTGTTAGAGCCACCTTTTCTTAGTCCAACATTTATCCTGTCATATAGTTCTAAGGACTTGGGATATTTTAGGTCAAATGGTTAACCTTCACCTGTGCAAAATTTAAGCATTTTCTCCTGGCCTGGCAAAGAAACCATTGTTTTAATCAACCTTACTAGTAATATTATATATTACTATATACTCTATTATTGCAATATTTACAGCAAGATATATAAAATAATATAAATAAATAGTAAATACAAATAGCATTCCCAAGGACAGAGCATTGATCTGTTTTCAATGGGCTTCTCTGGAGAAGGGTGGGAAGACAGTTGGCTGGGAGGAAGCCAGGGGCTACAGGAAAGGGGATTGAGGACTGATGAGCGTAAATCCACAGCACAGCAGTTCTAGCAAGAAGACGGAGCTGAGCACTGGCAGGAGGACACTGGGTGAGCAGAGCCTGGGTGAAGGGAGCTACCAGACTCCCAAGTGGACTATCTTTGAGCACAGAGCGGTAAAGTTAGAAGATAAGAACAGTAAAAGGAAGCTGTATTTTTGTTTTTGATTAAGCACTGCCCCACTGGGACCATGCTTTAGAGTAGCATATGAGTCATCTCATGATAAATTTTTTTAAATTTTTATTTATTTTATTGGAAAAGCAGAGAGAGAGAGAGAGAGAGGAGACAGAGAGACAGAGACATAGATCTCCACATGACTGCAAAAGTCAAGTTTGAATCAGACTGAGGCCAGGAGCCTGGAACTCCATCCAGGTCTCCCAGTGGGTGGTGGGGCCCAGGTATTTGGGCCATCTTCTGCTGACTTCCCACGCTAGCCCCATGATACAATTCTTCTATTTTTATTTTGAAAAGCATTTTCTTTATTACTTTTTTTGAGATAACTTATTTTTAAATTTTTATTATAGTGAGAGGCTTATTGGTTCCATTAAAGAGTTTAGCAAACAAAAAGTCAAAAGACCATAGTCCAGTAGGAAAATGGCAAATTGTGTACAGCAAGGGCGGTACACAGTGATCAAAGGGAAATGCGTTCAACTTCACTCACACAAAGTTAATTTTAAAGCAGTCACAAAAACCATTAAAGCTAGCATTCCTTTGCTGTGAAAGCATCAAGGATACTAGGCAAGACAGAAGGATCTTATCACAAATGTCTTCAAGGCTAAAAGCAAGGAGATTGGACTACATGGCCTCTAAGCGACTTCCACAACAGAAGTCTCCTTTTACAAAACCTGGTCTGTGAAGTGGAGAGTAGAGTAGTGTTCACTAAGGGCTGGGAAGAATGGAGACCGAGAGGATAGAGGCCTAAGGAACAGCAGGCAGGGCAGTCTGGTGTTCCACAGCACCGTGGGGTGACTGTAGCCTACACCCATTTATTCTACATTTAACCAGAGATAGAGCTGCTGAACACAAAGGAATGACAAACGTTTAAGGAGAGTGAAATGCTACTCACTGTGATCTGATCATTACACATTGTACACAAGTACTGAATTACCAAACCCTGCCCCTTAAATACACGGAATTATTATATGGAAATAGAAATGTAGGAAAATGAATTTAAAAATAAATCTGGCCTTTGGAAAATAATGTTAAGTCATATTTAAAAATTAAAAACATAAATTGATATTATTCTGTCCAAGGCACCATCACCAAGTCACTCGGCCAGCCCTGAATTCTTAGCTTATAAACTGTCTTTAGGAGAAAAAGGTGGTCTCAGGCCCTGACCTCTGGCGTGTGTCCCTCCAGCCATGAGTAAGCTGGCTGTCTCTGCAGCTGCCCCCACATATCAGAGACTCTGCCACTTCAGCCTGCAGGGGGTTAGTCCCTTTCTGTGTCTGCTGTCTCCTTTAAGTTGGTTTTCTTTTCCTGGGGGACTTGTGTCCTGGGGTCAGCATCCTTGTGTCCTATCATCAAGAGAAAAAGAGAATTAAGCACTGACATGGCAGAGAAGGGAGGAGGAACGTCCTAACACCAATTTCCCGCATGAGCCTGGGGCTTGTGGAGAGAGAGGCATGTGGAAATAAAGGATCGGTGTGAGCTACACGGAGTCTGGGGCTCTGAGGTATTAATATAAGGAACATCGACATGGAGGGGAGATGAGCAATCTGGCACTGCTGAAGAACACATTGAGCAGAAGGAAGGCAAACGCCAAGGCAAGGACTGGCTCCTGGGGTCCCTGCGAGCCATTCCCGGAGCATGCACTTTGGGGAAGCCTTGGAGTGCTGTATGCAGAAAAGAACATGGGGGTCACGTGTTCACGCAGGTGGCTCTGTTTAGTTTTGTGGTCAGGGCCATGGCAATTTTGTTGGCTGTAGCTTCACTTTCAATTCTTACTCAGACATTTTTTTTGTTAATAAGGATCTGTTCATGATGTAACACATTTATGAACTATTCTGATACTCATTCTGAGAGAGAGAGAGAGATGCAGTCACTTGCAACAGTGTCTGTTACTTACATGAACATTCATACACATGCAACATAAGTGAGGATCCATCTGTTGGTGCCAGTTTATTTGCTCATTGGGACTTAACTGTAGTGGAAAATTGGACATAGCTGCTAACCAATGAGGCTGCTTAAGAAGAGTTTTGTATTGGAAACAGTGATTTCAATAGTAATAAATATAGTGGAAAATATTTTTAATTCAATGACTGTTTAGAACTCACTATAGAATAAAAATTTAAAAATTAATCGTTACTGAAGTCAATTAACTGATTTTAAAAATGATTACTAACTCTGAGTAAGCGAGTTTTTCCTGAACTTCTTATATCTGACAAATTTCAAATGCCTTGGTTTCATTTTTTTTTTTAAATATAGATTTGGGGAAAGCATCAGAAATCTTTACCCAAAACTTTAAGGAGCCCAAACTAGCTAGAATCAGATGTCAACACCTCTGAAATGTCAACATCATTTTTTTTTTTTTTTTGCTGGATAATTTCCTGTGATTTGGAATCATGATTTGGGGAGTAATTTTGATTATTCGATTTTTTTTTTATTTTATTTTTTTTTGACAGGCAGAGTGGACAGTGAGAGAGAGAGAGAGAGAGAAAGGTCTTCCTTTTGCCGTTGGTGCACGCTCCAATGGCTGCCGCGGTCTGCGCGCTGCGGCCGGCGCACCACGCTCATCTGATGGCAGGAGCCAGGTGCTAGGTGCTTTTTCCTGGTCTCCCATGGGGTGCAGGGCCCAAGCACTTGGGCCATCCTCCACTGCACTCCTGGGCCACAGCAGAGGGCTGGCCTGGAAGAGGGGCAACCGGGACAGAATCCGGTGCCCCGACCGGGACTAGAACCCGGTGTGCCGGCGCCGCAAGGCGGAGGATTAGCCTGCTGAGCCACGGCGCCGGCCTGATTATTCGATTTTTTAAGTGTTCAGTTTCAAAGAGGATATTGCCTTGAGACTTTCTTAACCAGTCAAATTCTCCAGGACCAGAAAGCACACAACAGATTCAAGTTGCCTGTTATTTCTCCAGGGTCTTGATCTCCTCACAGAACCATGCACACTGGGCCAGAACCCTCTAGAATTCAGACTCCACGGTACACAGGCTTGTGTCTCACACCAGCTCATAAATTAGGAGGAAGAAGCCACTTGTGCTACTGCTATTTGATAGAACGGCCCGTGGGCGGGGGATGTGGGGCTGTCTGTGACCCATCCAGAATCAGGGTGGGGTTCTTGCACTTCTCCTTGGGTGGGGAAAAAAGTCATGAGTATTTGGCAAACTGACTTTCTGCACAGACACTCAAAATACTCTGGGGGGTAGGGAAAGTGGGGAAGAGAATAAAATCTTCCACTATAAAATCAACATAACAAAGAAGAAGCAGGCTGCTGGCCACCTATGATTTGAAAGCTTAGCTTACTGATGCATCCACAATGCCCAAGACCCTCTAAATGAGAGCTCCAATCTCCAGTACCTCATACAGGTTGAATATCCCTCATCTGAAATGTTTGGGGCCAGAGTGTTTCAGGTTTGGGAGCTTTTCTGACTTTGGAATATTTGCGTAGACTTTGCCCATTGAGCATCCCTAATCTAGAAATCCAAATTCCAAAATTCTTCAAGTATCATGTCAGCATTCAAAGAGTTTTGGGATTCAGATGTCTGGATCAGCGATTCTCAACCTGCATCACTGAAGGTTGAGAAACAACCTAACAAGAGAGAGATGAGAACTCGTCCAGCAATGTGCTGTTGAACTCGTCCAGCAATGCAATGGGTAAGACCTAAGAGGCATCTGGACCACTGCTTTCCTACAGGGAATCACAATATGTGAACAGCTTCAGTGGGGAAACCATGATCCCACTCTTTCAAGCTAGGGATGGTACTACCTTATTCTCTGGGTTCTGAGCTTTTGAAACAAGATTGTTTGTAGCTTTAACGTGAAAGAGGCGTTGCTTTAGGGAGGAAGGTGGAGAATGTGGCAGAGGCCTGTGAGAGTGCCCATGCTCCCAGGCTTTCCTTTTGCCTACTTTAGTCCCATCTACGTCAGTCCTTTAGGTAAAGGCACCAAGTTCCTTAGCCTTCTGTGCTGGACTAGTTTTTCCTTCTGTTTGCAAGAGGAGTGGATAGAAGGTAAAAAAAAAAGGGGGGAGGGGTCTCTGGGGATGAGAGAGAAATACACTGACCCCACTTCCAGCGGTTGAGCTTTTCTCCAAAGAGGTAGATGCTGGCGCTCAAAACAAAGCTGAGAGAGAAGAAGACTGCGAGACCAACTGGGCTGAGTTTGGCAAACACAGGATACACCCACTTGCCCGTCTCAGAGTAGATCCACAGGACCCTGTAGGAAACAACAAGCCACAAAGGTCAGGCTATCGCAGGAGCAGCAACAGACATTTTCTTCTCAGCATTGATGGGATGTCATAGCCCAGGCGGGCGCCAAAAAACGTATGAGGGGCGGGGCCAGCATTGTAGCATAGTAGGTTAAACAATCCCATATGGGCAACGGTTCCAGTCCCAGCTGCTCCTCTTCTGATCCAGCTATGGCCCAGGAAAGCAGTAGAAGATGGCCCAACTGCTTGGGTCTCTGCACCTGTGTGGGAGACCTGGAAGAAGCTCCTGGCTTCAGATTGACTTGGCTCTGGCTGTCGCGGCCATTTGTGAACGGACCAGTGGATGGAAGACCTTTCTCTCTGTCTCTCCCTCTCTCTGCCTGTAACTCTGCCTCTCAAGTAAATAAATAAAATCTTAATTAAAGAATTAAAGAAAAAAAAAGATATGAGGGGGTATTTGTCAACAACTGAAGTAGCCAAAGACCTGTGGTTGCTATTTTTTCCAGACAAATTTTCTTGATCCAATAAGGCATCCTGCTTCATGGGTTGGTTTGGGCTGGGCTGTTTTACCTAAGCCATTAAAATTCAGTATTGGCAAAAGAATATAGGAGAACACAGAGCACATCGTTAGCCAAAGAGAGTGAGCGAGAATGGGAATGAGTCCTTTCCCTGAGATGTATTATTGCCAAGACATTGAACCTAAGATGGCACTACTTGCTGGCTCTCAGCCAGAGAAGTGGGTTTGTTTTCATGTGTGTCTAAGAGTCAGGTGCAGCTTTCCATAGCTCGCCAAGTCTATTGAGTCAGGAGAGGCAAAGATGGAGCCTTATTGCTATACTACTACGATATGCCTTGGGTTTAATTGTTAGCTCTAATTTTAGCTCTGCATATAGTCACGGATAGAGTGTTAAGTAGTAGCAATGGATGAATTTACAGAGAGGTTCCAATCTTGCTCATATGTGGACCAGAAGTCATTTCACTAAAGTCACGTGAAGGGAAAGCAATGCTAGGAGAGGATCTGGGATGTTTGAGTGGAGCCTAAATAGGCAGCTTGCTGGAAACCAACTGCGCTGAAGATGCCAACATCCAAAATAACTTAAAAATTAAATATGGGGAAGCTGATGCATCAGCTATAGTTCATAATTGGTTAACAGTGCAGAATTGGAACCAAGCTTCTGCAATTCTAAGTCTAGCACTGCCACCCATTAGCTATGCTGCATTCAGACATTAATTCAACCTTTTGATTCCTCTCCCCTACTATTTAAGGTGGAGATCCATCAGCACACATCTTATAAAGCTGTTGGAAGGGTTTCAGGAGTTAACACATATTTACTACATGTGTATGTTCTATGTCAGCTATGTGGGACAAAGCCTGACACATTGCAATCATTTGACAGGAGTTCAAACGCTTCCATCTCCACTGAGAGGTGGTGCAGAGAAGGTGTTCCCAGAAAGCTTTCTTGGAGCTTACCGATCCCCATAACCACATAAGCTGGGTTATGCTTCCGAAGCAAAATTCATATTTGGATACCTCAAGTTGCCAAATGACTTCAGACAGAAGAACTTAATTGTGTGCTTAACTAAATTTTCAGAAACTCAAGTGTGATCTCAACCATTTCAAATAATTTAAGTCTGTTCGATGTTTGGTAGAAGAGGCAGGGCTAAAATTAAGGGTCAGAATAAAATGAGTCAAAGAAGGCCCCAGGGTGTAAAATGTAATAGCTCATCTCTATGTCCCAAAGAGTACAACCAGAAGTGTGGAAAGGCAAAAGCAACAAGTAAAACCAACAGTGTGCAATGGGAAATAATATTTGCAAATCTAAGACCTAATAGAGGACTAATACCCAGCATATATAAAGAACTTCTATAACTCAAAGAAACCCCTAAACAATGAGTTACAAGTAGATAAAGAACTTAATCAGATTTTCTATAGAGCAGATATCAAATGGCCAATAAACATATCAAAGAATGCTCAATTTTCTAATGACTCAGTAGATGCAAATCAAAACTCCTCTGAGATACCACCCCTCACCCACTAGGCTGGTTACTGTGAAAAAAACAAACAATCAGAAAACAATAAATGAATGCTGCCTTTCACACCGCTCTTTCAACAGATCCCCATCTTGTCAGAAAAACATCTGAGCTCCTGAAGACAGCCTACCCAGTCCTGTCCTGCCCACTGTCCACTCCCTATGGGATCCCTTTGTTTCTTTTTAAAATTATAATCATATTTTACTTATAAAAATAAAAGAGGAAAGTAATTCTGGTAATGCTACCACATGGATGAACCTTGAGGGCTTTACATTGAGTCAAAGAAGTTCATCACAGGACAAATACTGTAGGAGTCCACTCATGTGGGGAATTTAGTATCAGATTTATAGGGATGGAAAGTAGAATGGCAGCTGTCAGAGTCTGGGGGGAGGAGAATGGGGCATGATTGTTTAATGGGCCCAGAGCTCCTGTTGGGAAGGTGAAGTTTCTAGAGATCGATGGTGATGATGACTGCACAATACAGAGGTACTTGATACTGTTGAACTGTACACTTAAAAATGATTAAGTTGGTAAACTCTGTGCTTTGTGAACTTTACCATCATTTGAAAAAAAATTTAAGGAGGCATCAGTCTGAAAGCTGACCAAGTCTAGGGCCAGCATTTGGTCCCTAGTGCTGGCTGTGCTGGTGACATTCTGCTCTCCCAAGCCCATCTAGATGCTTTTCTCAGACTTGTAGCGAGGTGGCTACAACAAAAAGAAGCATTACCAATTCTCTTCTACCAATATGCTGTGCGTCCCATGCGTGTGTTTGGGGATAACCAGGGGCTTCTTGCCTGTATGATGGCTTCTCATGACTGGGCAGAGATTTATAAGGGGCAGGAGGGGGGCCAGAGCTAGTGGGTTGGGGTCAGCAAGACCAGAATACAGTTCAGTCAGGTTGCTGTAATTAGTCCGCTTTGTTACCTTCATATCTGAACATTAGGGCTTTCTAATACCAGGGCACATGTCTATGGGATGGTCTACATAGAAGGACATCTTCCCCCTCTCCCCCTCTCGCCCCCAGCCCTGTCCCCGAGGTCTGGAACATCAGTGTTCCCTGTGGTTTTGCTTCCTTCAGTACAAAGCTCATAAAGTAAGGTTCCTGAGGCCAGCTACACAACTGTGTATCTTCACAGAGAGCGTGTAAAGGAAGCCATAGTGTGCTGACAGCAGAAAAAGAAATTCAAATAGGGCATGAGGCACAAGTATGCAGAGAGGTGTGAGAGAGGAGACAGGCTGTCAGTTGGCATCACTTCTATATGGCTTGTGTGAGGAGAGAGAGAGAGAGAGAGAGAGAGAGAGAGAGAGAGAGAGAGAGAGAGAGAGAGAGGCAGTAAACACAGTGGGCTAGAGGAAAATGGAAAATGTGATGCATCTCTTGCTTCCATCAATATCAGCTCTACTCTCGCACCCTCATGCTCCAGCCCATGAAACCATATCTACCGTTCCTCTTAAATTTTTCCAGTGCACCTGTTTTATTCCAGGCTAGGCTTCCTGTCATCATCTCCCAGCTGGGCTTCCTTGCTCCCTTCAATCCACTGCACCTGCTGCAAGCCACCAGTAACCCAGCAATCTTTCTAAATGCATTATCTGCTCATGGCACCACTCTTTCAATGGATCTCCACCGTGTCAGAAAAACATCCGAGCTTCTGAATCCACCCTACTCAGCCTTGCCCTGCCCACCATACATTCCATATGAGATCCCTTTGTTTCTTTTTAAAATTATAATTGTTTATTTATATGAGAGGCAGAGAGAGAGCGAGAGCGAGCGAGCATTCCCATATACTGGTTTACTCCCCAAATGCCTGAGAGGGATAGATAAATCCAGGCAAAAGCCAGGAAACAGCTACTCAATCCAGGTAGCCATATGGGTGGCACCGACCCAGCTACTTCCCCCAACATCTGCGTCCTCCTAAAGTGCATGTTAGCAGGAAGCTGGAATTGGAAGCAGAGCTGGGACTTGAACCCAGATACCCCCACACCGGAGTGTCCCAAGTGGTTTCTGACCAGCAGGCCAAATGCCCACCTCCTTCCTGGTTCTCAAATGCACAGAGCTGTGCAGTTTCTGAGCCTTCAGCCCTGCTGTTGTCTTCACTTGGAATGCTGCTGAGTTTTCTGTTTCCTGGAACAGCCTCTGCTTGCCCTGTGCTGAAGGAATCACACTCACGCTTCAAACCTCAGCTTTAAAGTCCATTTTTCTAGACAAGATTTCTGGAAGATCATCCACCCAGGCAGCATTCAGTTCAGTTCTTATGTCACTTGCTCCCGTGCCCTTGTTGCTTACGGGGTTGTTTTCCCCACTAGCCTGGCAGCTCTGCAAGGACAGAGATGGTCTCCATCGGGCACATCAGTCTCCCAAGTGCTCCAGCACAGCTGGCTTTCTATCTTTATGTGAATGGCTTTTTGTGGTGAAGCTCCTAACTCCTGCTCCCTGCAGCTGCTGCGGATGGCTCTCTGCTGCCTAAGCCACCAAGGCCAGCAGCCTTGGAAGACTGGGACGTGTGCTCTATCGCCTTCCAAGTTTGGTTTGTTTGATGCTTGCTTTGCTAACGCTATAAAATCAGCCCGCCCTCCTCTCCCTCCTGGAAGCAGTGTTAAAGGCCCTTCCTGAGTCACCTGTGGGGTGGGTGTGTGTGAGCCATGCCAGGTAGGTACCACCTAGTAGCCCCCAAAACCTCTTAGAGTCTCCTTATTCTAAATCTCAAAGCATCGAAAGGAAATTCAGGCCTTCTGTGTCTTAGCAGTGGGGAAATACAGAACACCTGTGGGTTAGAGGGAAGCGTTTGGCAGGTAATTGTTAAAGTGTTAACCCTCATCTCTGTATTGCCAGCCCAGCAGAATAAAGCAAATAAAAGGCATGGTGAGAAACTGTGAAATGAGAGTGTTGGGCAAATAGTTTGCTTGGATGGTGAAAACACCAGCAATGACGAGAGTCCTGGCGACGCCCCCGGTCATGGCGCTGAAAACTGCTGCCCAGCCCCTTTCTGAACCATCCGCTTCCTGTGTGAGGCCTCCTCCTCCCTCAGGGACCTGGGGTTCTTGCCCAGCCCATGTTCTCTGCCATCTCATGGCTCCTTACTGCCCTCTCCCCTCCTGCTCCTTAGACCAGGGCATTTCCCCAGCATGCCTCACTTCTCTCCTTTCCCCTCTCTTTCTAGAAATTGCATCTGGCCAGCAGGGCTCGACCTCCTGGGTTCCCGCAGCCTCCCTGTCCCCCGTGGGGCTGCCAGGTCCAAGGTTCCAGATGGAAGTTCCCCTAGGCAGGCGGTTCCTAATCTTAGCTGAAGACTAGGATTGTCTTGGGGACCAAAAATTCCCAGTGCTCAGGATATACCCTGAACCAATTAGAACAGAGTTCTTTTGGAATTGGACCTAGCCATGTATGGGATTTTCTTTTCTTTTCTTTTTTTTTTTTTGACAGGCAGAGTGGACAGTGAGAGAGAGAGAGAGACAGAGAGAAAGGTCTTCCCTTTGCCGTTGGTTCACCCTCCAATGGCTGCCGCAGCCGGCGCACCATGCTGATCCAATGGCAGGAGCCAGGTGCTTCTCCTGGTCTCCCATGGGGTGCAGGGCCCAAGCACTTGGGCCATCCTCCACTGCACTCCCTGGCCATAGCAGAGAGCTGGCTTAGAAGAGGAGCAACCGGGACAGAATCCGGCACCCTGACTGGGACTAGAACCCAGTGTGCCGGCACCATAAGGCGGAGGATTAGCCTAGTGAGCCGCGGCACTGGCCCATGTATGGGATTTTGAAGTGACTTTTTAAAATTTTACCCCAAATTATTTCTTTCATAATTCATCATCATAGAATCAACATGTTTGCAGACTATGCACTTAAAATAATTAGAAGTATTTATAACAATTGTTTTAATGATTTTTACTTTGTATTTACCCACTGTATGTCAATTAATCCGCCAAACCTATTCTGTTATTTAATGATGAGTCCCAGCTGTCTCCCACTTGTGACTGCAAAGCTGTTATCCCTTTCAGACTGCTGATTTCTCTAATTTCTGTTACAGGCCTGTGGGTGAGCAGGAAGAATGGGAAGTGTAGATAACACTCCCCTCTCCTAGTGTTAACCTCCACCCCTCTTCAGTTTATATCGCAACAGGGCTCGAACCCAAATGTTGATAAGAAGGATGCATTGTGTAGCACCATTATGTCTATCTTCACCTTTTTCCCCACTGAGATTCTGGGTAATACAGTTATGGCTGACCTGCACGGTCCCATATTAAAAGTCATATTTTAGGAGATGGCAACAGTGGCCCTGGTAGGGAATTCACTGTAACATATGTGGGAGAAGGGTATGCTGTTGTTGAATATCGCAAGGTGGCTAGCCCTGAAACTCAACCCCAGCCCCTGGCAGTTCTTTTTTTTCTTATTAAAGGTTTACTTTATGGGGCTAGTGCTGTGGCACAGTGGGTTAAAGCCCTAGTCTGCCAGTTCGAGTCCCAGCTGTTCCACTTCCGATCCGGCTCTCTCTGTGGCCTGGGAAAGCAGTGGAAGATGGCCCAAGTCCTTAGGCTCCTGCACTGCGTGGGAGACCTAGAAGAAGCTCCTGGTTCTTGGCTTTGGATTGGCTCAGCTCCAGCCATTGCGGCCATTTGGGGAGTGAATCATCGGACGGAAGACCCCTCTCTCTCTTTCTCTGTTTCTCTGTAACTCTGCTTTTCAAATAAATACTTAAAGGTAGAGTGACAGAGAGAGAGGTTGAGACAGAGAAAGATCTTCTCTCCCATGGTTCACTCCCCTACATGGCTGCAAAAGCCAGGGCTGGGCCAGGTGGAAGCCATGTGTCTGGGACTCCATTAGGATCTCCTTGAGCCATCTTCTGTTGCCCTCCAAGTCACATCAGCAGGGATCTGGATCAGAAGCAGAGCAACTGGGCTTTGAGCCAGCACCCCCTTGTGGGATGCTGTTGTCACCAGTGGCAGCTTAACCCCTTCACCACACAGCCAGCCCCACCCACCTTGGGCAGTTCTTAATGTATCATCAGGGTCAGGTGTGTGGGGACATGTGTGTGTGTGTGTGTGTGTGTGTGTGTAAATGGTGCATGAGTTTTAAAAGAATGTTATGTGTAGGGGCCCAGGAAGCTTTGTTGGGAGAACTCACTCAGATGAGCAGAACATAGCAGAAAGAACCCTCTTTCTTAGCTCCAAGGAACTATGATTGGGAGGTGACGTCACAAGCATCTTCTGGAAGACTAGGACATAAGGGCATTTCTGTGGGACACTCACCCTTAGTGTGCACCAGCTTACATACTAGCACAGACTGCAACTGGCACACACATACAACTGGCAGGTTTCTGGTCTACCAAAGGCAGGGGGATAGTGCGTTCCAGCCCAGCTGGGGTTGTTGCTGTGGCCAGAGCTGTTGTTCTACTTCTATCAACAGAGAGGGCCAATGGGCAGTGGCATCCTTGACAGAGGGAAGGCATGCTAAACTTTCATGCTGTGCTGGGTGGAGGCACTGGGTACGGGAGGCTGGGGATGGTAGCTTTGCCATTTGTGGGGGAGAGCAGTGTATGCTGTGGGTAGCACGGAGTGCAACACAGGTGTGTGTGAGTGCCCCATGGATTACTGGAACTCTAGAATTGGAGGCTTTGGAAGACTGGACCTCCTTTATAGAGCCAGACAGAAGGGGGCTTCAAGAACCCAGATGTGGGATATCCATGGAATTGTGGAATAGCCATGGATGAGGAGTAAGATATGGTGAATAACTCAGATAACTTAATATTCTGCTAATTTTTATTTTTAGATTATTTTGTTTTATGTTGCTTCCCATCTCTTGTCTCTCCATTTTAAATGCTAGTGTCAAGATTACTTTTTAAAGCATAATTCTGTGGCCTAGTGACTAACTCTTCTCACTCTTACTCAAACCCCATAGAAATAAATAGCAGCAAGAACACACTCTCTTGTTTTCTAGATAGACAACCTCTAGTTCACCTCGGTGAGTTTTTAACTTTATGACGGCGCAGAACGATAGGCAGTGAGTAGAAACCGTAGCTGCCAGTCAACCGTGCAGCCCTACAGTGTACTATGGTGCTGAGCTGTAGGGTGGACGGATTCTACGCATTTTCCTCTTACGATATGCTCAACTTGGGTTGTGTTCCTTGGGACATACTGTCCGTGTGTGTCTCACCTCTAGCGTGCTAGCCATGAGGCCCTATGAATGCCTGGTTTCAAAGTCATTTCATCCCAGTCTCTTTCACCATAGGCCCAGCTAAAAAGAAATTCCCGACCATTGCTCTCATGTTCTTCACTCTCTTGGTCTTGGGGCTGTGTTACTCTTGCTCACTTTCTCCCATTGTTTTGCAGTGCCAACTCTATCAGTCCTTGAGGCTGGGCCCTAGCACACAGCTTCCATGACACCCTTCCCACCCTGCTTAGCCTCCTCCTTCTCTGTGATACTGTGGCTCCTTGCAATTTCACTCCATTCCATCTTGTGTCCTTACAATTTGTATGCATGGCTCATTTCCACTTCTTAAGTATAAACCTCCTACAGGTTGAGGCTTGGCCTTATATGACTTTGCTTTTCCCAGCAGGACAGCCCCCTGTTAGGGGAAACATTTGGTCAATAAAAGAGTGAATAAGAAGCAGCTTAAGGGACAGTTCTATTTTTCTTCTCCTCACCACCGCTTCGGAGAGAGCGTGGTGAGGTGTTTTGGGGTTAGGCAGCAGGGAGGAGTGAGTGAGCACCCGTATTTATAGGTGACTAAAGCTTTCCAGAGGAAATGAAAGATTTGCAGTCATGACTGCTTTGCAAAGCTCGATTTTCCCACTTGGGGACCAGCCCTCCAACTCTGCATGCTGAAAAATAACAGAAAGCAAACACCACATGCAAGGCTGTCCCCACGGCCTCAGGGGCTATTTTTAGGTCATTGTAACGTGGTGTCGGTGGCCGTGAGACACTTCCCCAGGTCAGAGCTGCAGCTCTTCAGCTCACTCAGGTTTGCTTCTCCTGCTCCCTCTGGCCCAGGCCCGTGTTCCTCACCTCACTCCTGCTGGGCCGTTTCCCCATTTGACCGTTCAGATTGGCACACCTAACATCTGACCCATAGCCACTGCACTCAAACATCTCCATGGATAGCCAGAGTTTGTGGAACTTGCTGGTGGCCATCTGTGGCCATGAGAGCCCTTGGACATCCACACATTGCATAAGGATAGAGATGCAGGCAGCCAAGAGTCAGAGCTTCCCTAACCAGAGAAGTGTCAGAGATAAGAAAGCTCTCACCAGTGCAACAACGTAAAATGTCCTCATCCATGTGTAATTATTCTAGCAAAAGATGAGGCTTAGTGGACCTAATGCTCATTAATTATAACAAGGACAAAATCCCGAGCCACCTCCTGTCCTCACTGTGCACAGTCCTGCTGGGGACAGCACTCCATCCCTTCCTCCTACTCGTTCCATTACCATTAACTATGATGTCTGTTCCGAGTATAGAGCTGAGAACAACTAGAATGTTGTAAAAGGTTTTAGAGTGCAGAGACTTGATCAAGCCTTCCCACGCATCCAGGATTGGGCAGAGTGGCTTTGCATAAACTGAGAGTTGAACAGATACCCGCTCAGGTGAATACAATGGAAAGAGAACTGGATTTGGGAACAGAAGATCTCCATTTAAGTTGGCTCAAGTCCCAGCTTTGCTCTTCCCACCATCAACCCCCACCAAATGACCATGGGCTTGATGGCTAACCTACTTGGAACTTCAGTTTTCCAGCTCTAGGTGATAGATGTCACCTTTTGTCAACCAGGCTCTCTGATTTGATTTGTGAACTGACTGATATCATCTGCTGGCTAACATCATCAACTCTTGAGTCACCACAAATGTCATCAACCAGTCTACATATCTTGCTCCTCTTTGTCCACGCTTCTCCCAGAATCATGCGTTGGCTGATCTTTATTCCATAAGCTGCACTATTTCACTCTGTTTACAACTTTTCCATAGAAAAGCATTTGGCTTAAAAGTCCCGACTCACTGATGTTGATCCATGTCCTACCTTTTCCCTATCTTCCAATGCAGCTGTAGCCTCTGCTTCTCCAGCCCTTAGCAGATGCACTTCTCCCTGCTTAAAGATGTTTTCCACATCCCTTTTGCTTTATGTCTAATCATTCTTTGGGTCCCATCTTAGGTAAGCCTTCCCTTTAAGAAGCTAGGCCTGAACACCCCTCTGTGTACTGACAACACCCCAGGCTGCCCTCCATTGCAGTCTTATCACCCTGTCTTCCCACCATGTCTTCATGGTCTTCTTTCGCACACAGTCCCTAAGGTCAGCAGGTTTCTTGTACATCGTTGTGTCCTCAGCATCTTAGCACAGTGCCTGGTGCTGATGAACAGCTGGATGGGCATTGGATGCACTGTCCCCATCCCCCACCACTGTGGCCCTCTTCCTCCAACCTCCCAGTTTCCCACATCATCAGAACACATCCTCAGGTACAGAGAAGCCATGCTTCTGGCCACAGATTGTCATGTTTATGGTCATTGCAATTTCCCCCAATAGTAGCAATGATCTTATGAATCACTTATCCTCTTTGTTTCCAAAGAGAAAAAGAATAAGGGTCAGATAAATGCACTGCTGACCAGCTTTCAAGTCCTTAGGTAGAACAAGTAAATAAATCAGGGCTGCTAACTGGTATATGATCTCTCTAAATCACACTTAACAAGGAAGTGCATGGAAGTGCAAGGAAGTGCATTAAATCCACCAAAAAAAAAAAAAAAAGGACAAAGCACACAAACCCATGTGTATCTTAGCTTCTACCTTGCTTATGTTTTTGGAAAAATAATTATTTATTATTATTAATTTGAAAGCAAACATGAGGTGGCAGATGAGAGAGAGAGAGAGATAGAGACACTCCTATTCATAGTTTACTCTCCAGATATCCATCATAGCCAGGACTGAGCTGAACCAAAGCCAGAAGCCAGGCACTCCAGGTCTCCAGTGGGTGGAACAGGGACCCAACTACTTGAGCCATCACCTGCTGCCACTGATGGCCACTGTTGGTATGCATTAGCAGGACATAGGCATTGAGAATGGAGTCTGAACTTGAACCCAGGAATTCCATATGAGATGTGGGCATCCTAAGCAATTTAATCCCTATACAAAACACGCCCCCCCCAAACCTTGCTACTCCTCAAAACACGCAGCAGAAAGAAATCTCTTCACGCCTGACCCAGGGCCCAGATGTTCTATCTTTAGGGATGTGTGTTTTGGGAAAAGCCAGCTATGGTATACACATGGTTTATATCCTACCACTGACCATTCTCATACTGAAGAAAGACCCTGGTTAGTAATCTTGGTAAATCCTCAGAATCCTTCTCAACACAGTGCTTCAGACATCAGCAAACAGTTAAGCCTTGCTTTCTAAAAATGTCCTCTGTTAAATGAAGAGATCCCAGAACAGCTTAGACCACTGAAGGCTTGGGACAGGATCATTGAGCAAATACTCCCTTCAAGACAGGAAAAGCAAGAAAAACTCTGGGCTCCCAGGAAAAGAGCCGTGCAGAAGGGCGGGGGCAGAAGACAGCACAAAAGGGAAGGAAGGTCTAGGGGAGGACCAGCACCTGAGTTCTGGACACTGAGTTCCTTTGCTCTAAGGCAAAGGCTCTGAACTCCATCGAAAAGGCGTTGCTAGATCCCACGCATTTGCTCTCTCGGCTTGCATCCCTGACAGAGCCCTCGTGCAGCAGGGATTGGGGACCAGCCAGATTGTCACACATGAACAGCCTTTGGGGGTCTAGAGAAAGAATGCTGATGAGTTGCCATTCTGCAGATCTTGGGCTCCCCTTGCCCCTTTCAGCAGAAGCGAAAGTGAGGTGCTGGATGAGGAGGCCAGAGAGCATGAAGGGTGGTCCCCAGCCCCTGGGAGGAGAGTCAAGCACATTCCCCTGATTGCAGACCCCCAGGCGGCATTCCTGGGAGTCAGTGTCGCCAGGCAGTTGAAGGATGAAATCTAGGCCAGCTACTGAAGTCATCTCCCATGCCTCCAGCTAGGCTGCTCTGCAGGCCCCTAGGCAGTTGTCCAAATGCCCTCTAGGCGTTCTGATGCCAGATGTTGATGCAAATAAGCACATAATGATACAGGCAACAGGACTGGACCAACTTAGCATGCGTCCCTTGTCAAATGCCTTTTTAGATGGAAGAGATTTAGATGCCTTAGATCATTCAGCCATTCTAACATTTTAATTGCAAAGGGAAGCGCAGATCAACATTTTCTTGGGAAAGCAACATGTGTAGCTGTGCAAAGATGAGCTCTCCCCAAGCAAGAGAGAAGCTGTGACTTGTTTGTGTGTGCACACACCTGTATGTTCCTATGCACGTGAGATTTCCGTATTAAAATCAAACAATAAGATGCCTTCTTACTCAGAAATTTAAAGATTGTTAGATCCACATTAAAACAAGAAAAAGGGACGCTGACGGAAGAGTCTGTTTTCTGGAATATTCCTCAGGGTCCTGCATGACAAGCTTATGGTGACCTTCTCTAGGCACTTCTTACCTGATGATGTAAGCAAGGCTACTTGCAGCCAACACGGTGAGTCCCGCCTTCCTCGATGGGTAGTGATGTGGCCTCAGGACGATTTCGAGCAGTGAGAGGGGCACTATGGAAGTGTGCTGCAGGAGGAGAAAAGACGCGACATCGTAAGGGGAGCCTGGCTGCCTGCAGTACACAGCGCCCTCTCTCCCCTCCCCAGGCTGTCTTCCTACATGCTGATACACACACATTTTTCAGAACTTGGCTTCCATGCCTAAGGACCTACTGAGGTCCCAATTGTCTACCGTGAAGGTCCAAATTCCTTTGGCTGGCTACCAAGGATCTTTGCAAAATGCTATCACCCTCTCTGGTCTCAAACTCTCCTAACACACCTACACATGTGCCTGTGCATACACAGTGCACATAGTTCATACATGTACTCACACACACAAACTCATACACATACCTTCATCCTCATACATATGTGTATGCACACTCTCACACACACACATGCAAACTCACATATAGGTACCCGAGCTTATTCACACACTACCCACTGTTTTACACACACACATACACATACACACACACACCCTCCACTAGAACAAAGCCATGCTCTTCAGTCTCCTTGCTGCTTAGCCTGCTCCCACCACGTCCAGATGCCCATCTCTGCCTCCTTTTCTTGCGGACTCTGCCTTTTTTTCCCTCCCTGTTCAAATCCTTTATATTCTCTGCAGTCAAGGCAACCTTCTAGGATCCTGTCTGAGAATCTTTGTCTCTCCAGTTTCTCTCACTCAATTCTATTGCCTGTCTATCCCATGCCGTGTAGTCTAGCACTTGGGATACGTGTTCACAAGCATCCCAGCCAGACAGCACATCGCACTCCATCTCTGCCTTCCACCTTGTGCTCAGCACCACAGCATGGAGCTCAGGCCTGCTGAAGTGGAGGCACCGTGGGACATGCGTGGGCTCCTTCTGAGTCCCTCCGTGTCCACCCTCTTCCCTGCATCACCCCCGCCTCATAACCATCTGTTCCCTCACATCTTCCAAGCCCTGAAAACCAGATTTTTAAAAGATGACACAGTCAGGAAGCGAAGTCTTTAGGAACAGTGGTGTTTGCAGATGTGAGAACTGCTGGGGCCCATCCCTGTCTTCCGGGGGACGCCACTGGCATCTCCTTGCACCGGTTTTCATGGACTGGAAATGTTTCTGAGGCCCTCTGCTTCCCGGCACTGTCCACCAGTGCTGGTGCTTTCTGTTTTCTTATACTCCCAGTTATCCTTCCTCCCCCATTCCTGCTCCACACTCGCTGCAGCTCCGGGTGGCCTCTCACACCCAGAGGCTCTCGCTGCAAGCTCCATCGTACTATCATTGCACCCTGAATGGTGTCAGCACCTTAGTGACACACATCCTAGGGCGTAGGAATGCCCAAGGGGCCTCTGCTCATATTCCATGCCCAGCTATGTGGCTAGAACTCCAGGCAACAGCTCTCAGCACCTTTCGGTTCTCAGCCCCAGAAGTCTTAGGCTCAGAGAGCAGGTGCAGGAGGCAGAAGCTTCCTGTCCCTTGAGCTGAGCTATCAATGGCCAGGTCAGGAGGACAAGACGAGCCTCCATAAGTGGTGTGTGACAAGGTTTGATGGTGCAGGGCTGTGTGGCAAGGACCAGGTTTTGAGGATAGGGCATCCCTGCGTGGAGAGGCCTCCTGGTGGCCCCAGCCAAGGCTGCCGCCGGACAGCTCAGAGCAGTCAGGCATCTCCATGGTCTTGGCCCTCACATTTCAGTAACAAGGCTGGGAGGAGGACACGGCACACCGATCACAGCCTTTGCCTATTTTTGCCTGAAGTTGATCTTGAATATGTGACCAATTCAACACACACTGGGAAGAACTCCAGGCCCAGTCTCCTCTCCTGCTCATTCTATCTTCTGATTGTCACCTGCTGCTCCCATGTCTCTCCCTCTGATAAAGGAACATGGTGTTTCAGGGTCCCTACTTCCAAATGGAACAGTGGGCTAGTTGCGCCATCTCCTAAACTTGCTTCCTGGGTTACCAGCTGGGGCAGTAAGTGGGCCAGGCCTCCTAAGGCATGGCTATGAGGGCTGTAGTTAGTGCTGGTGCAGTTCTTGGCCAGGAGCCCCTCCAGAGAGCAGTGGCGATGCTTGTCACCCTTGTCAGTGTGACAGCTCATTTCACTGGGCCACCACATTGGGGTGAGGGCCAGGGTCTGGGATAGCCATGGCTCCATGTGCTTGGATGTCCCCTAGCCTGTGGTCTGCAGGAGCCACTGGAGAATGAGCCCCACCCTCCCTGCAGCCCTCCCAGCCCTGGCTTTGTCTGTCAGTGCCTCACACTGATGCTGTCTCCATCCAGAGGCCACCACGGAAGGCGAGGGATGGAGCCACTTGTCTACCGGCCACTGTGCCAACTTCACTCTGCCACAGCCAGGATGAACCAACTTCTATTAAGCACCATTAGCAGGCCCATTATACCAGCCATCGATCCGGTAGATTTTATTAACCCTGCCCGCAATGTGCCACTCCCGTTCTCTGTGTTCAAGATCGTTTGGAAGAGAATTCCTGTGGAATCAGACGGCGGGTTCGCATTAGGAGTAAATGAGTTCACGGTGATGAGCGCTTTCACAACAAACAACTCGGGGATGCATGACTGGCCACTTCTCCGAGGAGGCTGCCCTCTGCCAGGGACATTCAATTGGATTTCCAAATGAATTCTCCCGGATGGCTTCTGGGAAATTTACTTCAATGATGTCATTAGTGATGGACCATATACTGTGGCTTCACACTAGCTAAGAGGTCTTTAAAAAAAATCCCATTTTCTGGTCGGGGCTGGGGGTGGATGGGAGGAATAGGCGAAGGCTGCATTCTGGGAGCTTTCTAAATATTGAGCTCCTGTAACAGCCAAGCATGATGCAATAAACCTCTTGGTATTTCAAAGGTACTGGGGCTTCACTCCACACTGACAGAACTTACATAACCCATGTCAGACAGCATATATTTCAAAAACAACCACCAAAAGGAAGGAAGGAAAAAAATTCAAGAAGAGGAAAAAAAATCAAATATGCTTTCTGCTTCCAAAAAATCTAATAATTAGGCTGGGATTGACACAAATTAGAATGCTGCCAAAAATTACTGAAAACAGTGACTCATTTTGTATTTCAATTAACAGTTTCTCAGTTTCCCTTATACACAGTGAAGCTGACAAAAATTAATTATCTCAGAGGGGGGAAAATATTTCCTTCCGCAGTAAACAAAACATCTTGATCTGAAACAATAGAATGTATAAACAGAGGGGACGGCGGGAAGCTATCTCTCCTTGTCAATTAAGTCATCATTTCAGTAGAGTTTCCTTCCAATAGCTCTCCCCCAAATGCACTGGTTATTACGAGAGCGCTGTTCTTTTCTACTCAGGGATACCTTGCCCTTCTGGTCTCCCTATGGTGCTGGCTTCTATCTGAACATCTGCAAGACAGACTATAAGCAGGAAACATTGATTTAAGCATGAGTAGAATAATTGCACTTGAGATTCTCTGGTTGGAAAACAGCCCTGTAGATAAGTATGCAAACATAGTTGTCCATAGAAAATTCTCACAAGTTGCCAAGAGTAGAACATGGAAAATACCAATGATTTAAGCACTCATTTCACTATAGATAAATAGCTGTTATAAACGATTTCTCTGCACGTGAGCTCACACTCACAAGCGGATGCACTCTGCCTGGCTCTTGAGAAAGAGTTGTCGATGGGATAGCCCGTGCAGCAGACTGCTCCTCCCGGTCAGGAAGCCTCCAAAGATGACATGGAGGGCTGAGCGGATCGTACTTTGTCCAGGGGTGGGATGGGGGTGAGGGTAGGGTGAGAGGACTCAGTTTTCTCCAGCGTAAGAAATTCAGGAGGGGTGGCTCACTTGGTTAATCCTCTGCCTGCGGCGCCAGCATCCCATAAGGGCACCGGTTCTAGTCCCGGTTGCTCCTCTTCCAGTCAAGCTCTCTTCTGTGGCCCGGGAGGGCAGTGGAGGATGGCCCAAGTGCTTAGGTCCCTGCACATGCATGGGAGACCAGGAGGAAGCACCCGGCTCCTGGCTTTGGATCAGGGTAGCTCTGGCTGTAGCGGCCCCTCTGACCAGTCGGCCCCTGGCTTTCTCCTTCAGGGGCTCTGTCCTAACCGGGAGCTTACCTACATGCCTAATTCACACCGGCCTCCACGTCCCCCTTCTTTCCTCTGTCCAAGCAACACTGGTGAGAGTCCTGATACTGGGTCCTAAAATCGAACCCCTGATTTTCTCTCTTCCCACACCAAGGCCCCTTCCCCCAAGTCTCTAAGATAACGCCTGTGGTTTGTTTCTGGTGCTAACATACCAACATCTTTTTCACAGGATTTTAGCGCTTTAACACAATTCTTCTCATTCTGGGGGCCTGTTAGGGAGGATTTCTGGCTAGCGGTATATTAGATATGCCTTTTCTTTTTATTTAAAAAACTACACCCCACAAAATCTCCTCGGGGACCAACACAATGTCAAAACATCAATTAAGACTTGAAACATAAACATAACCATAACGGAAGTGGAAGCAAAGCAAACTTTAGTAGAATGCCACTGCTCACAGCCTTGTCATTACACCACTGGATCGTGTTCCTTTAGCTGGAAAACTCCACGTGCTACAGACACACAGTAACAGTTGCTTTGTGAATCCACATAAAGCGACCCCTGGCTTGCCAGCCACCCATTGGCCAGCTAACAACTTCTACCTCGCTCTTTAGAGCTCCCCTCAGTCTCTGCCTCTAAGTCCTACAGGTAGGGACGGTGATGATGATCTTTGACGCGTTTCCTGGAGTATTTTGTGCCCAACAGCAGAGCCCAGCTATATTTGCCGTGTCCCTTACTCCGCTAACGGCGCAGCTGGGCTTTCAGCAAATCTGAAAGAGGGAAATTCGGAAATCCACAAGCAGGCTCTAAAGTTTCTATCTGGAGGGGACTTATTTATTTTAAACTCTTCCATCTGTGCTACCTGTAGGAGTCTTTTCAGTCTTAAATAATAATGTTTTTAAAGAGAATTGGATTTGTAAATTCCCTCTCCCACTTTCTAGGAATTCAAGTGCACAGTCAAGGCTCCACTGTAATTAAAGAGTCAAAGTTACAATGCCTGGGGAGGAGGAGGGAACTGGAGAGATCAGCCACACACAGGAGGAGCCAGGCTGCTCTTTGATCTTCGCTGTCTACCTAGGTGGGCTGCCGCAGGTTGCCCAGCCTGCAAACAGAAGTTAAAAACCAGCAGTCTTATTTAGGTCAAAGAGTAATAAAGTTTGCAATTTACTCTCAAATGCTCTAAAACCAAGACACATTAATGAATGGTTAGATGGATACATTTATGATAAAGCAAAAATAGTTAACTATTTACAGAGGAATCTAAGTGCTGGGTGAAACAGGCGTTCTCTGTAAAATTCTCCCAACCCTGCTTTACAATTGCAAAAGCTCATAATAGATCGTTAAGGGGAAAGTGAATAGTTTTTACTGACCTGGAACCAGAAATGAATGGTCTTTTGGGCCAAGGAAGAAAAATACACATCATTCACCAAATTTTCAATATATTGAGCAGGAGGGTACATGATAACTTTCTGGGTCTTCTGAGGATCCTTCTATGTCGTCTTTTACCTGCTGCATTGCTTTCCTTGGGATTATTACGTAGTTTGACCAACACATCAAAGCACCACTCTCCTAGGAAGCTTTGAAGGAGTCTGCCTATTGAAGAAGTGGCCATTTGGAGTCTATCTAGATAAGGCTCAGACAAAAGAAAGATCTAGAATTGTAGGACCTTCCCATCAGGAATACATCTGCCTATACCTTTCCTCTCTGTCTCTTCACCCCTACAAAGTATTTAAATCTCACCCTCTAATTGAGCTCTCTTTGGCAGTAATAACACCCCAAATTCCCTCTACCTAGCTCCATTTTCTGTTGCTATAACAAAATATCAAAGGCTGATCACTTTCTAAAGAAACAAGGCTTACTTAGTTCATAGTTCGGGAGGTTCAAGAGCACCTTCCCAGCTCTGGTGAGGGTGTCACAGCAGATGATATCACAGTGGTGGGAGTGCACGTGGCCGTGATGAGTGCCACATGCAGAGATTAACATGGTGCCAGACAGGGAGCAAGAAAGAGGGCCGAGGCAGCCAAGCTTGCTTTATACGGAATATCTCTCATAAGAACTAATCCATACCACTAGAGAACTACATTAATCCCGTCTGTGGTCTGTGGGTGATGCCCCATGACCTAATCACCTCCTGCTAGGCTCTGCCTCTCAAAGATTCCTCCACCTCAATACCACCACACTGGGAACCAAGCTACCAGCATCAGAACTCTTGGGGGCCACATTAAAGCCAGAATCAAATGATAACATTTGTTCAATCACTGACTTGCTCCTTTACCACTCATATCCAAACTTTATTTGCCTTCCCCCACAAGGCTCCCATTTATTTTTTTCTTTCCTGCATCATCAGCTCCCTAGCTTTTCCCTATTGGGTACACACAGTTAGATGTATGTTCTAGAACACCACAATTAGGCCAACCTTTCAGAACAAATTCATGTTACTACTACCCTACCCCCAAACCTTCTATAACTCCCTGTTGCCAGTGTCCACTCTCTGTCTTCCCTCCCAATCTCATCTCTCCATTACTGTCCACCGCATCGCCACACACTGCCTCTCTTGTACTCAAATCAGTCTCTTCGTCATCCATTTCAATCTGTTTCTTCCTCTAGAATTCCCCTCTTTTTATTTTTTTAACTCTAATTTTTCTCTCTCAAATAGCCGTATATAGCTTGGAGATATCTGATCAAGAAAAAACGTCTATACATTAGCCTGAGAAGATATAAAAGAAAACTAAGAGTCGGATGAAGATTGAACCACAAATATGTCAAGTGGAAGGCTCACTGGGCTGCTATTAATTGAGATTCAAGTTTAGCAATATGTTTCTAGACAGACAAAGAGAGGAGAGAGGGAGTGGACACAGATGCAATATTTTCTTAAAGATTTATTTTTGAGAGGCAGAATTACAGACAAAAAGAGAGAGAGAGACAGAGACAGAGACAGAGAGAGAGACAGACACACAGAAAGAGAGATGTCGGCCTTCCATCTGCTGCTTTGCTCCCCAAATGGCTGCAATGGCCAGACCTGGATCCGAATCCAGGAGCCAAGAGCTTCCTCTGGGTCTTCCACCTGGGTGCAGGGGCCCAAGCACTTGGGCTGTCTTCTACTGCTTTCCCAGGCACATCAGCAGGGAGCTGGATAGGAACTGGAGCAGCCAGGAATTGAGCCAGCACACATATGGGATGCAATGCCACAGGCGAGGCTTAACCCACTATGCCATATAGTGCTAGTCCTGTTTATAATTTTTTTAAGAGAAAATAAAGTTTTCTTCTAGAATCAATTTCTACTGTTGCACTTCATTTAAAGGCTCCTGGTGAAGTCAACAGTGTTCCCATAGCAAAGAGTTCACAGTTCTAGATTCCATAAACTGTCAACATCTGAAGGAAAAATAACAAAATTCAATCTAATGAAGGGGATTCTGCCAGGGAGGAGATAATACTTTGCCATCATGCGGTCTTCTAAGTAGCCACACTCCAGAAGTACTGTGTTCACCAGGGGTGTTTTTGTTGGTTGTTGTTCCATTTGTGACCTAGACACCAGCCAGTATTTGATTCTGTGTCTAAAGCCTGGAGTCCAGGTATTATCCATTGCTGATGACACAGAGATGCAAATGCTTGGAGAAACAACCAGAATCAGTGGTAACGCTGACAGCATTTTACTGCAAAGAAGTCTCGCCAAGGAAGCTGTTCCACCTGCCTCTGGAGCTGTGGGGCCCAGTCCTCTGCTTCCCTCCCGAGGCCACATCCCAGCCTCCTGCCTTCCCGCGAGCTGTCCCCCTTCCTGTCTGTCCTGCAGCAATTTTGGTCAGCACTGGACTCTTCAGGGCTTAATGCCATTCTGTTTTGCTTTCTACATTGTCAACTTCAGGTGTGTCCCCTACGCATACACCCCTCCTCTTCTCCTCCCTTTGAGGATAAATCTATCAATTGTTTAGGACTCCACTTTCAGTCTCTGGTTAATACATGACTGGACTGTTTGGTTGCACAGTATGATTGAGTCTGTAATGTGCCCTGCAGAAGCCCTGGTGACCTGGCCACCTGTCCTATCTTAGTTCCATGAGCTGCTCCCCCACTCTTACCTCCTAATTACTCTGTTCTCCCACCTGCAGACCATGGTTCCCCCTCTCACCACTGAATCAGTGCTCACTTGCCCCCTCCCCATAATCCCTTTAGGCCTTCTTCTCACTTGACAGGGCTCAGAAACAAGAAGTCCCACTCCTCAGAGCAGCTGAAACCCCTGCACTCATTCCCATCTCAACATCACACGAGTGAATTCACCTTACGCGGACCAAAGCCTTCCAGGGACGGAAGCAACTCAAAGCTTCGGGCTGTCACTGTTTTCACACCGGTGCCTAGAATAGTGCTTCACCTACCCCGGCCACTTAATATCAATGGCATTAACTAATGAGTATATGAAACATAGTGGAGACAAGAGGAAGCCTGGGAAGGGAATCCAGACCAGCTAAAAAATCAGTGCAGCCGCATGCCAGGCTGGATCCCGGATAGCAGGATCGGGGAACTGCTCCCATGTTCTTTCCCACAGCTGCAGAAAGAATCCCACATCTTGGAAATGGGGATGGGGGATGGGTGTTACCAGGAAGCCTTGAGCAAGTGTGACTCCTGCCACCTGTACCATGGCACTCAACTGTGGACTCAACAGAGGGCACCACCATAGAGGAGCCAGCAGCCCCGCCACAAGCTGGAAGCGACGCGGTCAGCAGAGACTGTCCTTGTCCATTGTGAGACGCACGGGGCTGTGGCCTCCATCCTGAGGTTGCGCCCAGTGGAAAGGGCCCCATGCTTTGCTCTTATCTTCCCTCCACCCTTTCCTTCCTCTTCATCAATCTGCAATCCAGCCCTCCTCCGTGTGTCTTGCCTGGCTCCACATGGCACACACAGAAGCTTGTCGTAAAGACAGAGACAGATGGGCAGCCCTCTAGGAAGCTGCTCCCAGCTGGGGGAAGGAGACTGTTCTTTTCAGTAAGGAAGAAGTTTGAGAAGCGTGGGGAACCATTGGGCTTTGAAGCCCTGTGACTCAGGCGCCATCTTTTCCTCTGGTAACTCATCACGGTGTCAGTCGAGGGCCAGAAAGTGCAGGCAGCTGTTCTTCCTGGGAGACGACAGCGATTCTGAGACGCGCCCGTGCAGACGAGCTCCGGGGCAAAGCTGCAACCCTTGCGCAGCATCGACTCCATGCAGGAGCAGAGTCTGCCCTCTCTCCTTCCCGCCTTTGGCTTTCCCAGACACAGCAGGGCGTTAGGAAGGGACCTACTATCTGCCCCGCAAGAATGACGACTGTTGACTGGTGATTTTCCTTTATTTATTTATTTTTCTAAAAATATATTTGGAAGGCAGAGTTACCGAGAGAGGGCGAGCCGGAGAGAAATCTTCCATCTGCTGGTTCAGTCCCCAAATGGTTGCCCTGGCTGGAACAGGGGCCAGGCTGAAGCCAGGAACCTGGAACCTCCATCCAGTCTCCCACGTGGGTAGCAGGGGCCCAAGGACTTGGGCCATCTTGCTCTGCTTTCCCAGGTGCACTAGCAGGGAGCTGAATTGGAAATGGAGCCAACAGGCTGCTCATAGGTGATACCAGCTTAAGCCCCTACACCACAATGTTGACCCTGACTGGTGATTTTCCTAAATGCACAAAAATATTTGATTAAGGATCAGGATGCATGTGTGTGTGTGTGTGTGTGTGTGTGTAAATGTGGTGGGGGGCACACGAGCTCCCTGTGGGCGTGATGTCAGAAGACAAAAGGCTTCCTGAGAGTGGGCCTTAGAGTCAAGAGCAGTGGTATTCCTGGGAAATGCTTTTGTTCAAGTATCTCACAAGGAGCAGCCTGTTTTAGCTTTCTAGGCAACTGAAGCATTTACAAGAACTTGGAGTTCAAAGAAATATGAACAGATTTCCACTTATATTACTGTAACCCTACATTGTCACCCCAGGACCAGGCATTAAGGCAGTGGGTAGGAGAGGCTCTGAAAGTGTCAGACAACAATAGCCAGCACTGGGTTGAAACCTTGAAGCCCAGAATGAAAGAGAACCAGTCCTTGTGTGACTCAAAAAGCTACTTCTCTGTTGCAAGACTCACAAGGTCCAGATCTTTCTCTCTGTCCTGAAAGACTCGAGTTTCTTCTCTTCAACAGCTTCTGGGACATTCCAAACCTTAGCTGAGTATCTGATGGTGTACCACTGACTTGCTCTATAATTTCAAAACAAAGTTCATTTCAATCCCTTTTTATTAAAAGTAGGTTAAGTAAGAAATCTGTGTTTTATTAAAAGCAGATAACTGTCACAGACTGCTTTTTCTAAATTATGAGTATTTTTTTTCCTTGTTGGGAATCTCAAAATCCAACAGGGCTCTCCCTAGACTATCAAGTTGAGGAAGTCCAGATAGAGGCATTTGGCACTCAGAAAAGAAACTCAGCTGGAAACAGAGATTAGGGAGCCAGTAGAGAGTAGATACAGCTTCTTAAAGTGGAAGCAGAAGAGAGAACCCCAACAGGGAGTGAGGTCTAGAATAAAAGTTCAGGGAGTAACACTGTGGAACCACAGCTGATGTCAGGTTTTGAGAAACTCTGCACTGTTGACATTTTAGCATAGCCTATTCTTTGTGTTGGGGCACGGTCAAGTACATTATAGGACAGTTAGCAGCATCCTTGGCTTCTACCCACCAGGTGCCAGTAGCACATCCCCTCCCAGCTGCCAGTGTGACAAACAACTCTGCATCCAATCATTGCCAAATATTCCCTGGGGAGCAAAATCCGATTGAAAATCCCTGATTTAAATGGCGGGCAAAAGAAGAGCGATTTGCAAAGGTAATTGGCAGGAGTGGCCAGAAAGTCTGGAAGCAAGAGGAAAAGAGAATAATTCAAGAGAGACAAGAAGAGGGCAGACCCCGCATCACTTTCAGGCTGACCTGGGAGCTGAGAGGGAGAAGTTTGGCGCTCAGCTGTCTCCATGGATGCCACCGCCAGGCCAGCCACACCAGAGGTGAGCGAACATCCTTAGCAAGTTTGTAAAAGTGTACAGTTTGGGAACTTACACACAGGACAAGTTGGGGACATGTCCGCTTGCTCCAAACCCTCTGTGCTCCTGAGAACGCAAGCCTGGGGCTCTGAGATCATCTCACTACTGCTAGGAAATTTGGCTCATGTCCTTCTCCTGGTCTTCTCATGAAAAACAAGAACAGAATTTCTCCGAAGGTCACAAAATTCCTTCTCACCACAGAATAATGAAATGTGGCTTTCAGGAGTTCCTACATGTGTTTAGAGAGAGGCACCAAAATACATGAGCTTTTTTTCCCTGGCCATTTTCTGTTAGGAGATACCCCAGACTCACCTCTCTGGGACACCCCTCTGAAATGGCCGTGTACTTTTTTGTTTCAAAACTCAAAGGGAAGAAAAACAAAAGCACTAGGGTTTTTTTGTTGTTCTGTTTTGTGTCCGTGTGCGTGCGTGTGTGTGTATGTATGTATGTTTTAGCTTGCAAATCTGAATTTTCACTGGTAAAATCTGCTCCTATTCGGGGAAGTGAAATGTTGAAAATTCCCCTGCCATGTTCAGGCTTATTATTTCTTTTTTTTTTTTTAAATTCTGCCCTCAAAATAAAAGGATCCTTGATTACTATTGAACTGTTAACATGGTAGGTCCCACGGCAAGCAGCAAAGAACTTCTGTTTGTGTAGTTCCACGCTGTTTTCACACACACCACTGGTGAGCCTCACAACCAGCCTAGCTGGCCAGCAATGGAAGCCCTTGGTTAGGTATTGCAAGCATCTCTCCCAGGACCAATGCTAGCCCAGCAATAACAGAGAGGAGGGAAATGGGCCTTTCACAGAGATGGCTGGAGGTTGTTTCCTATTCAGCCTTTTCTCCTCTTTTCCTCAACCACCTCTCTTCCAATCAGTTACCTCCACGATTACTTCATTATTCTTCATCTTCACCTGAGTCTCTGCCACCCATCTTTCCTGACTCTAAGGCTTTTTGAACTCTCTTTGGCCACATAAACAAACAGTTCTCCAGTGGACACCTCACAATGGAGGTAACAGAGCAACGTGTAAGCCATGGAAAGTTCTACCGGAAAGCGGTTATCTTCGAGCCACAGCCCACACCCCTACACACTTTGTTTCTCCTTCAACAAAACAGATGTTCCGCAAAATACACTCTATGCATCTCTTTGAACTGAAACAGTTACCAGTGCACCACCCTGTCTCCAAGGTAACAAACAAGGCTCATAAGTATTTCAAGGTCACAGCTAACTCTAGAAGCTTCTTCACTTATAACTTCCTGTAGGAAAGAACATCTCAAAGTTTCAAAGCCTGGAGTGTCAATCAGACCCTGGGAGCTGCTACATGACTATCCTTCTGCTTGTGTTTCCTCTGGGCCCCAGCACATCTAACTCTGTTCCAAAGGAGGAGGAACTCTGATGTCAATCAAGATCATGGAGAAGCTACTAGAGTAGAGAATCCCTCAATGATTCTCTAGGTGTCAGCCATATGCCACACGTGTTGGCGTGAGGCACCGGGTGCAGTGCTAAACACTGATAGATAAACTAATATATCCCCCCACTTTGCAGGCCCTACAGTCTAATAGATGAGATTTTCTATAAACAAGTAAGAAGACACACAGATACCAGTCATGGTATGTGCCATGAAGACAAACAGGAATTTGCACATTGGAATACAAGCAGAGGGACGGACCCTGTAGAGGGCAATCAGGGAAAGCTATTCTGAGAAGGTCATCTATGACCTGGGTCCTAGAGGACAAGAAAGAGCCAAGGAAGAGCAGACGGAGACATTCCAGGCAAGGAAGCAGCATGTGCAAAGGCCCTGGGGTAGGAAAGAGCCTCAAGAACTGCAGAAACAGAGGGGATCCCAGAACAGCTGGAATAATGTGCCAAGGGGAGAGAGGTTTGACTTGAGTCTGCAGCATTGAACCTGATCAGCTAGGTGTATCAGTCCTGTTGGGTCAAAGGTGTGAGTTCAGCTTTATTCCAGGTGAAATGCAGAGCCACTTAAGAGGCTTAGGTGGGGAATAATCTGTTCCAATTTATTTTGCTGCTGTTTGGAGGAAGTTAGGAATGGAAGCAGGAAGATGAGTTTGGGGGTACTGTACGGTTTAGTCAAGAGGTGAATGTGGCCACCAGTGTTGGCAGTGGAGCTGGAAGGCAAACAGATCCACTCTGGATTTTGGAGGCAGAATGGGCAAGATTAACTCAAGAATGGATCCAGGGATGGTGAAATTGGGGAGGATGGCAAGGCCATGCTGGTTTTTGTCTTGAGCATTTAGGAGGATGGTGGTGCCATTCCCTGAGGCGGAGACACCGTGGACAGGTGTGACCGTATGATGTGCTCAGTTCCAAATCTGGTGACTTGAAGATGAGTGCGACCTGTCTAGAGAGGCGTCTGTAACAGTAAAGTCAGGCAGGCAGCTACACAGGAAGATCTGGACCTCATCAGAGATCTGAGCTGCAGACAGCACACGGAGAGGATGAACACCTTGAAGATGAACAGAGGTGACCCCTGGGAAAAGAACTTTGGTGCAGAGGAGGCCTAGGTGAGCCATTGTGTAGAGGGAGGAGTCTCCTGTATCCCACACTATGAGAGATCAGACCGGGCAAAAACAGGAGCCTTCCACTTGCCAGTGTGGACATAGTTGTGAGCCAAGGAAGAGGAAAGGTAGAATCAGAATGGATGATTGTCCAAGTCTAAGGAATACTCTCGAGTTCTTTCATGCTTGTTTCTTTTCCATGCAACGTCCATGTTAGTGTCTGCCCTGAAGGCAACCCCTACATCCCACCCTATGAAAACCCCTAGGAGCATCAGGGCAGTACTCAGGGCAAGGAAGTTAGGATTGGGTTCACCTCTGCTCCAGATGGAAGAGAGAAGAGCTGTCCTTTCTGCTTCTTTACTCTCATCTACTCAGACTTGATCAGACAAGGACTCAGAAAAGCAAGCAAGCACAGATTGCCTTTCTATTTCTAGAGGGCCTCAGCTAAAGGAACAAGATGGCCCAATCTCATTTGCGAGCATTGCAGAGATTGGCGGAGGTGGAGGAGGGAAGTAGGGAGTAGCACCTAGACCCACAGAGTCTCCACATGGGGCTTTACTCAGCTGTTGCAGACTTTGGGGGAGATCTGAGAATTTGGTTTCTGGTTAAATCTGGCAATGGGGAAATCCCGTTGGATTTCACCCTTGCCCTCATGAGTAGGCCCAGGGGGTTCTGTAGGGTTGTGTGCAGAACTCCTATGCTGACATTAATAAAAAGTAAATTAAACTATCTAGGCACATTGAAATCCAGCCCTAATGCTTTAATAACATACAAATTAAATAAAGACTATGCACTAAAATATAAATAAATACAAACGTGTGCCTAATTGCTACATTGCCTTACATGGAAGCCAGGCAGTGTGATCGCTTGGGTGACGACGTGATGATCAAGAGCTTTTTCTTAATTGCCCAAACCCTCAGGGCAGTTTCTCCAGGGACAGCGGCTAGGATCCAGAAAGAACACTCCACCAAATTCATCCACAATCACAACTTAGTATCACTAAATAGCACCCTGTGGAATAAGTCTTAGGGAATAGGACACTTGTCCTGAATAAGAAGATACACAAAATGGATTACTTCATCATTAGCCCTCTTCTCTCTCTCTCCCTCTCTCTCTCTCTTTCTCTCTCTCTCTCTCTCTTTTTTTTTTTTTTGCTGATACCTATATCTTTAAAAACGAGTATTTTTTTTTTTTACAAACTTTGCATTTTCCTCTTAAGTGGATCTGCCCATCCCTATAGTCCTCCCCAAGTCTGACCACATTAACAACTGAAATTGCTCAGTCTGGGCATAGTTACATAATGTGGAGATCTGAGCCTTCAACAGCAGTAGACATGCTTCCAGCCAGGAAGCAAAGAAAGACTACACAAAAGGCCTTTTCGCTATAAGCCACTTCCATATTGTCCAGATCCTATGTCTTCCTTTGAGTCTTAGAATAGCCTTGACCATGAATTCCGATTCCCATTCTTTTTTTTCCTCTAACAGTATGGAAATCATACACTTTACTTTTATCATGATTGTTGTTATTTTAGAAATTATAACCTCTGTATTTATTGGTAACAGCCAGGCTCTCCCTACCAGTGATCCGAAAGGGCCTTGGAATGTCTTCCTGCCAATCATCCCTCTCCCAATTTACACTCAGTTTTCACCTGATATGGGAGAGCCTATCTGGACACCTTGCCTTCCCCTGTTCCTGGTACTGGGAACCTCCCTTCTGAGACCTTGTTCCTTCCCTCTGCAGCACTCTTTTGAGCTTTTCCTTAAGTGTGGGTCTGCAGGTGGTAAAGCCTGCCCCAGTGCGTCTGACACACTGAATGCCTTCATTGGGTCCAGTCATAGAAGAGGCATCGGTGAGTAAACAGGTTCACGGCTGTTCCCTTCAGCATCTGGGTGCCATCAGTCCAACCCCTGGCCACGTCTCCTTGCTCTGAATCTACCAGTAGCTGGCCCTTAGGGCTCCCAGGGGATTTATTACAGGACCCCAGTGGACACCCAAGTCGGTAGACGATCAAGTCCCTTAAAGAAAACAGTGTAGTACTTTGCCTAGAGTCCACACACATCCCCACAGCTTTTAAATCATTTCCAGATGCCTTATAATGCCTAAGACAATGTAGGAGCATGGACATAGTTGTTACATTGTATTGTTTGGGGAATAATGAAAAAAGAAAGTAAGTCTGTATATGTTCAGTGGAGACACAATTTTTCCTGGGTATTTTAGATGCACAGTTTGTTGAATTTGGGGGTGCAGAACGAGAGAATACAGAGGACTGATTGTCATTTCTTTTCAGGAAATCCACCCTGTGACTCTGGCTGCTGTTAGGACCTTTGTCTTGTCATGAAGGGGCCTGATAACCCTGGTTTTTGTCCATGGTTAGTCCTCTGTGGAATTTTTTGGGGGCATTTCTTGAATCTAAGGATTAATTTTTCATAAATTCTGATAAATAATCAGCAATTATCTTGCAATATTGCCTTTATTTTACCTTTTTTCATTATATTTTTATTTTAACATTTGCTAATTCCTATCACTTAATTTTTACCAGGCAGTCAAGCACTGAATCAGATTTTTAAATATTTTCTTCAACACTGTAATGAAAGATCTTTTTGCAGGCTGCTGTCTCACTGAGTGGCCAGAAGTGGAAGCCAATCAGCACCGTCTTTCCACCCAAGGCATCAATTTCTCCTCATGCTAAAGATTGTGACTCAGGAGGAAGTGTGAATTTCATGGTCATGGGTCATTAGGGTTCACTCAGGGGATAGAAGTCCATCCAGGCATGCCCAGGAGGAGGGTGTTGGGGCTTAGGCAACTATGAAAAGGAAGGGCAGTGAAAATCAGGGAAACTTCTGGTCGTGAGGGGTGACTCGTAGAGGCTCCCCAGAAAGCTGCTGCAAATGTCAGAAGTCACCATGGAGCACTACCTACAAGCTCAGCTGCCTGCAGAGCGGCGTGTGTGACTGTGGGGCTTGTCAGCTGCTAACCTCATGCCTGCAACCTTGCTGCACGTCCAAGTTCACCTGCCACTAGGGAATAACAGATATCCCTTCTCTTCCATACCTCATGAGGAGGCTTCTCACTGACTGGCTCTTGCCTGGAGCCCTCTAGAGGGGAGGACTATGTGTGGTCCCAGCCTTATGCCCTGCAACGTGGAGAAAATGGAGAAGGGAAGACCTCAAGTCCAAGTTGACCATAGGTCATTCTGAATTCCTGATAGCAGTTTATATCCCACAAGTAGTTCATTTGCTCCTAATAACATTGCTATGCTTTAGGTATGGTTTGTGTCCACCCAAACTTCTGTTGACATTGGCTTCCCCTTGTGGCAGTGTTGGAGGTGGGGGCTTTGAGAGGAGATGATTGGGGAGGGTTAGTCTCTTACAGGGATGGGTTGGCTATGGAAGAAGTTCACCCCCACCCCTTTTCTCTCTGCCCCAAGCAGCTGCTTCCTCCTCCATTTTTCCACCACGAGGCCCTAACCAAAAGCAGAGCAGATGCCGGTACCATGTGCTTGGGCTTCCAGAGCTGTGAGCCAAAATAAATCTCCTTTCTTTATAAATTATCCAGTCTCCAGTGTTTTGTTACAATAACATAAAATAGACTGAGACAGATGGTAAACATGCTTTGCCTATTTTAAGAAACCCAATACTCAGAGAGATTTATTAACTTTTCCAAAAGTACACAGCAAATCAAAGACAAAAATGGGACCAGAATCAAGGTTCTCTGGCACTTAGGTCAATTCTTTTCATGAAATAAAAACTAAACTTGTAGAAAATACATGAGGTCAACAGTGGGGGGATGTGGCAATAGAGGGACGTTGGATGACGATACTAACCATGGTTAGTAGGAGTCAGTTGGAGTGCTCTACAACACTGCTCACAATGACCTAGGATACATTTTAAGAACAGATAGAGGAAGGGAGCCTAAGTAATAGAGACACCTAGCCTGGAGTGATGATGGGGAAAGGCAAACACAGGTTGCTTTGATTTGTTCTGCACACTTTGTGTGCACTTGTTGAGATGTCATATTGCACCCCATAAGCATGTGTCATTGTTGATTGTTAACAAAAACTAGAAAAAAAAGTTCAGGAGAAGGGAATTCTAACTAACCTGATTTGATCAGCACACATTTAACACACGTATCTAATGGTCATACACTACCTTGTACTATGTACAATTAAAATACTTTTTTAAAAGCATAAATTTGGGGCAGGTGCTGTAGCTAGTAGGTTAAGCATCCACCTGCAGTGCCAGCATTCTCATAAAGGTGCTGGTTTGGGTCTTCACTGCTCTGCTTCCAATCCAGCTCTCTGCTGATGGTCTGGGGAAGCAGTAAGAGATGGGCCCAAGTGCTTGGACCCTTGCAACCATGTGGGAGATCCCAAGAAAGCTCCTGGCTCCTGGCTTCAGTTTGGCTCAGCTATGACCATTGCAGCCATTTGGGGAATGAGAGGATGGATAATCTCTGTCTCTGTGTCTCCTTCTCTCTTTCTGTAACTATGCCTCTCAAGTAAATAGATAAATATTTTTTTAAAGGACAATAGCTTAGGTTAATTATTTTTGCATGTAGACACAGACCTAAGAAATCTTGCTTCCACTCATCCCAACATGGTTTTCAGATACGAAGATCCAACACCTTATTCCTAGCAACTCATCCCTTTCAACCTTTTAAGCTCAAGTGGACATGGAACAGATGTGAATGGGCATTTGTGGAGATAGAATTTGTTCCACTGCTTGGTCCATTTCTTGATCATTGTGTACCTGGAGGTGATTGGACTATCTGTATCATGCTCTGAAAGTTACTGCCTCAAAAAAAAAAGTCTCTAAAACTAAATGTCATTACTGATGGCCATGCATCTCAATATTCCCATTATCAAATACCATTCAACAGGCATTTCTTCTTCTTTTTTTTTATTTTTGACAGGCAGAGTGGACAGTGTGAGAGAGAGACAGAGAGAAAGGTCTTCCTTTGCCGTTGGTTCACCCTCCAATGGCCGCTGCGACTGGCGCACCATGCTCATCCGATGGCAGGAGCCAGGTGCCAGGTGCTTTTCCTGGTCTCCCATGGGGTGCAGGGCCCAAGCACTTGGGCCATCCTCCACTGCACTCCCTGGCCACAGCAGATAGCTGGCCTGGAAGAGGGGCAACCAGGATAGAATCCGGCGCCCCAACCGGGACTAGAACCCGATGCCCCAACTGGGACTAGAACCCAGCGCCGGCCCTCAACAGGCATTTCTTAAGCAACCTTATTTGCCACCTTTATAGTTTCTGTGATCATAATTATATTCTAATGCTACTGACTCTGACATTCAGTTAGTGAAGTATTATTTTAAAATGTCAGGAAAGTATGCATATTAATTAAAATGTTCCCATATATAAGCCTTAAACTAAACTCCCTGTGCCAATTGGAGACAAAAGATCTTTATTAAATATGATTTGATAGGTTAAGTATTTTAATATCTCTTCCAGTAATTGCTACAAAAGAAGATTCATTGCCAAGCATGACATGGGTAAAAAAAGGAAATCTCATCCTATTCTTACCTGTTAGAATCATATGTCCTAAGACAACAGCAAAAGCAGCATTTTTTTTTTTTGACAGGCAGAGTTAAACAGTGAGAGAGAGAGAGAGAGAGACAGAGAGAAAGGTTTTCCTTTTTCCGTTGGTTCACTCCCCAAATGGCCACCATAGCCGGTGTGCTGCACTGATCCTAAGCCAGGAGCCAGGTGCTTCCTCCTGGTCTCCCATGCAGGTGCAGGGCCCAAGCACTCCCGGGCCACAGCAGAGAGCTGGACTGGAAGAGGAGCAACAGGGACAGAATCCAGTGCCCCAACCGGGACTAGAACCCCAGGTGCCAGTGCTGTAGGCAGAGGATTAGCCTAGTGAGCCACAACGCTAGCCAAAAGCAGCATTTTCAAGCACACCCTAATGCCCTTGATCCATAGACCTCTTAGCATCAGGTTCTCATTCTGCCTTAATACGATTGATTGCAGGAGTGGATAGAGGCAGTGTGCACCCCCGTGTCTGGAGAGTTGACTGATGGAAGTGTTCTAACTGCATCTGGGGCAGTTTTAGTTGCCAACCACTGTTGACAGATTGCACACACTTGGCACTTTCGAGCATAAAAACAAAACCACAGAGGCTGGTGCTGTGGTGCAGTGGATAAAGGCATCAGCATCCCATACGGGTGCCAGTTGGAGTCTCAGCTGCTCCACTTCCCATCCAGCTCCCTGCTAATGCACCTGGGAAAAGCAGTGGAAGATGGCCCAAGTGTGTGGGCCCCCATGTGGGAGACCTGGAAGAAGCTCCTGGCTCCTGGCTTTGGATGGGCCCAGCTCTGGCCATTGCAGCCATGTGAGGAATAAACCAATAGATGGAAGATTTCTCTGTCTCTGACTTTCTCTCTTCTCTCTCTCTCTCTTTCTCTCTCTCAATAATCTGCCTTTCAAATAAATAAATATATCTTAAAAAAAAAAACAGAACTACAAATTGGAGCAGATCGTTCACTCACACTTGCATAGATTCCAGTAGTTCCCCCTGCTTTTCACACGGCTCATCAAGCAGGAGATTCCTGGAGAGATGGCTCTTAGCCCCTCCTACCTCTTGCTTTAGTATGAAAGTTGAGGAAATGGATGAATCCAGTGAACACAGGCTGAAGACGGAAAGGGGGAAGCTCTCTCTTGGAACGCTTCATGTTGGAACAGGGCACCAAAGACTAATTAATTTATAAAGAACACAGACTTACTTCTCACAGTTCCTAGGGCTGGGAAGTCCAAGGCCAAAGAGCCCATGCTTCGTGAGAGCCTTCTTGCTGAGTCAGGCCACACAGAAGGTGGTGGGGCATCCTTTAATCAGGAATCCACTCCCGTGATAACAGCATTCACCCATCCTCAAAGGCAGATCTCAGGACCTAATCACCTCTCCAAAGCCCAACCTGTGAATGCTGTTTCACTGGGGTTTGTTTCCAACACGTGGACTTTAAGAAGACGTATTCAAATCCAGGCACTAGGGTCAGGAAGGCTTTTGGTGAGATTTTTGAGGAAGATGGCAAGACAAAGACCTCCTATTTACATAGATTTGGCTCTTGCATTGAGAAAAGGACATGAAGGGCAGAATTGAGAATTCAGAAACTCAAGATAGGAAGCACCTGAGGACTAAGAATCCCCCCAGGGAAAACGTAATACATTGGCAAGTGTAATCACACCATCAAGAACACTGCTAGCCAATGGCCTGCAGAATCATGCCATTGGCTGGTAACCCAAGGATCTGGGAGAGGGAAGGAGATTTAAGAGTTGGACGAACTCAAATTCCCAATTAGACACAAGCGGTCGCTCAGTAAGCAGAGTAGGTACAGAGACCAGGGACAAGAGATGTGGGGGCTGGTTGAGAGCCTGCCAGCAGCTCCCTGTCCAAGGCAGGGACAGCAACCCACAGCTTTCAGAGTGTCTGTGTGCAGGGTCATGAAACAACTAGAAGTACAATGGCGTTTGTAGGCTGGCTCTCTCAGCAGCTTGAATCGGTCAGAGAAGGTTTTCCCATCCACCCACAAGGCAGCTCTTGGGCATTTTCACTTCTGACTTGAGATCTTCCCCACCCACTTAGATTTATATTTTTTCTCTTGGTATTTCAAAGAGGCTGAAGATCTTCTGCTGTGTGTTTCATCATCCATCCTGGTTGTTCTCCAGCGCAATACTCATTCTTCCCATTGGAGTATTGCACATGGTTACCATGGAAGTGAGGCTTGGCTGATTCACACAGGAGGGGGTACCCACTCACAAGCCCTCAAGGGCACTGAATGATTTCAATCACATTTACTCCTAGAAACTTCTCAGAAGGCATCCACATTTTTTTTGCATCTATCTATCTATCTATATATATAGCTTTTATTTAAAGAATATAAATTTCCAAAGTACAGCTTATGGATTACAATGGTTCCCCCCCCCATAACTTCCCTCCCACCCGCAAACCTCCCCTTTCCCGCTCCCTCTCCCCTTGCATTCACATCAAGATTCATTTTCAACTCTCTTTATACACAGAAGACCAGTTTAGTACATATTACGTAAAGATTTTAACAGTTTGCCCTCACATAGAGACACAAAGTGAAAATACTGTTGGAGTAATAGTTATAGTATTAATTCACAATGTACAGCACATTAAGGACAGAGATCCTACATGATTTTTTTTAAAGAATTAATTATCTATGCAATTTCCAATTTAACACCAAGATTTTTTAATCATTTGCAATTATCTTTATATACAGAAGATCGATTCAGTATATACTATGTTAAGATTTCATCAGTTTGCACCCACACAGAAACACAAAGTGTAAAAATACTCTTTCACTACTAGTTATAGCATTACTTCACATTGGACAACACATTAAGGACAGATCCCTAATGAGACGTAAGTACACAGTGACTCCTGATGTTGATTTAACAATTTGACACTCGTTTATGGCATCAGGAATCTCCCTAGGCTCTAATCATGAGTTGCCGAGGCTATGGAAGCCTTTAGGGTTCGCTGACTTCGATCTTATTCCGACAGGGTCATAGTCAAAGTGGAAATTCTCTCCTCCCTTCAGAGAAAGGTACCTCCTTCTTTGATGGCCCCGTTCTTTCCACTGGGATCTCACTCACAGAGATCTTTCATTTAGGTCTTCTTTTTTTTTTTTCCCAGAGTGTCTTGGCTTTCCATGCCTAAAATATTCTCATGGGCTCTTGAGCCAGATCCGAATGCCTTAAGGGCTGATTCTGAGGCCAGAGTGCTATTTAGGACATCTGCCATTCTATGAGTCTGCTGTGTATCTTGCTTCCCATGTTGGCTCATTCTCTCCCTTTTTTATTCTATCAGTTAGTATTAGCAGACACTAGTCTTGTTTGTGTGATCCCTTTGACTCTTAGATCCCTTTGAACTGAAATTGATCACTTGGACTAGTGAGATGGCCTTGGTACAAGCCACCTTGATGGGATTGTATTGAAATCCCCTGGCACGATTCTAACTCCATCATTTGGGGCAGGTCTGATTGAGCATGTCCCAAATTATGTTTTTGATAACACTAAAATCCCTTGACCTTGATTTAGAAATTAGGATATATATTCTAGTGGCACTCTTCTGCTTAAAAAACAGTTCAGAAGCAACAAAGAATCACGGGATAACAAAATCTTAACTTTTCACAAAATTTGAGAGGCAGAGAAAGAGAGATCTCCCACTGGCTAGCTCACTCCCTAAGTGCTTTCAATGGCCAGGGCTGGAATGGACCAGAGGTGGGAGCCAGGGACTCAATCCAGGTCCCCCTGTGAGTAACAGGAATCCAATGACCTAAGCCATCTGCTAGTTCACTCCTCAAATGGCCCCAACAGCCAGGGCTGGGTCAGGTGGAAGCCAGGAGCCAGGATCTCCATCCTGGTCTCCCACATGAGTGACAAGGACCCAAGTACTTGAGCTGCTTTCTCAGGTGCATTAGCAGAAAGCTGGATCAGTGGAGAAGACAGGACTCAAACCACTGCTCTGATATGGGATGCTGGTGTTCCAAGGGGCAGCTCAACCTTCTGCACCATGATGACAATCCCAGCTGCCTCTTTTTAGAAAATTTATTTGAGAGAGGAAGCGAGGAAGGGAGGGATGGAGAGAAGAGAGAGAGAGAGAGAGAGAGAGAGAGAGAGAGAGAGAGAGAGAGAGAGAGAGAGAGAAACACCAGAGTATCATGGGATAATGGAATTCTAAAGGCACTCTATTGGAAGTTCTCTGAATTGGGATTAAACGAAGAAAAAATATGGCACTTTCTTCATCCGGGTCCCTGCTCTGCAGAGACGGAGAAAGCAAGCACAGTGACTCCTTGAGTCTAGTTGTGTAAAACCTGAAAGGACTGGTAACCCTCAGAAACTCATTCCCAGGCTCTTTTCTGTTTATATTAATACACCCTGCGGGGCTAAGATGGCTTTATGGTTCTTATTCAGGTAACTGAGTCCTATTCCCAGGCTAGCTGCTGATATCATTGCTGAGTTTTAGGTACATGTTTAACTTCGCAGTGTTTCCCAGAAGATTCCAGCTGATCTTAGGTTCAGAAATGAATGGAGTAAAAAAAGCCAAGACCAAAAGTGTTACAAAACAATGGAATAATCCATCAATAAATCTGTAGCAATTAAATCTGAAATAATATCCAAGTAGGGGCCAGCATTGTGGCACAATGGGTTAAGCCCCTGTTTGTGACACCAGTGTCCCGTTGGAGTCCTGACTACTCCATTTCTAATCCAGCTCCCTGTTAATGGGCTTAGAAGGCAGCAGAAGATGGCCCACGTGTTTGGGTCCCTGCCAGCCATTTAGGAGACCCAGACTGAGTTCTGGGTTCCTGGCTTTTGCATGGCCTAGACCTTGCTATTTCAGCCTATGGGGATTGAACTAGTGAATGAAGATCTCTCTCTCTCTATCTCTATCTCTCTATCTCTCTATCTCTTTCTCTCTCTCTTGTTCCTTCCCCCCACCTTTGTCACTCTGCCTTTCAAATAAAAAAAAATACATTTTAAAAAATAATATTCAGGTAAATGCTAGGTTTGGTGCATAACTCCAATGCCACCTCTGTGCAGCTGCTCAGTTCATATTTATCAAGGCCTTGATCAGGGTCTGCTCCTGGAAACATCTAGTCCCTGTCTTAGCTAATGCATCTCTACCCGCCCTAGCATCTCATGTTGAATAAATTACTGGAACCTCGGTCTCCCTCTCTGTAAGGTGAGAAGTTTGAGTCAGTCCCATGATTTCAGGTCCATGTTTATGTCTCCAGGAAGCAACAGACAGGAAAGCAAACTAGGAATAAGTATTTGATACAAACACTGACTGAGATCCCTACCAACACAGAATATAAATAACTTGCAAATACCACACTCATTAAAAAAATAGAACCCAGATGGGTATTTTAAGTATGTGTTGGAAATAGATTTTTACTCTTCTTTGGCCTGGAAAACAAAACTTAATAGAGGAAAAATAATATATTATATCTTTCCAGACTTACCCTTAAAAAGAAATGTAGAATTTGGAATTAGAGAGAGCGTCTCCTATTTCTAGGCAGTCATGTAAGTGATTTCCATCCCAAACCACCAGGTATGATGGCATCTCCCAAATGTCCCATCTTTCCTCTCTGGTCTAATTATTAGCACTCCAAAGGGAGGGAACATTCCATGCACAAAACCTTCCATCAGTCTCTTCTGCCAACAGAATGAAAACCAATGCTTAGCATTCAGGCTCTTCACATTCAACTCCACGTGACTCTCTTCACTTAGTTCCCACTTTCTCTTCCTTAGACACCTCTGCTCTTGCCAAATTGAATATTGTCCTATGCAAAATTCAAGTCCTTCCTGGAACCAAAGAACGCTACCTTATTTAGACATCGACACAGATGTCATTAGTGAAGATGAGGTCCTACTGGACTAGGGGGACCCTGAACGAATATGCCTGATGTTGTAAGGGGTCACAGATTCACATACACACAGGGAAAATGATGAGAAGGCAGACACACAAACAGGGAGAATGTCATGTGATGACAGAGGCAGGGGTTGGTGTGATGGGTCTGTAAGCCAAGGATTGCAGGCAATACCAGAATCTAAGAGAAAGACATGGGATGGAGTCTCCATTATGGCCTTCTGAGATAATATTCCCTTGCCAACATCTTGATCTCAGATTTTTAGCCTCCATAACTGTAAGAAAATACAGTTTTATTGATTTAAGCTGCCCAGTTTGTGGTACTTTGTATGGCAGCCCTAACAAACCAATACACTGACCTAGATACCCATGGTACCCTGAGCTTTCCTTGAGCCTGGCAATGTCTCTGCCCTGGCACATGGTTTCTCTCCTCAGAATCTCTTGCCGACTTTAATACCCATCCTTTGGAACCTAGTTCAAATCCCTCATCCATCAGCCTTTCTGGATCCCTGCAATGGGAAGTGGCCTCTCCCTGACTGTGCTTGGACCATTTGTTGGGCCTTAGCCTGTACTCATTGGTGGGACCTTGTGGGTGGTTCCCAGGTTTGTGATGACTTCCATGGTGAGAATCTTGTCTTTTATTTCATTAGCTCACATGGAGCCTGGACTTTGCCTAGCATGTTACAGGATTCCCATGAACATTGCTGTCAGATTGATTTGTTGGTCATGGGAACGTAGCCATTATTTACATTAAGATGCATGCATGTGTAGCTACCGAAAGCACAGAGTCTCCAGGTTTTCTCCACAGTCTCTAAAAGAGGTGCTGTTTAATACCCGAATTCCTTTAGGGAGGCACCAGGAGCCCAGAACTCGAATCAGGTGGAAAGTAAGGACACACATACTTGGGCCATTACCTGCTGGCTCTACTATGTGCATCCAGGACGCACATAGTAGGAACCTGGACTCAGAAACAGAGCTAGCATTTAAATGTAGGTACTCCAATATGGGATGTGGGCATCCCAAGCAGTATCAAATGTCCATCCATTATTGCTACATTTTTTTTTTTTGCAATGGGACAAATAGAACCCCACTTCATCTGTCATGTTAGGTGAGCTTTTCAAACTGGAGGGAGCCCAATGTGGAGACTGAGGTTGTGCTAGATAATGTGATCATGACACAGCATGGTAGGCCAAATACTGGTTCCTAAAGATGTCTGGGTCCTAATCCCTGGCACCTGTGAACACGTTACCTCACAAGGAGGAAGGGACTTAGCAGAAGCAGCTAAGGATCCTCAGAGGACAAGATTCTCTTGGGCCATCCGGGTCATGCCAGGGCCCACATTTGAGGGAGGCATGAAGGGCAGAGGCAGAGAGGATGTGAAGTCAGAGTCAGAGATGGAAGGGCTTTATGGCGGAAGCAGAAGTGCAGGGACACGTGCCTAAGAAGGGGCGAGGGGTCACGAGCCAGGGAAGGCAGCGGCCATGAATGGAAGAGCAAGGATACAGAGATTCCTCATGAGACTCTAGAGTGTGGCTATACTGGTGCCTGGATTTTAGCCCCTAAGACCTGTTTTTGGATTTCAGACCAACAGAACTGTAAGAAAATACGTAAATTTATTTTGCTTCAGTCACTGAGTTTGCATTATTTGTTACAGCATCAAGAAGAAACTGATACGGCATCACCAAGGCTCTTCCTCCTCCAGCCATACCCTCAAACTGCTCTCTCGCCCAGGTCCCCAGGGAGTTCAGTTTGTCCCCTCCAGTGGAAAGATCAGACTCCGGTCTCCTTCCTCAACCTCTCAGTGGCTTCAACAGAAAACACTCCCTCCAGGAGGCAAACAGCACGGGGTTTTCTCTGCCTCAGTTCCTCTGTTGAGTTCCCGCCCCTTCCTCCCCACCACTGTAGGCTGGAATTTTCTGGGGCTCAGCCCTGGAAGATCTCACCCCTAGGGCACCTTGTTTCATTTATGGTGAAAACAACTAAACTCATGTCACCAGCCCAGAGATCTCCTTGTCCAACCTAGGACGATGTGTCCAGCTTGACTTCATGGTCGACTGGGCTGCTCACACGAACAGGCCCCAACACTACAACTGATTTCCTGACCTGGAATCCTTCACCTCCTTAGCATTTCTGCCCCCTGCTGCCTGTGGCTCAGCTAAAACTCCGGCTTCCTCTTTGTTTTCACCATGTGTATATACATTGCGTGAGGCATGTGCTTTAGGTCTGAAGGCCTCTCTGGAAAGGCACTTTTCGCCATCATATTCAGAATAAAATCCTAACTTCCTACAAGTCACGCAAGATGATCAGAATCCCAGTGACAGCCTACCATCCCCTGCTTACTCACTCAGAACTGGCCACACTGGCCTTCTTGCTGTTTCCTGACGAATCCAGATTTGCTCTCAGGGTCCTTGGTCTCCCCATTCTGTCTGCCTGAGTCCTTTTGCCATCACTGTGCCCATTTCCACAACTCTACCCAACTTCCTGTTAACACAGCAGCTCATGGAGGCATTCCCGAATAACCCTAGTTACCTACACCCTACCAAACCTGTTACTTTGACTCCCACACATATACAGCCATGTCCAAACACACACACACACACACACACACACACACACACACTACACTGTCCCTCACTCTGCTTTCTATTTAGTTATATCACTACCTGGCATCGATCACTCATCTGTTGTGTGCTTATTTCCAGTTATCCTCATTAGGAAGTATGTATGATTGCTTCTTGGCCTTTTGGCTAAGATCAAGTGTAGGATGTATGTATGCTCCCCAGGTCAGGGTGGTTTTGATGGTTTTGTTATTGCTCTGCCCTCAGTTCCTATGGCCTGGTATATAGTAGGCAATCTAGAAATATTTTTACTACTTGCCTATGTTGAAGTCAACTGTATAGCTTATCAATTATTATACACACTAGCTAGATTATACATGAATACCATAGAAAACATGAAATATCTCTATTTTAAATTTCTCAATATTAGGAAACTTTTATTTCTCTTGTTGCCTCATACAGACAAAAACAGCTCTAATGATATAACACTGATTTTTTTAAAAATGAATGAGTCTTGATGTTGTCCTTCCGACTTGAAGTCGGCATGGGAAGTCATCTGGGGCCTCCTTGTCAAGTGCCTGCCCCGTTACGTCATGCATTCTTTACCCTGAGGCCCATAAATGGAATTGCGAGGGTCCAGGAGCCTCCTAAAATTGCACACCAGATTTTACAGGCATTTGTGTTTTCCCTGGGACATAAATTTTCTCAGATTCACAGAGACGTGTACTCCCATTGAGGCATCCTGAGATGCTGGGGGCGACCGATACCCAGAGGTGGGGCTGGGGCGAGGGACTTTGCAAAGCTTGGGGCAAAGGGTGGCTGTCTGGAGCTGACATGCCCACAGTGCATCTGCCCTGCTCCTCGGCGCCCACCCACCTCTCCGCAGAAGGCCAACAATTTCACATCAAGCTTCCGAGTGGGAGAGAAAAATCTGAGACTGGGTCTGAATTCTAGTGACAACCAAAATCATCCTGCATGCTCTGAGGAAAGGACTTGGAGATTTCATATTTCCCAGCATGCCCTGAGGAGGGAGCTCAGATGGTCCAACCATGCCCTGCGTGCAAGTCACAACCAGGCCAGGACATATGGGGACAGAAGCCCCCTGCTGTGTGTCATTTATTTGTCAATGACCACACACAGCTACAAACCACCATCCACGTTACTATCTTACATTGGTGCAACTGTTACCTTACCATTTCAAGGTTGTGTGTGTATCCTAGATGCAATCACATTTAAGATCGCTAGACCTCAGAACCCTTGCCAAATATCAGTCACAGTGTCACACACACAGCAGTGCTTAATAATTATTTCCAAGTGAGTAAGTGACAACATATTGATCAATTAAGTAGTGGTGTTTGGTGCATCTTCCAATTTAAGAACCAGAGGCCTCGCCTCAATAGCAGATTGCTTTCATTCCTGCATTGACACCAGGGGAGCTTTTCAGTTCTAAAACTCCATGATTGTGGATGGAGGGGAGGACGACAGGTTGTGGCCAGGAATCGTTAATTTTGGGTGGTAATAACTTATCATCTGCATTCCTCGACAGTTTCAAGTGCTGTGCACACATTCTTAACAATTGTGGACTATTTCCAATCATACAGGGACCCTCAGGGGAACTCTGAACTATTTCACCTCTCCTTTGGTACAACCTCGACAACTTAGGTTGATTTCCAGAGAAACAAGTTCCCAGCTTCCCTCTGGTTAGGATCTGATGGCTTTCTTGGTTACTGAGAGACCTCTTTCTGCTATTTAAATCCGTCTCCTCCCGTTCTATCTTTAGTAAGCATTTAGATAAGACCTGAGTAGTTCATGTTTTCCTGGCAAAACCTGGAGGAATACTTTGCTCTTCCTCTCCTCTTCTGTGAAGATTGGAGAACTGCTTAGCATTAAACAGGCAGGTTGGTCTACTTTAAAGAAAGCAACCAGGCCCCAGTGGGAGTGCTTCTGTCACTAAATGAGGCAGCCTGCCCATGATGGATGCAAACATCCCACTGATGTTACCGTCCAGTGTGAATATACAGTAAGAGGAGACAGTCGGGAGTTTCTGTAACTGATTAAGAGAAGCCCAGAGTGTCTTGTCAGACCCAGTAGAATCACCCTGTTGCCATGACAAGTGTCCACTGAGATAGAAAGGCTGGTCTGGAAGGATTCCAAAGACTTGTGAGTCATAACGCTTCTAGAACCACATTCCACCCATAGGGAGACTGGTTTTTCTGAACCTGACAAATGCTACTCATAAAACCCAGGGCTGCATTACAAATGGCAAGAGGGAAAATAGTTCGCAGCTAAAGCAAGAATAGCAAACCTAAGGAATGCTGGGCAATGGAAGACCCATTCAGGACAGCGTAACATTGGTGCTGTCAGGCAATAATTGTGCAGGAACGAGTCTCCTCAAAAAGCAGGGCTGGCCCCATACAGTCACCTATTCCCAAGTGTCCGGCCTGGCTGCCCATCATCACTCCGACTGCCACAGTAGTGGTCTCCTGCCATTGTATTCATGCCTTTGGGTGGCCATGGAAGAACACTGGTAAAATGGGAGAAGTGTTCACAAACTGACTCAGGAACAGTCATTTCCATATGAGTGCCCAACAGTACCTGAGAATTTGGCAAAGAGAGCTGGATGTTTGGCACAGTAATTGAGCGGCTGCTTGTGGGAGAGCCTGGGTTTGAGTCCTGGCTCTGCTCCTGATCCTGCTTCCTGCTTATGCATACTGTGGGAGGCACCATTGACAGTGCAGGTACTTGACACCCATGTGGGAGACCCCGCTTGAGTTCTGGGCTCTGGCCTTTGGGTTGGCCCAGCCCTGGTTCTTGCAGACAGTTGGAGAGTGAATCAGTGGATGGAAGATCTCTCGGTCTTTGTCTCTCTGCTGTTCAAATAAAGTGAAAATAATTAAATAGAAATTTTAAGGAAAGGGGGGCTGGCATTGTGACATAGCATGTTAAACCTCTAACTGCAAAGCCAGCATCCCAGATAAGCAGCAGTTTGAGACCCAGCTGTTCCGCTTCCAATCCAGCTCCCTGCTAGTGTGCCTGGGGAAGCAGCAGAAGATGACCCAAGTTGCCTGGGCCCTTGCCAGTCACAATGAAACCCTGGGAGAAGCTCTGGGCTCTCTGGCTTCATCCTGGCCCAGTCTTGGCTATTGCAGCCATTTAGGGAGTGAACCAGTAGATGGAAGACATCTTCTCTCCCTCTCCCTCTCCCTATCCCTCTCCCTCTCCCTCTCTCCCCATCCCCGTGTGCATTTCCTCTTCTCTCTGTAACTCTGCTTTTCAAATGAATTTCTTAAAAAATGAAAAAAATAAATTTTAAGGAAAGGAACTTGGCAAAGAGCCTTTCTGGAGAGCATAGACGGGGGTGTTTAATAGCACAGACAGAACTTGTCTTAACATATCCTGAGTAAGAGGTAAACTCTGGAAGAAAGGAGCGAGAGAGTCATGAGGATGTGAGATTTGGAGCAGACACATAGGGGAGCAGGAAGCTTAGGGATGGTTGCATGGGGGTCAATCAAAGCTAGTTTTGCTGATACCAATGTTTTTCCTGGAGATGACTCTGTTGGGAGTTTCTCCAATTAAATTAAGAAAAATACAGAGTCTATGTCTGACCCAGGACAGACTGCCACTCTTCTTCCCTACTCATCATATTGCCCCACTTCCTCTGACACTAGCCTCTTCTCTCTAAGGGATTCGGGTTGCAGGACTGACCAAAGGGCAAGGGACAAGGGAAGGTACAAGAATATTTAAGGATCCCCACTGTAGAGCACTTGCCTTGCTCATGAATTCATAGCTGTGGTATACATTATCCCGTTCCCTGCTTCCAAAGTCATCCAAAAATCCATATGGAGTTTATTTAGCAAGGTCACAAATACTGGGCATCGCCATCATTAACTATTTGGAAGAAATCCAACTGCACATCGATGTAGAGAACGGAACCACAGACAGAGAGGGATCTTGCAGTGATTACAAGAACAGTATTAGATGAGTTCACAGAATCTTGAGAAGATATGTGGCCTACATGTTTGGCCCCAAATAAAAGACTTTCTATGACTCTGCCTTTTTATGATTTTAATAACATCTAGCTCAATGTTTCAAATCACTTCACTTTCTTTGAGTTTTGGCTTGTTCGCATACAGATGGGTATTACAGATTTTTTCAAAGTGAGCATTCTCACTTTGCTATGCTAATCAAGCACAGGGACACCCTTCTGAGTGCCTGGGGAATTAGGAGCCCTTTTTGAGCCACAAGTTCTGGATTTACTGCAGCAGAAGAAGCAGCCTCAGATTGCAGTCCCGGCTGGGCTGTGCGCGAGGTGAGTAGTTCCAGACAAGTCACTTAACCTCCCTGAACTTTTTTTTTCTTTAACTTTACCTTTAAAAATCAGGGTTATAGAAGTTATCTAAGAAGGCTGTGGGACAGGTGTTTGGGTTGCCAGTTAAGATGCCCATGTATCTGAGTGCCTGGGTTCAATGCCTGACTACATTCCTGACTCTGATTTCCTACTAATTTGGATCCTGGCAGGCAGAAGTGATGGCTCCAATGGTTGGATCCCTGCTACCCACGTGCGAGACCTGGATTCGAGTTCCCAGGTCCCAATTCCTGGCTTTGGCTTTGCATCTGGGGAGTCATCCAGCAGATAGGAGCTCTGTCTCTCAAATAAATAAAATTGAAAATAAGAGAAAATAAAACAAGGATGGTTGTATACATTATATAAGCTCAAACCTGAGGAATGTGCTTTGTACAATGTAAAGTGTCATGAATAAAAAGCTGGAATATTCCTTAAGTGGGTTTCTCAAATCAGTAGTAATGGAAAATTATAAAGATGAGGAATTTGCTCAACAAGAAGGAGGTAGTAGGGGATGGGGCTTGTTTAATATATAGTTTGGGTCCTGAATGCTAAATTAGGTCAGTCAATACTCAGTATCTCACCAAACACAATATTTAAACTGAAATTAAATTTATTTTCTAGGAGGTGGAACACAGAGTAGGGACAGTGTTAGTGGCCTGAGTTACCTTTTCTATGTGAAAGTCAGAGCTACAGAGAGAGAGAGAGAGAGAGAGAGAGAGCTTTTCCATCAGCTATTCATTCCCCAGATGGCTGCAACAACAGCCAGGGCTGGGCTCGGTTGAAGCCAGGAGCTTCATCTATGTCCCCCACATGGCTGCAGAGGCTCAAGCACTTGGGCCATCTTCCACTGCTTTTCTCAGGCCATTAGCAGGGAGCTGGATGGGAAGTCTAACAATGGGATGTGAACCAGAACCCAGATGGGAGGCCTGCATTGTAGGAGACAGCTTTACCGGCTACGCCACCTGCCCCAGCATGTGGATTTTAAGACACTAAAGGGATTATGGTGTAGAAACCTGTCTGTGATGAACTTGAGAAGCCTTAATATGCTTATGATTTTCTCGATTTTCAATTTATTTATTTATTTCTTTGAGAAGCAGAAAAAGACAGACTGAGATAGAAAGCTTACATCTGTTGGTTCACCCCCTAAAATACCCACAACGTCTGGGACCGGGCTGGGACTGAAGCTGGGATCTGGGAATTCAATTCAAGTCTCCCCCATGGGTTTCAGAAACCCAACTACTTGAGCCAATCCTGCTGCCTCCCAGGGTGAGCATTAGCAGGAAGCGGGAGCTGCAAATTCAATCTAGATTCGCTAATATGGAGAGCAAATGTATTAACCGGTGCTTACCCAGTAGGCTAAACACCTGTCCCTCCCCTGGTTTTTAACATCATTTGCTTCACAGAATCTGAGATCTTCTTATAAACTCCTAATGTGGAAATACATTTGTAAGTAGTTAGAAGCTGAGCTGGGGCTTCGGACTATTGCTTCATGCACAGAGATCTGGACAAACTTGCTCCAGCCCTGCTTGTCTGGGTCACTGTTGCTTATTTTTTGGCTCCAGTAACCGAAATATCTCAGAACATATAGCCAGATTGGCTGTGTTTACTATTTGCACCTCTATACACATGCATGAATGAAAAGTCAAATGGAAATGAATAAAGGCTCTTCAAAATCTCATGGAAAATGCAGAGAAGGTAAAAAAAAACTTTCATGGATTTTAAGAAAATTTGGCACCAAAATAAACTTACTTTAATTCAATTTTTCCATGAACTTCTTGGAGCAACCCTCATATTTCTTAGAAATATCTAAAAACGGAATAATTATTTTATTTGAGATACTTGGTGCTGGTGGAATATGAGATGTTCTCTAAATGTTGGGATTAGTTTTTTTTTTTTTTTTTTTTAACAGTTGCTTCATTCTGTTTCTGGATTGGAATTTTCTTACATGTGGTTAGCAAAAGTCGCTACTTTTTCAAGATTATATCTTCCCCAAGGTGTGTTCCCACTGACTTTTTTGGTTTTTTGTTGTTGTTGTTTGTTTTTTATTTGACAGAGTTATAGACAGAGAAAGGTCTTCCTTCCGCTGGTTCACCCCCCAAATGGCCGCTACAGCCGGAGCTGCACCCATCCGAAGCCAGGAGCCAGGTGCTTCCTCCTGGTCTCCCACATGGGTGCAGGGACCCAAGCACTTGGGCTATCCTCCCGGGCCACAGCAGAGAGCTGGACTGGAGGAGGAGCAATTGGGACTAGAACGGGCGCCCATATGAGATGCCGGCGCCACAGGCAGAGGATTAACCAAGTGAGCCATGGCGCCAACCCACCACCCTCCTTGTTGCATGGCATCTCAATGATGCCTGAGCATTGTGGCAGGTTCCTGCCTGGACACCTCCCTTATTCTCAGTGGACACTGCCATTATAGCACTGGTTTTTGTGCATTTTGTTCCCTTAGCACACTATTGAAGTAAACAGTGATGGAATGAAGAAGGAGGAGTGGACTGGATACTAGGGGTTGAGAAGTTCAGAAATACAAATACATCCCCCTTGAGTTTTCAGTTCAGAGATCATTGACTTAGATTTCCTCTCACTCACCATTGCGTGATTCAGCCACACTGGGAAGATGGCATCTGCTGATCTGGGGTAAACAAGTTCTCGATTATAGAGAAAAAAGGTCCAGAATGCCAAAAATATAAACTGGAAATAAACACAAACATAACCTCATTAGGGTTCTTTCTCATTCAAGCTTTCCAAGACAACCAGGGACATTGCAAAATAAAATTACAGACCCTTTTTCAAGATAGGTCCTGTATGTTATGAGAGCATAAAATGAAAAGGGAAAAATGCTCCTTGTAGAATTGTTCTATCTATCCTCTCTGGGAATTCCTCCATCTATGAGTGAGTAGGCATCAATTATTTGTTATCATGGCAGGCAAAGAAGATACAGATAAGCAGAAATCAAGTTTGCCAGTCATTGGCTTTACCCAGTGACTTCTTTCTCCTCTAAACTTTCATGAGGAGTGCTCAACTGGGCACATGGAGTAGCTTGAGTCATACAAGTTCCTCGCCCATCCTCTGAGTAGGCATGGCAAGGACAAGCATTAAGGCTGGGAGAGCAGATGAGGAGTGACAAGCTCCCAGGGTCATTCATGATCTAAACTGGGACTTGGATCTCTCTATTGCTCAGAACTTTGAATTCATCTCCATCCCCTGCGCTTCTTGGCTGTCTAGTCAATGTACCTGTGTTACAAAGTCAGTGCAAGATAGGAAGGGGTGGTTATTAATCTTCTGATCTTCCTCTTTTCTGAAGTTTCCTATGTTCAATTCCTAAGCCTTAAGAAACTAACAGACTTCATTGTATATTTTAAAAACTTGGCCTCAAGAAGATTTTGTGGGGGTGGAGGTGGAGGTATTCTGCAAGAGAATCCCTAGAATGCTAGTACATGCTCCGCTGTTTCAAAATTCATTAGTGTTTGGAGAGCTCCATTTTGCATTTGGTTTTTAAGTCTTGGTACTACAGGAAGCAGGACCAGGACAGGTGGAAGAAGGTAGTCATTTCTAATTATAGGCTCTGCTGAGCAGCCAGCACTCCTTGCTTGATCTCAGTTTGCCTCCAGTTTACCTTATGAATGAGAATCTGAATAATGTCATAGAAATGTGGACAGCATCAGCAAACAAGCTGGCATATGTTTGCTTCTTCCTAATGTCCATTCATTCCATGAAACGATGAGGCACCTACTGTATACACAACACTGGCCTTTGCTTTCTTGATGGCCTTTTCCAGGTGTCAACTTGGGAGGTATCACATCTTTTTAAAATAATGTTGGTATTTGATGGCTTTCCATTTGTAGAAGCAACACGTCCTTATTGTAGCAAATAAAATAAGATGGATCTAAAGGAAAATTAACCATCTGTCTCCCCAGGGCTCTGCATTGCTGACATGATAATGGAACCAAGGTTGTCCCAGTTGTCAAGTTGTCCCTTGGTATCCATGGGGATGGATTCTAGGGCCCTCTATGGATACGAAAATACACACGTCTCTATTATAAATGGCATTTAACAAACTCACATCTTCCCATATACTTAACCCTTCTCTGGATTGTGTATATTACCTAATAAAGTATATAATACCTAATTGTACAAGTACTTTAACTCATATCTAAGCTGCCTATAATACCTAATCAAGACTTGCTTTATTGTCATTTTAATTTTTTCTTGACTATTTTTGACCTATGGTTGGTTGAACCTGCAAAGATGGTGGGTATTTTGATTCAGAAAGATGCTTCAAACTCCCCATTAGGCAGCACTAAGAACCTTCAATCAAGATACAAATGTTCGTGGTAAAGCTGACCAGTAATGTGCCTTGTGCTCTATTTCCTGAAGACACTGGACAATGTGATGCAGTTGTTAGACAAGGTATTTATGCAAATGCAGTTGCTCTGATTTACAATAATGGGCTCCCAAATAGCCTTGCTGCCCGGGAGAAGTGTTCATCCATATGTCCATGTCTGTTATATTGGGTACACATTTCGCTAACTCACCGTCGACATAGGAAAAGCCAGAGTGGTGAAAAGCAGGTCTCTGAAGGCAGTTACAAACTTAATGTTTTTTCTTCCTGTGATTCTTTTCAGCACATCATCCAGGCAGGCGACCCCGAAGAAAATGGCCTGCAAGAGCTAAATTCATTACAACAAATGAGGGCATTTTCATTTGCTTAATTAATACATTCTTCACTGATGTAAACCTCCATTCCTCAGGGAGCAATGTTGATTTGAGAGGGAGGGGGCTGTGAGGTTGTTTTGGTTAACAGCCAAATCAAGGACTGGGCTTCCAGCTCATTGGGCCTTGACCTTGCTGGCTAAAACTGATTGAGGAAATTTGTTTAGGGGATAATAATGTGTACAGTATTTAGTGTAATGGGCTTGAGATAAAATGGAAGCAAAATAGAGTCAGCTTAAAAGGAGACTGTAATGAGACAGATACCTGGGCTGCACAGAGGTGGGAAGAAGCAAAAAAATAAAAATAGCACAATGGAAAGAACCAGACACAGTGGTGGACACCAGACAGACTCCTAGGAAGAAAAATTAAGAAAAAATACCCAGTGCTGAAATCTCAAGTTGGATCCACAGTGGAGCTCTGTGTTCCCCTGATGAAATGCACAGAACGGTGTCCTACTTCTGTGGGAGAGCAGCCAGGGACCCTCTTAGCTTAGAGAGGGTGCCACAAGGCCATACAGAGAAAATCTGGTTGAGGAAGTGAATGAAACACTCAGAGATAGAGTGAGCCATGGACGCTGATGAGCTACTAGGTATCGGGACAGCCCTGAGGCCAGGCCAAGGAGAAACAGTGTCTTTTTCAAGGAAGTGCAGGTTAAATGAGGACCAGAGTGTTTCAGATCTTGGGTTTTGTGGATTTGAAATATCTGCACATACACAATGGGAACTCTTGAAGATGGGACCCAAATCTAAGCCCCAAATTCACTTATGTTTCCTATACACGTGGTCTGAAGGTAATTTGACAAAATGTTCTTTAGGGCACCTGTGTTCTGACCACAATCTGACAAAGGTGTGGAATTTTCTGCTGTGGCATGGTGTTTAAAAAAAAGTTTCCAATATTGGAGCATTTCTGATTTTGGATTTTTGAATTGGGGATGCTCAACTTCTAAGACATCAAAGGCACAATTTGCCCATTCTTTCTGTTTTACACAATCCTGAGGCTTCTAGATGAAGGCCTGGAGGGTCCCAATCATACAGGGGTTGGTTTGGTTTTGAGTAAGGCTTGCAGAAGGATCCAGATTGATCACTGAATACTCCAAGTAGATTCCAGAGGGCAACTGAGACTCTGCTTCTAGGGCAGGAATCAGGCAAGCTCTGGACCAGGGGTTGCTGCTGGGGACAATCTCTGAGGCATGGACTCTAGGAGAGATCTAGCCAAGTTGGGTTCCTGCCACTCCCAGGGCTTGGGGGAAGGAGCAGAGAGTGTGCAGATTCGCCCAGTGCCACTCCCACCTGGGTACTGGGGCCAGAGGCATTGCATCATGGGAGCTAGACCTTCGCCCCACCCTAGACTATGGAAAAAAAATCTAGCAAGAGGGTCCAGGAAGGGTTTTTTTTTTTTTTTAATAAGTTCTCCAAGGAATCCTTAGACAGGACAAAGACCACTGGATTAGACACATATTTATCAAAAATCTTGACTTCTCAGTGTGCTAATAACTGTTTATTCATCGCTTGTTTTGTGCCAGGAAGCTTTTCAGTCTCATAACAACTTCACGAGGTTAGCTTATGATGAAGGCCCCACCCCCACCCCAGCACCATTGTCCAGATGAGGAGAGAGAGGCACGGGGATTCTTGCCTAAAGTTTCATTAACTGCTAAATGCCAATTTGAAAGGCAGAGTTTGGTCCTTGAGCCAGAGTTTAAAGAAAATACATACATGTCTCTCTATCATCTACCTGGTTCCTCAGAACAGTTCAGATAAAGCACTGTAGGAGATCACTAGGGGCAGGCATTGGGCCTACCAGCTGAGACACAGGGTCCCACTGCGGGATTGTTGTCCAACCCTGGCTCATGATTCCAGCTTCCTGCTAACGCGGACTCTGGGAGGCAGCCGGTGATGGCTTGAGGACCTGGATCCTTACAATCACCGTAATGGAGACCTGGACTGGGTTCCCGGTCCCTGGCTTCAAGCTCAGGCCAGCCCCTGCTTTTTGGGGCTTCCATCAGAGGATGGAAGATCTCTCTGTCTGCTCTCTCACTCCCCCGCCCTGCACTGTTTCTCTGCCTCTTAAATAAATACATAAATTTTAAAAAATAATATACAGTTACCTCCAGGTGGGAGAATTGAGAACAGTTTTTAAAAAATACGGATGTTTGGCCGGCGCTGTGGCTCAACAGGCTAATCCTCCGCCTTGCGGCGCCGGCACACTGGGTTCTAGTCCCGGTCAGGGCACCGGATTCTGTCCCGGTTGCCCCTCTTCCAGGCCAGCCCTCTGCTGTGGCCCAGGAGTGCAGTGGAGGATGGCCCAGGTGCTTGGGCCCTGCACCTCATGGGGAGACCAGGAAAAGCACCTGGCTCCTGTCTCCTGCCATCGGACGAGCGCGGTGCGCCGGCCGCAGCGCGCCGACCGCGGCGGCCATTGGAGGGTGAACCAACGGCAAAAGGAAGACCTTTCTCTCTGTCTCTCTCTCTCACTGTCCACTCTGCCTGTAAAAAAAAAAAAAAAAAAAAAAATACGGATGTCTGATTCCCACTCCCAGAGATTCTAATTTAATGGGTCTAGAAGTATGGCTTAGGCTTTTGCATTTTTTAATTCCTCCCAGGTGATTCTAACTCTTGGCAGCTGAAGTTGAGAACCACCTGCATAAATGAACTTGCCTTTGGGACGTTCAGACCTGGCAGTCTCAAGACGAGAGGAGCTGAGGAGATGGAGGTGGCTGAAGCCTGGTGGTGGGGTGAGGCTGCCGGGCAGAGATGGGGGCGGGGGGACGAGAGCAGTAGCGGGAAGCAGGTGCTGGGGACATGCTCTCAAGCAAGGGACAGGAGGAGAAAGGGCAGAGATGGTGGTACGGAATGATCAGGTGGCAGAAAACCAGAGCTGGACAAGAAATCCTGGTCCTTAAAGGAGGCGGTGTCACACACACAGGAAGAGAGGATTTCAGGGAGGGACCGGCAACAGTGTTAAACGCCAACAGGGGTCGCTCCCCTCCGCCCCCCACCAATAGTCTCTTGAAGATGGGACCCAAATCTAAGCCCCAAATTCACTTATGTTTCCTGTACACCTTATTTATACACATGGTCCGAAGGTAATCTGACAAAATGTTTTTTAGGGCACCTGTGTTCTGACCGCAATCTGACAAAGGTGTGGAATTTTCTGCTGTGGCACAAAATTCAAAAGCACCAACAGTGCAGTCCCTGGGGCCTGCGGAATTTGGACGCACAGTCATTTGCATGGGGATGTCAGGAAGACTTCCTCCCATTTCTGCTCCCGCCCCAGCAGCTCTCACCCCACCCCAGGTTTCAACCCAGCAGCTCAGCCCACAGAGGCCCCTGCTTTCCTTAGGCTGAGCAGGCTTTGAGCCTGGGCTCCGGGCAAAAGGCCTGCCCTGTTCCACTCTAGGGCAGCGATTAATCACGCCCTGAGCACGTGCCAGGGCTTCCCTTCTCGGGGAGAGGCGGTCTCTGCCCACGTGTGACGTCCGTGTGACTGGCTTTCCTTGGCCTTAGCTTCCTGGAGTCAGGATGAGTCAGGCGCGTCCTGACTTTCTCTGTCTCTCCCAGTGGCAGGAGATGGAAATCAGATGGAGGCAAGGAACCCATGACTCAGACCCTCCAGGGCTCTCCTCCATCAGCAGGAATGGGCTCCCCACTGCAAACTTGCTGATCATCTGCCCCGCCTCGCCCACCTGCGGCTCCCACGCTGCTTCCTGGGCTGTCTCAGATACATGCAGCCTGGTCGCTGCTGCGGTGACTCAACACTGACATACCGATATCTGTATCAATGAGGACCACGTGGGGCCCCACACAGCCGCTCAGGGGGAGGGGCTAGGGAGTTGCCAGGAGAAAGACACAGGCAAGGGCTGGGCATAGAGGAGCCCCTGGGGCTGGACTGCAGGGGGAGGAGCCCTGGGCTCCCTGGGGAGGCTGTGAAAGGCAGGGTAGGGGTCAGCCCAATCAAGCCTGGAGCAGTCTGCCAGTTCTCCAAGGTCAGCACATGTGAGGTTGTTCAAAGACACACAGGGACACACAGGAGGAAACATAGGAGCTGTTTAATGCCCCCCCCCCCCCGCCCCGGCCCGACAAATTCATACTTTGAGATCCTGAACCCAGTGCCTCACAACGTGACTGTATTTGAAGGTAAGTTTTTTTTTTTTTTAAGATATATCTATTTAGTTTGAAAGTCGGAGAGAGAGAGAGAGAGAGAGAGAGAGATCTTCCATTTGCTGGTTCACTCTCTCCAAATGGCCACAATGGCCAGGGCTGAGTCAGGCCACAGCCAAGAGCCAAGGAGCCTTCTTCTGTGTCTCCCACGTGGGTGCAGGGGCCCAAGCACTTAGGCCATGCTCCACTGCTTTCCCAGGTGCATTAGCAGGGAGAGAGATTGGAAATGGAGCAGCTGGGACTTGAACTGGTATCCATATATGATGCCAGTATTGCAGGCAGCAGCTTTATCCACTATGCCACAACACTGATCCCTGTGATAGGTTCTTTAAAGAGGGAATTATATTAAATGAGATCATTAGGTGGGCTCAAATCTAACAGGACTGATGTCCTTGTAGGAAGGGATGAGGATGCACACACAGAACAAACACTGTGACAACACAAAGAGAAGGCAGGTGTCTGTAAGTCAGAGAGAGAGAGGTCTCGGATGAAACCAACCCTGCCACATTTTAACCACAGACCTCCAGCACCTGGAACTGTGAGAGAACCAAGCTTGGTTGTTTAAGCCAGCTGGTCTGCGGTGCTTTGTCGCTGCAGCCCAGTAAGCCACACAGTAGCCTTAGATGGTGACAGCAACAACTGGTCGTCCCGGAGAATCTTGCAGCAGAATCCCTGTCACTAGCCATGCTCACCTTTCTGGCTGCCCCAGCAAGCAGATTTCAGGCTGTCTTCTTGTTCAAAGCTTACTTCTCAGCTGCTACTCTCTGGTTTGTCTTTTCTACTGGTTCTTCCCCAATTCTGTGGCAGTTGAGTGTTCTGAGTCTTTTCCTGAACACAGTTCTAAATCCGTTAGCTGTCTTTCCTTTCCGTTGCTAGCTAACAAATTACCACCTGCGCGCACCAGAGCTGAATTTACATGTTTATAACTAATGCAATTTAAGGAACCATACAGTTTTTACAGCTATGTGTCTTTACAGAGCCACCAAAAAAAAAAATCAAAAAACCTTGAAATTACGGCTCCTTACCCTTTTCTAAGCCATCAAGTTTATTCCTCTGCCTTTAGTCCACAGCCCTCTTAAACTACCCCAGGAAATGAGAATTTCTCCCATTTAAAAAGTAATTCCAAAGAGGGAGATTCCACACATTTCTGGATCAAGACGTTGCGGCTCTCGCTGGATGAGTCAACTCACCCAACGCCCAGCTGAGGTCTCTGAGCTTGATTCAGGCAGGATGGGAATTTCTTATTCCTCTCCCTCCACATAGTGCAATTTCTGCATGGAGAACACTATTCCTGAATGAAAGGGCAGATGAGGATGAGCTGTGATGAGCCTTTTATGTCACATGGCACTGTTTGGACAGGCTGAAGGCAGTCACATGTAATAGGGGAGAGTTCATGGGAAAGTGTGTGGGAACTGTGTATTGCAAAAAAGCTTCACGTGGATTAAAAAATGTTTGCATGAGGGGCCAGTGCTGTGGCATAGTTAGTTTAGCTTCCGCCTATGGCGGCAGCCTCCCATATTGCTCCTCTTCTGATCCAGCTCTCTAATAATGGCCTGGGAAAGCAGTAGAGGGTGGCCCATTTCCTTGAGCCTCTGCACCCAACTGAGAGACCCAAAAAAAGCTCCTGGCTTCAGAATGACTCAACTCTGGCTATTTCAGCCATTTGGGGAGTGAACCAGCAGATGGAAGACCTCTCTCTGTCTCTCCCTCTCCATCTCTGCCTTTTGGTAACTCTGTCTCTCAAATAAATAAATCTTTTAATCTTTGCTTGAAAGTAAATATTTTAGTTCCACTTTTTTGTGCACTTTGTGAAGTATCCTCTCACTGTTTTAGTCATCATGCATGTGCATTTAGCTTAAGTAAGAGAGAGTAAAAGAGTGAATTAAAGAACATCAGAGGGAAAATAATGTGAATAAAATATGCAATAATGAGGAGAAAAAAATGAGACCAAGAACATCAAGAGAGAGGTTAGAAGGAAGAAATATTGGAGTGGCTGGGCAGGGGTGGGTGTTTGGACTGGAAGTTAACACATACATCAAGACACCCATTTCCCATGGCTGCCATTGTGGTACTGCAGACTAAGCCACAGCTGGAAAAACTGGCATCCCATATGAGAGGGCCAGTTTGAGCCCTAGCTGCTCTGCTTTCAATCCAGGTTCCTGAGAAGGTGCCTGGGAAGGCAGCAGCAGATGACCTGAGTAATTGGGACTCTGCCATAGAATGGAGTTTCTAGCTCATGGCTTCTACCTAGTCCAGAACTTGCTGTTGCTGGCATTTGGGGGGGTAAGCCAGATGAGGATGCAGATGAGGAGAAGGTAGAAGGTTTACTGTCTTTACGTTTACTATTTTACACAATGACAATCAAGTTTAAGGGACAGAATCTGACAATCCCAAAATGTGCTTGCAAGATGTGCATTGAGGAATGTTCTCAGAGCTTCCATGAGAAGGAGTTAGGGAGGGAGATTGGGGAATGGGGGAGCTGAGAGCAGTTCAGCTGCACAGAATCCGCTTATTCCAGGAGGAGTCCTGGAACTGAGCTGGCTCTGCAGATGTGTCCCAGAGCAGGGCCTTTGTACCCCATATCAACCAGTCCTGGATGCAGCAACACCAGCAAGGAGTCTAACCCTTGGCGAGGCAGCTCCCCTCTTCTGAGGGCCTCCTGGGGTGGGGACATCAGCCATGAGCCATCAGTAGCCAACATCTTCCTCCTAGTAGCTGGGAAATGATACGCTGGGGCTGGGAAGGCTGAGCTGGTCTGAGTACCTCCCTGCAGTAGCCACTACCCAGGAGGAGACTGATGCACAGAAAAGTGAGTAGATCACCCAAGATCACACAGCAGATGAGTGCAGAGCTCAGCCTTCAAGCCCTGCTCTCATTACTGTGTGTACAAAAGCTACCAGACTTCCTTTCCAATTGGGCCCTACAAGATGGCGCCAGCAAAGAAGGGTGGAGAGAATAGCCATTCTGCCCTCAACCAGATGGTGACCCGGGAGTGCACCGCCAACATTCACAAAGGCATCCAGGGAGTGGGCTTCAGGAAGCGTGCCCCTCGGGCGCTCAGAGAGTCCTGGAAGTTTGCCATGAAGGAGATCGGGACTCGAGATATGTGCATTGATACCAGGCTCAGCAAAGCCTCTGGGCCAAAAGCATAAGGAACATCATACCGCATCCACGTGGATTGTCCAGAAAATGCAATGAGGATGAAGATTCACCAAACAAGCTCTACTCTGGTTACCTATGTACCTGTCCCCACTTTCAAAAATCTATAGTCAATATGGATGAGAACTGATTAAAGTTGTAAAACTGCAGAAAAAACCACCAGTAACAACAAAAAATCACCAAAACCTGTTATTAGTAAAATGATGCAGTCTTATCTGTGGCTCGATCCACACCCCGGACACCATCCTAGGCTCTAGCCCCTGCCGCCATTGCTGGAAGCCAGGTGGCCCCCCAGCTCCACCCCCATCCTAATGGGACTTGCTGCTCCTACTTCCCTGCCTGATCCCCGGGAAAGGTTCAAGAGGACCTGTTCCCAAACAGGTGCTCTCTCTTGATCTCTCTTCTTACCCTCTTGCCCTCTCCCCCCAGCCTTTTGGGCTTCCCCCACCCGACAGTAAACCTTTCCTCCCACTCTGGTGTTTGGTGCGTTTTGTGGCAGCCTTACACCTGTCATGGTGGCTCAGTCAATCACAGCTGTTTTATTTTGGACAATGGTGATGCCTATCCCCGTGGTTTCATTAACCCTTTTCATTTCAGATACCTGGGAGCTGTATTCTGTGGGCTTAAGCATAAGGTAGAAGAAGTCAAGTGTATTTCTGACTTTGTTGAGCCCGAGAATTCCACAGATGAATATGAGCACATCAACCTGATGATGGACAGGATGGATGACTGCTTGTCCCCAAGTCCTGAAGTGGGTGCAGTGACACAAATGGAGCCCCATCTCCTCAAACTGTCTTGGAGTTTGGCCCAGTGGAGGGGCTCCTGGGACCTCTCTTCCCCTGGGGAACTCTGTTGATGATGTCATGATGTCATCACAAAGCTCGAGGAGAATGATGTCATAACCACCCAAGGCATGAGAAGCCTTATGGAGAAGGGAGGGGAAGGACATGTTTTTGTCAGTGAAGGGTACAGGGGAGGTGACGTGGGGACCCCCTGGAAATCCCTGTTAGGGAACATCACTTCTGACCATGGTTAGGAAGAAAGCTTGTTTTCAAAAAGAGCAAACCCCAGCAAACTGAACAAACTCTGTATGGCAAACTGTGGTAGCTGAAGGCCCCCCCCGCCCCGAGATCCCCACTCCACAGCTCATACTCTTCAGGGTCAGGGACAGTCTCTGGGTAGAAATGGAGTGGCTGGAGTGGAGAGAAAACAGGTGTTAGATGGCCTGAGTTAATAATGACCTGAGGCTGTGCACAGCTTGGTCTCCATGCCAGCTTCAAGGGCTCCCCCTTCCCCATTCAGCAGGTCTCTGATTGCACCTACAGACTTCTCTGACTGCCGGAGCTTGTCCACCTGGGCAGCAACAGCTGGAAAGGTGGTGGCTCAGCAGCTGCCCTCCTGTAGCTGAGGGAGCATGCAGCATGGGAGAGAGTCACAAGGCCTGAGGGTGGTGGGTGACCTGCCCTGATCCCTCACCCACCAACCCTGGTGCTCAGTGTAGGCTCTGATGTTCTGCTACGACACCCTCCCTGCTGCACATCTCTATCCATCACGGGTGAGCTTGCTCACACCATGCTGACCCCATTCTGTGGCCGTTCCACCTGTTGGATCATATACCCTTGGTGGCCACCCTGTGGCTGGCTACTGCTCTTTTTTCTATTTGATAGATATGGAGATGGAAGACACAAAGAACTACCTAGCCCAGGGTCACAGAGGCGGGAAGTGCTGGAACTGAGGTCCCATCCCAGAGAGCGAGTCCCATCCCAGAGAGCGGGTCCAGGGCTCCTGAACATAACCACCTCTCCCTCCCAGTAGGGCATTGGCTTCCTCTTCCCAGGGGTCTGTTTACTATTTCATTAGACAGAGGCTCTCATCTCCTGTCTCCATCCTTTCTCTCTTAGGAATTGGTCATTGATCAAGTTTTTTGGCCCCCCAAGCCCAGGGAGCTGCCCAACACAGCTCCTTCCTGTGTTTCCTTGAATAGCTGCAGGAGGGAGGGGAGCAAAGGTTCCCGATGCTGATGTGCATGAAGATGGGCTTTGCTCTTAAAACGAGGATCTAAGGGCAGGCGTCATGGCACAGTGCGCTATGCTGCTGCTGGAATCCCACGTGAGTTCGAGCCCTGGCTGCTCCACATCTGATCCAGTTCCCTGAAAATATGCATGGGAGAGAAGTGGAGGATGGAACAAGTATTTGGGCCCATCTGGCTCTGAGTTTTGGACTTTCGCAGCCCAGACATTGCAGCCATTTGGGGAATGAACCAGTGGGTGGAAGACTTCGTTCTGTATGTGTCTCTCCCTCACTCTCTGTGACTCTGCCTTTCAAATGGATAAATAAATATTTTTTAAAAGGGGGAGGGCCTAAATCTGTTTGAGGAGAGGCTAACGAATTTCCTGGTGAGCAGTGTTTGATGCTAATTTTACCAAGCAGAGGTTCATAAATACGTGAGTGCTGCAGCTAGCTAGGAGGCCTCTGTGGCTGGATCAACACAGCTGTTCACTAATTAGTCATTAGTTAACACTAATTAATTAGTAGAAACTTAGCCATTAGTCAGCCCATGAGACCTCCACAGTTAACAAATGTGAAGGCCCAACTTTTCACCTTAAATAGTGTATTTGAAATCCATCCTTAAATCAGTCCCCTGGAATACATTCAACCCACCTGGTCACATAGGGAACAACCCCTTGTTCCACTTTCAAGATGACTGCTCACTGAGAACAGAGAGAAAGTCATGACAGGTAAGTCTCACTCTGCTCATTACAGGGCCAGAACTGCCAGGAAGAAAAGTGAAGAAAACGCTAGGGTCAAGTCAACACACCAAGTCCCCGAGTTCCTGCTCTGTGCGTTCCCTGGGCTTGCTGTTGTGACAAATACAGTGTTGAATCAGTTAGGGTTGACAGTTTTGGGACCCTCTAGAGTTTGACAGGGTTGTTAAGAGTCACATGTTAGGAAACTACACTGTACATAAATGAGACTGACAGCTGCTCCTACATCAGAGGAAGGGAAGGCGAATCTAGGCTGGAGTCGACTGGCGAAGATTTTTAGGGAGGATGGATTTCAGGTGGTCTATGAAGGAAGCAAAGTGGTGAAGACAGAGGGTCTTTCAGAGAGCAGCAGGCCTCAGGAACAGCGCTGATGACACAGGCCTTTGTGCCAAAGAGTCTAGCCTTCCAGGGAGAGGGGTTCTGACGCTGGGATGAGCTCTTAAATAAAACCGTTGAGGTTGGTGTCCTAGGGTTGGCTATGCAAGGCAGGAAGGAGCCATCGTAGCTTCCGGAGTAGCAAACTACACCTTTAAAAGGGCAGGTTCAGAATACTGGGGAAAAAAAGACAAACAAAAGCAAAACAAAGCAAAAAATGCAAACCAGTGCTTTGGGAAGGTTAATCTGAGTAGCAGAGGGAAGGATTAAACACTGGGAGGAAAGTAAAGAAGAGGATGAGGTCGTCTAGGTGCAAATTAATGAGAACTTGGGATGGGAGGGGCAGTAAGACAGGGGAAAGGACAACGCTGGCAAAGGAAAGCGCTAATATTAGGCTTGGAGGCAAAACTGGAATTCACGCCAGGAAATGATAGCAACGCTGATAATAGTCTTTTCTGTTGGAAAAGGAAGGCTCTGGGTCATGACCCATGAGCTTGAATTAAGATGCCAGAGATGGGTTTACAGGGGGTGGTGATAATCTTCCTGTAGATATCCACACTGAAATCTGGATTCAGATCGGAACACCAATCCTGGCTACGGACAATTCTCTCTTTGGTTGCCCACTTTTAACAGAAAGCCAATAGAGATACAAATCTTTGTTGTTGTTTGGTTCGGTTTGTACAATGGTATTATTCTACAAAAGCGTTTTCTGCTTTGTTTTCCGTTGATGTTTTTGTAAAATTCTATCATCCAGATATGCAGTGACCTTGGTACTTAACAATGCACTAGTGCTGTGCTCAGAGCTTAGCACTCTTGGGCAAAGATCAAGAAGCCAGCAAATGGCAAGTGAGGAGGAAGCAGCACCTCAAGCCCTCCTTACCTTGAGTTCTCTCCCCTCTGCCTCCCAAGCACTCCAGAGTGGCAGCTTTTCTGAATATGTTTGTCTCTGCTCACCAAACAAGGACTATCATTGCCAAGGAGTAGAATGGCCAGTTTTTGAAGTCAGATGCTTATATGACACCCTACATTTTAATCAAGAGCCTCAAACATTATCATTCCCAAATATGTCCTATTTTTAGCTTTTGAAAAATACTTTTTAAATATCCCCATGATATCTTTTTAAAAATCTGTTCTTCTCCCATTCATTCACACTTCATTCACCACAATGGGGTCAGCAAGGTTAGGAGGACAAGAAGGAATTAAGGTATAAGATTAGTTTTTAAACCGTTGAAAAAGTGTGCTTGCCATTCAGTTGGTTGATTTGTCCTTTAAAATGGAGACTGAGCATTAAAAAATTGAAGTGGGAACTGAACGTGGCAAAATGTGTTTGCTTTTCTTAGATAAATCTGTTAGTCTGTGTGTGCTGTAAAATGGCATTATTCCTCCATTGGAAATTACACTTCCTACACAACATATGCCACTCTGCCTTCTCTTCACAGACTTCCCCAAGCAAAGTTCAAAATCCTCCTGCATTTGTAGTCAATCCCATGGTGAAATCATTAGCTTCATCTCCCATTTGGGCTCCTTTGAGAAAAGTCCCAAGATGAGACCATTTAACAATGAGTCAGCACAAAAATGTAGTTACAAATAAGTTCCAAACTGGATTTCTCAGAGCAACTTTTTAACTAAAGGAGAAAGCCAAGAACTTGTAACAATTAATGAAGGAAGACAAATTATGGAGTGGAATTTGGTAGTTGATAGACTCAAAAGATGGTTTGTGTAGAAGCACTGATATGACACACAAACAGAACAGTTCCTGGTGGGGCTGTATGGACTTACCAGATTAAGGATCGTCAAGTACTTCCACTGTCCACCACTTTGAAAGACTTTGGATTTCTTTCCTTGCTGTGCGATGTAATAATTGAGGAAAATATACCAGTTCATAACGAGGAAGTGGTACACGCATGTAAAGGTCTTCGTCATGGCTAGCTCTGTCCGGGCCACGGTGATGTCTCCCGTAGCTGCCTTCTGGGATCTGAGTCACAATTGAAGTCCTCTGGCAGGCTGGAGAGCTGTAAAACACACCCCTCTGGGGTTGAGAGTGCCAACGCAGGCTGGCTTTTGCTTCTCTCGTAGGCTCCTTTCCTGATATACTTGTGAGACAGGATTATTGCTGGTTTTCAGTTGCCTGCCTCTAGATAATGATAATCTGCAGATTTGCATATGCTGGAACATTTATGCTTTGTAGAGGCCAGGGAGAAAGAGCTACACTTTGTCCTGTTTGACTGGGGCCCAAGAGCTACACTCTGCGCTATTTCACTGGGGCCCCATGGCAGGCACATGGTTAAGTGACCTTATTCTGTAGCTATCAACAGACCACCGCAGTGAAATAGTGCCATGGTCTTGTTTTCCTTGCCTTTCATTTGGACAGAACCCGGAAGCAGCAATGCTATCTTTTGAGACAATCAGAAGCAGGCTGATAAACCAGGAGGTGGAGATTTGTGGGTGTGTTTAGGGCATGAAGAAAGGTGTTGTAATCTTGCTTCTGAAATCTCCCAGGCCTAGTACAACCTCACACAACCTTTGATCCTCCAGAGTTATTCTCTTTCCTTTTTATTGGGTACCTCTGCCCTAGAGAAACGGGCATCTCTGTGCACTGGGGGGAAAGGAAAGGAATAGATCTGTGACCACGACCGCAACATACCTGAGCTTAGACATTGCTGGGGGTGGGTAAGGCTCTTGGCACTGCCATTCAGGGGAGGTGACATGATTGCAGGGCTGGACCCAGCCTCAACATTGAGAGGGACTTGAGGGAGAGCTGGAAATGTGATGCCTTGTGACATCAGCTGCTGCAGGTTTCCCTGGGCAACTGACTGGGGGAGTTGAGCAAATCCCTCAGAGAAATGCTCTCAATGCTGTTACGTAAGGCTGAGGGTGGTGCTGCAGACGATTTAGCCAGAGCTTTCAAGTCCTGGGACAGAGAAGTGAAGACTGGGGAGGCCCAAAACAAAAACAGAAAGAAACACCTCCTAGGAGTCAACAACCTCCAAATGTCAGGAGCTGTAGCCAGGAGAGAAAACTTGAGCCAGCCATTGAAGATCTGCATCACCATCATGTCTTGGTGTGCTGGGGCTGCTGTAACAAAACACCCCAAACTGTGGGAATTATAGAACAATGGGCATATGCCTCTCTTAGTGCTGGAGGCAGGAGTATCAAGGTGTGGGTGCTGGTGAGGGCTCACTCCCTGGTTCACAGGTGGCAGCTTCTTGTGGTGTCTTCCATGGTGAAAGCTCCCTCCATCCCATCTTATAAGGCAGTGAATCCTACATGTGATCTAATGCCCTCACAGGGCCTGATCATCTCCCCCATCCCCCATTCTAATACCATCAGCTTGTGGGTTAGGATTGCAGTTTATGAATTTGGGGGGATAGGGGATCACAAACATTCAGACTGATATGGGGGAACTAGGAAGAAAGATGAGCTCTGAACAGTTGAACTGGAACATTTTCTCAACATTACTGCGTAGCCCTGCATTGCTACTCCACTCCCTTATTTCTCTTTCCAGGGTGTGCATTTTCCCATGAGGCACCCCTCTCATCCAGGGCCAGGAAGGAGACTCCACAATGGCCACCTGGAAGTTAAGGCTTATGTGGAAGCACCATGAAACTCCCAGAAAGCCTCATGCACACTAAACCTCACGCAAACTCCGCCTTGTTTGTATATTCAATTAGAGACCTGCACCCTGCCTCAGAAAAGGGACTGATAATGTGGGAGCAACCCTTTCTCCTTCTTGGCTTCTGGGCCATGCTTCTGGGTCTTGCTTTGGCCTCCTCCCACACTCTCTCCTCATAGGCAGTTCTGACCCACTCATGACGGCTATCTCTTTGTGTGAGACTGTCCACAGTATATTCATCACAGGAGGGTATATTCACACTCTTTTAAATAAATCCTGCTCTCATTAGGGCACTGTAGTTATGCTTCTGCTTTGAATTCTTATTCCCGTGGGAGCAAGAATTTAGGATTAAAAATTGATACTTATTCTCATAAAAAGATCATAATAAACCATTCCACCGAAGAAAGTCATGTAAAACTCTACAAAACTCAACAGCCTTTTCTAAACTGCAAATAATAGGAGCATGTAACAGTTTTACACTGATCACTATTTTTGCCAGGCAGTGTTCTATGGGCTTTATAAATATTAATTCAATTAACACCCTAAACCCCTCTATGTGATAAGTAGTTTTTAAAAAGTATTTTTAAAAATTTATTTACTTCAAAGGCAGAGTGACATAGAGCTAGGCAAAGAGAAGGAAAGAGATCCTTTATCTGTGGGTTCACTCCCCAAATGGTTGTGATGTCCAGGGTTAGGCTGGGCCAAAACCAGGAGTCTAGAACTCCACCCTGGTTTCCCATGTGGATGACAGGGGCTATATTCCATTGCTTTCCCAGGTGCATCAGTAGGGAGCTGAATTGGAAGTGGAGCAGCTGGACTTGAACTGGTGCTGTGATCTGGGATGCCAGTGTCACAGGGAGTGGCTTAGCCCACGAACCACAATGCCAGCCCTGTTTAGTAGTTTTGCCCTCTTCATTTTCACATGAGGAGATAGAAGCCAAAGTTGCAAAAAAGGATGCATTCAACAACCCATAGAAAGCAAAGCTGCCTTTTGTCCTCTGAACTATTACCTTTAAAGAATAATATTTGCTCTGCAATGCACAGACTCCCTTTTCGATATTTCCTACATCCTTTCTGAGTGTCTTTTATCCCCTTACCTTTCCAACAAAGAGGTCTCTCAAAAAAGGATCAGCTATAGTTTGAAACTTGGTGCACATATGAGTTATTGTGCTATGTCTGTTAGTTGTCATTGTAGATACAGAGGCTACATCCTTTGTACAAAAATATTGAGTTTAAGTCAGGTGCTGGGCAGGGAGGGGGACAAAGGTAGGAAAGGATGGGCAAAAAGGACCGAAACCTCTGAAGTGTGTGCAGGCAAACCTGGACAATGGCTTTTCACTGCCAGAATTTTTTTCCCTGCATTTTTCTCAATGTCCACAGAAGTCTCTTGTAAACATTGACATAATTGCTTAAATTTCTCGGTGAGAGATTTAAAGTTTGACATTGCAACTCAACTGTTAGCTTCTTAATAAATAATGACATATGATCTGAGGGGTCATCAAAATGTTCACAGAAAATGTGTATTATGAAAAAACTAAGTATAGATTTCAAAATGTTAGGACACTATAATCATCTTGTACCAACTTTTTTTTAAGATTTATTTTATTTATTTGCAAGTCAGAGTTACACAGAGAAGAGAGAGAGAGAGAGAGAGAGAGAGAGAGGTCTTTTATCCAATGGTTCACTGCCCAATTGGCTGCAATGGCCGGAGCTGCGCCAATCCGAAGTCAGGAGCCAGGAGCTTATTCCAGGTCTCTCACGCAGGTGCAGGGGTCCAAGGACTTGGGCCATCTTCTACTGCTTTCCCAGGCCACAGCAGAAAGCTGGATTGGAAGTGGAGCAGCCAGGTCTTGAACCAGCATCTGTATGGGATGCTGGCGCTTCAGGCCAGAGTGTTAACCTGCTGTGCCACAGCACTTTCTCCATACCAACCATTTTAACATGTCTGAACAGGATCTAGTTTGCAGGACTGAAAGGGTAAGACACCAGTTTGAAAAGATCATTATCAGAGCAAGATGAATTCTACAAGAATAAACAGCAAATCGATGGTGAAGTTTGAATAGAAAAATGGTTAAATCATTCACACTTTATAAAAAATTTATGGGAACAAGGCCTCAAAGCAGTTTACAAATGGATAACACATTTTAAAAAATTTGTTTATGTGAGGCAAAGATAAAGAGAGACAGAGACAGAGAGACAAAGAGACAGAGAGAGAGAACGCTCCTGCCAAACCTTCACTTCCCAAATGCCCAAAGCAGTCCTTGTTTGGGGCATAAGCTGGGAGCCATGAACTCAATCAAGGCCTCCCACATGGCAGGGACTCAGTTACTTGAGCTGTCACTGCCTCCCAGGGTCTGCATTAGCAGGAAGATGGAGGCAGGAACTGGAACTGCGGATAGAACCCAGGCACACGACTGTGGGATGCAGCTGTCTTAACCAAAGTCTTAACTGCTAGGCTAAACACTTTCCTCAGATAGTTCATTTCAGAAAGGGATGAAATGAGGTTGAAGATAGAGTTTGCAATGTCAGACCAACCACACTGACTTGCAAAGAAAAATTTCATCTGTTGACACCTTCATTGAGGAGGACCAATGATTAACAGCAGAAACAATAGTTAATACCATTGACTCAGCTTACACGATTCTGAATGACAAATTACAGAAGAGCAAACTTTCTACCCAAAGGGTATCAAAATTGTTCCACCCGGTCAGCTTCTGACAAGAGCAGAACTTTCAACAGCAATTTTTTTTTTTTTTGACAGGCAGAGTGGACAGTGAGAGAGAGAGACAGAGAGAAAGGTCTTCCTTTGCCGTTGGTTCACCCTCCAATGGCCGCCGCAGACGGCACGCTGCGGCCGGCGCACCGCGCTCGTCCGATGGCAGGAGCCAGGAGCCAGGTGCTTTTCCTGGTCTCCCCATGGGATGCAGGGCCCAAGCACCTGGGCCATCCTCCACTGCACTCCCGGGCCACAGCAGAGAGCTGGCCTGGAAGAGGGGCAACCGGGACAGAATCCGGCGCCCCGACCGGGACTAGAACCCGGTGTGCCGGCGCCGCAAGGTGGAGGATTAGCCTGTTGAGCCACGGCGCCGGCCTCAACAGCAATTTTAAACAAGTGGTATCAAAATTCAAAAACATTTCTTGGAAGAATTATAACAGGTGATGAAAAATTTGCTTACCAGTGTGATTCTTAAGACAAAGCACAGTGAAAGCAATGGTTACCAAGAAGAGGGAAGGGTCCAGTCAAAGCAGAAGCAGATGGGTCAAGAGCAAATGTCATGGCAATAGCTTTGGGGATGCTCAAGGCACTCTGTTCACTTTCTGGAGGGCCAAAGAACGGTAATATTTGATTATTATTGAGAACGTCTTGAGAAGATGAGCAAAAGTTCAGCCAAAAAAATAAACACCCAGGAAATCTTCAATGGATAGTTTTTCTTCATGGTGACAATGTTCCTGCTTAGTCCTCTCTTCAAAAGAACAATTTTGCAAGACTTTCAGTGATGCATCATTAAGCAGCTGCACAAGTATTCTGATTTGGTTCCTTTTGACTTCTTGTGGTTTCCTAATGTTAAAACAACCTTTAAAGGGAATCCATTTTTATTTCATGAATAATGGGGAAAAAAACCCTGCATTGATATGGCTAAGTTCTCAGGACACCCAAGTCTTTAGGGATAGCCTAAATGACTTGTATCATCATTTACAAAAGTGTCTTGAATTTCATGGAGCTTGTGTCAAGAAATAGATTATATTTTATTTTTACATTTTAGTTTCATGTTTTCACAACCTTTTTTGAAGTTCTCTATCCTATGTAAATGAGTAATTATATATAAAAACTATACAATTTCTTAGTTCAATATCTATTCTTATACAGCTGTCTACTAAAATATTGCCAAGAAGAAACTTTACATTGTGGCCATATTCACATCATAATTTGTATTCCTGGTTGAATAACCAGATACATTTTCATGAAACAATTTCATCAGCTGTCCTCTATCACAAGACCAGGCTTTTTCTCTGGGGAATGATGAATGTAACCACTAGTTACCTAATATTAAACATTAATATATATTAAGTCTATTTGCCTTTTTCCTCTCTATAAGTATTTGGAGACCTCATGTCATATCCAACAGAACAGGAGAGAACCATTCACTGACTTTAAAAAGCACTTGATACAAAATTGTTTTCCACAGGAAAATTAAAAGTGCAAAAATAAGCACATTTCCTATTCTGATTTGAACATTGCACAGATAACATGATCACTCAAAGTGGCATTCTGGGACTCTGAAACACTGTTCGTTCATTTCACAAAGACTTATGGAGCAACAACTATTTGCCGGTTTGGGATTTCCTGAGCAATAAAACAGATACAACCCTACCTGTGTAGAATTTGTATTGTAGATGGGGAAAACATATTCAACAGCCACAAAGTCACAGGCTGATTACAACTGTGGTAACTTCTAGTAAGGACAAACCCAGTGGACTTGTTAGAGGGGTAGCAATATTAGCAGTGGGGTGCCTTGGGGGTGATGGGAGCCAGTCACACGAGGAAGTTGTATGTGAGCCGAACTGGTCCTCCCAACATTCCCAAGATGCTCTTCTCTTCCTCCCAGCCACTGTAGCAAGCTCCTTTCTCCACCAGCTGCTCTTGTGCTGTGACGTCTCTCGCACTGGTCCAGCTGACTGCCAGTCTTACACAGCACACCTGCACTTGTGTTTTCATTCACATTTATGACCCCAAATTTTAGACCTCTAATCCAGGTCCTTTGCCAACCCCTCCATGATTCAGATGTATCTCTGACTATCTGTGGCTAGACATCTCCTGGAGAAGCCAGGCTCACCTCAAAACCTCTATGTCTAAAGGAACTCAATACCTTCCCCCAAACCTTGTGTTTCTCACCTACTCCATCATTCACCTGGGAAGTTGCCTTGTCTCTTCTCTATCCTTTGCTTCCCGAAGCCAGTGAACCTCCAAAACATGCCAAGTTCACCTCCCAAGTCAGGCCCAAGTCAGCCCCCTTCTCTCCACTTCTTCTGTAACTTTCCTAGTTCAGGTCTTCGTCGCTTGTGGCACCTGGCTCTGAACACGTTTTCCTGATTCTAGTGTTACCCCCCAAAGCTGAGGCTTTTGTTTGCAAGGCCAGGGAGCAGTTCTTTCTGGAACACCCCATCCCTACCCAGCTCATCTTTTACTTCACCAAAGTCACCTGGGCATTACTTCCAGCTTCCAGGACTTCTAATCAACCGCTCGCTCTCAGCCTCTCAGCAGCTTTGCTACTCACTCCAGCCTTGTCCTGGATATTCTTGGAACCACACCAATGTGACAGGGCTGCTTGTCCCCACCTGGCATCCCGGTGCCTTTACCCTTGCTGTCTCCTCTCCCTGATGGCCTCTGCTCAACACATCTGTGAAAGGTTGTCGCATAGCCACAAAATGCAGCTCAGTCGGCCCCCTGCCCCCAGGGACCCTTCCCCGAACCTCTCTCCACAACCAGGGCAAATTGAACAGCCCCTTGTGTCTCTCTCCTCCCTGAAATCCACATCAGCACTGGGAATGAATCTTTTCCATATGCTGTTCTCTCTCAGAGATCCTAGGCAGTGCATTTGAATTCCTAGAGCTTGATGCTAGACACACAATGAAAACATAATAAATATCTATTGTATAAGAGGACCAAAAACTTGAGCTAAAAATGGCAAAGGGCCCGGCATTGTGGTATAGCAGGTAAAGTCACTGCCTGTGGTGCTGGCAACCCTTCTGGGTGTCAGTTCCTGTCCTGGCTGCCCTATTTCTGATCCAGCTCTCTATTAAGCAATGGAGGAAAGCCTAAGTGTTTGGGCCCTTGCCTTCCCCTGGGAGACCTGAATGATGCTCCAGGCTCCTGGCTTCCACCTGACCCAGTGCTGGCCATTGCAGCCATCTGAGGAGTGAACTAGCAGATGGAAGATCTCTCTGTGTCTCTTCAAATCTCTCTGTAACTCTGACTTTCAAAATAAATAAATAAACAAATAAATATTTTTAAAAAGCAGAAGCTAAAATGGGCAAAAGACCTGAAGAAACACTTCTCAAAAAATTTATACAAATGGCCAACAGTTTGAAAACAAAGTTTAAAAACAAAGTTTATCATCACTAACCCTCAGAAAAATGCAAATTAAAGTCATAATGAGATATCACCCCACCCCTGTCAGAGTGACTTTTTTCTTTTTTTCTTTTTTAAAGGCTTACTTATTTATTTGAAAATCAGAGCTACACAGAGAAGGAGAGGTGGGGGGGATTTTTTGTTTTAAGATTTATTTGTTTATTTGAAAGGCAGAGTTACAGAAAGAGGAAGAGAGCTCTTCCACCCCCTGGTTCACTTCCCATTTGGCTTCAGTGGCCAGAGCTGTGCCATACCAAAGCCAGGAGCTTCTTCTAGGTCTCCCACATAAGTGCATGGGCCCAAGTGCTTGGGCCACCCTCCACTCTTTTCCCAGGCCATAACAGAGAGCTGAATCAGAAGTGGAGCAGCTGAGACTGGAAGCAGTGCCCATAGGGGATGCCAGCACTGCAGGCAGTGGCTTTAAGCACCGCCCCCCTGGGGGTGGCTTTTTTCAAATTGACAAAAGAAAACCAGCATTGGTGATGATAGAAAGAGAATGTAAACTTATAATCTGTTGGTGGGAATTTAGATTGGGACAGCCATTATAGGAAATAGCATGGAGTTTCTAGTGATGCTACTGGGTATTTAATCCCAAGAAAATGCAATCAGTATTTTGAAGAGATAGTTACACCCTCACATTCATATCAGCATTATTCACCATAACCAAGTTGTGAAAAAAAACCTAAGTGTCCATTGGTGGATGAAGGATGAAGCAAATACCATCTAGATGCACAATGGAAGACAAGTGAGTTTATGCACATTCTATTATAGTATTTATCATATCATTCTGTAATGTTTTGTGTACATTTTATCTCTGCTACTTGACTGTGAACCTTTAAATAAATTCAAGAGATCTATCACATGACACAGTGACTGTAGTTCATAAGAATCTATTGTATACTTGAAAATTGTTAAAAGACTAGATCTTAAGTGTTATCATCATAAAGAAGTAATGCATATGTTAATTAGGTTGATTTAGCTATTATACAATGTCTACTTAGAGGGGAGTTTCAAAAAGTATATGAAAAATCTGCGTTATCTTATATTCCACAAACTTTTTGAAGCCCCTCTCATATTTCAAAGCACTTTGTTGCACACCACAAATGCAATTTTTATTGTCAGTTAAAAATAAATAATAGTGATAAAATCATCTGTAGAATAAATGAACATGTGAATATCAGAACTCTACTGAGTTTTACTATAAAGCTGGCTCATTCATGAAAAGCCTACCGTGTTTTAATGTTCAGCTGTCGGCTTCAGGGAAGGGTGTAGAATGCTAAGTGAGTAAGACACAGCCTAACCCCTGGAGAAACAAACAGGCAAGTGGCAGAGACAGATATGTAAACAAAAAATTACTGCATGATGTGATAAGTACTATAATAGAGGTATGCATAAAGTACTAATGGAGCCTACATTATCCTGCACATCATTCTGTCATTCTGAATATACAGAAGATTGAGCTTCAGATGAATGCATTGGTAAACCATGGCGAACTCCAGACATCATGTAGGAGAAGATAAGGTTTAAAGGAATCTCATTGAATAAGGTAGTCATGGCCACCAGTGTGAATCACAGTTCTGCTTGGTAGAGATATAACCAGTTCCTGAGCTAATCATTGAGGGTTGAGGTGTAGGAGCCTGTACACCTGCATGACCTGGGGCTACTCAACCATCTGCCTCCCTGGGAGTTAATTTCCCCAGTTGTGAAATAGGGCTCAAGGAATCTCAAATGGTGACTCTCTAATCTCCCAAAGCCAGGATTTCAACGGAGCTCCAGGGGCAATTGATGAGGCCCGACACCTGAAGAGACAGGAGGGAAGCTCCAAACCCACCCACATACTCCGTGGCACCAACCATGGCGGGAAGTGTTGGAAGATGCTCCATGACGAGGATGCAGGTAGCACACTGGTAAGAAGAAAATAGGATTAGTAGGGCAGAGTCCTTGAGGTTATTGTGAACAATCTGTGGGAGGGTGGCTTCATTGTGTCACAATGGAGACTCTCCAGCTGCCAGTGCTAAACTAACAGCCAGTAAAATGCAGTAACTCTGATCTTCAAGACAAGGCAAGTTGGGAAGACTTCCTTATTTTACTTACCCTCTTAACCTGCACAGAATTCTCTGGAATGGCTCATTCTGTTTAAAGCTATTCTATACCCCACAGTCCTTATGGGCTTGATCAGCTTTTCCCACTCGTCCTTGGAAAGTTCCATCAACCACTCCCCAGCTGAAGGGATACCTTTTGCTACTGCAAACCCAGCTGATGCTGCCAACCAGAATGTCAGCTTCTCCCAGGCTGTCTGATTTGCCTCTGCACCCTCAGCGCCATTGAGGGTAACAGGGAAAGCCCAGATGCTAATAAGGATTTGTTGTTTGCATGAATCAATTCTGGTATTGTGGTATTCTTAGTATCTACCAAGGGGGTTTCTTATCCTTAAATTTCCTGATTATTGCTATTCTCATCACCTAATGCTGGTCGTATTTGCCTGAAATACCTGGCGCCTCTGAACCAGTATCACCTTCATTGACTTGAAGAACAGCTCTCCAACAGCAGGTGGATACTTTGGGAAATAATTAAATGTGTGTGAGGCCGGTGCTGTGGCTCAACAGGCTAATCCTCCACCTTGCGGTGCCGGCACACTGGGTTCTAGTCTCGGTCGGGGCACCAGATTCTGTCCCGGTTGCCCCTCTTCCAGGCCAGCTCTCTGCTGTGGCCCGGGAGTGCAGTGGAGGATGGCCCAAGTGCTTGGGCCCTGCACCCCATGGGAGACCAGGAGAAGCACCTGGCTCCTGCCATCGGATCAGCGCGGTGCGCCGGCCACGGCGGCCATTGCAGGGTGAACCAACAGCAAAGGAAGACCTTTCTCTCTGTCTCTCTCTCTCTCACTGTCCACTCTGCCTGTCAAAAAAAATAATAATAAAAAATAAATGTGTGTGGTGTCCAGTTGAAGCTGAGAGCAGGGGAGTAGGAGCTTCCTTCCAGTGGACTTTGTATCTCTAGGAAACGTGTCCATTTGTTGTATGTGTGGCTAAGAACTGAGAGTTAAATATTTCACCCATTGGGTTACTTTTACGACCAAGATTACTTGTTTTTTCCAGAAGCCACTCTAATTGTCCTGCTTTTTAAAAGCTAGAGCTTTTGGTAAAGGTCTTCTGTCTGATGTGTGTTTGATGAGGACATGTGTGGGTTTCCAGCTACTTAATCAATGCTGAAAGGCTCTGGAACTAGAACTTGCCTGTTTCTGGTTTTTGTTCTGTTTTGTTTTTGTCTATGGCAACTTTCTTCACCTGCTGCTTCGTTGCTGTCCTGGGAAACCTGATTCAGACTAGTCTTCCTGTTTGCTCTCCTGCTTTGCTTTGGAACACAGTGCCCTGTGATGGTCTCAGACTACTCAGAGGGGCAGATTCTACGTCAGAAGTTTTGAAGATCCATTTTCAGTTGAGAGGCCAAAGAATTCTTATTTAGAAGCATGAAGTTGACTCCCATGGTTTTAAGAGTTAGAGTAGGAAAGAATGGTTTGAAATCAACTAGTTCCATCTCTTAGTGTTTGCGATGAGAAAATTAAAACTCAGAAAGGCTGAGGAATTTATTCAAATTAAAATAGTGGCGCATGCAAGAGCAATGACCAGAACTTAGGCTTGTTAACAAGCAGTAGAGCATACTTATATTATTTCTTGATTATACCTTTTTGTACTCAAGTTCTAGAATTTTCAAGTGAATCTCTTTCTTGAATTAATTTGATTATGTGAGGTCTGATAAAATTATTAAAGTGAAACTATCAGATTAGAAATCTCTTTATTAGACTATGTCAGATTTAACCTATTTTGACATAACATGCTCATCAGAAAATCATGAAGCTTCTTATAAAAGAACTCAGGGAATGTGTTCTGTGCTGTGGTGGTAAAGCCACCACCTGCAGTGCTGGCATCCCCATATGGGTGCCGGTTTTAATCCCAGCTACTCAACTTCCAATCCAGCTCTCTCTGATGGCCTGGGAAAGCAATGGAAGATGGCCCAACTCCTTGGGCCCCTGAGCCCACATGGGACACCCCGAAGAAGTTCCAGGCTCCTGGCTTCGAATTGGCCCAGTTCCAGCCATTGCAGCCATTTGGGGAGTGAACCACTGGATGGAAGACCTTTCTCTCTCTCTCTCTCTCTCTCTCTCTCTCTCTCTCTGCCTTTCTGTAGCTCTGACTTTCAAATAAATAAATAAATCTTTGAAAAAAAGTACTCAGATATTTCATGTAAATTTTTATATCCTGAATTAATCATCAAACTTAAAAAGCATATTCAATGCTGGTCACTCAAATTATTCTAGTTTCAGAGGAATGGAACACTTTTGTGTTGTGTGAATTCCTGCTATTCTGGAAAATTCATCACAAAAAGAACAGCAGTCAAGCTTTGATTGTTTTGTTTTAGCAATCTATAGAGAAATATATGTGTCATTTATACTCATATGCATGAACTACACTGTGTTTTGTTAATTTCTTATCTAGCATTTTTATCATCAGTTCATTGAGGGATATTGGAGTTGCTAACAATAAATATAGAATTGTTCTTTTCCCTTTTCTATCAAATTTTGCTTTATATATTTTGAAGTTCTGTTGTTTGGTGCATACATCTTTAGTATTACTATACCATCTTGATAGATTTTTCCAGGAATTATTATGAATGTCCCTCTTTGTCTCTTTGCTCAGATAGTCTACTTTATCTGATATTAATATAACAATTCCTTCTGTTTCTATAAAAATTAATAAATAGCATATTTTTTCATTCCCTTTGTTGTCAATCTCTCCTTTTTCATTGAAATTAATGATAGTTTTTAGTATGCAGCATTTAGTTAGGTCATGGATTATTGGGTTTTTTTTGCTTTGTTTTTTATTTTCTTTTTTTATTTATTGACAATAATTGTACATACTTATGAGTACATGTAATATTTTGATAAATGCATATATTTTAATGATAATAGGATAGTTAACATCCATCACTTCATCTATTCAAGGTTTTATTTTTTATTTTCATTTTTTAATTCATTTGACAGAGATAGACAGTGAGAGAGAGAGACAGAGAGAAAGGTCTTCCTTTGGTTGGTTCATCCCCCAAACGGCTGCTATGGCCGGTGCCACGCCAATCCGAAGCCAGGAGCCAAGTGCCTCTTCCCGGTCTCCCATGTGAATGCAGGTGCCCAGGCATTTGGGCCATCCTTCACTGCTCTCCTGGGCCACAGCAGAGAGCTGGACTGGAAGAGGAGCAGTGGGGACTAGAACCCCGTGCCCATAAGGGATACCGGCACAGCAGGCAGAGGATTAGCCGAGTGTGCCATGGCACCGACCCTCAATGTTTCTTTGTAATGTGAACATTCAGAAGTGTTTCTTCTAGCTATTTAGAAAAGTACAGCATGGTATTGTTAACTATTATTACCCTGCTGTGCAATAGAACACCAACAGGATTGTTTTTATAATGAGGAAAGAAAGTACTTTTTAATTCAATAGAAGTAAACCTTTCTGAGGTTTGATCTATGTATCTATGTATGTATGTATATTTGTTTGTTTATTTATTTAGAGTTGACTTTGGCGGAGAACCCAAGAATACTATGTCTTTTGTGAGCACTTACACATTGCTATAGCTTATGAGGCATAGATAATGTTCTCCACTTAATACATTAAAATGAAGTAAATCTTTGTGATCAAGTTTTACTATTAACTCTCATAATCCAACTCTTTGAGGAGAAAGGTCCTGCATGGGAAGTTAGTGCACAGTGACTCCTCTTGTTAATTTAACAATTAACATTTTTATGTGTGATGTCAGTGATCTCCCAAGGCTCTTGACATGAGCTGCCTAGGCTGTGGAAGCCTTTTGAATCCACAAACTCCATCAGTATTCAGACAAGGCTATGGGCCTAGTGGGAGTTCTCTCCTCCCTTCAGAGTAAAGGCCATCCTTCTTTGATGACCACTTCTTTCTGCTGGGGTCTCTGATACTTTCTGCGACAGTGTTTAGCTTTCCATGTCTGACACTCTCTCATGGGTTTTTCTTGCTTTGTTTTTTAATTACAATGCCAATATGTACCTTTCAATAGGTGCATTTAGGCCATTTTCTTTAAGGTAGTTGTGGATATGTTAGAGATTAAATTTTCTATATAATTATTTGTTTTCTATTTGTTTCCTGTCTCTTATACCTCTGATTCTCCATACCTTCTTGTGTGTTATCAGAATACTTTTTAAGATTCTATCTTGATCTACCTATAGTGTTTTTGATTGCATCTCTTTGTATCCTTTTCTTAGCAGGTTCTCTGAGTATAACAATATGGGCTCTAACCATCTGTTGGTATTCATATTTTACCATTTCATGTGGAATAAGATCTCCTTCCATTTTAACCCTTTTACCTTTCTTGCTTTTAGATATCATGGTCTTAGTCTCAGATGTGCTGCTTTTTCTAATTACCAAACATGACCTGCAGAACTCAGAAGGGTTAGTCTATCATAGGTGCGATATTGCCGGTCGTTAGGATACTCTTGAGTCTTCCCTAATAGTTTTTGTTTCCTTCTCTTACCATTGTCTTTCAGTTTGAATTTCTTCCTTTAGCTAGTCTTCTAGGGTAGGTCTGGGAGCACCAAGTCCTTTACGACTGCCTGCATCTGAGACTGCCTTTCTTCACCTCTCCTTCCTGAATAACAGTTTTATAGGACGTAGATTTCACTGCTGACAGTGTTTCTGGAATTGTTCTGCAATGTGTCGCTTTCCTTCTACCTCCACGGTTTCAGAGGAGAATCCTGCTTTTGATTGAATTCATCTTTCCCTGTGGTTTGAGTCTTGTTCTTCTTTGCTTTCAAGACTTTGCCATTTGTTGTCAGGAGTTTAATTCTGATGTGCGAGGTATGGATTTCTACAGACTTTCTTGTAGTTGAACATTTTTCAGTTTCTTAAATGTATACATTTATGTCTTTCATCAAATTTGGGAAGTTTTGAATCATTATTTTTTTCAACTATTCCAACCAGTCTTCTAACCCCATCCTTTTCTCTACTGTCCGTCTGGAAGATCTATTGCTTTGTCTTAAAGGTCTTTGATTCTACCCCCATCTCTACTCTACTGTTGAGCTCATCCAGTAACTATATTTTTCAGTTCTATAATTTCAATTGGGTTTTTGTAGCTTCTCTGCTGCTATTTTTTTTCACATGCTTCAAGAAAATTCATAATTGCTCATTGATGCATTTTAAAAATAACTGTCTTGAAATCTTTATTGGATCCTCCAGGTATCTAGTTCATTTCTTGTAGGTGTCAGCTCAGTCTTTTTTTCATTCAAGTTATAATTTTCCTGGGCATTTGAGCTATTATATTACTTGACTCTAAGTCCTATTTAAATCTTTTACTTTATCAATTAGTCTCCCAGCTTGGCTTTGACACATGGGTCCTGGCCTGACTTTTGTAGATGATGGTTCCAATGAGAATTTAGTTTTGTGAGCCTTCATGGGACTATTTTCATTGGTGTGGTTTAGCTGGTGCCATCAAAGCTGTCAATGTGAGGATGAAAAAGATCTCCAGACACCACCACAACTCCTCTGGGGAAAACTCTCTCCAGTTGATGACCATTGCCCTCTAGAAACCAGAAGAATCCAGCATCCCCAGCTCAGAACAGGGCATGACCCTGTTGGGGGAAGGGATGTGTTCTCCCATGAAGCCTTATGGAAGCATTTCAGAGTCTCACCTTGTTCTTTTAGGCTCCAGGTCTTTTCCCAGAGAGGAGAAAAGGCTTTGTTTGCATCTTTATATCTGTCCACCTTTGTGCTCATGGAAGAGCGGGATTTGATTTCCTGTATAACCCCCTCTAGCCCTGGACAAACAAGTGGCCTTTATTAAGGAATTAAAGCTATTAAATTTCAAAGTGAAATTCTTTCAGAATTACACACACACACACACACAAACCTGCACAATGCATACTTATATTCTGCTTTCAGACAGACTGCCAAAGATTATTATCAGATAAATCTTTTGTTGGGTTTTTTTGGTTATGGTTGGTTTTCTTCTTATTCCTACATTGCTGAAATGATGTCACATGACCTTTAGAAAGATTTTGCTTTTCTGCCTTGAAATATAGGGCAATGTTTCATAAAAAAAAAAAAAACAAGGAAAAGGTTGCTATGCTTTTAAAAATCCCCCTATTATGAAAAAAATATATGCCAGATTGTTCATTGCAGAGTTGTTCACCTTCATTTGCTCAAAAGGAAGTGTTTTGGTTAATCATTCACTGCCCCGTGAATAGAAATGCCATCCTCACACGGCATGAAAATGAAATGAAACCTCATACAACACTTGTTTACAAAATGGCTCAAGTTGAAGGTCACACCTGTTGACCTCTTTGGCATTTTCTGCCTGTAAGCGAGTCTAACTCTTGCATAGCAATGATTCATCAGAGAGTGCTTCCCACTATCTGGGTGGTTGGGGCATGTTCATGGTCACTAAGCATGCTCCACCAATCTCCTCTAGAATGTTCATGGTGTTCTGCGCTACTGAGTGATTCTAATTTGTTTTACTGGTGCCCAAAATCAATCCCACATGAAAATAAAAATAAGTCAGTCTTAGTCTCTTGCCATCAACAAAAGTAGATTTCTTCTAAAGCTCAGACTACTGAGGATACAATTGCTTTCTAGACAGTGAGCTTCTGGAACAGAAGTAGAGAGCTGAGTATCAACTGATGAGAGCAACTGTCACCCAGTCTTCAAATCTGGTAGTCTGACTCTGTATACTTTGTCTTGAAAGTTGTCAAAACTTTTTAACACGGTGTTCTGCCATTTCCCCTTCTCTATCTCCTAAAATTCAGAAGTAGTTGTGATAAAATGACTTAGAAAAGACCTATGTAGGGAGTGGATGTAGAGCAGACACTTGTTTTGAGCCTCTTTGTCTATGAACTTATCTGAGTTGCTAGGGAGCTGACATTTTTTCCTGTTCTAAGGAGCAATATCTACTCCACTGCATCCAGCAACACCATCTCAGGGCTCTGTTACCAAGAGCACCCTCCCCACCGCTGTGTTAACATAGAAACCATGGTTTTTGCACAATCCTTAGTTTTTAGTGGAGTTCATGGTCACATCCCTGTTTCCATCATTCTGGCTGTCACTTTCAGAATAAACACAGGCTCAGAATGTAAGAGAGAATATTGAATCAGACTGCAAAGTCTGTCAGCCCTGGTGCTGCTGTTGCTTGGGTCTGCTGTCTAGCACAAGTGGTTAAGAGTAAGAGAATGAAAGGAAATATTTGCAAGTTGCTGGATGATTTCAAAGGCTATAAAATTGTTTTCTGTTATTGGAGGGAGGCTGCATGCCTGCAGTTAAATATTGGTTTCCAAAGAAGGGTGGAAAAATTAAAAAGAAGGGTGGATTTTAATGTGAAATGAGGGAAAACATTTTCGCATTGGCCAACAGGGTAAGCTTCAATTTCAGAACTCCCTACTCAGATCCTAGCTGCACTTCTTCCCACCGTAGGAAGGTGAGCTAGTGAAATTTTCTCTGACTCTGTTGAGGAACAAATGTAAAATGGGAACACTAAAAAGACCTAACTCAACCTCATAACATGGCTATGCAGACTGAGTGAGATAAGACATGGAGGTGCTGTAATTGGTGCCTATGAAGGTTATTAGTGTTCAAAAAGCATTAGGTGTTTTGATGGGAAGTGCTTGCAGAATGCTTCCAGTCATAGCCACCACCTCTTAAGAATGCCTACATGGCCCCCAAGTCTCCCATCACTAGGAAGTGAGTTTGAAGGAGCAACTCTCACTGCACATCCTCAGTGAATAGCACAGTGAAAGTGCTAAAGTTGGCACTTGGATCTCCACTGCTAGGAACCTGATTTTCTTTTCCAGAAAGCATTGTATGGGAAAAAATTTACAAACATGTCTTGCAGTTGCCTTAAAGTCGACACTAGCTTCTAAATTTTTAGAAAGAGAGAGAGAGAGAGAGAGAGAGAGAGAGAGAGAGAGAGAGAGAGAAAAGGAAGGAAGGAAGAAATAATCTTTACTCATGACCTGGGGCTTTCCATTGATTGTAATTATCCAAAATTTCCCTCTATCCCCTGCTACGTTTTTTTAGGAAACGAAAATTGCAACTGAAATTGACCTTAATCCAAGGTTTGTGAGTTACCAACTCTCAGAGAAAGAGGCAGAAAGGCTTGGCACACATTGGGAGGGCAAGTCCATAAATGGGAGAAAAACACTCAATGTTGAGTTGGTGTCTTTGTCTTTTGCTTTGGTCTGTTTTGTTTGTATTTGGAAGACAGAAAGATTGACAGACAGAGATCTTTTGTCAGCTGATTCACTCCTCAAATGCCCACAACAACAAGGGCTGGGCTAGGCCAAAGCTAGGAGCCCAGCACTCCATCTGGGTCGCCCACATGAGTGGCAGGTACATAACTACTTGAGCCATCAACTGCTGCCTCCATGTGTGCACTAGGAAGAAGCTGGAATTCGGAATGGAGTTAGGACTTGAATCTAATCGCTCCAATGTGGAATATGAGTGTCCCAGGTGCTATTTTAACTGCTGCTCCAGATATCTTCTCTGGTGTTCTTGCTTTAATCAAAGTGGAGTCCAAATGAGAATTGTTAGTGTCTTCTGGGTAAAAGAAAGAACTTCAGAACAACTCAACCATGTTCAATTCTTTATCAAATGTTCAAGCCCCAGAAAATTCATTTCGAGTTCATAGACCAAATATTTTCTAGTTAGACATGTTTGATTTTCCAAAAATTAGCTATTAGGAGTGAATGCTAGGCAATGATGGGGGAACTGTGTGTGAACTAAATGGATGTCACAGAGACCTGGAGAATTCTGGCAGGAAGCGGGAACTACCTGTCTTATTACTTTGGAGATCCCAGGACAGGCAGCAAAGGGGGTGCTGTGTAAATTGCTTGGTAGCCCAGTTCTTCTGCCCCTCTGTCTCCATCCCCAACTCAGCAAGGAGACAATGAAAACCTGGGCTGTGGATCACTAATCAGCCCCACAGCAGAGGGAGCCCCTGAACCTATTCCCAGAGCTTCTGAGGGGTGTCATGGGAGCCCCAAGAACAGAGCACCTCAGCATCCCACCCTGGATGGTGCTATGAACTGAATGTCTGCGTCTGTCCTTCTCTTCCGAATTCATATGTTGGAATCCTACTCCCCATTGTGATGGTTTGGGGGTTGGGAACGATAGGAGGTGATCAGCTCACCAGGGTGGAGCTCTCATGATGAGGTTGATGTGCCCCTGAGGAGAGACACTCCAGAGATGGCCTTCTCTCTCTCCATCACATCCAGACCCTGAGTCAGTTGGCAGCTTCACCTTGGGCTTCACAGCCTGCAGGAGAGTAAGAAATGAATTTCTGTGGTTTAAGCTATCCGGTCCAGGGTAATTTCATTACAGACACGAGCTAGACAAGACAATGAGTGTAAGAACTCCACTTTATCCCTCTTTCCATTTCTTGAGGTGGGAAGAGACTTGTTGATGACATGAGACAAAAAGGATAATGGATCTATTTGGTCAGGTGCAAACTGGACCTGAATAATGATGGTTGGAATTAAGAGCCCCCTCAACTGTCTGAGAAAAAGAGCAGGATCAGGAAGAAAATGGAATATGTCCTTTGAAAAATTAAAATTGTAATTATTAGATATCACCCATTTAAAATCATTGTCATGTAATATTTGCATTCAGTTAGTAAAACAAGTATGTTATACGTACAAATAAGTTCTGATATTTATTAAGCATGTTCATGGCCCAACCATGTGTCAAGTGCTTTTACATATATTCATTTTTCTTTCTGTTCTCAACCCTGTAAAGCAAATACTCTTAGGCCATTGCACAATTGAGGGATCCATATCTGGAGAAATGAGCAGTTCAATAAATTGTTCAAGGACACACAGTGAACAAACTGCAGATCTGAGACCTGAAGCCATTGTCATCTGACTCAGAAGTCTGTCATCCCATGAGGACTGTCTGTACTATCTTTGTAACTGTTCCACAAGTCTAAAACTTCTCCAAATTAAGAAGTTGTATTTAAAAAAATCCATTATCTAAACCTGTGTAACATGCTAATTCTCCAAATAGCTTATAAGAGGATTTTGCTTTGTTCAGATGCTAAATTTCTTGGAGAATGTTGTATATTTACCTGGGCATCCTTCAAGCATCTGTATTCCCTAAGTATTATCTTGTTTGTCTTCCTGTAAAGCATTTAGATAGATCTTGCTTTCCAGAAAGTTCTTAATAAATGTTAGTCATCATCACCATTTTCACAAATCACTTGTTACATCATTCTTTTAAAATCAATGCACTAGAAACTAGATTCACCACTGGACAGAAAGGCTTGAGGCAGGACTGCAGCTGGCATTCAATAGCATTTTCTGGATTGATTAAATCCCTGTGTCCACAACTAGACATTTCTGCAGTGAATCAGTCAGTCCCGGCTACTGCTTCTAATTCGCCTTCGCCCTGGGAGGAGAGAGAGGTTGCCAAGGTGCTGTCCTCTCTGTGACCCTTGGTCCTTTGCAGCTTCCGTCCTCCTGATGCTGGGGACAGGGATGCCATGGACGGACAAGCTGCCCATTCCAAAGGTGATTTTCTCCTTACATGTCATCCCCCAGCTCTGACTCAGTTAGATGCAGCTCTCTGTGGGACTTTGCATGCAGGGAAGGGCTATACGTGGGAATAAAACTAGTATGACCACCCCATGCATTTGGACACAATTTAAGAGAGGCCAACTCATCTTTCCTGATGTTACGTTAAACCTTTCCTCTGCGATACCCTCATTTCCACTAAACACCAACAACCGATCATAAATTCCTCAGATCTGAGAAGATCAAGCATAGACCCAGATGCCTGCTGCATCAGGAAATGTTATCTCGGAAAAAGAAAAAGATTTTGCTATGGCTTTGCTGACCGAGCTTACTCTGTGTGTTGACTGACGTGGCAGCCATCACGTGCACTTGCTCAACACTGCTTTAACGGATGCTAGTTCTAGGCAAGTGCAGGAAATACCCTCTGGCTCAGCACTATCCAACAGAACTTTCTGCACTCCTGGAAATTTCTCTCTCCTGTTGTCCAGTCCATTTAATTTAATCATGTATAAATACCCCATGTGCCCAGTGACTGCTGTATTGGGTAGTGCAGCATGAGGGTGGCCAATCTTCCTGGTCTGTCTGGGATTGAATCGTTTCCTGGGACGTTGGAATTTTGATTCTAAAACCAAGAAAGTTCTAGACAAAGAAGGATAACTATTCACCCCAAGAGGATCCCTTTCCAAAATTTATTGGGCATTTTTGGAAGTGAGAGTTAGACAAGTGCTAGCTGCAGTGTAGAATAAAAGGACGAGAAATACAGAGACAATTGAAGAACTAGGTTTTCTTTCCTGAGCAAAATATAAATAATCGCTTCTTAAAAATGAAGAAATTGATGAGGCCACAAGGTTGAGCCTTATAACTGAGGTACATTATGTAAAACCTCGACAAAATTATGAATACAAAAACCACTCAGGTCAGCATTGTAATGTAGTGGGTAAAGCTGTGGCTGGTGATGCCAACATCCCAAATGGGCACTGGTTCAAGTCCCGGCTGCTCCACTTCTGATCCCGCTTCCTGCTAATGGCCTGGAAAAAACAGCAGAAGATGACCCAAGTGTTTAGGTCCCTGCCACTCACACGGGAGACCTGGATAAAGCTCTTGGCTCCTAGCTTTGACATGGCCCAGTCCTGGTTGTTACAGTCATCTAGGGAGTGAACTCAACAAGTGGGAGATCTCTCTCTCTCTCTCTGTCTCTTACCCCCATCTCTCCTTCTTTCTGTAACTCTTTCAAATAAATAAATAAATCTTTAACACACACACACACACACACACACAAACAAGACACTCATCCTCAAACCACTTGCAGAACTCAGCAGTAACCAACTTGACTGTATTTTAAATCTCATGGGATAGTGAAAAGCAACTGCTGACATCACCAAAAATCATGAATTCTTGAATTTCTGATTACGCCCAGGGGTGTGGCTAAGAACTACTAGAAGTTTCTTTTTTGATTAATTAATTAATTTTAAGATTTATTTGTTTTTTTGAACGAGTTACAGAGAAAGGGGCGGGGGGAGATTTTTCATCTGTTGATTCACTCCCCAGATGGCTGCAATGTTAAGGCTGGGCCAGGCCAAAGCCAGGAGCCAGGAGGTTCTTCCAGGTCTCCAACATAGGTATAGAGATCTAAGGACCTAGGCCATCTTCTGCTACTTTTCTCAGGCCATTAGCAGGAAGCAGGATCAGAAGTGGAGCAGCGAGGACTCGAATTGGCTCCCATATGGGATGCCAGGGTCCAGGCAGTGGCTTTACCCACTACACAGCAGCTTCAGCCCATAGATTTTATCAGATATACTTCTCCCAGAAAAACCTTTTCTACTTGCCAATCCGAGTGCCTGAAACTCACCACTAGAAATGGATTCCTTCCAATTAGGGATTTCCTTTGATAAGTTACAATCTTCAAGACATTTGGCCATACCATATTGTCTTTTTTTTTTTTTTTTTTTTTTTTTTTTTTAGATTTTAAAATTGATCCCAATTCTCAAGGTCATGAAGGAATAATATAGAGTTTTTGGTCTCCAAACACTGATGATTATGTATACTTATCGACAAAAAGTTTTGCACTGTGTCACCCACCAACAGGGAAATTCCAAAACTTTGTTGAGGGGGCAGACATTGCTTTTTGGCTTAAGATGCCTACCTAGATTCACTACCCACCCCTGACTCCTGACTTCAGCTCCCTGTTAGCACAGACCGTGGAAGGCAGTTGGGATGGTTCAAGTAATTGGGTTCTTACCACCTATGTGGGAGACCTGAATTTAGTTCCTAGCTTCTAGCTTTGGACTGGCCAGATCTCCAGGGACATTGTAGGCATTCTGGGAGCAAGCCAGATGAAAAATTTCTTTTTCTCCCTTTTTGCCCCTCCACCTTCAAATAAATTAAAAAAAATTTTTTAAGGGGCCAGCATTGTGTCATAGCAGATAAAATTGTGGCTTGAGAGGCTGGCACCCCATTGGGTGCCAGTTCAAGTTTTGGCTGTTCTACTTTTGATCTAGCTCCCTGCTAATGTGCCTGGGAAAGCAGTGGAGAATGGCCCAAGTAATTGGATCCCTGCACCTGTGTAGGAGACCTTGATGAAGCTCCTGGCTTTGGTCTGAACCAGCCCCAGCTGTTACAGCAATTTGGAGAGTGAACCAGCAGATGGGAGAACTCTCTGTCTCTCCCTCTATTACTATGCCTTTTAAATAAATTTTTAAAAAATTTTAAATTATCATTAAGAAATAGCAGACAAGGTCAGAGCCAGGCAGACTAACTCAGAGCTTTTGCTTAACCATGGCAATAGAGAGTTTAATATATTTTAAGAAAAAATGTTTTTTAAAAAATTTTCAAAGTTTGTGGGAAAACAGAATTTAAAGATAAGTTTATCTTAATGCAAAATAGTTTTGAAGCCCATGAATAAATTTTTCATAAGATATGTTTTGCATGTACTTTATGAAGACTTCTTCATTGTATATTTATTTGTCATTACTGTCAACCCACCCTTTAAGCATATTTTCTATATTTTGAAACAGAACCCCACTGTTACCTTCCATTTTAATTTATTTTGCTTTACTGTGCTATTCTCACATCTGTGATTCATTCAGCCTACATCAATATCCATGTTGAATGTATGTAAGTAACATCATCTTGAGTGTTTTTGAGTCACTGAGGAGGGTCGAAAGCAGTGTGCTAGTACTTATTACTTAGATTTTTCTGTTGTTTTGCATTTGATCATTTGTAGACAGTCTTTTTCCTTGTTGTTGGTGTTTTTTGGAGGACAATGGTAGGGACTAGAGTCACAGTTCTGAGATAAGCACATGTAGGAGACTGAGGTCAAAGCCTTGGGTCTCTTCTTTTATTGCCAACTTCCTGGCTATGGTTACCAAACTTCATTGTCCATAAGAACTGCTTAGAGATCTTCTTAAAAACAAGTTTCCTGATCCTTCTCCAAGATATTATGCTTCAATAGATCTGGGGAAAGGTCAAGAACCAGAATTGGTAGTAAGACCTCCCACTCACAGGTAGATACCCAGGGTTGTGGTTGCCCATACGCACAACACACCCCCTCCTTTCATTGCCCTGTTCCTCCTAGTTCTTTGACAAAGGTCATGCCTCTGAGCAGTGGTCAGAGAGGGGGCAGCCCAAAGGCCAGGCTTTGGTCACAACCCCAACAGTACTGGAGGAATGGGAATGGGCAGTCTTCAGAGTAATATCAGCATTGGATAGAACAATCCAGATTTATTATACGGCGACCACTGAGCAGCAGCATGACTTCGTCACAGAATTGGGAGAATTGAGAGCGAAGCTGTGTGAGGGTGGCTTTGGCTGTGCACAGGCAGCCCTGGGTTCCTATCCATGCAACCAAACATTTAATTTTGGTTTCCCTTTTCCATCTCAAAGAGGAAACTTCTTTGGCTATATATAAATATTCTTCAGAAATTACACTTCTAGAATCGGATGCCTCCCTGTTTCACAGATGTGTGGTTTTTGCTCTCTCAACTAAATGTTTAAATTGGATATCTTAATTCATGCTTAATAATGAGACTTGGTCAGCTGTGACTCTTGATTCCAAGGTAACCTTACACCTAGGGCAACGAGAGAGCACAAACATAGGGCCAGCATTGCAACATAATAGGTAAAACCAATACCTGTGATGCCAGTATCCCATATGCATACTGGTTTGAGTCCCAGCTGTTCCATTTCCAATGCAGCTCCCTGCTAGTGACCTGGGAAAAGCCATGGAAGATTCCCAAATGTTTGGACCCCTTCTACCTAACTGGGAGATCTGGATGAAGCTCCTGGCTCCTGTCTTCTGCCCAGCCCAGCCATGACCATTGCAGCCATCCAGGGATTAAACCAGCAGATGGAAGAACTCTCTCTCTCTCTCTCTCTCTCTCTCTCTGTCCCTTTCCCTCCTCCTCTCTAACTTTAAAATAAAATAAATAAATATTTAATAGAAGTACAGGTATAATATGGTAAAATAGGTATAATATGACATCCAAGTGTATGTTTTGCTAGTTGCTCCAGGTAAATTGTTTAATTTGGGTGAGAGGGATGGTCTTAGGCAATTTATTTCCTAGAAAGCTCTTAAGTTCTAGCAAATATACCCCAAATAGTTTAGCCAACTCTTCAGATCCTGGTCATACCAAGGCTGTCTGTAACTCCAGTCTGAACACTGGGCACGCTTCTCAAGGTAGGACTCTGGACATACTCATTGATATAGAGAGCGATAGGTGTTGTTAAAGTAGAAATAAAATATTTCAGATACAGTATCTTCATAAAGTCCTATGGAAATTTTATAACTTTCAAGATTTTCATTTCTTTGTGTCGATGCATGACCTTGAAAAATCAATCAGGATAACTGGTCAGAAAATTGAATTTTCTTTGCTTTGCTTATATAAATTATTTTAGCAAACTGCAGTTAATTTAGCAAGTATATTTGCACGATATTGAACATGGCACACACTGTTGCACACTGTGAGCACTCTAAATGCTGTCTAAAGTCTACGTCACAAGAAGTGAGAGTCGCAGGTAGGCTTTGATGAGATCCCTAGGATGCGACAAAGAGCATTTCCTGGTCTCATCTCAGGCATGCACTCAAGTGTAAATCCATTATTTGCTGCTCATTGAAATCCTGATGGTCCTCAATGTCCCGGAGATCAATCTACGTCTAATCTGTGGGATTTCTCACCCAGGAGCCCTGAGATTAGCTACTTCAGTACAATAGGAAGCTCTAACAGCAAGAGCACTCCTTGAAAAATCACGCTGGAGATGTTTCCAGTCAGCATCTTGTCCTCGCCATTGGCTGCTTCTCCATCTCTCCTGCTGCCTCCTTTCTTCTGGTTATGCCATGTGCCCACAAAACATCAGCTCCCTTCTCTCTTACGCCCTTAGGATTGTCTTCAGTGTCTGCCAGATATCCCTTGGCTGATTCTATCCCTGGAGGATGGAGAATCGAAAGAATTGCTAAGGATGTAGTAGATAGACGTCAGGATGATTGAATGGATTGGCAGAGCAGCCAGTGCTTTCCTCGTCAACTTTTAGTGCACTGAGGATTCCTTTCTTCTTTTTTAAAGATTTATTTATTTATTGGAAAGAGAGAGAGAGAGAGAGACAGAGAGAGAGAGAAACCTTCATCCAGTGATTCACTCCCCAGCTGGTGTCAACAGCCAGTGCTAGTACAGGCTGATAGGAGCTAGAACTTCATCAGTGAGTTCTAGTGGCCTGTGTGTGGAAGGGGCCCCAATACTTGGGCTGTCTGCCATTACCTTCCCAAGTGCGTTGCAGGAGCTGGATTGGAAGTGGAGCTGAGACTCAAGCTAGTGCTCTGATAAGAGATGCTGGCTTTGTGAGCAGGGGTTAACCTGCTGTACCACAATGCCCTTCCCACTTCCCTTCCTTCTTCCCTTCTTGGCAGGATCATGTGCCAGCAAGAGACTAGGCACCATGACAGGAAAAAATATCCGAGAGGCTGGGAAGTCATGCAGGATGAGCCTTAGCAAGCTTCCCTGACTTTTATTCTTTCTCAGCTGGTAGAGAAGACTTCCCCTGATGGGAATGAAGGGAACACATTACATCCAGACTCTTACACTTTGAAAGGCAGAAAGATGGGGCAAAGGAGCAATTTCTCAACCTTCTGGAATTCAGCATTGCAGGGCTGACGCACAGGTGTGTGAATGACAAGTGCCTGGGAACTGCTTCTGCTTACCTGGGGAGGCAGCTTGGCACAGCCGGTGTGGGTGTGCACCAAGGCAGCAGGAGGCAGGACCTAGCCGGCTTGCTCTGACTTGGATCTCATTGGACTCATCTTATCCAGGTCTTCCAGAGAGAGGACACACAGCAACTGAGCCTGTGGAGCCGTGTGGATTTTATCAGGGTCTTTCTGGCAACAACAGCCCCACAGTGCTTGGCTAATCTACTAGTGACTTCAGTGGTTGGCAGTCAAAATGGGGAAGTGTGATTAGAGAAGAGTGAGTGGTCCCGGGGCAGACCGTTGGAAAGGGCTTGGAGAACCCATTCTGCCGACACCTGCTTGCTCTGCAGTTTCTATCTGCAAACTGAGCGGCCTCATTTGTCACGGTCAGGGCCGACGCAGGCCAGGAAGCGCCATGTACCCTAGGAGTTTGTTGATAACTACCCAAAGTCAGTAGGGTAACTTTCCAGATCAAAAGGGAATAAGATGTCCCAACTAATGTTAAGTCGGAAAAAACTAAGAATGGAAGCTACAAAGGGATTGTGCTCTTGGGTCCCAATTAATCCAGTGGGCAGGAAATCTCCCCAGCATCCCTTCCTTATCTCTGACCAGTTAATAGCATTAACCCCCTTCATGTGATTTCATACTAGGAACTGGAACTGCATCAGAGAAACCATTTATTGACACAAGGCACCAATGTTCAGGAAAGCAAGTTTTGATTCTAAGAAGCTACACAAATCCAGCTCCCCATGCACCTACCTCCAAGCCCCTCACCTTGGGGGCAAGTGATGAACCTCAGACACCTGAGACAGACCGCGTGGAAGTCAGCCCTGCTGCGCGCATCTCCTGACCCAGGCAATCGCAGGTTGCCTGGGACCGCGCTTGACTTCCGGTGCACTGGGGGAAAATCCGAGTTCAGATGTGCACCTGCTGAGACCTGCCCTGCCTGAAAGTGGCCCCATTGCCCCTTCACCTGGCCATACAGCCACCTCTCCATCCAAGCCAGCCACCAGGCAGGGGGAGGACAGGCACCTGGAGGCTGTGTCTCTTGAGATCTGGCTTCACCTCGTGTGGCTTCCTCGGAACAGCCATTGTGATTGCTGCTGCCGACAAACAGCCTGTCTCCCTTGCAGCTTGCTGGTAACTCATTTTGCTGATTTGGCGTCTTTCAGGCTGGTGGTGGAGTCACTGTTAAAGATGAGCAGGCAGTACACCTGACTGCTTACTGGCATCTACTGGGGGCGAGAGGAGGGTGTGGTCCCTGGTGGGAGCTACATTTTTTTTTTTTTTTGGTGAGTGGGAGTTCAGAGGCAACTGTCTTCAGAGCTGGCATTGCCCATCTGGAGTAGGAAGCTGCAGGGATTGTGAGATGCAGGGAGGGTGTGCAAGTGTGCGTGTGTGTGCGTGTGTGTGTGTGTGAGCATGCACACCTGAGCGTGTGTGTGTCAATGCAACAGGAACTTTCTATCCATGAAGCTTAGAACTGGTTTGCTTTTACTGAAACCTGTTTTACAAGAGGTTACAAGAGCTTTGGGGTTTTCTTTCGTGAAGCAGCAGGATATAATAATAGCTTTCAAACGTTTTGAAAGCACTAAAAGTCCCCTTTTCTTCCAAACAAAAAATAGGAGAACCCAAAATTATAGAGGAGACCCTAGCTGTGCTACTCTGGTTCCACTGTGTGTTGGCCCCAGGCTCTCAAGCCTTCTGCTGATGCTCAGGTCTATAGCCAGGAAGGCCCCAGATGCACCCATGCAGAGGTTCTTCAGCACCCTCTCCATCTTTGGTTTTTAGAGATTTATTTATTTTATTTGTTTGAAAGGCAGAGTTACAGAGAGAGACACACACACACAGAGAAACATATTCCAACCACTGGTTCAATCCCCAAATGGCCAGGAGCCTGGAACACCATCCTGGTCTCCCACATGGGTGGCAGGGGACCAACAACTTGAACCACCTTCTGCTACTTTCCCAGGTGCATTAGCGGGGAACTGGGTCAGAAGTGAAGCAGCCAGGACTTGAACCGGCACTAACGTGGGATGCTGCTGTCGCAAGTGGGGGCTTAACTCTCTACACCACAACACCAGCCCCACCCCTCAAAACTCCTGAGGTTGATACCACACCATCTGGCATCCCTTTCCTGATAGCCTTCTCTTTCAAAACAGGACAATAAATAGATAACCCACAGAATCGGAGAGATTATTTGTAAATAATACGTCTGATAAGAGCTTAATACCTACGATGTATAAAAAAGTCTTACTATTCAACAACAAAAAAATCAAAACAGTTCAAATGTAAAAATCGGCAAAGGACTTGAAAAGCCATTTCTCCAAAGAAGGCATACAAATGACCAATAAGCACATACAAATATTCCCAGCACCTTCCGTCACTGGGAACATTCAAACTGAATGAGGCACCACTTCATATCTACTAGGCTGGCAGTAACAATAATACTAAAATAGCAGGTGTGGGTGAGGATATAGAAAAACGTGAAGCCTCCTGTGTCTCTGCTGAGGGTATAGAATGGCAGAACCTCTGTGGGAAACAGTCTGAGACTCCATTCATAAGAGAGACATAAAGTTAACACATGGCCAGTAATGCCACTACCTAGGCATACACCCAGAAGAATAGAAAACAGGTGTTCAGAAAAAATTATACACGAATAGTTGTAACAACACTATCTGCAATGTCCAAGAGGTGGAAACAACCCACAAGTCCAGTGACTGATATGTTGATAATCAAAATGGAGCATCTATATACAGCAAAATAGTATTCATCCATAAAAAGGAATGATGCAAGCCACAACATCAATAAGGCTTGAAAACATTATGCTAAGTGAAAGAAGTGAGACACAAAGGATACATTCCATATGATTTCATGCCCAGAAATCCATTGAGACAGACAGCAGACCAGTGGTAGTCAGCGGCCACGGAGAGCTGGGAAGAGTCAGTGTCTGCTAGTACATCTAAGTTCTCTTTGAGGGTGATGAAAACATTCTAGAGCCAGGCTGTGGTAATGCTTGTCCAATGTTACAGATGCAACTGGTATCACAGAGTTGCACACTTTAAAATTATTAAAATATGTTTTTCACTATGTATATTTTCCTACAACTTTAAGAGAAGGCAGACCATATATTCGTCTAGCTAAAATACACCCTGTTGCATGTTTTAAGGTGATTTTGAAGGCTTGGGTTTTCTTTTTTTTCTTTGACCTTATTGTATAGATACAGCAAAACATAGCCCTGAGATGCCAGGACACTTGTGCAGAAGATGTCTCATTCTGCAGGTCAGCGTTGTGGCACAGTGGGTTGAGCCACCACTTGATGTGCTGTCATTCCTTATTAGAGTGACAGCTTGTCTCAGCTACTCTGCTTCCAATCCAGCTTCCTACTCAAGTGCCTAGGAGGCAACAGGTGATGGCCCAAGAATTGAGCCCCTGCCACCCCCTTGGGAGACTAGGGTGAAGTTCCTGAACACTGGCTTCAGCTGAGCCCATCCCTGGCTGTTGCAGCCATTTGGGGAGTAAACCAGCAGATGGAAGAGCTGTCTCCTTCTCTCTCTCTCTCACTCTGCCTTTCAAACGAATGAATGAATGAGTTAACAACTTTTCAAAACTAAAGGAAGTCTTCTCACTCTTGTGTCAAGGGCTCATTTTCATCTGGAAGGCCAAAGAAACGGGGCTGGAGAACATTAATACCTACCCCTTGCTCACAGGACAACCTAAAAAGACTCCTTTCAGGAGTTCAGTCAAGAACCAATTGGGCATGACAAAGCTGCCCAGCTCATTGGCATGGACTGGCTGCTCCTGCATTACAGGGTCTGCCCACAGCTTAGGCCTCAGCTCGCCAGCTTTCACCATTAAGCCCTGAACCCCTTCTCCAAGCTCCTCTCACAGCAGGGCATGTTGAGAGCTGTCAACTCAAGAATACTTGGGATTTTTTTTTTATTTGGCAGGCATAGACAATGAGAAAGAGACAGAGAGAAAGGTCTTCCTTTCTGTTGGGTCACTCCCCAAATGGCCACCATGGCCAGAGCTACGCCAATCCGAAGCCAGGAGCCAGGTGCTTCTCCTGGTCTCCCATGCGGGTGCAGGGCCCAAGCACTTGGGCCATCCTCCACTGCACTCCTGGGCCACAGCAGAGAGCTGGATTGGAAGAGGGGCAACCGGGACCAGAACCTGGTGCCCATATGGGATGCCAGCACCACAGGTGGAGGATCAACCAAGTGAGCCACGGTGCAAACACTTGGGATTTTAAACACGATGTATCTTAGAACAGGTTTTGGAATCTTGTGTGCTGTATTTGGCCCGGATGCTACCTCTTTGGTCACCCTTGCTATTGCTGTTATTTTAAATAGTGAAGCAGTTATTCTACCATTCTGTATGTCTTTCTACTGAGAAATCTGAAACCTCTTTGCCTCCACTCCCTTCTATCACTCCATTTCAGCAACAATCATTCTCTTGCATTCCAGAGTAAAAAAGCAAAACCCCTGGGGAGGCAAACAAACATCCTTCAGCCAAGGAAATGACAGCCCTTGGGGAGGGGCTACTTGAGTCACCTGGGTGACTTTTCCTCATTTCTGCCTGTTACACACCAATGCTTGTCCCATACTCAATCTCCTGGGTCCTAAGCTCTCCTCTTCAAGAGAGACTGATTTGATTTTATATCTCTGTCTTGAGCTGCTCCCTGGTTTCTCACTCAGCTGCCTAAATTTAGTTCAGCACTCCATCTTTGCAGTACTTGTTTCCATTGCACTATCAGGATCAGTGGTACTGGTGAGCAGGAGGCATAGGCAAGGGATGGGGGGACCATTAGGACCAGTAAGGGGGAGCAGGAGGAGCCTCCCTACTACCAGAGCTGGGTTAGGACACTCCCAGGCTCCCCCCAGATGCAGAACAGGCCCTAGGACAGCACCATCCCACTGACTCAACTAAAGCGAGGTACAGAATGGCTTGCAATGAAAGAACAAACCAGTTCTTGCTTCCTACGTCCATTCAGCAGTGTGGTGGTTGGCACAATGCACAGTTCTGTTAACCACTCCAGAAAAAGAAAGAGCCACTCATCCTGATTAGCTGTCAGAACTAATTTTAAGCCATGTTATTATATGGTAAGGAGGAAAGAGGAACTCCAAGGAAACTGTACTTAAGGCCAGTGTTTAATCAGATTTCTTTCCCCTTCATCTGTTTCGTACAAAAGCTGCCTGGAATCACTGGTGTGAGCCATTTTATTCCCCTCTTCAAGTGTTAATTAAATGTAATATTTTACAACACACGCTCCCCTCTCCAGGTAGAGCTAACTGAGCTCTTTGTAAATTGCTCAGTGCCCATTGGTTTCCTCCTAGCAGCTCAACCTCTTTGACTTTACCCCCCATTTTCCTGTCGGGCCACAACTCCAGCAGCAGTAAGTATAGAGTAATTATTTCTGCCAGAAAGGTTTCCCGTCAAAGTGACTTGCCTGATTTTGGTGTGTATATTTGTGCACTTGAGAAAAAAAAAAAAAGCACATTATAAAATCAGGCCTCTTTGCGATCCCTCTCTTAATACCCACTGGTTCTCCAGGATGTCATTGGCAAACATGACACGCTTTGCCTTTGTTCCCTTTACAAATAGTTTCCACTCGAGACCCATTTCTTACAACTGCTGACTCTCACTACAGACAGCAGTGCTCTCAAGTACTAGGCTGAATGGACGCAGCCTGTGTGGTTTATATTTAGGAAATATTTACTAGGCTTTTGGTCTGAAGCTTCTCAGAATCTGGAGCAATTCACGTGGTAGCAGGTATGTGCACGTGACGTGGGAGATAGGGGCAGCTGGGGGAACCAGGGAAATCCAATTAACCTGCCTGTCCCGTCCCTTCTAACCCTGTGCTTATCCATTCAACAAGTAGCTTCCAAATGCCTGCTATGCGCTTGCTGGTCCTGGGCAAGCTGGGATCACCAGGGTGACCATTCAGTTCAAGTAGAATGCTTCCCACAAGGAACTCCTGGAAGACAGGAGTTGAGCACTCTCTATGGGAATCTGGACACTTCAGTGGGGTAAGACACAACAGTGTGTCTGCTGCTGGGTGTAGAAGTCCCCTCTTACCTGCTGGAAATGTGTTCCAGAACCCCAGATCTGCTAGGAATGTGTTCCTTAACCCCATGGGTGTCTGAAACCACAGAGAGCACTATGAAAAAGAAAATACTGTTCTCCTTCTACAAATGTACCCATGGTAAACTTCCCCTTTGTCACCTAAAGGAAGAAACGCATGGCTTCTCTTTGTCAGATCTGAATTGTTCACACCACTGCTCTGGCACTCTGGGGCCGTTATTGAGTAAAATGAGTTACTTGAGCAGGAGTACCGCGATGCGTGACTATCATAATAACAAAGACAGCTACTAAGTGAACATACAGCAACATGGAACAAAGGGATGACTCATGGCCAAGAAGTGGCAGAGCAGGACAGTGCAAGGTTTCTTCATGCTATAATTTAAAACTTAAGAATTTTTAATTTCTGGAATGTTCCCACTTAATATTTTCAGAGCACAGTTGGCTCTGGGTAACTGAAGACCCAGAAAGTGAAACCTTAAGTAAGGAAGGGTGTACTCTGATACAGAATTTATTTTTTAAAATAAAAAAGTATTTGCTTATATATTTAAATGTCATATGATGAACATTCTTTGCAAAAGATAATGTTAGTGCTTGCAGACTCTTCATAGGGCTTCCATGCTTCTTAGACTTGTGATCATCTTGAGATTTGCTTGTGCAGTCTCGAAACAAGATTTCTGTTTGGATTAAATGTCATTCTTGGTGGCCCCAACATGCCCAGGAGTAGCAAGGACATGGTAGGAATGTGAATAGAGTTAATGCTTCTATCAGCACAGAGGACTTGGACTAGAAGGCATTGTGGAATACTTAGAGAGTCCTAATGGAGAATCCAAGTGGGAGAATGAGTTATGAGCAGTACAACAGGGTACATTGGGTTTGGATTATTTTTTTTTAAAGATTCATTTATTTATTTGAAAGTCAGAGTTACACAGAGAAGAGAGGCAGAGAGAGAGAGAGAGAGAGAGAGAGAGAGAGAGGGGTCTTCCATCCGCTGGTTCACTCTCCAATTGGCTGCAACTGCCAGAGCTGTGCCAATCCGAAGCCAGGAGCCAGGAGCTTCTTCCGGGTCTCCCATGCGGGTGCAGGGACCCAAGGTCTTGGGCAATATTCTACTGCTTTCCCAGGCCACAGCAGAGAGCTGGATGGGAAGTGGAGCTGCTGGGTCTTAAACCAGTACCCATATGGGATGCCAGCACTTCAGACCAGGGCGTTAACCCACTGTGCCACAGTGCTGGCCCCTGGATTCTTGAGGAGGCCACATTGGAATAGAGTCCAAACAGATGGTGGTTAGAGGCCCTATATCTGTTCAAGAACAAAAAGAGCTCAAAAAGTGTATATGGGGCTCAAATTTGTGTTCTGTTGATCAAATAAAACACCTTCAGGCTGAGTCACACACTTGCCTTCCAGTAGTGGAGAGTTATCTCAATGGCCTACTTGCACCTGTGAGGCCCAAATGTGGCAGGCCACATGGAAGGGGAAAATCTCATCTGCAGACTGGACCACAGTTCACTTTAGATCCAGGGAACTCACACTGGGAGTTGGAAACCAGCTTGCCCGGGAGTCATTTTGTCAGAAAGAGTCTCAATTTCTGAGTCTCAATGCCCAAGCTCAATGAGTTTAGCTTGGAACCCAGATCTTTTCCCGGAGACACCACCTATGTGCTGTAGACCTCTGGCTCTTAACCCACCATGCTGACGGTTCACAGAATATCCGTGAATACTCCTTGAGCAGAAACAATGACTTCATAGAATTCCTGGCGCTGGTGGGTAGATGGAAGCAGGCATATGTGTGTGTTTTTGATAACTGGGCTTCCCAAACCTCTCAAATCATAGTCTTTTGGTTTCCTGACCATTCCTACCTGAACTGGAAGGAAACCCAGAAGAACCAGGCATAGTTTTATTTAAATACTGACTTCTTAAAGACAGGCACTAGGTGGCCCTTCCTTGGGGATGCTCAGAGAGCTAACAATGAAGTCAGAGGCAGCTTCCCTCCCTGCTCCCCTTGGGAGGCTTCTCCTCCCCATCTTTTGCCCCTACCCTGCAGCTACTAGTTATCTTAGAAATTGAAAGCAGCGTTTGTTCAAAAATCAATATGACTTCCCTATAGTTATCTCCAATAGCATTCAAGCTGAATGGGCTTTCTCAGAAGGTTAATACTAGCAATAAGCTCATTTTCATTAGGGATCGTCTTCAATGAAAACAATGCTCTCCTCCTCCCAAGACGTGTTGGGCAGGTAGATGTCCATCTACCATAGGCATGGAGATGTTTTCAAGTTGGGGCAGTTTAAATTCGGGGACTAACTGGAGATGAATCACACAAAATGAGTGTGGTCTGCCTGGATATTCCCACCAGGCACGCGTTCATCTCATTAGGTCACTCTGACTTTGAGTCCTCAACTGAACTTCCCCTTGGCTGGAGACAGTCATGGTGTAGAGCAGTGCTTCTCACACTCTAACGTACACGTAAATCGCTTGGCGTCTGATTAAAACATGGATTCTGCAGGTCTGAGAAGTGCTTAAGAGCCTGCATTTCTGAGGACTCCCAGGTGATGCTGATTTCCACAGAGCAAGAATGTGATGAACGAAAGATGCAAATGGAGCCCCTTGTCCTGCTTGACCTTGCACAAGTCAGTTTCACTAAAATTCTGATTTTTTTTCCATCTAGAAAATGAAATGTGATATCTGCCCCCAAAGTATTGTTGTAAGAGCTCCATGAGACTGCCAATGAGGCACTTTATAACTTCATATTGTCTGGTGATCTTGAGGCTTTGTGGGGAAGGGAAGACCAAAAGCTTTGTTTAAATCCTCCACTGAACATTTTCCAGGCAGCTGGTCTCCCAAGGGCTTTTCCCAGAAGAACTGAGAAGAGGAAGGTTGGGGGAACCCAGCTTCTCCATCACTGCCCGAGGCTCCTCCTTGGGCCCCAGTGCAGGATAAACAAAGGTTAAAGCTGTCGGTCCACTTTCAGGGGCCAGTGCCCAGCTCACTCGCACAAAGAGCAGAGCAACTGAGTGTGTTCCCTGCTCCTTTCTGAAGGAAAGCCAAAGACACATACTTCCCTTTTGATTTTATTTCTTATTAAAGGGAGAGAACAGCAAATAGAAAATGCCGCTTTCACTGAGACACCAGAATCAATGAATTGATGAGCCAGAAGGAGGAATTCTCTCCCAAGATGAAAAGCGACAACTCATGTCAAAGGTGTTTGAGAGCTAAGGCCCCATTACTATGGAGCTTCATTGTTGGTAAAGACCTCCTAGGCCACATGCTGATCATGTTGAATTGGTGCAGGTCTTATAATTCATCCCCATGAGAGGGGCTGGCCGGGGTCTTGGCTGGTTGAGCTGGTTAAGTGTGAATGGTGTGGGGACGCTCACATGAAAACCACATTCTCTTGAATGATCGCTGCACTTTGAAGCCAAATTCATATCGTGCCCCTCTGATGTTCTGCGAGGCTCCTCATCATCCTTTTTCACTTTGGTTTCCTGCCAGAAATGGGTGCAGAGGCATCCGCTACCTCACAAGGAAAACCTGTTCTCACTAGTTTTCTCGCACCGCTTGGCAGAGAAAAATCCTTGGGCAGAGGCGGAGAACTTTCACATAGATCCAGCAAGCTTGGGAATGCAGCCATTTTGACTCACCGCCCACCACTGCAAAGAAACTCAGGCAAACTCTGAGAGCCAGGATTTAAGATTCCCCTCCTAACCCAAAGAAAAGAAAACCCTACGGCCTCCCACTTTCTCTTTGGAGAAAGCGGCACAGGTTGTGCCAAAGCTGGGCTGTGTGAGAGGTTTTCAGGGTAAGGAAAGAGCACAAAGACTAGTTGCCATAGTTTTCTCCCCTCATAAGCCCCGTACCCCTCTTCTCTCACCCTGCATTGACCCAGGGGAAGCTTCTTCCAAAGACTGCACCCCCAGAAAAATGCCAGGGTGTGCTAGGAAAGGTGAGGGGAGTGCTGAAATGGAGTAGGAAGAGTGGGTATTCTGGGTATCTGGTAAGTTCACAAGAAACATGGAAAGGGCTCACTCAGAAGACCAAACACTGCAGACGATGGAATATGTAACTGAGAATTGACTGAGAATGTCTTCACATGACTCACGAGTTAATAATTTCCCGAAGAGTGGGTGTTTCTTGAGGATGTTTGGGATTTATTTTTAAACTGTTCAGAGCTTTGGAATAAAATTCACAGGTTTTTTTTTTTTTTTTTTTTTTTTTTTTTTTTTTTTTTACTATTTCCATGGCATTCAGAGATTTCAAACCTGGGCATTTGAACTCACCCATCTTCAATAGATGTAGACCAATTCGTTAGAAACACACAGGGGATTTGCAAGCTCATTACAGAGCTTGTTTGAAACATGGGAATTGTATGCACATATGCCTGGATTTGAAATTTTGTCTGGACCAAAATAAACTTATATGTTAACTGCATTTTCTACAGGCTTTTAAAAAAATGCTTGGATGTGTTCTATACCTTACTGTTTTCATAGGACTTTGTTGGTTTACTTGTAAGTTCGAAATGGCAGTGTGCTCACTGTTTGTAAGCCACAGTGGGATCTCCAAGCTATCATCATGGCTTACCCTGAGTTGCTTTTCACACTTGATGCTGTGGAATATATATATCATGAGGCCTTTGCTGTGAACCTAGTAGGTTGTTAGCACTGCACTGGACTGGAAAGAAAATATGTCATCAGAAAATTTGGCTCTCTATGCCTGATATAAGAGATTTCTGAAAAATTATTGAGAAAAATCAGTAATGCTATAGGGCCTCAAAAAGATCTTCCCAGGTTACCAAAAGGGAAAGCAAACAGTTGAACTTCTGTACCATTGGCTGATTTCACAGACAGTTTACGCTGGGTGTTAGCAGACCTAAGGAACATACAAAGAAGAATGCAATGTGCTTAAGAAAATCTGATTCACTAAACCCCCCAAACAGCATGGCACACAGGAAATACATAGTAAGCGTACCTCCTCTGATCACCATCGTCATCTTTATCCTTATTTTTGTCATCAACCTTGGTAGGACAAATGGCGCTTGTTTGTATTAGGAGTCAGAAAATACACAGGTTATAATGCTGGTGGCAAATAAAATTCTGTAGACATTTAGAGAAAGAAAAATTTTCTGGGGATAAGAACTGAAGACATATGAGGGAACTTCAAGAAATTCATGGAAAATGGAATTAAAAATTTATTTTGGTGCAGCAAAGTTTGAAATCCATGCATATGTGGGGTCTCCGAAAAGTTCATGAGATTGTGTATTATGCAGAGACCATGCAGAATTTCAGATTGTTTTTCACCAACATATCTTTTTCTGCCATTTTCCCATGAACTATGTGAAGGACCCTCATATACTAGTGGGGAGGCCCAATAACTCCTCTCCCGAGCAGTGTGTGTCTGAGAAGATCATCGAGTCAGATTTTCTCAAGAAAGCACAGTCATTTGCCCTTTAGCACAAGAGCCCAAAGTGCTTCTGATTCCCTTAATAAGAGACTGTGGCTTCATGCACCATTAATTGATTGCAATCTTTCTAAGATCTATTTATATCACTAGTCATATGATCATCAAATGAGGCGTTCTTCAAGCCTGTTGTTTGCCAAGAGTGTTTAGGTGGTAGAATTATTAGAAGGTCATTCTGTGGTCACTCTATTTTTATCTTCATGATTTCATCAATTTTTTCTCTCTTATCAGCCTTTCTGTAGCCTTAATAAAGAATGCTAATATGTCAGTTGTTTTTCCCAAAGTAATTCACTCAATCACTTTGCTCTTTGAAATGCCTTCCAGCAGGTCTCTTCAGGTCTTGGTTATCATTTTTAAAGTATGCCAACAGAATGATAACAGAATTCCTCAAGTAGAGGTATCTTGCTTACATTCAAAAATGTGATAACGTTTCAATCCCATTACTAAAAACCATCTTCAAGTCAGCATGAGCCAGAGGACCAGCTTCAGGTTGCCAGAGAACTGTGTGTGTCATTGCTCTTGGAGTCTTGTGTGTTATCTAGGTTTCAAAACAGAAATAGTGCTCAGTTATAAATTAACGATGGCTTCTCACATAGTTGCCTCGAAGGAAGTTGACATGATATGATTAATCTCTCACGTGTCCTTTTGCCCCTTGTGCTTGGAACTCAATCAATCAAATTATTTATGGAACCTCATTTGTTTACTCAGCTTTATTCTGGGCATTATAAGGGTTACCAGAAAAGCGTATGGTAGATTCCTGCCCCCTGGAGAAGTTTTCAATCTACCAGAAATACTATGAAACATGGGAACAGCACGTGACCTAATATTCTATGCCTAACAATTGTTTTGCAGTAGTGTGCTTCAGGCAGAGAGAGGTTTTAATGGTTGAGAGAGAGAAGGGGAAAGAGAGAGAGAGAGAGAGAGAGAGAGAGAGAGAAATGTTGACCAGAGTAGTTGGGTTGGGGGCATGTTTGAAGGGCTAAGGAAAATTCTTTCTACACTGTAGTACAGAAATGGCTTCTTGTCCAAGGCTCTGATACTCAAGAGCCTTTAGAAATAAGCACAATAAGCACCACAGTGGGATCCTTGTTTGCTGAAGAACTTCCTGCGTGTTCTCCCTGGTCTTCAAAGGAGGTGCTCCAAACAGTGGAGCTCCTCGTAGGCCTTCATGTTACCCTTGAGTGCCCCAGACGGTCAACTGCCTCCCTGGGGAAAATGTCAGAGTTATCTTGTCAGGGAAGATTGAAGTTTGCTGTCATCCTTGTACCATTCTCACCATAAAGGAGAGGGGAATATTGCTCAGGTGAACGGGAACAGGTCTGGTCATACCCTTCCATTATTGGGCTTTCATAATTTCATTATCATTTGTAGCCCTTGTCTATATGCCTATGTAACTGTGGTCTCCCTACTTTTTACTTGTTGAATATTATGGTTAGTGGTACATTAAGCCTGTGATTATACAGTGGACTGAAATTATATTTTTGCAAAAATAAAAGAAAAAAAGGAAGGAAGGAGGGGGATTGAGAGAGGGAAAGAAGGAGGGAAGGAAGTATGGTTATCTTGAATTGTACCTATAAAATATATGAAATTTACTCCCTTTATATAGGTTTTTTAAAATAGGGAAAAAAACACTTAAAATAATAAAATATCTCTCCCTTTTTGTGCACACATTGCTCAAAATGTTACATCAAGGCCTTGATGTGACAGTGCAGAGCAATTCATGGTACAATTATGAGCTTTTATAGAATAGTCCACTTGTTTTCTCTTTTCCCAATGAGCAAATTGGAGGCCAGCAGTCAGAATCACTGAGCCAGAGCAAACATGGTCCAGCTCATCCACTAGCTGGGATCTCGGCTCTCAATCTCTCAGTCTCTCTGCAGGACAGACTACAGCACTCTTCTTGGTTGCAGACATGACACTGCCAGGTTAGTGCTACACATGGGAGAAGCTTTGTGAATGAAAAGACATGAGCTGTGTACGGGGCATTCATGAAAAGCCTGTCTTTGGTCTGTGGTAGCTTGCTGTGGGCCACACAGCTGTCTAACCGGCATGAACTTCCACACAAAACAAACATGATCAAAGCCATGTGTCCTGGCAGAAGCCTATCAATCCTTCCATAGGCTCATTTAGCCAACCACCATTTGCACACCTATTACCTGCTGGGCACCTCTCTAGAAACTACCCACACAATGAGGAGCAAATCCTCACCTCCAAGCTCTATGGAAAGACATCAACAGAATGCATTCTGGGTAGGGCCAGAGTGGTAAACCAGGTGCTGTTGCTCTCAGGAAAAGGTTCAATGAACTCTAAATGTGGCATGTAACTTTTGAGCTGCCACACCTTGAAGGAATTCAGTGGAGAAATGGAGGCATGCCTAAAGTGGCCAAGGAATGGCTAATGGTCCCATGAGAATGGCCTACAGGGTCTAGCGTGTTGGATTGGGATACCAGTAATTAATAAGTGAGGGAATAATAATAATAAGTTGGAAAGTTGGGCTAAAGGTAGATTCTCAAAGAGGTCTTGGATGTTATGCTAAGCTCTAGAGTCAAGTGGAAGATATTTGGAGGTTTGACAGTGGGAAAACAACTTGATGAATGAGATCTCTGTTTCAGAAACTTCCCTGTGGCAAGGGATTAGTGGCAAATGAGATTTGAGGCATAAAGAGAGGTATTAGGCTAATACCGGGGGAACAGTAGGATGCATGGGGGAGAGAGAGTGCTCCAAGGTCACAGGACCAGTTCCATCAGCAAGGAAGAGCCTGCCAAGCGATTTTTACAACCACCATGTTTCTGTTCACTCACTCATCCAGCTGGTTAACCGTTCCAGCCTTTAGTCATCAAAGCCTTATTGAGCAATTACTGTTACATTAGAGACAGAAAAGAGACATGTGGGATGGGATTTGTGAACAGTGGGGTGATCCACCCCTTGGGACACCTGCAGCCCATATTAGAGAGCTTCTGATCCAGATCCTGGGATGCATTCTGGGAGGCAGCAGTTGCTGGGTCAAGTGGTTTGGCCCCTGCCATCCACATGAGACCTAGATGGAGTTCTAGGTGAATGACTCTGGCCTGGCCCAGCCCTGGTTGTTGGCAGACATACAAGGAGCTAACCAGTGTAGAGAAAGATATCTCTCTCTTTATTCTTCCTTCCTTTCTTTCTCGATCCCTCTCTTGCCCCAATCTCACTCTCACTCTTGCTCTGCCTTTTAAGTAGATGGAAAAAGTAAACATTTTCTTTCTTTTTTTTTTATTTTTGACAGGCAGAGTGGACAGTGAGAGAGAGAGAGAGACAGAGAGAAAGGTCCTCCTTTACCGTTGGTTCACCCTCCAATGGCCGCCGCAACCAATGTGCTGCGGCCGGTGCACCGTGCTGATCCGAAGCCAGGAGCCAGGTGCTTCTCCTGGTCTCCCATGGGATGCAGGGCCCAAGCACCTGGGCCATCCTCCACTGCACTCCTGGGCCACAGCAGAGAGCTGGACTGGAAGAGGGGCAACTGGGACAGAATCTGGTGCCCCGACCAGGACTAGAACCCAGTGTGCCGGCGCCGCAAGGTGGAGGATTAGCCTGTTGAGCCACGGCGCTGGTGAAAAAGTAAACATTTTCAAAATAGTTCTACTCTCTTGAAGATTAAACTCTAGGGGGGTAGATGACAATTAAATTAGTAATCATAGCTGAGTTCAATTTCCCTGCACCCAAGTTCAATATAGTATCTACAAATCTACATTAAGACATGCTAATACTCTTCAAATCTCTTTTAAGTTGTGTAATTTCTAGTCCCTTACCTGTTTTTACCATCATAGTACCATTCCTTCCAGGGATTAGAACATCTTTTTGGTATTAAATAAGTTGTTTGTTGAATGGGGAAATGCATAAAGGAATGAATGAAAGAGGAGAGACCAGCCCCTCCGAGTTCGGGCCTCTTGGGGCTCGTCGGGCAGCAGGGTTCCATCTCTGTGTCTTCGCTCACAGGGAGACACACAAACTAATGTTGTGGGAAGACTCTGGAGTTTTCAATTCAGAAAATCTACTGAGATGCTGGCAACTATACCTTGTTAGCTGGGGGAAGTTGAGCCAGTTTGTTAACCTCTCTGTGGTCTGCTTCCTTATCTCAAAAATAAAGATGATAAAATCTGTCTTACAAAGATAAAATTTCAAGGATTTAAGTGTAAGGATTAAATAAAATGGTAGATTCTTGTGCCAGGCAGCAAGGAACGTAGTTAAGGGTAAGTGCTGTCACTTGTTTGGCTCACCTGTCACCTCCCAGCCTGCAGAGAACATGAAAAATGCTTCAAAATAAATGCTTGATGACAACACTTTTCTACATGAAATGTTAATGTCTCCCTACTGCTTTTTTCCTTAGTATGACACTAAAGGCACTCTGTGATGGAGTCCGTCTGTCTTTCCAACCCCATTCCTCTTCCTTTTTCTGTGTGATTGCCACTGACATTTGACATTGGCAGCACCCCAGAGCCTCCTCCCCTCTGCAAACATGCTTGTCACCACATTCTCCCCATTGCCCCAGGCTGGAGTTGGCCAATGGGAGTCATTGCAGAGTTCGTAAGAGAGGGGGAAAGGCCAGGATCTGGTGCGGGCAGCTGTGGTCTGCTCACTGATAGTCTGGTTCCCACGGTCACACAATCGCTCTCTACCAGGAGCAAACCAGCAGCTGTTTCTCAAGGCTTAGTTGGTGGCAGGAGAGGACATAACTATGCACACACATTTTTTTAATTGTTTATATTTGAAAGTCAGAGTTAGGGGGAGGGGGGGAGAGAGAGAGAGAGAGAGATCTTCCATCTTCTGGTTCTCTCTCTTAATGGCCTCAGCAGTCAGGGCTGGACCAGGCCGAAGCCAGGAGCCTGGAAATCTTTAGGTCTCTCACAATGGGTGCGGGGGCCCAAGGACTTGGGCCATCCTCTGCTTTCCCAGGTGCATTAGCAGACAGCCGGATCAGAAGTGAAGGGGCCAGGACTTGAATCATATGGGTGTTTGGAGACTATGTGATATCTCAGACACTTTATCTATCATTGGTAGATCAGAGCACCAAGTTATAGAAGTCTTCAAAGTAGGCTGGACCTGTTGCAGGTCCTTCTGTTGCTCTAACCTCTTAAAAGACCATTTCATTCAAAGATAACTTGGCACAGTGACAAGAGCAGCATACCTACTTTGACCTTGCTGCCTCCAGAGCTCCAAGACTCTGCCAGCTGTTGAATGTCTTTCTTAGTGGTAGGAGGTGCCCTGTGGAACAAACCTGGCTTCCTCCCAGAGGGCTAGCTCAATATGCCCCACACCGCTGGGCTCCTAGAGACGGCACCATCATTTTGATTTCTTCTCTCTGCCACGAGTAAAGAAATCAAGGGCTGCGCCTTCAGTCCAGCTCCAGGAATAAGAAGACACTTGGAGCAGAGCCAGCTAGAGCTAGAGACCACCTCTGGCAGATCTGTGAACAAGATCTACATGGATGTGGTTCTAAGGCCCTGAGCTGTGGGAGACATTTGTTATCACAGAAAGCTCACCGATGTACCGCTGTATTCTTTTATCTCAACCAAATGTAACTGGCAACCTAATATATGCCCCATTCTGTCTCATTACTATATCTTCCTTAAAATTTTTTTTACTTTCATTTTTATTTTAAAGAGGGAGGGAAGGAGAGAGAGAGAGAGAGAGAGAGAGAGAGAGAGAGAGAGAGAGAGAGAAAGAGAGAGACGGCCAGGCTGAAGCCAGGAGCCTAAACTCCAACCAAGTCTCCCATTTGTGGCAAGGACGCAAGTACTTGTTGCCTCCCAGGATATGTCTTTGCAGGAAGCAAGCTAGGAAGTGGAGTAGCTGGTACTGGAACCAGGTACTCTAACATGGAATGTGGGTGCCCCATGTAAAAGTTTAAGCTGTTGCACCAAACATCTGCCCTCCATTAACATCTATTTTTTTAAGATGTGTATTTGCTTGTTTATTTGAAAGGCAGAGCAAAATGAGAGAGGGAGAAAGAGAGAGAAAGAGGGGGAGAGAGATAAAGATCTCCTATCTGCTGGTTCACTCCCCAAATAGCTCTAACAGCCAGGTCTGAGCCAAAGCCATGGGCCAGGATCTCCATCCTGGTCTCCCACAGCGTGCAGGGGCCCATGTACTGGGGCCATCTTCTACTACCTTCCCAAGTTCATTAACAGGATGGGAAGCAGTGCAATCCAGGACTCAGACACTCCAATCTGGGATGCCCACAACATAAACTGCCACTTTGCCTGCTAGTGCCTCATTGCCAGTCCTTGATTAACAAATTAAAGGACCTTTTATAAATCTTCCCAGGCCTAAACCCAGCCTTTAATTCAGCAGTCAGGTTCTTCTTAATCATTAACTGGAAATCATTTCTCCAGGTCTGACACCCAGAGCACTTTGTAGCGGTCGTTTTGTTATCCATCCTTCTGATCTTGCACTTTATGCGTGGTTCCTGTGCCCATTGCAGTTATTGTGGTTGATTTCCCAACATCTACTCCACTGATGTTAGTCTAAGCCAAACACCGTGATGTCAACTTTTTTTTGGTGATAGTTTTAGCAGTGGTCTGAGTACAAAATCCTGGCCAACAGCGAAAAAAAGAAAAAAATAGGAGAAAGCACTAGAGAATTTCCAGGAAGAATTTCTCTTCCTCTTCTTCAAAGCAAAAAGGACCAAAGAAAGAAAAGAGACAAAGGTGGCCTTTCCCATGATTCTTTCTGTTCTTAGCTAGAGGCTTTAGAACTGTCAGCTGCAGGCGTTCGTCATAGTCCCCAGTGTGGGCCTTGCCCTAGACAGACAGAGGAAGAAGAAATCTATTTATCCTTGGAGTGGAAGATGTTCAAGCAAAGTGTGAGGCAGTGATAATTATTGCAGCCTGGGAAGTTGGTGGAGAAATTACTTAATCATGTACATTGTGTATATTTTTATAAGGATGGATGAAAAGAAAAAAAGTAGGGGAAGAAGTTTCTGGTACAAACTTGCATAATCCTGCTTCCTGAAATCCTTGTAAACTGGGTTAAAGATGAGCTAGATTCTCATCTGCACAGGAAATCCAGGTTTCATTCTGCCGCAGGATTCCAGGGAGTATGGCCAAATGAAATAAGGATGGAAACCGGATTAGGAACCAAAGGCCACATGTGAAAATACACTAATTTATTATATGAATAAAATTGACAGATGTTTCTGGAATTCACTTATCCATGTGCCGTGGTTTCACATCAGGTGTTTTAAAGAACATAGCATTGCATTCATCACCATGGTTTAGAGCTGCCCCTTCCCTCTCCCGTTAGAGGGCTGCCCAGGAAGATACGATCGCTCTCGGCAAGCTGTGCTTTGATCATTTCTGCACAGAACAAAATAGCAGGTGACAGTTCATGGAACTTCTTTTGGATTGTGAGTTTAGGATCATGAGGCTCTAAAATAGAAAGGAGGGGTTTTTGTTTTTTTGTTTGTTTGTTTTTTGGAGGCCTGGGAAAGTTGTTTAACTCCTCTGAATTTTTCAACTCTTTTTTTTTTTTTAAAGATTTTTTATTTATTTATTTGACAGGCAGAGTTACAGACAGAGAGAGAGAGACAGAGAGAAAGGTCTCCCTTCCATTGGGTCACCCCTCAAATGGCTGCTATGGCCGGTGCTGCACCGATCTGAAGCCAGGAACCAGGTGCTTCCTCCTGGGCTCCCATGCGGGTGCAGGGCCCAAGCACTTGGGCCATCCTCCACTACCTTCCTGGGCCACAGCAGAGAGCTGGACTGGAAGAGGAGCAGCTGGGACTAGAACCTGGAGCCCATATGGGATGCCACCGCTGCAGGTGGAGGATTAGCCAAGTGAGCCATGGCGCCAGGACCAACTCTTTCAAGTGAGATGTTGAAAGCTCCCATGAAATGAATAAGTGAAGTGAATGAGGTTCTGCAATTTTGTTGTCTCAGAAACAGTAGAAGATGTTGATCAGTGCTCCACAGAAAGGGGTCATTGAGATTTTGATCTTTAAGAGAAAAGAATCATTACAAAATCTACCAAATAGTTGTTAGTTCCTGGCTTCCTTCATTCTGGAAAACAAAACAACTCAGTTTTCCCTTGACCTTTGATGCACTTTTCTGCCCTGTTTTAAAACCTAAATACATAGATCTTTCTGGGAAGAATGACAGAAGCAGGAGGAGCATGATTATTGTAAACTCAAAACAGAAGTTCTCGCGTAAGTAATAAAAATAAGAGGCAGGAAAATCTGTCTTCTTGCTATTAAGTTTTCCCTCCGCAATCCCGAGAAACTTGCTTTGTTGACGTGAAACGGTGTGTCTGAAACGACAGACTGCTGAGGAATCATTGTTCTGCTGTGAATGTGCAGTTCTTTATCCTCCTGTGGACATGCGAGAAGTGATGCTCAGACACCGATGTGCTCAGCTTGCAGAAGCAGTGCAATCTCAAGGTGCTTGTTCAAGTTGGTGCAGGACGAGAACAATCTCTTGTGACATTTCTGATTTCGGTATCGGCTCCCAGGGAAGTATAAGAATAAAGTCATTCGTTCTCTTGTGACTCAGTTTACCACAGCTGAAAACAGACACGTGATGACACCACTGTCTTAGCTTTGAGAAAAGCAGGCCAGTTGTTCTCCTCTGCTTATCTCCTTTATTAGAAAATCATGAACTATTGAGTCATCCAATCCCCATCTTGCAAAAATTACATTGTCAGCACATGACTGCTGAATCACATTTTTGTAAAAACATTAAGTGTGCATTCATGGATGGAAGAGTTGCTTTTAAAAATACATTGAGAGCAATTGGCTTTGTGCGTTTGCCTGAAATGCTCAACATCAAGCCAAGAAAAAACTTTGACAGGAACTTGTGGGTGGGAAGAGGACCAGAATATGGAAGAAGGGAAGGTAAGCTTGGGGACAGATTCATAGCTAGTAACCAATGACATCATTGGGAAGCAGGGCAGAGAAAAGATTATTTATCTTTTTCATTATTCCTGTCCATTAAAAGATATGAAGCCATTATTTTTAAAGAGACCAGAAGGGGCTGATATTGTGGTGTAGCTGGTTACGCAGTCACTTGGGACATCTGCACCCCATACAGGAGCGTTGGTTTGAGGTCCCCACAGTTCTGCTTCCCATCCAGTTTCCTACTGATGAGGGTAGGATGGCAGCAGAAGATGGCCCAAATGCTTGGGCCCCTACACCCATGTGGGAGACCAGGAGGGTGTTCCTGGTTTCTGGATGAAGATTGGTCCATCCCTGGCTGTTGCAGACATACATACATAAAGCTCTTTTTTTAAAAAGGGACTGGTAATATTTTTTAAATATTTATTTACTTATTTGAAAGTCAGAGTTACAAAGAGGAGAGGCAGAGGCAGAGAGAGAGAAAGAGATCTTCCATCTGATGGTTCACTCCCCAATTAGCCTCAATGGCTGCCACTGTGCAGATCCAAAGCCAGGAGCCAGGAGCCAAGAGTTTCTTCCTGGTCTCCCATGCAGGTGCAGGGGCCCAGAGACTTGGGCCATCTTCTGCTGCTTTCCCAGGCCACAGCAGAGAGCTGGATTGGAAGAGGAGCAGCCGAGACTAGAACCAGCGTCCATATGGGATGCCAACACTTCAGGCCATGGCGTTAACCCACTGTACCACAGTGCAGGCCCCGAGACTGGTACTATTTTAAACACTTATGATGAAAGAATCCTCTCTCACCAATTAATTCTAAGTTACAAATTATGATTTTGTGCTAGCAATTGTCTTAACTGCATAGTATTGTGGATAATCAGGGAGTTGACTAGACTTAAAAAAAAAGCAATTTTTCAGATTTCTTTTGGTATTTTTATTTCTGTTCACTCATTTATATAGAACAGTTTTATTGAGGCAAGTATCTGGCCTAGCAATTAAGACCCTGGGTAGGGACACTCTAATCCCATATTTGAAGAGCCTGGGTTCAAGTCTGATTCCAGCTTCCCACTAATGCACACCCTGGGAGGTAGCAGATGTTGATGGCTCAAGAAATTGGGTCCCTGCCACTCATGTGAGAAATCTGGCTCCTGGCTCACTTTGTGTCTCTGTCTCTCTCTGGAAAAAAATTAAATAACTTATTTCTCAAAAAGAACAAATAAACATATTGTTTGGGATATAAGGTGGTTGGAATTAATACCTAAGTTTATTTTGGTTCAAAAATTTTGAAATTCATGCATAGCTTTTTCATAGTATGCATTTTCCATGGACTATTTGAAGACATTTCTATGCAGGGATTTCAATTTTTTTTTCACCAAAGTAAACTTAACTTTTAATTCCATTTTCCATGAAATTTTTTTTCTTAAGATTTATTTTGTTTATTTGAAAGGCAAAGTTAGAGAGAGAGAGAGAGAGAGAGAGAGAAATATTCACTCACCTGGCTAGGGCTGGGCCAGATCACAGCCAGGAGCCAGGAGCTTCATCTTGGTCTCCCGTGTGGATGCAGGGGCCTAAAGACTAAGGCCATTCTCCACTGTTTCCCAGGCTCATTAGCAGGTAGCTGGATCAGAAGTGAAGCAGCTGGGACTCAAAACAGCACCCATATGGGATATTGGAGTTGCAGGCGGAGGTTCAACCCGCTACCCCAACGCCAGCCCCTTCCATGAACTTTTTGAAGTATCCTTGTGTGTCAGATCTTAACTGTAGATGGCATAATTGACTAACAGCTCCATTATTGCTTTTTGAATTACACCAGCACTTTGGTGCCAAGCCAGGCTCCAGTCCCAAAGCCCAATGCTATGTTTCCTCTGGATTGTCCCCAGGCAGTGACCAGTGTGGCAGAGATATAGAGCAGGCCCTTTCCTAGAGGAAAACATCTCCTTTGCTGGGCACCTGTGCCCTATGGACTCCCCAGGAACTCTGCCAATTCTTTTGCCCAACTGCACAGACAGGTAAGATGCTACTCACTAGTGACTACTCCCTCCTTCCCTTTCTTTTCTAGGCTCCCCAGCCTCCTCTGTGTCCCTCTATGTCTTGCCTCCAAAGCTATGTCACACAATAAATCTCTTTCATGACAATCTCATCTTGGCACCTCCTTCTGGTATGAGCCCTGTGCTGTGGTGTAGTGGGCTAAGTCTCCACCTGCAGTGCCATCATTCCATATGGGCACAGTTTCTGGTTTCAGCTGCTCCACTTCCATTCCAGCTTCCTGCTATGGCCTGGGAAAGCAGTGGAAGATGTCTCAAGTCTTTGGGCCTCTTCACCCACATGGGAAACCCGGAAGAAGCCCTTGGCTCCTGGCTTTCGATCAACCCAGCTCTGGCTCTTATGCCCATTTGGAGAATGAACCAGCAGATGGAAGACCTTTCTCTCTGCCTCTCCCTCTCTCTGTAATTCTGCCTCTCAAATAAATAAATATTGGGGAAAAAAAGAATACTGTCCACCGTTTAGTTTTAAAACTCTTCTGAGTTTCTACAACCCCAACATAACTCTTGTCTGTTCTCTATTCCTCTGGCTGCTTCTCAGAATCTTTTTTTCCAAGCTTATCTTTTACCCTCTAATAATTAAATATTGGGGTTTCTCAATTCTTTGACCTTGATTCTTCCCATCTCTTCCTCTTTCTAGATGATCTCATCCATCCCCACAAATTTAGTCCACTCTCAAAGTTTTATGTGCAGACCAGAATTCTTGGCCTGACCTCTCTAAGCATTTGCCCTTTCTGAAAATAACAGACACTGACAAAAAAAAAAAAAAGAAGGAATGGTGATGGTATTGCAATATATCTGCCCTATAAAATCACCTCTCCTTGCATTGCACCAACACATGCATAGAAGGGAGTTTCCAGAGTAATCTCCAATGAACTTGTGTGGCCCTTTATAGAGCCGACCCAGATGTGTGGCTGCTCTTGACATCAGGGTGGTGGGGGGAGGGGGGGAATTCCAAACTGCAGAATGCATGAGAACAGTTTTTAGGAGCTGACTGATAATCATTTACATTGCAGCCTTCAGACTCTGATGATATTGCTGCACACGGCCAATGGGGCTAGGGGAATTTTCAGAATGAGTTGTTTCGTTAACTAGGCTACAGTGAACAGTTTCACGATATTACAAGTCTCAAGATTTTTAGATGTAGTTATACACTTCCCGAGGTAACACATTACTAATTAGAAATGAAAGTGGTAAAACCCAATCATTCACAAAGAATATGTGTGTTGAGCATCAAAGACTATCAAGCATTGTGCAAGAGATAGAGAGGCAAGAATAACAGAAGGTGGGCAGGTCCCAAAGGCTGTCTCTGCAACCTCGTTCTCAGGGTCATGATCGTGCCCAGCCCAGCCTTGTTGATTACAGTGAGAATCACTCCATGTGCATCTTAGACACAAGCATTTGCTTGCAAGCCTCAGAGCAGACTCTGCCCATGTCTGCCAACAGGCAGCCTAATTCCATTTTTTTTCTTTTTACTGAAATACCCAGTTCTGCCTTTTCAACTTCCTTGCCCCAGGAATTAGTTAATTATGTGCAGTCCATGTTTGTCCTGAGATAAATTAGCCTAAGGAATAGTAGTATCAAAACCTATCAACTGAATTTTTCCCTAGCGTGTCTAACCTATAAAATGTCATAATAAATGAAAATATCTGCACATTTTTAGTTATATTCTTTCAAAGACTCTAACTAAATCATTGACTGTTTTTTTGTTTCTTTATGCCTAACAAGTTTAATCTTCTTTTTCAAAAAACTCTCAAAATTAAAAATTCCCCCTTTCCTTACGTGATGCAGAGTTCTCTTACATCAACTCCATCAACTCTACCTGATATTACCTCACCCAACTGTGTCTAAAGAATTAGCATAAACAGAGTTTTAGCGCAGATGAAGGCATTTCAAAAGAAATTTGTAGAAAAATTGAATTATAGCTGAATTTATTTTCATGCAAAACATTCTGAAATCCTGCATAGTTTCTACTTCCATGAACTTTTTGAAGATCTCTTGGATGCCCAAATCATTGCAAAGAGAAAAACTGTAATGGGGCCAGCGTTGTGGCACAATGGGTTAAGCTGCCACCTGCAATGCTGGCATCCCATATGGTGCTGGTTCAAGTCCTGGCTGCTCCACTTCCAATCCAGCTCCCTGCTAATGCACCAGGAGGACAGCAAAAGATAGCTCAAGTGCTTGGGCCCCTGCACTTATGTGGGAGATGTGGATGAAGCTCCTGGCTCCTGGCTTCTGCCTGGCCCAATGCTAGCCATTGTAGCCATCTGGAGAGTAAACCTGTGGATGGAAGTTCTCTCTCTCTCTCTCTCTAACTCTGCCTTTCAAATAAATAAGTAATTTTTTAACAGGAAGAAAAGAAAACCTTAGCCACTAGGGATAATGAACTACAGATATTTTATATAACTTCTCTTTGAAGAAAATATGGAAGGAACAACTTTACTGCATTTCAACTGGAGTTCAGCGGGTTCCAGAGAAAGGGATACGACCTGTGCTGGAATGATTTGTCCCTCCCACTGCTGCCCCCTTTCCCATGAATGCCTGTGTACTTTTCCTGTATACAAGGCTCTCACTGAATTCAAAAAACACTTGGGAAGGTGAAAACTTCCAAGCAGCAGAAAAAGAAGGGGAACGAAGAGTGAACTCCTGATTTCAGCTGAACTCATCCATATGGCAAGAAAAGAGGAAAAAAATGCAGTTTTGACATTAGAAAGCAATACAGAAGTAAGAAAAGTCAACTTGAGCTCAACTCCAGTTCCCCTTTGATGGCTAAATAAATGTGAAATTACTTTGTAAATATTTTTAAATGAGTGGTTTTGGAGTGGGAGTGGTGAAGAAAGAAAGGAAAGAAAGCTTAACTGCCACACATAAAACAAGCAGCTCATACAGCCCGTGGCCAACTTTTACAGCTGGATTTTTATAAACTTCTCCAAGGGTTGAGCGCGGGATGGGTTTATGATGTTACCATGGCAGTACTGCCGTTTTTTGACAAAATATTGTGACACTGAGGCTGATGTACTGTGGGGAGGTAGGCATGGTGGTTGGGACAACTATGAAGGAATTTAAGACCCTCACTAAATATTTCAGTGAAGAATGTCTCACCAAACTCTCGCTGGATTTAATTAGCTGTAGAGTGAAAGGGGAAGGGTTAATCCAAGGTCAGCGTAGGGGAAAATGGAGACTATGATACTATTTGATATTTGCTGAATGCTACATGATGGTCCATTAGAATAGCAAATTAACCCAGCAGGGGATAGAATAGGCACTTAGCCTTTGGGGATCAATTTGATATGAAGGTACTCAATTATTTATTTCCATAGGCATTTCTCTAAGATTTTGTCAATCCAGTAATTTCTCCTGAAGACTGACATGCAAGTGAGAAGCATTCTCTGATTTCCAAAGTGAGAAACGACTTGATTAAACTCAATTAAAATAATTCAATTGTGTTTAATAGTATTTGCTGTCTATGTTGGCCTGTTTACATTACTTTGAATGTTTGGTTTGGTTTTGTTCTCTCATTCACAAGGGAGAAAAACTGTTGGGCTGATTTTTTTTCCCCCACAAGATCCAATGTGATCTTGTTTATTTGACGAGAATGAACTACACAATTTTGTCTAGAATCAAGAAAGATGTGATCAGGCCTGTGGAGCACCTGAACCATTCTTTAGTAGATTTAATAAATGCTTCTTGAACATCTGTCATGGGTCAGGCATTGACCAAGGCTTTGTGTTCCTACTAGTCAATGGGATAGAGGGTCCTTGTCTTCACCAAGCCCAAAGGGCGGGGCTGGGACAAGGGCATCTCTTCAGAGCCAAGCTTTCAGGTGGACAGAGGGTGCTGTCTGCTAACCAGCAGAATGAGCGTTAGTCACCTTGGCAACACCAAGCTACAGAAAGGCTAACTCGTCTGCCCAGCTGTTTTCATATGTACAGACAGAGAATAACTCTCTGATTTCTCTTCTCTGGTTTAACTACTACGCAGATACTCCCAAGTATTTCTCATAGAAATTCCTCCCATATACTTTTGTGTACTATTGAAGCCATGTTTTTCCTTTTTGGTTTTCATTTTTCATGATTTTTACTGATAGCAGAACTTGACACATACACTCGAAAGGGAGCAGTTGGTCTGGCGAGAGTCATGTGAGTGAGCCACATTCACCACTGCTAGGGTAGAGGACAGAGAGGAAAATCAGAGGAAAATTGGAGAATTCACAGAGCAGCAAACCTGAGGAAGGTCCCGAGGAAGATATGTGAAGCGTGGGGGGACCACATTATCACCTTAGGCACAAACCATTCATCCAAGCCAAGATCCACTCCAGCGTTTGCCAAAGAACTCCGGTCCTAGCAGGAAGCGCTGGGTTCCTCAAACCACAGACCTCCAGGGAGCCCCATTCAGCAGTGAGCTTAGAGGGAATGGCAAAGGTTGAGCAGCCCCAGTGAACATTCCAGCCTTCCCCAGCTGCCCGTCCAGGGCTGACCTTGGAGATTAAGGGCTTGACAGTTGTGAACACACCTCAGCCATTGTGGAGCGGCTGCTCCATTCCCCCTACCCTGATAACTCACGCGATTCATCCAGTTACAGCCTGTTTACTGAATGCCTCTTCTGCAGCAGGCATTGTGCTTGGTACCAAGAATATAGTCCTGGAAGAGAAAGACACTGTCCTGCTGTAGATCCATAGAATTTGGGTTTCAGGACGGTGAGTTGTTGATCTTGTTGGAAAAAGATTTTTTTAGTTGCATGGAGTTGAGTGACTTTCCGTGGTCCTACTGTAGCACTCTGCTATCCTGGAAGACACAGGTCAAGAACAGATCCTTTGTGATTGACAGGAAGAGTAAAGTATCACAGAGGTCCCTGCCTACCCAGCAGCCTGAACTTGGCAGAATGTCACAGAGGGATGTATGCAGACTCCCAAAAGCCTAAGCCTTTGAACTTGGAGGGTCTGCAATACTCTCACAGCAGCTACTCAGAGTAGCCGCAACTGAGTGCCATCAAGTTGGCAAAGGTATTTGCTTTCTACCTCCTCTAATTTCTCAAGCAAACCCTTCCTGGGATCTCCCCTTCTGCAAGTTGCTAGTGCAGAAACCCAATGACATGTGTGCCTGTGTCTGGAAGAGACATTTGGAACAAGACAAGGGGACACAGCGCTCATGGTTCAATGATGTACATTTTTGCAGGATTCTTAGCTGGTTACCTCATAAATACTTAAACTAAACTGACAGTAATTACTCTCACTGACTCAAGATTTTCATCTTCCACTCAAAGACTACACCCACTTAAACTAATTGAAAGTAAAACAGTATCAAAACTTCTGCCTTGAGACAATGATTGTCGTTGTTAAATACCTCAAACCAGCTTTGAAGATGGGTGGTTAGCTCCTAGAAAGAAAGAATGCAGATGCAGTTCAGAAACAGTACTGCTCCTGAGATGTGGGAAGTCAATGGCTCACTAGATCTCTTTCACTGGCCCTTAGGGAACCAGACAGCTATTGGAAAAGCTTCCATTTTCCTCTGTTAGTCCCAAAATCACTTCCATAAACGTGACTTTCTTCTTATTAAGTAGGATAATTATTTGAATACACTTAGTATCTTGTAAAGCTATAGGTACATAGTCAGCATAAAAGCAAAAGGCTGACCTTGAAACTCCAAAGCCCTTAAGACCTTCCTGAAATCCATGGAAGAAATTCAAAGTGAAGATGAACTTGTCCTTCCCACTGGAAAATCAGAGAACAAGAGTTCTCTGTATTGTTGTGTTGCTGATCAGATTTCTTGGGAGCAGAATCTTTAGAGATTGCTTAAACAAACATTTACTGAGTAACTTCAAAGAACAATACCCTGTACTAGGATGTTTTAAAGATGATAACATTTTTATTTAAGATTTTATATATGTGGATTAAATCTTATTCTTGAAAGTAAGATGCAAATCAGCACGCCTAATCCAAAAATCTGAAATCTGAAACATCCCCAAATCAGAAACTTTTTGAGTACGGATATGACACAACAAGTGGAAGATTCCATACCCAACCTAATGTGACAGGTCATAGTCCAAACCCAGACACACCAAAATATTGCATAAATCACCTTCAGGCTGTGTGTACAAGGTATACATGAAACATAAGTGAATTCTCTTGGTTAGACTTGTGTCCTATCCCCAAGATATCCCATTTGTATATGTAAATGTTCCAAACTCTGAAACACTTCTGGTCTTAAGTATTTCAGATAAGGGAAGCTCAGCCTACGTACAATGCTTGGACTTATATGGAAAGGTATTTCTGTCAGTGGTTGGACCCCTTATCTGTAGATGTCTGTATTGGGAAAACCTGCCAGTCAAAGCCAACAGAATTGTTGTACATTGGCACACACTTTGAGGAAAATAGCTCCAGTAACAAATATTTTCAAATTCCAATCAAGTGCTAAACGAAAGATATTAGAGTCAATTTTTGAAAAACTGATTTTGCTGACTTTTGAGAAACTCATTAAGTCATAGCTCAAGCTCTCACTTGGACATAAGTGTCTGTCACTGTGTGTAATGCCAGTCATAAAGTTGAATTATGTCATGGTTTTGAATGATTTGAAGTTGCTTTGACTCTGGGTGCTCCTCTTCCAGTCCGGCTCTCTGCTGTGGCCTGGGAAGGCAGTGGAGGATGGTACAAGTGCTTGGGCCCCTGCACCCGCATGGGAGACCGAGAGGAAGCACCTGGTTCCTGGCTTCAGCGGTATAGCTCCGGCTGCAGCAGCCATTTTGGAGGTGAACCAATGGAAGGAAGACCTGTCTCTCTCACTAACTCTATCTGTCAAATAAAATTTTAAAAAGTCACCTATAGTTAGGAAGGAGCCAATGGGTAAGGAGAATTATCAGGGGAGTCTGGGAGCTTTGGTAGAGTTTCTAATTCCAGGGGAGGGAGTTTGAAGTTAACATAAAGCATTATGGGAGCTATTGGAATATTTTTGAAATGTGGGCAGGCATAATCTTTAATTGGGTCCACAAAAAAGGCCAGAGTTGGCAGCAGTGATCATTTTGTGCTGTTAGTTTAGTTAGCCCTTCCAACCACAGAGAGTCGTTTGACACCAGGAGCCAGCTTGCCAGTGGAGAGATCCAATGACAAGACAACAGTCTTAAAGACATGCTTGTGTTTGCCATTTTCTATGGCTCTCGACAGGATGACTACCTGAGACCTCTCCAAAATCAAGTTCACTTAGAACTATGTGATGAGATGGGCTCAGTGTTAGATCACTGGAAGGAAGTTATTTACAGCAGAGTCCCAGCTGCTGCCAGCATTCCCTTTCTTAAAATAACCAACAGGTGGGGGACCTGGCCTTGGAAAACATTATGTCACAGCACGTATAGGCTGTATCACTGCCTTCTTTCCCTTCTTGCTTACAAAGTCCCATAATTCTCTACTTGTATGGCCACTTGGGTTTGAAATTCATATATCTGGAAAAAAAAAACTATTAGCACAAGGCCTTTCACATAGGTATTTAATGAGTGTCTGCACATTGATTGGTTAAAAACGCCTGAAAATAAGGGCAAGTGTGTGTGTGTGTGTGTGTGTATATGTAATGATTTTTAGAGAACACAGGTTTTAAAACATCTGTTCTATTTAGATCAATATAATCACCATTTATCTTGCTCTTGTTCTTGTCTGTTGACTTTTTCCTTAGTGTCTATACTAAAGGTACAGGTATTGACTGCCTTATCCTCTTTAGAGAAAGCAAAACGTGGCCATGTTGCCTCTCTCTCTCTCTCAGGGAAAAAATGAGGATTTATTTCCCTCAAATCATTTAATTAAAATCTATGCCCCTTTTACTAAATAAAAGGGGGTGGAGTAGCATTAATTTATCCTTCGTGTGGTTGGATGATTCACGGGAAAGAGGCAGAGGCTGGTACAGGAGCTGAGGGCCGCTGGGCAGGCCACCTTGTACTCCTGTCTCTCAGCATGCCCTCTTAAGAGCAGGGACACATTAAAAGGATTTGGCTCAGACCCCATTTCCACTAAAGGCATTACAAACTTGGCACAGAGGCCTGTCTCTGGCCTTGATGGCTCTGGTATTTGTTCCACAGCAATGACATTCAAGTCTCAAGAAATGCAAGAAAACATAAAAATATTGCGTGGTGAGGAAATAAGTCCCATAACTGGTTCTTCAGCAATCCTGCATTAGTCAAATCTGGATTCATTTGGCTGAGAGCGGGACAACATTTGGCTGTGGAGAAAAGAGACAGTGAAGGAAGTGAGATTCCCAGAGGTCAGGAGCAGAAGTCTCCCAGCAAAGGGGGTGGGGCACAAAGTGTGTGCCGAGTGATCTGAAGTCGTGATAAATTGAAGGATGAATACCCAGGCATCCCTTCCTCCTCTTCAGAGGTGAAGAACTCCAACAGACTCTGAGGTGACAGGAATCCCTGGAATAGGTGCAACTGAACCACGCTGAAGTCTGGGATATGTAGCAAGGTGAGGGAGAGAGAACCCCAGGCCTGGGGAACCAGGAAATCATTCTGGTCTTGGCCGGCTTCCCCCAAGCTGTGGGTTGTTGTCCAAATACTTCATCCTGTCTGAGCCTCATTGTCCTCATTTCTAAAGGGTAGAGTTTGGATCAAATGATTTCTAAAGTACATTTCATTTTTTTTAATCATTATAGACCTGAAAGATGTTGTCCTTTTGATTTGGTTCTATTAGGGCCCTATTTTTTTTTTAAAGCTTGACAACAAGGAAAGTTTGCAATACAAAGTAAGCTTAACCAATTCAGAATAATTTCCTCTAATGTTTTCACATCACTCCCCATGGCTAGGTTCATTAAACTTTCCATGTGCAATGGGCCTAAGGATTTCGATCCAGATATGATAAGACGCCCAGTGGGGACAGCTGGACTTTGTTGAGGCCAGTAATCAGCCCATTCTTCATTGCCTGTGGGATTTCAACAAGAGCACGTGTTTATCATTCATCTGACCTTGCACAGAGCTCCAAGAAATTTATAGGTGCAGTCATGATCAGTGGCAATGAAATAGTTTCAAGAAAAAATAGGTAGGCAATAAAATTTGTCCTTTGAAAATACTCAAGGAGAACTGTATTTTGGAACTTAGACTTGGATTAATATTCCTCATCTTGAAAGGGTTAATTTAAGCATCAGAAAAATCCTTTTATCTAAAAGATTAAAATCAAATAAGACTACAAAAGTCATTGGTTCTGCCCTCATTTTTTTTTCTTTCTTTCTTTTTTTTTTTCCAAGAGGAGGAAGCTGAAGGCTCAGAGAACCTGAGCGAACTCTCCAGAGAAAGTTAATGGAGGCTCTGTCTAGGGCAGTTGACTCCCAACCAGTGCTTTTTCCTACTCAATTTTCATCTAAACAAGACTTAGGCTTGTACATGGAAGACATCACACTTCTATGTGGTGGGCTTCCCCAGTATCTCCCAAGCTGATCTGTCCCAAGACCTTCTGCCTCTTTGGAAGCTTCCCCCAGCATCCCAGCTGCCCCATAAAGTCCTTGTTACATGCATCCTCCTTGCCAATTTCTTTGTCTACTTCCTACTCAGCTTCACATGGGCCAAGACAGCATTCCTCTGGTTGTCAGTCGCATTTCTAGTTTGGGCACATTGCCTTCCAGAGTCTAGGCTCAATAAGTGTTGACTCAACCATCAAAAGGTTGAAAAACACAGTAATGCATGAAGGTGGAGAAGCCCATGATCTCTGCCCTGAAAGTTGCTCCTGTGAGTGAGACACTGATCAATGTGAAAATGCAAAAGACCTGGGAGAGAATGACAAATGAAATCATTATCCCGGTTTCTCACATGGCTCTCTGGAGTCACACAACAAGAAAGTTGTGTGACAAGGAAGGGGGAGTCAGAATGGGGAATGAACCTCCATTACTGTTGGGAAAACCAAACAGAGAGCTGTCTTCAGCCTCACAGCCCTGGGCTGTGACCACTAAGGCAAACTGTGATTTTTCTTCCACATTAAAAAATCAAAAAATGATTAATGCTGGTGAGGATGTGGAGTAAAAGGTACTCTAACACACCGTTGGTGGGAAAGTAGACTAGTACAACCATTATGGAAAACAGTATGGGAATTCTTCAGAAATATGCAAATAGATCTACCACATGACCCAGCCATCCTACTCCCAGGAATTTACCCACGGGAAGCGAAATCAGCATATGAAAGAGTTATTTATACCCCGACCTTTATAGCCACTCAATTCACAAAAGCTAAGATATGGAATAAACCCAGATGTCCATCAACGGATGCCTTGGTAAAGAAAATGTGGTACATATACATGATGGAATACTACTTTTTATGGCTATAAAAAAGAATAAAATTTGGTCTTTTGCAACAAAATAAATGAAATTAGAAACAATTATGCTTAGTGAATTAAGCCAGTCCTCAAAAGACAAATATCAGATGTTTTCTCTGATATGTGGTGGTTAATGTAGAATACAAAGAGTCAAACTGACATATTGTGATTTGATTGTTGTTAATAGCCCTTGTCTATATTCCTATGGAACAGCGGTCTTTCTACATTTTATTTGCTGAACATTATGCTTAGTGGTCCGTTAATCCTGTGATCATAAGCAAATTGAAAGTATGTTATTATAAAAATTAAAGGGAAAAAGGGAAAGAAAGGAATGGGGAATGTTGAGTGATGGAGAGAAGTATGGTTATCTTCTCAGAATTATATCTGTGAAATACACGAAATCTGTTCTCTTTATATTAATAAATTTTTAATTAATCAAAATCACTAATTCAAAGGTTTTTAAAATATTTTCCTTTTTTTAAGATTTATTTATTTATTTGAAAGACAGAGTTATAGAAAGAGGTAGAGACAGAGAGAGAGAGGTCTTCCATTGGTTAGTTTGCTCCCCAGATGGCCACAACGGCCAGAGCTGCGCTGATCTGAAGCCAGGAGCCAGAAGCTTCTTCGAGGTCTCCCATGTGGTTGCAGGGGCCCAAGGACTTGGGCCATCTTCTGCTGCTTTCCCAGGCCATAGCAGAGAGCTGGATCGGAAGAGGAGCAGCTGGGCCTCAAACTGGTGCCCATATGGGGTGCCGGAGCATCAGGCCAGGGCTTTAACCCACTACACCACAGTGCCCGCCTCAAAATATTTTCTTTATTTTAGGAAAATATTTTTGGGGTCATGGTCCTAATTTTTATTAATGGTGGTATAAGCTCTAACAATACTGCAAACCCATCTTGCAAACTATATTGTCATTGCATGATATGTAACTGTCAATCTGACCATCAGTGTCCCTCCTGGAATTCCCCAGGGAGGCTGAAAATAAGCCAAAAGACAGGAGGCCACACTTTAACTCCTGAAAGAATCCCATGATGACAATATTGCCCTTCCCAGGGCCCACACAGTTTATATTTTCTACCTGAGATGAAACCGGTTTCTTTACCATAGAGATAAATGCCGAGAAGGTGATAGAAGAGTAAGGACATTTAGTTCGAGGCTGCTGTCTTGTGATGCTTTTACAAGTTACACTTTTTTTATTCTTTGTTTGCACTGACCTAGATATTTTTGACAGATGCATACAACTGCCATCATTTTATATAAACAAGCTGTTATTCTTAAACATTATGTCCGATGATGACTTTATCACCGGTGACTCCCCCCTTCCTCCCAAATCATGCAATAGATGAAAGACACCATAAAAGGCTTGAAGATGGACAAAGTTAAAAACAGTCTTTCCTCGAAGATTTCTTTCTTACAGGATCAAAATCACTGCCCGACCTTTTATGGAACAGCCCTGAATTTAATTTCCTTTCCTTTGTTCTTTGTTTGAATACCCCTCCCCCTGCCCCAAACAGTACCGAATTACCAACGTTCTTCTTGACTATTTAATGCCAATAATTTGCACTTCTGTCATCTTCTTCATCTGAGGAATCACAGGGTCATCTGAGACCTTCCCTGATGAATTTCAGAGAGGTGCTCCGACACGTACAGCCTTCCAGAGCCTTCTTTTCAGAATGAGCACGAATAGAAAAATCCCCTCTGGAATCTAGGCCGAGGTGTTTGTTCATGGGGCTTACAGGCGCAGTGGCAGCACATGAGGAAGACTTTACGACATTGTGTGTGCCCGCAGTGGCCCAGTCTCCTTCTAGAAAATAATGGCCCCAAGTCTCTTGTCTGCCTCCACAGCTCTGACTTACACTGGCTGCCTACGTTAGGAGGTAAAATCAGTCACCTACTCAGGCCATAACTGATGATCAAAGCTGGATGATGGCTGGTGTCCTGACTGGTGTCCCAGGCTTGAGAGAGATCTTCTAGGTCTTAGGCAGGTGGTTGACATTCAACTAGCGAGGACAAGTATCTGACCCTGAGATAATTTAATCCAACTCTTTCTTTTGGAAAGTTTAAAATGCTAAGCGAACAAAAGAAGATCTAGGCACTTGAGCTTAGAGTCATTTCTTGAGGGACTCTGAGATATTTTTGCTAGTATCTAAACCATGCCACAGACCCCAGGACTGGAAGTTCTAAAACCCAAGTCAACAATGAGTTGGAAATGTATCCCTCTACATCCCATTCCTGTGGTTCCATAAAATCAGATCTTATTTTACAGTTGTGTGATCTATGGGTGCATGGTCCTCACAGCCCCAGAGAACCTGACTGTCAGGACCCACTCAGTAGAGAAGCACCACGGCCTGCAATCCTCGAGCACTGACCTAGGGCAGTGCACAGTTCTTTAGCATTAAAGCTAGCTGGAGGACATAAGTGGCCAGTCGGATGGTGTTTGTCATTTTACATCTTTTGAAAGAATTACAATGATATTGTGAGGCAGCAGGCACAAATGCAAGCGTTTGTCTCTTGTCTTCAACAACAAAAATTTTATACTCAGTCTGAGAAGAAATTGTGTTGATCAGCCGGCACTGCGGCTCAATAGGCTAATCCTCCTCCTGCGGCACTGGCACACTGGGTTCTAGTCCCGGTCGGGGTGCCGGATTCCGTCCCAGTTGCTCTTCTTCCTGTCCAGCTCTCTGCTGTGGCCTGGGAAGGCAGTGAAGGATGGCCCAAGTGCTTGGGCCCTGCACCAGCATGGGAGACCAGGAGAAACACCTGGCTCCTGGCTTCGGATCAGCGCGGTGCGCCAATGGAAAAAAGGAAGACCTTTCTCTCACTGTCCACTCTGCCTGACAAAAAAAAAAAAAAAAAAAAAAACCTTAAAAAAAAAAAGAAATTGTGTTGCACCACCACCTAGATCAACGGGTCCAGCAGCTTCTGACATCTGTCGTCAGCTCTGTGGTTGTTGAAGTTGATTTCTTCTGAGAGGATTCATTCTGAGAGGAAGAGCGTGGTGGGGGCAACAGGCACGGAGTCACCACACAGACCCCAGGAGTCGAGTGAAAGCAGGCCAGAGGAGAGCAGCCCACAAACTTGTTTATTTCAGTTGCTACAGCTGCTTATGTAGCCGAAGCAGCCAATCCAGTCAACGGGCAGTCTATGCCCTAACCAATCACAGCCTGTTGCCAGGCAGTTTCCAAAGCCATCCAATTACAGCCCATTGTCAGTCAGGCTCTGTTGCCAGGCAGTTTTTGAAACCATCCAATCACAGCCTATTGTCAGTCAGGCTCTGTTTTCATGTGGTTTGCAAAGCCATCCAATCACGACCTGTTGCCAGGCAGTTTCTGTTGTCAGCGGCCATCTTGGCATGACCTTCTCACCTTCGCATTCCACCACATGTGGCTGTCCTTGTCGAAGAACTTTTGGTAAGGCATGGGCTCCCAACAGAATAGGAATATGATCTGAGGACTCCGGCTTCCACCATTCACTGGTATTTTCATTATCACTGAACCAATATCAAATTACGTCTAGCAAGAACATTGCAAGTTAATAATTAGGATGAGGGGGAAGGGAGGGTAGTAGAAGAGTTACATTTCTCCTTCCCAAAATGATTAATTCTTCATGTTGGAGACCCAAGCTTCTTTTATTTCATTCTTTCAAGGAAGCAAAACTAAAAGGATGGAGAGTTAGTGGCCCCTGTCTCTTCAGAGGAGAGTTTAGGGAAACACGGTTACATCCACCGTGTATTCACGAGAATGTTCCAGTGTCCCAGAGGGAGACTGCTTCAAACACAGTCCCTGGCACTGCACTCCAGTGCTTGATCTGCACTTTGTTTCTTGGCCTTCCAGGAACCTTAAAGGCAGATCTCCAACAGCATGGCCAAAACTCAGCTCTCTTCCCAGAATCAGTTCCAGCGTCTTTAGGTAGGTGAGCTTTGATCTTCTTCTAGACGGGGTTCTTTACCTCCAGCAACAGTTCCTAGTAGCCACTCTTGTAATCTACTTAGCAGTGATAGTTCACGTGGATGCTTTCCTACTGCAACCAATGACAGGCCACAAGGTGGCAGGTGGATTGCCTTACCAGTCTCTTCTGCTTGTGGCTCACTGGCTCCCACGCAGAGGCTTGCTGGACGCAGGGTCTACATGACCCATCTCAGAGCAACATACCCCTCTCTCTGTTTGAAGTCTTTTGCTTTCTTTCACCTTTCCTAGTGTTTGATATAGATGGTGATCCTTCCAGGGAGCAGTTATGAAGTGAGACTTTCTGAAAATAGACCAGACCACAAAGGACTGGTTTGAGTTCAGGGGCAAGCAGAAAGAGAACTTGGATTTGGTTAGTTGACACATTCTTTGAGGTTTACTATCAAACTAGATGAGGTAATTCAAAGGAAATGTACATGATCAATGACATAGCTTTATGAAGCTGCTGTGAGTTTTCACAGAGATATGTCCAAAATCAGTGCATCCCCTGAGGAGTGAGTAAGCTGTTGAGTCAACAATGCCCAGAGTTGTGGGCTCTTTAGGCTGAAGATTGCAGCTGAGGTTACCCAAGGGTTTGTCTGTTACTGTATAAGGGCATCTTCATAGCATCACACAATAATATGCCTCCCTGTTAGAGATTCTTCGTGCTTCACTGAGCTCCTGCAGTGCTAGAAGGGAAATGCTCTAAATTCTTTACTTCAGTCCTAGTGTCTCGCTTCTACCAAGGGGAAAACATAATACAAATTCTGGTTAGAAGTCAGAAGACATATGTTCTAGCCCTGGCAGTGTTCCTAGCTAACCAGGTGTGTGATCTTAGCACAAGGCACATATCCTCCTGGGACTTGGGTTTCCTTACCTCGAAAGTGAGCATCAAATGGACTCTCCATTCCCCGCTAGACCTGAAATTTTACAAGTCAAGTCCTGTGTCTCCCTCAGATACATATAAGTGGTAGGATTATATCCTACAGACTTCTTGGCCAGATGTAGGGAATGGATAATGTGCCTTTTAAATAAACTATAAAATTGGAACAAAAGCAAGGAATGTAAATGAGTGATGATGGCGTCCCAACGTCAAGATACTGGCTGTAAATCTCGTTTGGCAAAAGGCAGAGCACCTGAGAAATGACTGACCGTCGATCATCCATGTCCCAGATGGTGAAGGAGGAGGTAATTTAAATCCTTTTTAGAGCGAGAGAAACTTACTGGTGAAATGAAACGGATGAGAACTTTCGTGAAAGTAAATTCTTGGTGTCTAGGGAGAGCAATATGGCATGTGGTCAAGTGGTAGACAGACTTTTAGAGTCTTAAATACCAAGATGTCTCGACTGCACGAGAAGCTACATGGGCAAGCAGCTTTACACTTAATAAAACATGTATAAGCCTCAAAATGGGAAAGTAATACCATTTATTTATTTTTTAAAATATTTATTTATTTATTTGAAAGTCAGAGTTACAGAGAAAAGGAGAGGCAGAGAGAGAGAGAGAGAGAGAGAGAGATCATCCATCTGCTGGTTCACTCCCCAATTGGCTGCAATGGCTGGAGCTGCACTGATCCGAAGCCAGGAGCCAGAAGCTTCTTCCAGGTCTCCCACACAGGTGCAGGGGCCCAAGGACTCAGGCAATCTTCTACTGCTTTTCCAAGCCACAGCAGAGAGCTGGATCAGAAGTGGAGCAGCTGGAACTTGACCCAGCACCCATATGGGATGCTGACACTGTAGGCAGAGGCTCTACCCAGTATGCCACAGCACCAACCCCAATAGCAATTATTTATTACTAAACATACAACCTTCTATCTGATTGAGCCAGAAACTAAGGAAACCTCTTACAATCATGTTTCTCACTCTTTGTCATGTGTCATTTGATCAATTGTCATGATCTTTCTATTCCTAAATGTCTTTCATCACTAAATATGTCTCATTGTCATCTTCATAGCTACTGTCTCACTTTAATTCTCCACCAAGTGTCACTTGGTTTCTGCAGGAGCCTCTTAACACTCACCATTATGCCACCCTCCAAACCCCCTAGAACCACAGATTTGATTACATCACTTTCCTGCTTGAAACTGGTCATATCCCCACTGTGTTTTTTTTTAAAAAATTCAAACTGTAAAGCATGGCACACAAAACATATTCCTTTGGTTTTGTTTCTAGGCATTCTCATCCACAAATAGCCCTACAGCCAACACAAACTCAGAAACTCCCCACAGGCACTGTCTGAATACCCTGAACGTCTGTCTCCCTCAACATCTCACTGCGGTCATCATCCGCCTTCCAGGATAATCGCTCTGTACAAGGGGCCCCTCAGAGGTCCTATAGCCCCTTGACTGTATTTCCTTAATGTCATCTTTGTTTCTGTTGCAAATGTGAACTTACTGTTTTGTATCCTTGACTCAAATAAAAGCTCTTTGATGGAATCATCAAAGTTGGACAACCCATCAATAAGCCAGGCACAGAAAAACAAATGCCACATGATCTGTGTGGGATATGGAAGGATAGATGTGGAATCTATAAAAGCTGAACTCATAGAGGTGCAGGGTAGAATGGTGTTTGAGAAACTGAACAAAGGATACATTTCAACTAGATAGGAGGAAGGAGTTTAACATGGGTCTTGTACAACAGAGTGACTATGGTTAATTACAGTGTATTAAGTCCTTGGAACTTGCTAAAACAGTCAATTTTAAGTACTCTTATGAAAATGATTAGTATGTGGGGTAATGTATATGCTAACTAGTTCAATTTAACCATTTCACAATATATATATATATAATTTAAAATATCATACTTGACATAGTAAATACATAATTTTTATTTTTAACATATTTAAAAAGTTAATGCACACAAAAGTAGGCATGGTTGGTCTATACCCCATATTCATTCCCTTATACGTACTCTACCTAAACCCCCCAAATACTCTCATGGGCGCATATATACCACATGACCCCCTACCCAAAGACTCAGAATCAGCAACAGACACAGACTTAAGTCTTGTCCATCTTTACCTCAGCTTCCTGTAGTACACAAGACATAGTAGGTGTTTAACAAATATACAGTGAGTGGCAGAATGAATTTCTGTGTGGGGTTTGAAGTCTAAGCTAAGTTACAGGCACGTCTAGCTGTCTAACAACCAGTAAGCAGGTCTACTACCAACAAGCAGTTCTACTGGCCTCAGAGATTAACATTTTAGGGGCTGAAGAGTATGCCTACTGCAGAGTCACCGGAATCTCCCATCAGCATTCTGTGAGCAACGAACTGTGGAGTAAAGAAACAATTTCAGAAACAGCAGCATGGTACCCTAGTTCCCAGCTAGACTGATTAGATTAAGGCCAGCTTGGAAATAATTAGTTTTGCCCTCAGTGTTATTCTATTCCAAAGTTTACCTAACAATTGAATGTAGATTCAGAAAGCATGTTGACTGAACTCATAGATAACACTTTGTGCCATCAAAATGCTTTGCAAGCCAATACAATGATCCTGATAGAGCCCAGTAATAGGGGGAAATTGTATCAATGGTGTTAGATGACACTCGACAAGAATAAAGTATGTCTCCTACAACACCATTTGTGTATAGGCTCCCCCACACTATCTGCTCTACCAGTGTGAATTAGGGTTTCCCTAATGGAAGTAAAGAGCATAGGATGAAAGAGAAGGTAGTCTTCTGTTCTATGTGCTGGTGGATCACACTTGAAATATTGGTCTGGTTCAAATAGGCTTTCAAGTTGGGGAAGAGGTTCTTCTCAGAGCAGGTGGAATTTTTAAAGGAATTGTAGCCATATCAGATAAGAAACATCAGAAAGACCTGGGATGAACGGCCCATAGAAAGGATGGCCCAAGGGCCAAGGCAACCATTTTACTATCAGAAGGGCTGTCACACAGAATTGAGATCTTGCTTGATCTGTGCGAGGGGTCCCACAGGCAGACCTGAGACCAGTAGGAGGAAGTTGCATGGATACAATCCCAGTCCATTATAGAAAAGTGATTCATAATAAACACAGGCATGATTGTAAAGCCACTTACTAATAGGCTATTGATTCAATCTTTTGATAAGAGATTCACCTGAATTTACTTCTAATATGTTTTGTAACATCCATTGTAAAAACTTGTCAGGACAGAGCTGGTGCCGTGGCTCACTTGGTTAATCCTCTGCTTGTGGCATCAGCATCCCATATGGGCACTGGGTTCTAGTCCTGGTTGCTCCTCTTCCAGCCCAGCTCTCTGCTGTGGCCCGGGAAGGCAGTGGAGGATGGCCCAAGTGCTTGGGTCCATGCACCCACATGGGAGACAGGGAGGAAGCACCTGGTTCCTGGCTTCGGATCAGCGCAGTGCTGGCCATAGCGGCCATTTGGGGGTAAACCAATGGAAGGAAGACCTGTCTCTCTCACTAACTATCTGTCAAATAAATAAATAAATAAGTAAAAACTTGTCAGGAACCACACATAGCAGATTGTAAAAATAACCCAAAGTTCCCTCAATCTTTTATGCATATTACACTGCAATATGCCCTGGTGGCATCTCCCATCAAGAGTTTATTTCTGAGCCCCTTGAATCTGGGTTTGTCCATAGGGCTTCATTCAACTAGTGGGAAATCAGCAAATGTGACTCCAGAAAAGCTTCAGTGGGACCTGTGTGTCAGGGTTTTCCTTATTACTGCCCCTGGAGTCATGCAACTGCCTAGTATTGGTTGTTGGAGACACTGACTCATCAGCCTTCCAACCCCTACTGACAACCAGCACTAATAGCCAAACATGTAAGTTAGGCTGCCCTACACCAAGCAGCCCCTATGTCCCCTGCCAACCAGTCCCAGTCAAGAACAACAGGGCTGCTCTGCTAAGCCCAGTCCAAACTGCTGTGCTGGAGCCGTTAGCTAATGAAGGATTGCAATTTTAAGTCCCAAGGTTTGGGGATGGTTTACAACACGGCAGAAGCTGATATGTCATAGGTAAGACTCTGCTTTTGCCAAAATGCTGGCCATTTGTTTGTTTTCTTATGTATAAACTCTTCTCAAGAGATTCAGAATCCGAACATTTTTCTTAGTCAAGACAAGAATCTGCTATTTAACTTATGAATATAGGGAACTAATAAGATAGATTGAGATGGGATGGAGATGGTGGAAAGTGTGTCAGGACCGGAGAGAATGCTGTTGTCCCAAAGATTTAAAGATTATCCATTACAGGTTGATGATCCAAATGATGCCATCAATCAAAACAAGCGCCAAGGACATGAACAGAGAATTATGATGGCGCCCCTTTGGTCTTATTTCAGTGTTGTTTCCCACTCACAGTAGAGGCAGAGTCGCATTTCTGATGAGTAGGTCTTCAAGTGTGCTATTATTATCATGAATAATAATAATAATGGCATAAAGCATTTTGGCTTAAAAAACACTTTAACATCCGTTCTTTCAGGTATTTATAGCGAGTATTTCACACTCAGAATATTAGAGGTGTGTACAACAGATGCATTTTCTGTGGGGTGTGCTGGGAGAATTGAGTTTTCTATTTGGCTGCAGCAGTGCAGAGTGGATAAGTAAGGAGAGGGAGAGCAGGGCTGAAGAACCAGGGACAGTCCCCTCCTGCCCTTGAGCACTCCCCTGCTGGGGACAGAGCTTTCCTCTGCTTGCCAAGAGTTCACATTTTGCCCTAGTGTGAAATATCTTACACTTCACTTCCTGAGTCTCAGGACCTCAGGGGTAGCTTCGAATATAAATGTTACTTCTTTATTTACTTCTTTGTGCCTTTTTTGGACCACCTCTGGTCCCTACATCTGCACCAAAAAGGCAACATTGTCTTTGCTGAGTCTGCATTTGATGTTTTCCTCTCAGTAACCGAGAGAAAGGGAGTCTCTGTTCCTAATAGGAGTGGGGGACCATCCAGCCCCCTGGCCCTACCCGGCCCTCAAAAATCCCTGGGTCTGGTCCTGCCAGGGCAACCGCAGGCAGGCCTCGACCTTCAATGCATCTAGAGCGGGATAATTTTTCACGTGGATAATTTTGTATGGCCCACAATTGATGCTATAAATACCCGGTGGCCCTTGGCAGAAAAGAAAGTTCCCGCCCCTGTGTTAGGGCAGAAGGCTTGCCAAAGGTTTCTTGGGTTCCATTAGAACTTTGGACCTCAGGCATGTGCACCCTCCTTCCACGTGGCGCCAGCTTTCCTTCCATCTCCTCCTCGTCTTGGTCCTGCTGTTTTGAAGGAACTCTGCCTGGTTTTACCACTCTCCTGGGGAATGTATGGATGCATCGTTCATTCCTCCTCTACATGAGAGGCCTCGAGATATTTGGAGGCATCATTCCTAGGTCGGTGGTGTTTCTCCCATCTCAAGCTTTCCTTTAAGAAGCTGAGAGCTTCACCCTACTTGTGATAGGCTGGCCTGGCCAGCCTGAATGGCAGGTTGGTTAATTACTAGACTCTCTGGCTGATTTAGCAAATAGCATTATAGAAGAGTTACTGAAACACTAAAAAACAGTACAAACAAGTTCCCTTACAACTCCATCACCCTCACAAACCAAACAGGATTCCTCTTCCTTGGGGCCCAGTGACAGCAGTTTTTCAAGACTGGAATTCGTTAAAGAGATCAACTGTATTTAAGCATCTTCAAAATGTTCATGGCAAATACATATTGTGAAAACACTAGATATGAATTTCAAATAGATAACACCAAAATGAACATATCTTGAGGTGGGTGTTTGACTTAGTGCTGAACATACGTGCATCCCATATCAGAGCGCCAAGGGTTCAACTTCCACTTCCGGCTTCTGATTCCAGCTTCCTACCATACAAGTTCTGGAAGACAGCAGTGACGGCTCAAGTAATTGGGTTCCTGACACCCCCACGCAGAGACTTGGAGTGAGTTCCCAGCTCCCAGCTTTGCCCTTTTCTCAGCCCTGGCCGTTGCAGGCATTGGGGAGCAAATCAGAAGATGGGAGCTCGCTCTCTCTTTCTGTCTCTCGGCTTCTCAAAATCAATCAATCAATAAATATATTTAGTAATTCCATTTAGCCATAATCTTTTTGGAGTACCTTCGTGTTTATATACAGGTATGTGTGGAAATATATATATGTGAATATATTAATAGTTATGTGTTGTACTGTGTGAATTAATGGTATAACTAGTACTCAAACAGTACTTTATACTTTGTGTTTCTATGTGGGTGCAAACTGTTGAAATCTTTACTTAATATATACTAAATTGACCTTCTGTGTATAGAGAAAATTGAAAATGATTCTTGATGAAGAATGGGATGGGAGAGGGAGTGGGAGATGAGATGGTTGCGGATGGGAGGGAAGTTATGGTGGGAAAAAGCCGCTATAATCCAAAAGTTGTACTTTGGAAATTTATATTTATTAACTAAAAGTTAAAAAATACTTATCTATGTATGTTTGTGCATTTTATATAACTGTATTTATACGTATTTTCTCACTTCAAGATTGCCCTTGTTCACTGGAAACTTTTGGCATTTATTACTCCTCCCACCCTTGTTGTCATCATCACTCCCATCCTCCCTCTTGCATCCACCTAGGAAGCATCGCCTGGGGTCAGAGTTAGAGGAACGGAAAATTCCTTTTAGAGGCAACTTAAGCAGCATTCCACTGTCAGCGCAGTAAACCAAAGTCAGAAATGTCAGGATTGGGCAACCGTCAAAGAATTCTAATGGTTTTCTGGAATTGTTCCTTTCCAGCCTCTTCAGCAGACTGAGTAATGCCTTCATTCACCTTCCAAACATTTGGCACAAGATTATCTTTCAGGGCACAAATCACGCCCATCAAGCAGATTTATCAGAGCAAAAATGTGCAGCAAAGTGTCTTAATATATTCCGAGTTTCAGTGTCTCTTTTTAAAGGCAGCTACTTCTCTCAGCAAAAATAGAATTTCGAGAGGGCCAACTAGAGCCTCCTGCTGACTGAGTCAGCTTTACAAATAGTTGTTCTGTGTTCAAAGCAAGGATATATTTTTTCGATTGTGTTTAGACATTGTGTAGCATAAAAGCATGCACCAAGAGATTAATTGTCGTGTTTGTGACCATTAGTAACACAAGGCTGAGATAAATAATCTGCTCACAGAATTATTTCTCCTGCCACACACAGAATTTTATGTTGTGTATTGCAGTATTGCTCTCTGATGGTCCCAAGAGTTCCCTGTATTTATATAAAGAGTCTTCGTCTCTTCCCAGAGCCTGGAATGTTTATATTTTAGCACATCATCTTCAAAGATGCCAGTGTGAAGAGTAGAATGTATTTTAGGAAGCTTGTTGTGGATTTTCCAGAATTATTTATCTAAAGTCTTTGTCTATAGAATTGGGGTGGATCAATGGTTCTTAACAGGGGGTAATTTTTCCCCTAGGGAATATTTGGCAATGTCTGAAGATATTTGTGGTTGTCATGCATTGCATCTAGAAGGCAGAGGCTAGGAGTGCTACGAAACATCCCACAATGCCAGCAGAGAGTTATCCCTCCCAGCAAAGAATTATCCAGCCCCAAATAACAATAGTGCTATGGCTGAGAGACCTTGGTGTACGGGGGTGAATGTTTAGCCCAGCAGTTAGGACACTGGTTGATATCCCACACTGGAGTGTCCCACTCTGGAGTACCTGGTTGTACACCCACCTCTGGCTCCTGACTCAGCATCCTAACACTGTGCCCTCTGAGAGGCTGGAGTGACAGCTCAAGTGACTGGGTTCCTGGGCTGAGTCCCCTGCTCCCAGCCCTGGCTGTTGGGGGAATCTGAGAAGTGACCTAACAGATGGGGGTGTGCAATCTCTCTCTTTCTCTCTCTCTCTCTCCCCCTTTGCCTCTCAAATAAATACATTTTAAAAATTTGTAAAAGTACATGGAACATGTTTTATGGAAAAAAAAAACTATACATGGATTTCAATTTTTTGCACCACATTCAACTTATTATTTAATTCTCTCTCTGAGGTTCCTTCATATAGAGAATGCCGGCTCTGTATCACCACACTGTAATCTGTTCTGTCCACTAGGAGCTGTTGCTACCAGCATCCTTTGGAATGACAATCCTTTTACCCAAGTGCACATGCGCCTGCCCTTTCTGTGTGTGGCTAATCAGGGAGCAACCCACCACGTTGGGAATGAGAGACTCTAAGTCATATTACTTACAGCTTTCCTGGCTCAATATGTTAACGGAAATCTGGTGCTTTCCTTGTTAGTCATGGCAGTTTTCCTGACTGCCTAAGGAGAAACGAGGCAAGGAAATGTACCCCCAGCAGATAGGATGGGAAAAGAATTTGCTATCTTAAAAAAAATACTTATTATTTACTCTACCACTGATTTTCAGTGTGACCTTAGGGAACTCCCTGGCTTAAAAACCGTATGACTCATAAGTTCTTGATGAACTGTGACATATTGAGAGCATATGGTTTTGCCTCTGTTGGTTTATTATTCTAATTTGTTTTTGCAAAATCAACAATGAATTCTGATATCTACATATATGCGCGTGAAGGGACTTCAAAAGCTTCATGTAGAATGGAATTGAAAGATGTTTATTTTAGTACAAAAAACATTTGAAAGTCATGCTTATGAGGGATCTTCAAAAAATTCACAAAAAATATTTATTATAAAAAACACTGTGCATGGATTTCCATGATTTTTGCACCAAAATAAATGTATCTTTCAATTCCATTTTCCATGAATTTTTGAACTCCACTAGTGTGTGTGTGTGTGGGGGGTGGTATTTCAGCCTACTTCTTTCCTCCACAAACACGGAAGAGTTTGATTAGCGGATGAACCCCAAAGTCCACTACTGCCTACTCCAACAGATCCTATTTCTGCTCCTTCTACTTCTGTGGGCCTCGCATGAGGCTGGTTTGAAATGTAGTCAAGAAGAGGGCCCAAGGGGTATGTAACTATTCAAATAGTTCTTCATCTCGTAATTGTAGGTGCAGTTAGCAAACACAATTTTCTCCATTTATCATTCATTATAATGAACACAAATTTCAAAGGAGAACTGTGCAACCTTTAGAGTAAATTCAAAGTGCTTTGTCCTCTGCACCAAGAGTGTGCATCATGGCTATTTCTTCACTACCCGGATGACAGCAGAGAGTGGCCCGAGGCAGACTGGCTTCTCCCTCGGAAGCTCATTTGTAAAATGAGGTAGTAATTGGACTGTACAGGGTTGTTGTGAGTTGAAAGGAAGTCTTCATATTGCAATACCTGCTCAGGGTGAAGCAACCAACCAACCTGCCACCCTGAGCCCAAATTGACAACATGTCAGAATTCCAAAGAAGGAACAGAAAACTCTGAAGATTTGCCAAGAGAAGGAGGAGAGAAGTTCACCATATGTCAGGGGGTGAAAATCAAATTGTCACCAGACCCTCTGTTAGCAACAGTGGGTGCTAGAAGGGGAGGTGGTAAGGACTTCAAAGTTATGCAGGAAACTGAATCACATCCTTCAATTCTACATCATCAGTAAAACACGAGAGTGAAGTGCAAACATCATTTCATTTTCAATGACACAAAAGTACACCACACATGCATCCCATTTATATGAGGGCTTACCCCTCCTGCAGACAAATTTCCTGTAAAGAATAACATGAAACATAAGAAAACTGAACCATGAAGTGTGACGGAGAACAAGTGAGTGAGTATAGAAAGTATAGAAATAATTTTTATTTGAAAGAATTACAGAGAGAGGTAGAGACAGAGAGAGAGAGGTTTTCCATTTGCTGGTTCACTCCCCAGATGACCACAATAGCCTGAGCTGTGCCGACCCAAAGCCAGGAGCCAGGAGCCTCTTCCAGGTTTCCCACGTGGGTGCAGGGGCCCAAGGACTTGGGCCATCCTCCACTGCTATCCCAGGCCATAGCAGAGAGCTGGATCAGAAGAGGAGCAGCCAGGACAAGAACCAGCACCTATATGGGATGCCAGCGCATCAGGCCAGGGCTTTAACTTACTGCGCCAGAGAGCCAGCCCCCAAAATAAGTTTTTTTTAAATCAGATATTCATTGGACATTTTCCTTGGAGCAGCAACTGCTAGTGGCACAAGGTCATACTGTTCTTTAATAGGTTCCTTTAAGAGCAATAGTTAAATAGAACAACAGTCAAGTGCTCTTTTAGAATAATATCTAATGACAAAAGCATGTGGGACTTAATTAAGGTTTGCTAATTGAAATGAAATGTGATAAATTTAGCCAGAAGAGACAAAATGACTATTAAAATTTGGGAACTAGAAAGAGATAGAGAGAATAAAGATTGTACATTTAAGTAGTCTTAATTTTGCAAAATAGAAGGCACAACATGTGGATTAAAGTGGATCTTTCAAGAAAATAGAACTATAGAAGTTAATACAGATCCCCTTCATAACTCTTAATTCTTAACATTTTCCTGAAGGCATCAAACTATGCGATTTAAGAAGACAGATAGGCCAGTGCCACGGCTCACTAGGCTAATTCTCTGCCTGCGGTGCCGGCATCCTGGGTTCTAGTCTCGGTTGGGGCACCAGATTCCATCCCAGTTGCTCCTCTTCCAGTCCAGCTCTCTGCTGTGGCCCGGGAAGCCAGTGGAGGCTGGCCCAGGTCCTTGGGCCTTGCACCTGCATGGGAGACCAGGAGGAAGCACCTGGCTCCTGGCTTCGGATCAGCGGCCATTTGGGGGGTGAACCAACGGAAAAAGGAAGACCTAAGAGCTTTCTCTCTGTCTCTCTCTCTCACTGTCCACTCTGCCTGTCAAAAAAAATGGGGGGGGGGGGGGAGACAGATAAACTAGAGGTAAAAAATCAGAATGGAGTTGAAACAACAATTACTATTTCTAGATTACATATCATGTTTATATAATTGTAAAACTATGGAGAATCTTCTGGAAAATGATTGCAGACAATAAATTATTTCGAAAAGTGAGTAAAACATATCAGAAACCACTATCCTTAATAACATGTTTAAAATTACAACATGACAGGAGGTAAATTAGCAGGATGAAATGTGAACTTGAGATTTGTTAGCAAAATTTAAATCATTCTGGATAGAACAAACTAAATGCAAACAAATGGAAAGATTTAAGTTCCTCCTTAATTATTTTACCACTGTAACATGTCCCAGATACACGGATAACTAGCCAGGAAAACTCTGAAAGGGAGGAGCATCTATTACGCATCCTAGATCTTGTAATGTACTATACAACAGCAGTAACAGTTCAATACTTTGTGTGGTGCAGAGTCAGGCATCAGGAAGGAACAGAAGCCCATACTGGACCCAAATACATTCTGAGTTAGCTAATAGTGAACATGGTATCACAAATCAGTGGGGTGCGGGAGGATTTTTCTCACTTTTATTTTTCTCTTTATTTCCATTTTTCTTTTTAAAAATTTTGTCATGTGCACACATAATTGCACATATACATGAGACAATCTGATGTTTTCATTCATAGATGTAGATATAGTATAATGATGAATTCAGATATGTTGGCACATTCATCACAATGACTATTATTTCTTTATGGTGAGTACAATCCAAATCCTCTTTTCCACTTAAAATGCATCAGACGTCTTTCTAACACACATTTTGAGGATGATCAGGTCACCATTTGAAATAAGAGTGCTTCTGCCTCTCACTGTATTCCAAATAAGTTCCAAAAGTACTTAGAATAGAAATGAGTTTTAAAAAAAACATTGGAGTACTAAAGGAAAATACACACGGTCCCCTTTACAACCTTCTAACTCAGAAGCCCTTCCTAACTATGATGCAAAATCTAGACAGCAAAAATGGAGAAGATAGATCACTGAAGTGCATGAAAACCAGAAGTTATTGAGAACAAAACATCGCAAGCAAAATCACAAGACAAATGACGCACTGGGAAAACTATTTCTATTTCTATTTCTATTTCCCAGGTAATCACCTCATAATTATATGTGTAGGAGAATTTTATCATGGCATTTCTGTTATAACAAAAGATTAAAACTATGTATTTCCATAAAAGACTGATTAAATAAATTTTAGCATAGTCACTCAGTGGAATACTGTGCAGCTTCCAAAAAGAAAAGCAGAAAATAAAATTAAGAAGCTCTCTATGTACTGATATGGAAGTATCTTCAGAAAATATCCAGGTATTAATCTAATATGCTATTTTTAAATATGGGGATACAATGACACATTTTTGCTTTTACTCTATCTGCATAATCACTAAAAGTATAAATAACCTAACAAAAGTGGCTACCTGTGCACAAGACACTCCACACCAACCAAGAAACTAAGTTGCTAACCCTATCATATTAAAAGTAGCTATTGAATTCCCATGTGAGCCAATAATCCCACTTCCAGACATATACACAAAACAAAAGTGCAATATTCACAACATTATTTGCAACATCCAAAAGATAGAAACAAAGCAAATGTCCACCAATGAATGAAAGGGTAATTAAAATGTGATATATAAATACAATGGAATATTATATAGCCTTAAAAAGGAAGAAAATTCGGAAACATTACTACATGGATGAATCGTGAGGACACGCCAAGAATGCAAATACTATCGATCCCACTTGCTTGAGGTACCTAGAACAGTCAAATTGTTAGAGAAGGAAAGTAGAATGGTGGTTACCAGTGGCTGAGGGAAGAGGAGAAGGGGGGGTTGGTGCTTAATGCATACAGGGTTTCAGTTTGGGATGATAAAATAGTGCTAGAGATGGACGGATGGATGGATGGTGACGCTGGTGGGTGCCTACCAGTGAGAATGTACTACACGCCAGTGAGCTCTATGGTTAAAATTATAAAATGGCTACAATTACACATTTTATGCATGTCTATTGATTACAGTAAAAACAAGTGGCCACCTGGAGACTCAGGACTGTAAGGTGGAAAATATTCCTCTAGAACTGTGTCAATAAACAAGTATTACCTAATTACCTACCAAGATTGCCTCTTGGATCAATCAGATTTTTCTATATGCAAACAGTACTCTGTTTCTTTTCAATATTTTAAAAGCATCTTCATCAATATTAAGATTGACCAGCTAAATAGGCACACACAGAATTCTAAGCAGCAATAGTTACAAAAAAGTGGGCCACGATTTCCCTCATTTACATTTGATGGACATGGGGTTCATGGGAGGCAGCTCTCTCTGTCTTTGTGGGGCTGGTTAATTACACACCTGCACCTGCCCTGTGCTCCCACTCAGCAAGGGTGGAGGGAGGAAGGGGAAGGCTGACCTCACTTTGTGCCTCCTGCTTCCAAGATGGCTTGCCAGAGCAACTGTGCCTTGGGAGTGATGAGGTCTTTTTCTCATCTGTTACCAATCCAGCCCCTCATTTCATCTGGTTTTTTCCACTTTTATGGCTGCCTCTCCTGGCAGCAGCAGTGAGTGCAGAGGGACTCCTGGAGGAGCAGGGATCCAGACTTCGCCTGTACCCCAACAGACGACACCTATAGCCTCCCCGTTTGCTATGGGGTCACCCCACCACTGCAGCAACCATTCTGCCGGTCAAAAAAAGCTCTTCCTTGTGCTGCACAGAGATTCGTCTCCTGGATAATTTCCACCCATAGGTCCTGGTTTCATTTTCTGGAACCAGAAAAAGTAAATATCATTCTTCTTCTGTGTGATAGAACTTTAAATATTTAAAAACCATTAGCCAATCCCTCCCAGTGTGTGTCTCTAGGCCCTGCAAGTTCTCCATGGAACTGCATGATTCTTATGGCTAGAATTCCAGAACTCCTGAACCCCTCAAGTTCTCTCTCATTGTGTCTGGGATCTATAGCCCGTTCCTAAGGATATACCATCCCAGTGTCTCTACTAACCTCTTATAAAGTTCCTTTGCTCCCTTAATAAACCAAGTAGAAGTGTAAAACCCAAATGGAGCCCCACTGTGTAGGGTGGTGTGGTAAATGCTCCTCCCCAAGGTCATCAGGCCATGAGCAATCCCCTCTCCTTGAATTTGATCTTGAACTAGAGAAAAGCAAATAGAATGCTGTCTCCAAGACTCAGTTAGGAAGGACCCTGGCACCTGTCTTGCGAGCATGTTCTCTTGGGTTCTTTTCTCGCTGGTGAGCTGATCTAATTGAGAGACCCACATGCCGAGACTGGAGTGCATCTCAGCCAGTGGCCAACAAGGAGCAGAATCCTCCCAACAGCCAGATGAGCAGCCTTCGAAGCGCATTTCCCTGCCATTCACCACACCCATCCAGCCTGTAGCTGACTGCAGCCGTGGCCCACACCTCCATGCAGCTTCATCCTTGTAAAAGACCCAGAGCAGAGGACTCAGTTCAGTCATGAGCAAGGAGTTCCTGACCCACAGAAGCTGTGAGATAGCAAATGTGTTAAGCCACTAAATTGTGGGCAACGTGAAGCAAGAAGGTCATTAATACAGCCAGGGATGGGGACAAACAGGAAGCAGAAGTACTTGTGACTCACCTAAGCCATGCAATTGCAAAGCACAGCCCATTAGAGGCAAAGCCCAGCTCCTCTGCAGGTGGACACATGAAATTTTTCAGATTCTCTCATTAGAGTTGTATTTTTGTGTGATATAGAAATCAGTCTCGTGAAACTTTTCCTAAGTGTTGTAATTTCTTTAGATGACCTTAATACAGACAAGATTATAATGATTAATGTTGCTTTAAAATAGTCCTAGAAAGCAGGTACCTACCTACCTGTCTGGAGGTTTTCTCTGAGAACACAGTTTTGTGATGGTAACCAAGACAATAAAGACGGAGATATGACATGGGAATTTGAAGTTATTTTAAATACATTGACATTGCTTTGCTGTTATTACTTAAAGTTAGTATTAACATCATTTTTAATGCTATACCAAAAGGAAAAGAAACACACTAGGGAAATGACAGGGTTATAGATGATGACGGTGTTGATTTTGAAGACAATATGTTTTGATCATTCATTCAATGATTAAATCCATTTTTCAAGTGTGCTAGTAACTGATCCTTTAGCTTTTTAACCATCTCCAGTAAACAATTCTGCATTATACTGAATCTACTCATTTTGCCCTGCACATGAGAAACAAAATGTTAAGTGTGAATGACATTTCTATGGGTGTATTTCATTTCATAAAGGCTAGAGTAGATGGTGGACAAATTTTATAGGTTTTTTTTTGTTTAAATCATTTAAAAACTTTTAAACCGTGGCAAAAATCACATAATGAAAAAAATCTACCACGGTGTCCTTTTGTAAGTGTGTGCCCATGTCCACATTGCTAGGTGACAGATCTTCAGAACTTTTTCATTTTGCAAAACTGAAACTGTGCATCCTTTGAACAACTCCTGTGCTCTCCTCCTGCTAGTCCCTATGAAAGCCATTCTATTTGTCTCTAAATTTGACCATTTTCGATGCCTCTTATAAACAGAATTACACACATGTCTCTTTTTGTAACCAGTTTATTTCTCTTAGTATATCCTCAAAGTTCATGTTCTAGCATGTGACAAGATGTTCTTTTTTGAGGACTAACTAATATTCCATTATGTGCACATACCACATTTGATTTATCCACTTATCTGGCAAAGGACTTTGAGTTGTTTTCACCTTTTGCCTACTGTGATTAATTCTACCATTAACAGAAATGTGCAAATATTCCTTTAAGTCCTCGTTTTCTCTTATGTTGGGTGTATATCCAAAAGTGGGGTTTTTAGGTCATATAATAATTTTATATTATGCCTTTTACTGGAGGGGAGGAAATCTCCAGTTTTCATGGCAGCCACAACCTTTAAACTTATGATGGTGTACAATTTCTCCACATTCTTATCACCACCTATTATTTCTGGTTTTTTTGCTGGCAGCCATCTTGGTTGGTGGGAGGCCATATCCTTTGATTTATAATTCTGTTCTCTAATTATTGGTTACATTGAGCATCTTTTTATATGCTTGTTGGCCATATGTATATGTTCTTTGGAGAAATGTCTATTCAAATACCTTGCTCATCCTTTAAATTGGATTGTTTGGGCTGTTGTTGTTAAGTTGTGAGAGTTCTTTCCATATTTTAGATAAGAATCCCTTATCAGACACAAGATCTGGAAATATTTTCTCCATCCCTAGATCGCCTTTTCAATCTATTGATTGTTTTTTCCTCTTCTTCTCTCTCTTCGTTACCAGTTATCCCATCCTTTAGCCTCTAACAGTTGATCAATGTGGGACTTTTTTTTCATTGCTGTCATCTGCGAAATTGGGACTCTTGGTGGCCAGATTGAGGGACAGCTCATAAAGACCTACCGGGGTCAGGTTATCTTTGCCGAATATCTTGTGCCCATTCCGTATATCCAGAGTCCTGTCCCCTCCTCGAGTGGCATGAAACTGCTTACAATTTGCCTGAAATGCAGCAACTTATGTGCATTCTCTACTTTGAGTACAAAGCACTTCTTATTTTGTGGATATAAAGCCACACATTCATTTAATATTGAAATTTATGATGTAGTTAGAAAAATAACATGGTGCAGTTTTGGATCTTTTTAACTTTTGCTGTTACAGCATTGGGTGTAGCAGATTTTCGTTAGCATTTAAATTAATGTTTTTTCCTCGAAAATCTATTCTAAAATGAATTATTTCTTATGACATTTACACAAATTTATCAAACATTCCAAAATATGTAACTCTAGCAACAAATGTTGTATTTCAATTGCAGAATCATCATAGTCATTTGTTTCCAGAACTGATACAGAAATAATACTTAAAGGTATTTATCAGAATCTTCCCAGCATGCACCCTGCTTCCACTCACCTATTCACACACCAACCCCTTTCTTCCCTTCTCTTTTTTTCATAACTCCCCTGTCTAGGAACTTTCTGTTAATTCATGCCCCATTGCTAACACTGCATATTGAAAATTACAAATCAAGCTTACAAACTGTTACACAGAACACGCACAGCTGATCCTCCTTAGTTGCACATCTTATTCTTGCCAATTTGCCTACCTCGAAATTGAATCCTGGGGTGCTTCTGTGGCTACTCACAGACATGCAGGGAAGTGAGACATTTGAGTCCAAGCACAGGTCCCTCTGCCTTCCTGTCTCAGCCCTCATTCTGCTCTTGAATGCCAGTTTTTTGCGTTTTTGCATTTTTGTTTCTAATGTTAGGACGGCTCCAACCGTAGTGCAGGAGTGCTGTCTAGTATTCCATGAATTCAGCACTATAGGAGGGTACACTCCAAGACTGCCATAGAGGCCTGGAACTGCGGACAGCGCCCATTCCTGTGTGTACTGTGGTTTTTCACACCTGTGATGGGCTTCTACATTTTCGCTTTACATCTGCCCTTTATTATCCAAATGGCCAGCATCACCGCTCTGGCACTCCGGGGACATCACTAAATAAAACATGAGTTACTTGAACATGAGCTCTGTTGATATTGTGGTAGTCTAAGATGACTATTGAGTGACTAGTGGAGGCAGAGAGGTAGTGTATACAGCATGGATACCTGCCTAAAGGGAAGGCTAGCACGCAGGATGGTGCAAGATTGCATCGCACTGCTCAGAACACTGTACAACTCCAGACTCACAAATCGCTTATTTTGGGGATATTCTACTTAATATTTGCAGATCGTCAATAACCGAAACCACAGAAAGTGATACCATGGCTAAAGGAGAACTGCTGTATATAAACTGAAAATAATATGCATTGCTTACCACAAAGTAGCTCTCAGCCACTCTGCACAATTGTTGAGAAGGCTGTTAATTCCCAAGTACCGCCAGAAACACAAATGAGAACAGGAGGAAAAGCCAAGAAATGGATGCTGGGAAACAGTGTTTTTTGTACAAGAATAGGAGGATTTGACAAGTTAATTAATTTGTCTTTTCTTTCTCCCAAATGACTCTACCACTTAAATTCTTCCTATACTCTGAAGCAGTTTTTATTTCTGTTGACAGCAGAGATGCAATCCCAAAATTTCCACAGTGTTCACACACAGTCACCTGCTGTTTCAAGGACGCTGGACAAAGAGATGGAGAAGCATTGCCCTACGGCTGGAACATAGGGGCGGGAAGTGATGTTTAGGCTCTGTGAGTCAATCTTGGCAGATCCGAGCCTGAGGCTGAGGAGGGAATGTTAGTCCTGCTGAAGGGTAAGAGCAAATGAGGTGCAGAGGAAAAGCTTTGCAACCATTCCTGATTAACTGGAGTGTGGTGCACATTTGGCCGTTGGCTGGACACAGCTGGACCCAGAGCTATGGGCTTAGGGCACTGCCTCTAACGCACCTGCTTGGTTTGATTGCAGCCCTGATAGGACTGAAATTCCTGCTTTCCCCAGAGCCAAGGGGAAAGTTGCTGCCTTGAGTATAAAATCAGATAACATGGTGAAATGTCCAATGCCGCCCGTATGGTTCCTGGTGGGCATCTAACCACGGATTCCTACTCTATTAACTGGCCAACATCTCTTGCCTCTTTCAACCTTCTAAATGGAAGCAAGGCTTACTTTCTGTTGTTGTTTCAGAACTGACTTTCTTACTCCTTCGACTTTCATACTCCTTGGACCCTGGACAACCAGTTCCCCTTTGTTCCCTAAATGCAGTGGCATGCATTCTTTCCCAGGGCTGATCCTGTTAATGACAACAATAAAGGAAAGGATTTATCAAATGCATACTAAGTGTCAGACTGTCCCAAACACTTTAAACATATGCACTGGGGCATATGTAGTTTAAGGCACTGCCTGCCCGTATCAAAGTGCTGTTGTGAGTTCTTGCTGCTCCTTTTCCAATCCAGCTACCTACTAATGTGCCTGGGAAGATCATGACCCAAGTATTTGGGCCCTTGACACCCATGTGGGAGACCCAGATGGAATTCCAGGCATTGCAGACATTTTGGCTTTGTACTAGCTGATGAAAGATCTCCCTCTCCATTTGCCTTTCAAATACATTTTAAAAAAATTTTTCAAATGTATGAACTAACTTGTCTGCTCTGCAAGCCCATGAGTTTTAACAAACAGAAAAGTTAAATAATCCTCCAAAGTAAGGTGATACAGAAAGTCTAACTCTAGTCCCAGTTCTTACAGGACTCACTTCATGCTAACATAGGAAGTGCAGAAATGGTGCTTTTCTTATTTTTATTTTTATTTATTTATTTATTTATTGACAGGCAAAGTGGGCAGTGAGAGAGAGACAGAGAGAAAGGTCTTCCGTTTGCCGTTGGTTCACCCTCCAATGGCAGCCGCTGCCGGTGTGCTGCGGCCGGCGCATCGCGCTGATCCGAAGGCAGGAGCCAGGTGCTTATCCTGGTCTCCCATGGGGTGCAGGGCCCAAGCACTTGGGCCATCCTCCACTGCACTCCCGGGCCACAGCAGAGAGCTGGCCTGGAAGAGGGGCAACCGGGACAGAATCTGGCGCCGGCCTGAAATCGTGCTTTTCACCTGTGGCTGGCACACTTGCTTTGTTTTATAAGCAAAACAGATTTTTGTGCAACTGAGTTGAAAATGACACATGCCAGAAAAAGCACAGTGTATGTTCCCTCCTTGTGTTCTCTTCTGAGATAACGCTCACTGTTGCCACCACCAGAGTGGCCTTCGAGGTGGAGCTCCTTGCTATCATTTTTTTTTTCACAAGGGACCTTGATACTCAGGTAGGCAATAGGAGAAAAGAAAGTGAGAAGAACCCCATGTAACCCATAGCATGTAAGAAAAAAAATCTAGCATCTATGAACCTCAGCTATGGGTTTGAAATGTCTCTAAGTGTCTCAGCCCACAGGGCAAGAAATAGTTAACTTGTTTCCCTCAAGGTCACCCTAAATGTCTGTGCAAGAGCTGGGCATGGAGCCCGGGGGCTCTGGCTCCTCTCCTTGCCTTTCAGGAAGCAGATTCTCCTCTGACATTTACTGGGTGAGACACTTTGTTTGTGTCCAAGCATTCCCTCTCAAAAGTCAGAACCCAAACACGGGAGCACAGCGTCAGGGCTTGAGAAACCAGAAAGAGAATGTACCCTACGCCAACGTGCCCGTCCCAGAGCAGGAAGAATAACTCTCACTGCAGCTCTGGCCAGTGAGCAATGACCTAAAACATCATCTTCGCTGGGGTGGACGTCAACCTGATAATGTTTCCCCATCTTCGGCCAATGGATCTCTCTCTTATTTCAAGGAACCAAACTCCAGGACTTTTTCAGGGAATTTGCTGCAATGGGATTTGGCTTGCACCCTAATGAGGCAGCATCACTTATCTTATAGACTGAAGGAGTACATAACTGGTGACCTTTAAGTAGACAAAGGAGAACTGAGCAGGCTGTTTGCCAGAGCTCTGAGATTGGGGTCAAGTACAAAGCTAGAGAATTGTCATGAAGAATTGGTGTTCTCAGCCTGGGGATCCTTGTGGTTCAACTTGTGTGTGGCTATGGAGGGGCCTCTATCTTACTTGTCAAGGGTGAAGAACACACTGAGACACAGTTTCACACCAGAAAAAGCAATTGAGCAGGTCCTTGTTTCTATAGCTCCCATTCCTTCACCTTGGACAAAAAAAACTTGTCACTCCCATTTCAGAATAGCTTCTCAGAAAGGCCTTCCCTATGGAGAACTCTTCCTGGGGCTGGCTCTTCTCTGTCCTAGCCAACAGGCCTCTTTGCCTTCCAGAAAGAGCCAAGTGGGGAAACCCAGGCAGCCAGCAGGAAGCTCCAGGTAGGCGGCACACAGGGAGGCTTCGTGTTGATTCTCGTTGATCTCCCATAGACCCATCTTCCCAGATCCTCGACAACTTGTATCTGAGGGATTGCCTGGATCCTCTGTCACTGCATAATAGCCTGTGGGCCCAGAATACGCCTCGACTGGTCTGTGGAAACCGCCTGTAACTCCTCAAGCCTGAAAGACTCTGGGGACCATCTCACGCCACAGTTCAGAATGAACATATCTTGTGTATGCCCACTCCCAGGTGGGGATGGTCCTGCTGTGCCCCATCCAATCCCAGCACAGGAATGTGGAGTAGCACACCGCTCCCCCTGTACAGGCAGGCTCCTGGGCCCTTTCCTTATGCCTCATCCTCTCTACGCAGTTTGATCTTCCCGGAAGCTACGGTGCCCACTGATCTGCTGAGGGCACACTACAGCCTGTTCTCCCAGGACTCTACTATTGCACACTCCCAGGTCACGCTGTGGCCTTCCCTGGGTCACTCTAATCCCATGATGCACTCCCTACTTGATGCAGAGACCATTCTGTAAGTCTCCAAAAGAGCATGCATGTGTGTTTTTCACTTGACTTTTCCCTAACAACACAGCCCAGACAATTTACTGCTCCAAAGTGACAGAATTAGCAATAGCTTTATGTTTCCTATCAGCCATGTGATCCCTTCTCATATTAGACAAGACACCAAATTGTTTATTCTGGGAATCTCTCCCTGCTGTCTTCCTTCCTTCCTTCCTTTTTACAAATTGAATGACTCCTGTGAGTCAGAACGGGGAGAAGAGTTGATTACAGTATTAAGCAATGAAGGTTGTGCTAGGAGCAAGTGCATGACTATATTGGAAAGACCTCATCCTATTTTTCTAAGGTGAAACATGTTTAAAACATTAATTCTGTAACTAAATAAAGCGCAGTTGCTTATTGAACTAATCAGAAATAAGTCCTCTTAAACAATTTGCATTCTTCACATTCAGTTATTAACTATGCTCACAGACTCAATTGTTTACAGTACATGCTAAACTACTGCTAGGTCACAAAAAATATATTTGCATGCATATATCTGCATATATATATGTGTGTGTGTATCCTAAATATATACAAACACACCTGCAAATCTGTATCTATACACACTTGTCTTTGAATCTAATATTTAGAAAGAAAACAAAATATCTCAACACATGCCTATGGAGATGATTATACGTAGGTGAATACGTAATATTCCCTCGACAGTCAGCACCGTGGCCCCTTTAAGGATGGGAATGGTGTGATTCTGCCATCTCATCTAAGGTGTGTGTGTCAGTAATACAGGTTCCAGATCACTATCACAAGGTCTTTTCACGGTGCAGAGACGGATTCTGGATGATAAAATCCAAGCCTCAGTCTCATTTATTTATTTATTTATTTATTTTTTAATTTTTTGACAGGCAGAGTGGACAGTGAGAGAGAGAGACAGAGAGAAAGGTCTTCCTTTGCCGTTGGTTCACCCTCCAATGGCCGCCGCGGCTGGCGCGCTGCGGCCAGTGCACCTCACTGATCCAATGGCAGGAGCCAGGTACTTCTCCTGGTCTCCCATGGAGTGCAGGGCCCAAGCACTTGGGCCATTCTCCACTGCACTCCCTGGCCACAGCAGAGAGCTGGCCTGGAAGAGGGGCAACCAGGACAGAATCCAGTGCCCCGACCGGGACTAGAACCCGGTGTGCCGGTGCGGCAAGGTGGAGGATTAGCCTAGTGAGCCGCGGCACCAGCCAGTCTCATTTACTGATATATATTGCTATAGGTGTTTGTGTGTGTGTCTAGTGACTTGCTTGTTGTTGCTATTACACACTTTGTTTTAAATAAAGTTCTTTGGTGAAATATACAAGTTCATCTGCATGAGCCATTGACGCACCCGAATAACATTTTAATTCCAGCCAAAATACAACACTTACATCTCCTGAACTGTTTTTCTCCAGTGTAGGTCCCTTTTTGGGTGCTAATAGTAACAAATTGGAGAGCAGGTGTTCCACGTAGTGGCTAACAGACCCCTGTTCCACATCAAAGTTTTTGGGTTCCATCCCTGGCTTTGACTCCTGACTCCAGTGCAGACCCTGGGAGGCAGCATTGACGACTCGGGTAACCGGGCTCCTGCCACTCCCATGAGAGACCTGGCTTGAATTCCTGATGCTGATTTCAGCTTTGCCACATCCCAGCAATTGTGGACACTTGGAGAGTGAACAAATGGATGGAGCTTGCTCACTCGCTCACTCTCTCTCTCTCTCTTTCTGCCTCTGAAATAACTAAACAAACAAATAAATAAAAATTCTCCCCAAAATACATTAACCTGAAAATCTAAATATCCAGCCAAGATAAATAGTTAAGCATTCTCTTTAATTCTATTTTGATGATTTTAATAATCTAGTAAATTTTATACTTTGTAATATTTAATTTTACATTTTATTGGATACATAGTAATGAATATCTGAAAAAAAGAAGAAAGCTAATTCAGAGACAAATATATTTTCTGGAAATATGTGGTATGGTAAAAGCTTTCTTCGTTTAATGATTTTTAAAATTCTTATCTGGTAATATACAGAGTGAAATAGTGACATATTTCATAATGAAAAATATCAGTTCCTAACCCTAGTCTTTGCCACAGAGCCTTAGAGAACATTTTCAAATTTTTCATTCTGTCTTTTCCTATTTACACTCAAATTTCTAAATAATGTGCTTTCTCAATGTATCCATTTGTCTCATGATTTCCTGTTATGTTAGATCAGGAATTGGTTCTCAAACATTGTCATCACCTTTTCCTCCTCTCTCCTCATTCACTGATGAAGATAAAATGAATGTTTGTTTCATCAATATTCAGCATTTGTATTACCATGATTATGGATATATTATTCACTTCTGAGGCAAGATTGTATTTCCTTCCTCAGCTAAATGTTTGTTTTCTTTTTCCTGAAGGTGTTAGTAATTATCTCACATTTCAAAATTATAAATTTTAGTTTATAATTATTGTTGCTGTTGCTTTTATCATTTGAAAGGCAGACAGGCAGAAAACTCCTATGCACTGGTTCAGTCCTCAAATGCCTGTTAGGACAAGAGCTAGACCAAGCCAAAGCCAGGAGTCAAGAACTGGGGACCAGTCCAGGTCTCCCAATTGGGTGGCAGGGACCCTGCTGCTTGCTGTCTCCCAGGATCCAGAGTAGGGGGAAGCTGGACCTCAGGTACCCTGAAACAGGACGCAAGCAGGAAACGTCTGCCCCTACCTCACATTTGTATTGCTTAGTTTTCTGTGTACCAAGTTCTTCACCAATGCTCCAACAGATTCATTATTTATTAATTCATTCAATAATGAATATGGAGCGGCCTGCACTGTGTTGTAGCGAGTAAAGCCGCTGCCTGCAGTGCTGGAATTCCATATGGGCGCCAGTTCCTGTCCCAGCTGCTCCACATCCAATCCAGCTCTCTGCTATGGCCTTGGAAAGCAGTGAAAGATGGCCTAAGTCCTTGGGCCCCTGAACCCACTTCGGAGGCCTGGAAGAAGCTCCTGGCTCTTGGCTTCAGATCAGCACAGCTCAGGCCCTTGCAGCCATCTGGGGAGTGAACCAGCAGATGGAAGACTCTCTCTCTCTCTCTCTCTCTCTCTCTCTCTCTCTCTCTGCCTCTCTGTGTAAATCTGCCTTTCAAATAAACAAATAAATATTTAAAAAAACAATGAATATGGAGTAACTGCCTTGTGTTGGTCACCGTTCTAGCTAGGTTCTATGCATCCATCTGAAGAAACAAAAATCCCTGGTCTTCGACTGCTTAAATTGAGTCAGAGAAAAGCTGTCAACTTAAAGTAAACATAATGACCAAGTTTATTACTTTCTGGAATATGGAATGTACTCTGGGGAAAAAGGCAGACAGGCAAAATCGATCAAGGCAACTCAATGATCATATTCAATAGGAGTGGGGAAGTGTTGAGTGAGGGGCTCCAGTGTAAGATGGGTGGGAGGGCAGCCAGCCTCCTTGAGGTCCCAGATGAGCCAGGAATTGAAGGAGGGGTCCAGCATTCTGGCACAGTGGGTTAAGCTACCACTTGCAACACAGGCACCCCATATCAGAGCACCTGTTCAAGTCTCAGCTGCTCCATGTAATCCAGCTTTCACTAATGCACTTGGGAAAGCAGTGAAGATGTGCCTGGGCCCCGAACCAGCCATGTGGTAGGCTTGGATGGAGCTCCCAGCACCTGGCTTCGACATGGCCCTGATCTGCCTGTTGTGGTCATTTGCAGAGTGAACCAGCAGATGGGAGATTTGTCTCTTCCTGTCCCTCTGTCCTTCTGGCTTTCTAATAAACAACAAATAAAACTTAAAACAAAAAGAGTTGAAGGAGATGAGAAGTTAGCCATGTAAGTATCAGAGGAGTGTCCCATGCAGAGTATAAACAATTAGAGCAACTAGGGACCCCAGGAAGGGGCAGGTTAGGATGTTCAAGGACCCACAGGGTGCTTTGGGTGCCAGGAGAGTGAGTAGATGAGGAGAACATGGAAGGAGAGGATGATGGCCATATTGCCTTCCATCTCATAGGTCTTTATATGCATTTTTTTTTTTGCTGATATAGGCATTGTTTTAGCTTCAAACAAATGTCGTTTTATCTTAAGGCAGGGATTATTTTGCCTCTTATCTGACAGTAAAACTATGTTGGGTATTTGTTGGATTCAAGGGATGGTGATAATCAGTCAATATCACAAGTGGTCCAAGACCCCAGCACTCCAGTTCATATCACATGTGAGGTTATAAGCTCAGATCAGCGGGAATAACAATTGCTCCACCATACTTGATTCCTGTAATTACCTTATCAACCTCAGTTACTGTCTTCCTCATGTACACAGTTTCCAAGCCGATGTCAACATCAACATCCCTTCTGTTTCTTGGGGAGGCAGCTCCAGTTATAAACACTATTATTGTCACTCTTCTTTATAGAAACTTTGCCTGGACCATCCACGTTGAAGCATACCCTTCAAGATGCATAACCAACAAAATATATTTCAGATTAATGTCTAGAAGAAAATAAAAGATCTCTCCCTTTGTGGGACAAAACTTTCTTCAGTCATCCACTTTAATTAGTGCTGTATTAATTAGTAGATGTAGAAGGTAATTTTGAAAGTTCATGGAAAATGGAATTCAAAGATAAGTCTATTTTGTGCAAGAATGTTTTGAAATCCATGCATTGTTTTTTCACAATATTCCTTTTACACAATGAACCTTCATATGCAAGCCCACACAATTATCATTCAATCGTTTGTCCTGTGCATTCTGAACTTCTACTCATATGTTTTCAGGGGCAAACTTAAGACTTTAAAACATCAAAACACCCTCCTAGTTTTCGTGGGAGAGAGGTTATTTGTGACATAACCCTCAGAAAGCAAAGGTCTGGAAAGGGCACTCTGATGAGTAAATCCAACAGACCGACTCCAAACCTTCCACGGGCAACGTGGAAGTTGGCACAAGGCAGGCTGGTCTTGGCCTCTGTAACGGCTCATTCTTGAAAATCCTGGAAAACTTTATCATGGCAAATTTGTCATATAGTGGAGACCCCACTGTGAAGGGTGAACCTAAGGCTTGTTTTTCATAGAAAAAGAGTTTGTGGAAATTTACAAACTCTAAAAGGTCTCAAAAGGGGTATATTTGCTGGCCTTGCATTTTAGAGATAATGTGATTCTCAAAGGCAGCCCATAATAGAAAACACTGAATGGGAGTTGTCCCGCTCCCCAGGGCTTAGCCTGATTGGGCAGAACAATTTAACTCAGAAATCCTACTTTGCAATTCAGCAGAACAGCACAGTCGTGTGCCCTAAGAAATAAAGGCAGGCCAAGAGGAAGCGCTCCAGTTCTCTTTTGTCTATCCTAAATGGTTCAGATTCGGGGTTTTTAGCACAGCCTAATTTCAGAAATAGCAGCCAAGGAAGGTTTGCTCAAGCATTGGAGCAGACTGTTTGCTTTCCATGTCTCTCCCCGGTTACAGTAGGTTTGACATTAAATGCTTTGATGGGATTACTAACTTTAAAACTCCACACTGCACAATCCCCCCAAAATTTCATCTCCCACCTTAGGCCCCGAAACAAGTCGTGATGAGCCCTGAACTGAGGTGGCGGGGTGTGCAACAAAATTCTGAGAATGTTTCTGTCTCTTGGAACACAGGCAACTCCAAAAGCAGAGCACCTGCAAATAGGTTAATGAGCCTCCAATCTGCTGGATTTGCCAGAGTTTTCAGGACCAACTGTTGAGAATTCCAGTGGCGTTAAGTAAGATGTGAATCCAGCTCTGTGTAAATATCATTACCCATGCTCCTTAGCTTCCTGCTCTCAGGCTTGGCAGTGCGATTGGGTTTTTAGCTGTCAGCTCAACTGCGTGGTGGCCATTGGTGCTGAGAGCGTTGTTCGTGTTGGCTTTCTTGGTGGGCAGGGTCCCTGGTGTTGATTCCTGGAGCTTTGTCCTAGAGTGCATTTGGGAACATTCATCACATTTGATTTGTGTGTTAGCACCAGCAATCTGATCAGTTTATGTTCTCAGAAAAAGAACCGTGACTGGTCACTTAGAGTGTTGCCTTTTGGTGTTTAATGGTCATAAGACACAGTAAAGGAGAAAACAGCAGTAATGTCCTCTGCTCCAAATGCAAGCCGTTTAGATCAAATCCTCAAATAGTTAACATGCTGATGACCCGTGTGAAGACCGTTTGCCGTGTACTTCTGTGTATGTGCCAGCCTCCATGGTGTAGCATGCCAACAGAAAGTGGACATATTGTAATTGTACACACAGATCAACATTGTCACAGACTGAACACACCCAAGTAACCGTAACTGACATCATGACAGAGACACTGTCAACACCAGAAGCCCCTCTTACGCACCGTCTTTCCATCTAGCTCTTTGGGATTAACACTACCCTGACTACCAACACCTGGGGTTCTTTCTGCTGGATTTGATCTCTGTCCAAATGGAATCAGGCAGTATATATACTTTTGCGTCTGGCTTTTTTCAAGTCTGCAGACATTTTACAAATATGTCCTATTCTCAGCCTTTTAGATCACTGTTGTGTTGATGAGGAAATCATTAATCTGCAAACAGTTTGCTCTCTTCAAAATGTGTCAAGCAGAGACATTCACATTGGAAATAAATGTATATACATGGCTGCATTATACACTTCCACCTGCCAATAAGCATGTCCAGTTTCCACCAGAGTGGGACAGGAGCTTCCTTTGTGTCTTTTCTATACAAGAAAAGCAATGTGAGCTTTGCTGTGCGATCACAACAAAAAAAACTCAAAGATAGCAGGAGACCGACATGGGAAATTTTGTTCTCTGAGCTGAAGCAAGGAGCTAGGGCACCAAAAAGTGAGACTTGCTTGCTGATATCCCAGAATGGAAAATGAGAGTTTGATGGGAAATGGCAGGTAGTATTATTTCCTTCCACTTGATGTTACTAGTATGTCCCCAGTAAACTAGGCCACCCCAGGGAATACCTTACTTCCTGCAATTTGTAGCTGGCGTCATTAGGCAAGAAGCTTCCCTAGCCGCTGGTCAAGGAAAGGACAAGCAAGATCGTAACAATGAAATCCTCTGTCATGCCTGAGCTGAATTAAAACCCTGCAGCTTCACGAATGATAAAGCAAGGGAAAGGATTTAGAACAGTTGGAGACATAATTGCACGTTGCAAAATAATTAAATGTTATTGCTGAGCACAAAAATATTTAGGAGCCAAGTTTACAACCAGCACGCTATGGGATTAGCCAATCACATGGCTGTGAACAACATATGCAATTGCAGATTTATTTGACCATGCATCAAGCCTAACAACTGGGTTCCAAGTGAGTCAAGCATTTGTTTGAAAAATATAATCAAATACGGATTATTTCAATGACAGCCAGAGTTTCTTCCTGAGTTCCCTGCCAGCAAAGTGCAGAGGATTTACGCCACTCATTTTTGAGCAAACCACATTTCTCTAATATGGCCGATCCCTCCCAGTCTAAACATTTTTTCTTTGAAAATGTGAAACCCTGCAATTAAAATCTTCCTCCCTGAAAAAAGGAAAGTTCACTGAGCTGAAAAGCCAAGCGCATTCCCCACTGAGAAGGCTGTGATGGGAGGTGGGAAGACCCACTGATGGGCTGAGAGCAGGAGGGTGTTGGAGAGAGGAAGAGAGTGCACATCTGCAGGTCTCACGGGCTTAAACATACACTCAGGGTGGTTGTGTGTGTGTGCGTGCGTGCATGTGTGTGTACATGCGTGTCCCTGAGAAATAGAAGGCACTGCTAATTCTCAAAATGTTTCTCAAAGATCAGACTTCAGCAAGCTTTGCTGTGGACCGTACTCCTTGTAGGAAGAGGCTTTGCTAAAGAAAACAACGGATGTATTAGTGAAAGAATGAAATGATGCTTTGGGTTGAAAAATGGCATCTAATGTTTCGCAAATGTGATTTTCCCTTCTTGAGAATCCTAGTTCCTTAGTATGTAACCTCGGGGCTGTTTCACAGAGGTCGATTTGGGAGAAGTCCAGAAAGGATTTTTTTTTTTGCCCCTGACATGGCATTGGTCAGAGTTAGGGGTTGCTGAAGAGTAGGTTCTGCCTACCAGGATGCAGCAAGTCTCAAAAGATGGTGCAAGCTTGAGTCACCTCCCCAAAATATCTCAGCCTTATCTTGCTCCCTCCCCCCTCCCAGATTAGACTTATTTAAGATAAGCTATATGGAGAAAAATCCACAGTTAAAATATGTTCATTGTTCTCCCACAATATGTGCAGCAGGCTTACAAGCTGCTGGGAACTCAGGTGCCAGGGGGAAGGGGAAGGGAGGAAGTGCAGCCACTGAGTAGATCACCCTCCGGCCTCTGGGATGATGTTTTAGCTGGGAAATGGCCTGATTTTGTGTTTTAGAAAAAAACACTGCACTGGCAGCTTAGAGGTTAAGTGGATTTAAGAGAACTGAAACCTGGAGAAGATTCAGGAAGCAACTTTAGTGGCCCAGGCATGCAAGGAAGAAGGCCTGACCTCTGGTCACAGTCACTAAGTCTAAGGACTTGTGACATACTAGTCTAAGGACTTGTGTGACTTCTTGGATCTAAATTGAAATGAATGAAAATTAGATAACATTACACACTTAAATAACAAAGCCACACCAGCCATATTTCAAGGGTCCAATAGCCACACTTACCAAGTGACTACCTTGTTGGACTATACAGAAATGATATTTATGAATTTCTACATTTAAGCAATATTCTATCTACCATGCTATTACATTTCTTTGTTCTTTCATAAACTCATGATTAACTGTGAAGATTGATGACAGGAGAATTCACAGCATTGTGGAGGCATCACTTGAACAATACTGCGCATTGATTTGTGGGAGACGGTTATTTGGATATTAGTGAGCCACAATATCCCTATCCCCACTAGAACCTCCATACTGATGACACTTTGTGGTTATCAAATTACCCCACATGCACATCTGTTTGTGTACCTAGTATGCCTATGACATACATATGTGTACATAGTATACCTATAATGTACATCATACATGCATAACTGTAGATCCATCAATATTGATACCTTGATCTAGATCTAGATACACACAACAGTTGAGGATCGATTGTATGAGCTTCTGTCTTTTGAAAAGTAGCCACTAATGGGGAATTAGATGAACATGATGGAAAAGCCTGTAAAGAAAAAGTGGGAAGATCACCAGCTTAGGCGGGAAGAGGTCCAGACAGCAATGCAGATATAACACCTGTGAAAACTTCAAGAACAGTTCAACCAAGCCTACAGAAAATCTTTGTGTCAAAGTCATTGAGTGGAGAAGTCTCATAAACTGATCTGCATTTCTCTCTCCCCTGTACTGGAAGCAGCCCTTAGGAAACATGGCCTTGGCATGAATTTGATGGTGGATTCAGAGGGTACCCTGGTGGCTGAATCACCTCTTAGAGGTCCCACTTAATATGATTACAAAGACAATTATGTGTAAGCATGAGCTTTGTAGGAACATTCAGACCATAGCAACTTTAGTCTTTTTTTTGTTTTGTTTAAAGATTTATTTATTTATTGAAAAGATAGAGTTACAGACAAAGAGAGGGAGAGACAGAGAGGTCTTCCATCTGCTGGTTCACTCCCCAAATGGTCGCAAGGGCTGAAGTTGTTCCAATCAGAAGCCAGGAGCCAGGAGCTTCCTCTGGGTCTCATATGTGGGTGCAGGGGCCCAAGTACTTGGGCCATCTTCCACTGCTTTCCCAGGCCATAGCAGAGAGCTTGACCAGAAGAGGAGCAGCTGGGACATGAACTGGCCCCCATACGGGATACCTGCACCGCAGGCAGAGACTTAACCTATCATGCCACAGTGCTGGCCCAAACAACTTTAATCTTGACAAGATTGTAATAATGGTGCCCCCCAATCTCTCTGCCAGGGTGATGTCAGAGGAGCTTCAGGGTTTCATTTCGAATGGGAAGTACTGGGTGCCCTCCTTGGGGCATCAGTGTAGATCCTGTGGGAGCCTGGACTTCCACCTGCATCGTGGGGTAAGGAGGCACAATTCTTGCCTGGTAGGCTGGCCTCTGAGAGGCCTGGTGAAGTGAGGTCTTTCACCACCAGTGAGTGGTCATGAGCATTGCATTGCCCAGTCAAATAGGGATCAGTAACTCACGCCTAATCCTGCTGCCCCGCTCTTCTTGGCCAGCAACCACGAAGGTGAATGTGGAGGTGTCACAGGGAGCAGAAGTCCTTTCAGCAGCACAAATGATGAGTCCCCTCCCCACGTGTCCTCAGAGCTGAGTGAGGACACTATGAGAAACAGTGACTTGATCAGCTCTTGTGCTGACTGTTGTTGTACAATGTAATACTTTATCCATTTTAGTATTTTTTTATTCTAGTACTAGTGGTTGAACTCTGTAATTAACACACAATTATTCTTAGGGGTTTAAATTTTAACTGAAAAGTGATCCCTGTTAAATATAAGAGTGGGAATAAGAGAGGGAGGAGAAGTACAATTTTGGACATGCTCAATCGGACTTGCCCCAAATGATGGAGTTAGAAATGTGCCAGGGGATCCCAATACAATCCCATCAAGGTGGCATGTACCAATGCCATCTCACTAGTCCGAGTGATCAATTTCAATTCACAATTGATCACACTGATAGGTCTAAGAGTCAAAGGGATCACACAAACAAGACTAGTGTCTGCTAATACTAACTGATAGAATCAAGAAGGGAGAGAATGATCCAACATGAGAAGCGAGATACACAGCAGACTCATAGAATGGCAGATGTCCTAAATAGCACTCTGGCCTCAGAATCAGCCCTTAAGGCATTCAGATCTGGCTCAAGAGCCCATGAGAATAGTTTAGGCATGGAAAGCCAAGACACTCTGGAAAAAAAAAGAAGAAGAAGAAGAAGACCTATTGGTCTGTTTCAGGTTTTGTATTTTTTCATGATTCACTTTTGATAAGGTTATATAGGTTAGCAAATTTGTTGGCATATTGTTGTTCATAATGATCATTAATGATCCTTTGTATTTGGGAGTATTGGCTGTAAAACCTCCTTTTTTATCTGTGATTTTATTTATTTCAGTCTTCTCTCTGGTTTTCTTAGAAGGCTCATGGTTTATCAATTTTGTGTACCTTTTTCGAAGAACCAGTTCTTTGTGATCTTTTGTATTTGCTTAAGTCTCTACTTCATTTACTTAGGTTCTGATATCTACTTCTTCCCTAATTTGGGGTTTGTTTTGTTTTTATTTTCCTAGCTCTGAAGTGCATAGATAATTCGTTTGAGATGGTCCTACTCTTTTAATATAGGCACTGATTGCTATGTACTTACCTCTTTTTTTCTGCTTTTGCTCTGTCCCCATAGGTTTTGGTATGTTTTTGTGTTTCCATTTTCTTTTGTTTAAACAAATTCTTTAGTTTCCTTCTTTAATTCTTCCTTGATTAACTGGCTAGGCAGGAGTAAGTTGTCTAATTTCCTTGTATTTGTATAGTTTCCGAAGTTTTCCTTGCTATTATTTTCGAGTTTTATTGCATTATGGTCAAATTATTACTTGATGTCATTTGAAGTTTCAAAAATTTGTTGAGACGTATTTTGTGCCTACCATGTAACCTATTCTGGAGAATTTTCCAAGTGCTGTTGAGAAAAACGTGTGCTTTGCAGCTGTTGGGTAAGATGTTCTATAGATGACCATTAGTTTCCTTTGGTCTGGGTATGATTAAATTTGCTGTGTCTTTGTTGATTCTCTGTCTAAATGACACCTCCATGGCAGAATGTGGGGGGTTAAGATCCCCCACTATTATTGTAATGAAGCTTATTTCTCTTACACAAACTGGATGAAGGATGAAAATCATCACAATAGATGCAGAAAAGATATTTGGCAAAATTCACCATCCCATTATCATCTTAACTGAACAAATTAGGTATAGAAAAAACAGACTGCAACATAATGAAAGCCATATATAATGTGTCCAAAGCTAATGTAATACTGACTGGGGAAAAGCTGAGCATTTTCTAAGTTCTGGAACAAGAGAAGGACACTCATTTTTACCACTTTTAATCAACATAGTACCAGAAGTTCCCACCAGAGAAACCACGCAAGAGAAAGAACCTATAAAGGGCATTCAAATTGGAAAGTAGGAAGTCAAATTGTCATTTAGAAAGAGATATGATTTTATATATAGCAAACCCCCAAGACTCCAGCAAAAAAAACTATTAAAACTAATGAATTAATTCAGCCCAGTGAAGATACAAAAAATTAAATGCTGTCATTATTTGAAATAATTTATTACTTCACCCAATTTATCCAACCTCCCTTTCTGTACCCCCACCAAGTACTAACAGCTCAAGGCAGACCGAACACTTGTCTGCTTCTAAGCAAGCCAAGCTCATCTCTATCCCCAAATTTATTCTCTGATGGCATCACAGTGACTAGTTTCCCAAGGTCAGTGAAGTGTATTCTAAATAAAATGTATTATACGAAGCACAGATCATAGTACATACATAACTGTATAATTACAATTATCCATATTTAAGCATACATAAATACATATCCAGATCTATACACAGGATCATAGTTTTATGACATTTACATGTTTGTAGCTGAAACGATGAATATAGAATGCTATTAACAGTCACTTCTGTGTTATGGCCTTCATGTGAACACAAATGGGAAGAAGGACTGGGTTTTGTTCACTAATTACTACACACAAAACACCCAAATCAATTAGTGTAAGAATGCCCATGAGCATATACGCACATGCACATAAAGGCACACAAAATCCATTTTAATTCTTTTTCATTTTCCTTTCAAACATCGCATCTATAAAAATTTCTGCACAGTCATGATGCCCCACTAGGAAATCACAATGCTCTTTATTCAACATCATGCACTGTGAATGAACTGTGATCTAAGTGCTTCAGGGTAATAGAGAAACCTCGTATCCTCAAGGAGGCTTATGATATGATGAAGCTTCTTGCTGTTCTTACTACACCATTTCAGCGATAGTTAAAGTAGTGTCACTCACTTCCCCATATTTGTTCTGGTCTCTAAGTGTGATAAAAGGCTTCAAAGATTTTGCAGAAAAAAAAATCACTCTCCCCTGATTCTCCCTTTTCATTTTCCTTTTTTACCTTGTATTTCCCTCTTCATGATATATACAAAGAAATTCAATACAAAAACAGAGTGTAAAACATCTTAGCTTCAGAAAGTGGAGTGTATCAGATGTAGTTAACAAAAAATAAATGTTAGCGGCAAGCATTTGAGACATTGGTTAAGACTTTGGATGCCCCTATCACATGTCAGACTGACTGTCTGGGTTCAAGTCCCAGCTCTACTCCTGATTCAAGCTTCCTGCTAACGCACCCCCTGGGAGCCAGCAGGTGATGGTTTAAGTACCTGGGTTCTGGCCGGCGCCGTGGCTCAACAGGCTAATCCTCTGCCTTGCGGCGCCGGCACACTGGGTTCTAGTCCTGGTTGGGGAGCCGGATTCTGCCCTGGTTGCCCCTCTTCCAGGCCAGCTCTCTGCTGTGGACCAAGTCCTTGGGCCCTGCACCCCATGGGAGACTAGGAGAAGCACCTGGCTCCTGCCATCGGATCAGCGCGGTGTGCCGGCCACAGCACGCCAGCTGCGGCGGCCATTGGAGGGTGAACCAATGGCAAAGGAAGAACTTTCTGTCTCTCTCTCTCACTGTCCACTCTGCCTGTCAAAAATAAAATAAATAAATAAATAAATAAGTCCTAGGTTCCTGTCGCCCACATGGGAGACCCAGAGAGTTCTACACTCCTAGCTTTGGCCCAGCCCAGGCCCAGTTATTGTAGGCATTTGGGGAGTGAACCAGTGGATGGAAGTTCTTTCTGGGTCTCTCTCTCTCTCTCTCTCTCTTCTCTTTCTCTCTCTCTGCCTTTGAAATAAATAAATTTGTTCTTAAAAGTAAATATATTTATAAATATGCATATGAATAATCTCTAGTCATCCCAGTGTCCTTATTTAGTAAGCATTTTGAATGCTACTAGTTATTTTCAAATATCTGATTGGTGTTGTTTTAGCTTAAAAGGAGGAAGTAAAACAAAATGAAGGGATGCATAGTTTATAAAAAACATGTCATAGATAAAAATGCTGATGATCCAACAGTTTCAAGAGCAAAATACAAAATTGTACAAGTAGGAAGAATTGTGAGATCAGTTATGCAAATCTAAGCTTATCCTAGCAAAAAGACTGGAAAGAAATGCCTTAAAATATTATTTGTTGGAGATAGGAATGATTGAAAATTTTCTTTAGTCCACACTTTTGTAGTTTCAGAGTTTTCTATGATAAGCTTACCTTCCTACTGTCTAATAAAAATTTTTGTATAAGGTAAAATAAAACTGACTTTAGGAGTCAAAATTTTCTGCATTAAAAAAGTCGTATTTTCTGTTTAAAGTTTAATTGGAGATATTTCCTACTAGGAGAGATGTCAAACTTTGGGGAAAACAATTCCTGGTAAAAGCCAGTATTTTTGTACTCTAAATTCTGTAATTAAGGCAATTTCATATTTAATCCTATGGTAGAGCTGGTAGCTAAGGTACTGAGTTATCAATTTATCTAAGACTCAACTAAGGTATTGAATAGAAATGAGGAAGAAATTTGGAGAGTGCGAAAGAAAGAGAGAGAGAGAGAAAGAGGAAGAAAGAAGGAAATTTTATTCATAATATATATTCTAATATATATTAGAAAATATACAAGAAGATTGAAAGTAAAAGGATGGACAATGATATATTATACAAATAGCATCCATGAGAGGGCTAGAGTACATGTACTGATGTCAGAAAAAGCAAATTTTAAACAAGTAGTACTAGTGACAAAGAGACATAATGATAAAAAGCAACCCACCACATCATGAGAATGTAACAACTGTAAATACATACGTGCCTAATAATAGAGTCCCAAAATATGTGAAGTAAAATTGACAAAATGGAAGTGATAAGCAGACAATTCAACTGTAATAGTTGAGGACATAAATACCAGGCACAAGACCAGGCACAAGACCAACAAGGAATTGGATTCGAACGACATGATAAACAAACTAAATCTAACAGACCATCCAACATTGTAAACAAACTGGAGCCAACAAACTCCACAACAGAATAGCACACATCCTTCTGCAGCACACAGGGAACGTTTTCCAGGATAGCCCATTGTGATAGGAATGCAAGATGTCACCACCACTTTGGAAAACAGCCTGGAAGTGCCACAAATGATTAAACATAGGATTACCGAGTCACCATATGTCCCAACAATTCTACTCTTAGGTATATGCCCAGGAGAAATGAAAACATACATCCCCATAAGAAGTTACAAATATTCACAGATTTACTCATAATAGCAAAGATTAGCAGCAAACCAAATATCCATCAAATGAAAATTGGTTAAATAAAATGTAGTGTATCTAAAAAAAATTAAATATTATTTGGGAAAAAACCCTAAACAAAGCAGCGATGTGTGTTAGAACATGGGTGAGCCTTGACGACATTATACTGAGTGAAATAAGTCAGTAATAGAAGGCCATGTGTTGTACATTTTCATCTATATGAAATGTACAGAAGACAGAAAGGATACTAGCGGTTGTCCAGCTTTGATGAAACAGGAGAATATGGGAGTGACTTCTAATGAGTAAAAGGCAACTTTGATGTGATCAAAATGGTCTTAAGTTGCTGTGATGACTGCACAGCTTTGTGAGTATACAAAGGACCATTTGTATGTTTAAAATGAATGAATTATTTGGTGTGTTGACTTATATCTCAATAAAGCTGTAAAGGACCATTTGTGAAAATATCCTTGCCCTCGGCTGGTCATCTGCTCAGATGTTTACTAGTGAGATGTAAGTGGATGTTTCTTGTGAAGAGCTTCGTTATCAAATAAGAAAATAAAATTCCAGAAGCAAACCCTTTTGCCTCTATGTTTTCTCCCTTCCTTAGACTTCCTTGTGATATCTGGAGCTGCAGCAGTTTTCTTGTGACCATGAGGCAAGAAGGATGGTGATGGAAAGCAATCTGCTAAGGATAGTATGGAACAGCGTGGATAGAACCTGGCCCCCAAAAAGCATTAACAAGCAGCTGAGCAGGGGTTGGCAATCATTCTTCAACAGACATCTTGTCAGGTGAGATAATTGTAAGGCTCTCTTTCTGTTAGTTGAAGACAAATGCCTTCCTAACTGGTAGGCAAAGGGAAGGCAAAAAATTAATTAAGGAAAAAAATTAAGGAAAAATTTAATCAAGGAAAAAATTAAGGAAAAATTTAATTAAGGAAATGGACAAATGTAAAACTTTGAATATTTGCTGTTGCTTATACAAGAAGAAAACTAACATTTATTCAGTATCTTTTTTACCAAGGACTTTTGAATATACTCACCCCTTGGTGTCTGCAAGGAATTGGTTTCTGGACTCCACCTATGGAGATTCAAAACCCTCAGATGTTCAAATCCCTTATAAAGAATAGCTCCATATCTGCATGTAACTTGTAGAATGCTTCCGTATACTTTAAACCGTCTCTAGATTCTAATGTAAACACTATGAGAACTGTTGTACTGTGTAGGGGACAATGACACGTGTTCAGCAGAGATGCAGTTGACTGCCAGTGTTTTTGATCCACAGCTGGTTGCATCTGTGGATGCGGAACATGTGGATACAGAGGGCCCGCTGCGTTTTGCTTTATTTAATCTTCATGCTTCCTTGAGGCAGGTATGATTCTCTTCTGTAGGTGGATGATGAAGCTAAGGCTTACTAGGGATAAGCACCTTGCAGAGGAGCACAGAGGGGTGTGCACACAGATCTGACTCCAGTGCCTGTGCTGTGTATACTGTCACATTATTCCTTTGTGCTACTGCTCTCACTTTGTGTTGTACACACAAAATGTCTCACCATTACTTTATTTATTTATTTATTTATTTATTTATTTATTTTTGAGAGTTAGACAGTGAGAGAGACAGGGAGAAAGGTCTTCCTTCTGTTGGTTCACCCCCTAAATGGCTGCTACGGCCAGCGCCGCACCAATCTAAAGCCAGGTGCTTCCTCCTGGTCTCCCACTTGGGCCATCCTCCACTGCCCTCCCAGGCCACAGCAGAGAGCTGGACTGAAGGAGGAGCAACCAGGACAGAACCGGCGCCCCAACCGGGACTAGAACCTGGGGTGCCGGCGCCACAGGCATAGGATTACCCTAGTGAGCCGCTGCGCCGCCCCCATTACCATATTTAGTTCTCAAGTGCTTTCTATCAAAGTTATTCTCTGCTTTTTCTTTCTCTAATTTATATCATATATGTCTTTATATTATATATATGTATATATATACACATATATTAGACTGCAATGTGCTCCTGTATGTTACATTCAGTTGGTTCTTGGTGTTTTTTAAACCCAGCCTGACAATCTCAGCCCTCGGCTTATTCCATCCATCTACATGTAACGTAAATGTTAGCATTTACATTTTGCTGCTGGAGGTAGAGCTTCTAACCATCTTCTTCTACTTCTTTAAGCATGGCTTCCTTTTGGTCTTCCTTTAGATGCTTTGACCCCTGGGCCCTCTCCAATGCAGTTTTTGTTTCCTGCTGTGTATGGGTCACATTTTTTCTTTTTTCCTCGTGCATTCTGTAATTCTTTGTCGAACACTGGACTCCTTGCAGCAACCCTGGATGCTGTCCTCTCCCAGGACTACTGCTGTTTTCTTCCTCCTGTTTGTGTTTAGCAATTTGGTTGGGCTACTTCCAGGGGGGATATTTCCTGTGCAATGTGCATCTCTGATATTTTTCTTCAAAGGTGCAGCCTTAGACATGTCTCCCCAGGTTGCCAATGATTTTAGAAGGGCTGTCTTGGAAGAGCTACTTTCTAGGATCTCCGTATCTCCGTTAAGCGGCTACTGGCATCATAGGAGTGGCTAATTTCTAGCTAATTGCTCTATAGTCTTCTTCAACTATCATCAATTTCCTCTCCAGTCTATTCCAGACCCCTGTGAAGGAGCGGTCTTTGAGTCTAAGCAGTGAGACTTGTTCCGACCCCACAAGAGAACTCTATTGGCTGTTTCTTTTCCTAGCTGTCCCTGTTAAGCCTCCAGCTGGTCTATGGTTTGGACTGTTGTCATCATGGAACTATCACTCTCCTCTTAACTGCCTACCACCCAAATCTCCATGGATTTCAACAAGACTCTTAAGTTTGAATGTCCCCGTGTTCTGTTCCAGATAAAATTAATCCCTCTTAGAAAGACATAATCACAGGATAAGCCTTTCTCCTGAGCAAAACGTCTGTACCTCTGATTTGGACCTGGAGGCAGAGGCTGGGGCACACTTTTCTTGGCACGACGCGCCCGATTTATGAGCAAGCTTCCGGCTGTGGGAAGTAACATCTCAACCTGCTTTTCAGAGCTGTAAGCTGCAAGTGTGCATTTGGTGCAGTAGTTAAGTCTTAGTTGGGATACCCACAGCCTGTATCAGGGTGCCTAGGTTCCAGTTCTGGTTCTGCTTCCAATCCAGCTTTCTCCTAATGAGCATTCTGAGAGACAATGTCTCGATGGCTCAATAGCTTGGGTCCCTGCTACTGATATGGAAGACTCAGCCTCCGTGTTTCAGCCTAGACGGTCCTCACTATTTCAAGCAGTTGAGGAGTGAACCAATAGATGGAATCTCTCTCTCCCTCACTCTCTCACTCTCTCTCTGCCTTTCAAATAAAATAAAATGAAATAATCAATCCAAAAAATGTTGATCCACTGTCTTTTGCTTGCACTCTGGTAAGAATTCAGCTGTAATTCTTATCCCCCCGCCCTCCATACTTAATATCTGTTTGTCTGACGGCCTTTGTGAATTTTACTTAATCACTGTTTTTGGTAACTGATGTGCTTGATATCATTATTTTTATGCTCATTCTTCATAAGGTTCCGTGACTTTTTATGTCTGTAGGTTTGTGTTTTTCATCAAAATTTTAGCATTTTGGACAACTCTTTGCTCAAATATTTTTACCCTCTTTACCCCGTGGCCCTGATCCTCCAGGACCCCAAATGAATGTATGTTAGAGAACATGATATTTTCCCACGCATCATTGAGCTTTTATTCTTACAGTTTCTATTACTTTATTTTCAAAATCACACATTGTTTTTTTAGAGGGATAGCAGAGTTTGGTTAATTACATCTGTTTCTGAGGATCATGCCTGCAGAGCCTAGTAGAGTTTCTGCTACCACCCTAAGTTCCTCTCCAGGCCAACTGGTTTGAATCGGTGAGATCTAAAAGGGCAGCCAATGTGACCTCAGCAGACCCCAAGCCTTGTTATATTTGCAAGCCAAAAATCACTCACACCTGTGCTGACAGTTGCCAATACTGTCACAACCTGTGGAAGAGATCATAGAAGGAAGGGACATAAAAGCATAAAAAGAAGGTAGCTTCCCAAGTCTGATAATTATTTTGCCCCTTTCCTAGAAAATCCATGAATATTCCTCCCGCTGATTACCATATTCCTCCCCCTCATTCCTGTTGCCCAGGTCTACGACTCCGTCCTCAACAGATGGAGCAGTTGATTTGCAAGCAGAGTGCCTACCTCTCCATTCTTGGGCCGTTGGATAAAACGTGTGCTGCTGAGGTTCTACTTCAGTGTTATCACTGACTGCAATTCAGTCCACAAGGGAGTGGATTTTGAGGTCCCACCACATAATGGGGGTGTCTGCTGAAAAGGAAGGGACATGTTCAGTGTATTTTTCATCTAAAATACAGCATCTTTATATCTAAAAGTTCTATCTGGACCTTTTGAAATACTTTCCTATTTGTCATTATTCTCATATTTGTCTTTACATTTTAAGAATATTCGGAATATTTCAATATTTAAAACAGCTGCTTTAAAGTCCTTTTCCACTTGGTTCTACCATCTCTGTCATTTCTTGGTCTGATTTTCTCCCCCTCAGTTATGGAACCTATTTTTCTGGTTCCTTAAATTCTTCTTAAATTTTGATTGGATGTTAGACATTTTGGCTCTCCACATTTCCAAGTCCTAGATTTTGTCTTATTTCTTTCAAGAGTGCCAGACTTAGTCTAGGAGGTTGTTAAGTGCATATCAGTTCTAACTATTAAAACTCCGGTTAAGCGTTCAGGCCGGATCTGGGTCAGCCTTTCTCTTAGGACTAACTTAGCTACTATACTGAGAAGCGAACCCTCTGAGCGCTCTAACAAACACTGGGCACACTGCGGGCTCTCTACATCCTGACTCATGAGAATACAAACTAGTCCCACGTGTGTGAGAATGCCAGGAATTGTTTGGCCAACTGTGTGCTTGGGATTCTTTCCCCAGCCTCAGGAAGTTTTGCCACTACCCTTGTGCAGGTCAAAGATCCATGAAAGACTCCAGCACCACGCCCTGGAGCTCTCTGGAGCGTCTCTGGTGCACAGCTCCTTCTTCTTTGGTGTTGGGATTCACACATTCTGGTCACTTCAGGCTTTCAGAACACAGGAACACTTTGCTGCCTCCCCTACCCAGTACGACTGCCTCGCTCTGTAATGAAGTTACACACACAGCACTTTAGCTTCTATCCCATTGGCCAGGATGTAGTCACGTGAAAACATCTACCTATAATAAAGGCTGGAAATGTCCTTTTTATTCTAAGAGACCTTGGATCAGCTGAAACTCGGGAGCTAAATTATTGACAAGCAAGGGTACACAGAAACTTACAGGTTAACCACAATCTTCTACATAAAAATCTTCTACTCTAGGTGAGAATAGAAAGCATTTTGACTTTTTCAATGCATTTATGACATTTCTTTTCCCAGTAGCTCATTTGTTTTCATGAATACATACTGGATATGGGCTCCAACTCAGATAGATAGTCATTACATTCCATTTCGAATCTCCTTGTTAGTTATATTGTCCTAAAGCTATAAAAGAATGCAAAATTTTATTAAGTTAGATGCAAATCACATTTTAGTGACATTAATATTCCATCATCAAAGTCTTTAAAGCTGAAAGGAAAACCTATTATAGGAATCAAGAAAATGTAAAACTCCTCAACTTGGGTACGATTGGGTTGCTTCTGTGAGCTCACAGATACTCTACCATATGAGAGTACTTCAAAAAATTTGTGAAAATATGAAATAAAGTTATTATGAATTAACAGATTTAGTGCAGAAATTTTTGAAATCCATGCATATGAGAGGTATTCAAAAATTAATGCAAATGCATATTTTTAGAAAAACCACATGGATTTCAATTTTTTGTGACAAAATAAACTTACCTGTAAAGTCCATTTGTACACAAACTTTTTGAATGAGACTTGTCTGTGCTTAGGAGACCAATATTTTTTGAGCTTTGTGTCCTCTGATATAGACATCCTAAAGGGGACACAGTCTCAAGAAAATGAATTATACATAATGTTCACAACAATCTTACAATAGTCAAAACATGGAAATAAATAGCCAGGACCATCCAGAGATGAATGGATAAACTGTGCATGCATGGCAAGGCAGCTCAGCAACAAGTAGAGACAAACTACTGACACACGGATTTTGGAACATTTTGCAAATATATACATCTTGGGAATGGAACCCAAGAATAAACACAAAATTTATTCATGTTTTGCATATGCCTATATGAATTAGACTGAAACTAATTTTATCTATTATGTTTGGTGCACCTGTGTTTTGATTGTGACCCTTCCCATGAAGTTACAATCTTCCACTTGTGTCAAGTTGGCAATTAAAAACTTCCAGTTGGAGAATTTTGGATTTTGGATTTTTGACTGAGGGATGCTCAACTTGTACCAGGAAAAGTGTCTTGACCTTGCTGATTTTTTGAATCAGGTAAATAATCATTACATCTTCTTTCTCTGTATTGGCCGCTAGGGAGCTCAGTAGCCGCACCCATGATCCTCTGCAAACCGTGGTGATGGGCACCGTCCACCTATGTGGCTCTACTCTCGTGTATTTTTATTTCACTAGACCTCTGTCAGTTATTTTTATCTGGCTGTGTTTTAATGTGTTGCTAGGTATAGACAATAACATACTCTGTAAGTCTCTCTAGATCATTCTTGAACAATCAGTAGGACTTAATAAGTAACTCCTAACTGTGGGACTCGGCAGCAGAAGGAACAATATAAAATCCAAGAGAAGCAAATGCAGACAAGGACAAAGACAGTGGCTCCTGAATGACAGCTAAAAGTGGATGCAGAAACTTCTATATATACTTTTAAAAGACGTGTGCTCAGAATTGTCTTCTGGAAACAGTTTGGAAGGTGGGAGGCTGAGGGAGTGGAGACTGTGGGAATTCTATAAACTTCTCTTCTTTGAGGCAGTAACCACTTCTCATTATTCTGTGCACATTCACATTTCAAAACGTCTACAGAAATGCCAACTTAGATTTTCTGGGGTTTGAAATACAGGAAACCTTTAGCTATTGGAATTCCTATTTCTTGTTAGATTTAAATTAATCCCACGTTTGCTCAGGTAGGTCAAACCCAAGCTACAATGTTGAGTCATTAGTCCATATGCCTTTTTCTACAGGAAAAAAATCTTGTGGTCATTCTTCCTCTTTAAATTCTCAGAGATGTTCCAATGCATTTAAAGCAAACTTACTGCCATGGGAAAAAGATTTTCAAGGAACAATACTCTCCATGGCATGGCACAAGATCTTGGGTCCCTGAGTAGACGCCATACCTTGCATAGTATTTGCTAAACAAAGTTCCTTCTGGAAATCACTGTCCTCTCCTATCAGTTCCTGGCTTCCAGGAGACAAATCCCCTCCAACAGAATCTCATTGGTCTTTATGCCAGTTAGCAAACCCTTCGCTCCTGGCCGTGGAGATGGGCTCACGTGACACAGCAATAGTACATGCTTGCAAGCTCTCCTGGGAAAGATTTTTGTAAAAATTCTCTGTCTTCTGCTATTTGTAATAGCATGAAGATTCAACATTTGTATCTGCTTTAGCCATCAGAGAAAGCCTGGATCGATTTACCAGGAGCACTACTTTTTTTTTTTTTTGACAGGCAGAGTCAGACAGTGAGAGAGAGAGACAGAGAGAAAGGTTACGCTTTCCGTTGGTTCAGCCCCCGGTGGCCGCTACGGCTGGCACTGCACCAATCCAAAGCCAGGAGCCAGGTGCTTATCCTGGTCTCCTAGGCGGGTGCAGGGCCCAAGCACCTGGACCATCCTCCACTGCCTTCCTGGGCCACAGCAGAGAGCTGGCCTGGAAGAGGAGCAACCGGGACAGAATCCGGTGCCCCAACCGGGACTAGAACCTGGGGTGCCGGTGCTGCAGGCAGAGTATTAGCCTAGTGAGCCGCGATGCCGGCCCAGGAGCACCACTTTTAACTCAGGTTTGGTTAACCCAACAGAGAGGGAGCCCTGGGAGGCAACAGAGAGGAGAGATATCACTGAGAGCCTGAAGCAGGTGGTGCCTGGAGCCATCCTTACTCCCAAGCCTGCCAGACAATGTAGCCAACGTATTTCTTTTTACCTAACACAATTTTAAATTCTGCCAACTGTGCATTATCTAATAACACCCAGAGTTATATCTAATCTCGCCTTCTTACCTGCCACTGACAAACAGAAGAACAAGAGTTTGTCCTCTGGTTTTCTATGTCTCCTTTCACCAACGTATACGTGCCATGCTTATTTGCATTCTTTCCTTCACTCTCTTATCTTTGCCCTTTCAAAAATTTTAGCTGAATGTGATTTCTTTTGCTTGATGTAATTCTTCCTTGACAGTGAGCTTCAGGCAATTAATTATCCAAGGGCTACTAAGACTAGGTGAGGACTTAGCTGAAAATTGTTAGCAGTGTGCGAGAGTCCTTTCATCTTCCCCCCTCCCTCCCTCCCTTCTTCCCTCCCTCCCTTCCTTCTTTCTCCCCTTCCTTTCTTCCTGATTTCTCTCTCTCTCTCTCTCTCTCTCTCTCTCTCTCTCTCTCTTTACTTCTTTGAGAAGCAGAGAGAGAGACAAGTAGAGAGGGCAAGAGCTCCCCTTCACTTTTTCACTCCCCATAGGCCTGACCCCACCAGGGCGGAGTCGAAACTCCAGGTCTCCTCCATGGGTGGCAGGAAACCAGTTTGGTGAGCCTTCCACTGCCTCCCAGGGTCCATATTAGCAGGAAGCTGCAGTCAGCAGTCAGAGGCAGGAATAGAACCCAGGTACTGTGACATGGAATACAAGCACCCTAGCTGGCCAACTAATCACCAATCTAAAGACCCATGTTTCGCAAATTATTCTTAGTCTTCAGAAAGTTTTCCACATGGGGTACCAGGATCTAGTTTGCAGCAAGTCAGGAGTCCTGAAATTCAGCGTGGACCAAGTGTAGCCCAGGATTCCTTCGTATCCTAATTGTCTGGGGTGTGTAGTGATATGGGCAGGCAGATAGGATGAAATTAATTAGATTCATGAGCTGGAAAACCACACCCCCCATGTGACCTACCTGATCTCACCTGTATATGACCACCTGTTAATTAGACTACATGGCCATGCCCCTTTGGAAGTGAATAAAAGGCATGGAGTGTCAGGGCCCGCCCCTTGTTCACCCGGCCTCTTGGCCAGCCCTGGTCACCTCTTGGCCACTCCTGCCCACGTGCTCTCTCTCCCTTGCAGCCTCTGGTCTACTCCCTGGAAAAACCTGGTTTGCAACTCCTGGGTTAAATTTCTGAGCCCCCTTCTCTTCATAAAGTCCATATGTTCTTCTGTATTTCTCTCACTTCCCCAAATAAATTCTAAACTGTACCATGTTGTCTGTTTCACTTATATAAAAATGGTTGATATTTAGAATTCTTATCTAAATATATGACAAGGACCCTCGAGATATTAATATTAAAATAATTAAAAAATTTAAAATAAAGTTAAAAGATTTCAATATCACAAAGTCTCTCTTCCAGCCTCAAAGCCCTAATCCCTAACAGCACGGCCTGGTAATCTCAGTTTTAATTAACTTCTTGGGAGATGGACGTGCTCAGTAAAGTTTGAGAACCCCTGCCCTAGATTTATCCTGTCGAGAGTGGCGACAGGAAAATTACCTGTGTAATAGTTTTCTATCACTGTGAAAATAAATTCCCCTAATTTATGGGTAATGTAGCTGCTTTTACATGGAAAAGTTATGTAAGTGATTACCATAATGGGAAGATTTTAGCGAGATGCAGGGGAAAACTGATGGAATTTCAAAAATGCTTCGTACCTAATCATTCATTTTCAAAGTCTTTTTTAAACCTTAATTGATTATTCTTAATCTCAGCTTCATGTCAGCTTTTCAAGATGCCACTGCTTAGCCCATCTGCCAGAATGATGAATTGAGGTCTCCAAGGATGGACTCAGACCCTGGTAGTGGAGCCGTGGCTATCCCTAGGTAGGAGCTGGCTTGCTTGACAAAGGCCATCGAGAGGTTATCTGCAAGGTTATAGAGTCAATAGTCACTATGAAGAAAACACCAGATTTCGAAATAACACAAAAGACAAAATCCATTGAATTGGAGATTCTGGTCTGTCACTCTTACTGCAATACTTTTCATCGTCTCTGAAATCTCTCTCCTCCTATATACCTTTTCAAACCCCATTTTTCTGACACTCTTAAGGAACATAACATAGCTAATTAATACAGCTTAACTTCTCAAGGCAATAATCAAATAAAGAGAGATTTATAATTTTTTCTTGATTCACTATCCCTTCATTGAGTGTCTTTCATATCATAAATATATAAATGTGTTGATTCACCAGACCCAATTTAGTGAACAAAAGCCAGAGCCCGTGTTGCCCATATCCATTGCAGAAAGCTAAAGGTATTAGATGGATAGGATTCCTGTCAAGGGCCTAATGGCTTTACAGGGTTCAGCAATGTAAAAATTATGTGAGCAAAGATACTGCACAGAATGCACAAGTAGTTCCTCTTCCCGGGGTCAGACAGTTTCAGCCCTATAGCTGAGCTGTGGCTCAAGTCATCATCAATTCAGAATGATTCTTGTTGAACAATTGTTTTCTCTAAGGGTACGCCAATGCAATCTGCTAACAACCGTCACTTTATATCAAACATGAATTATGCTGTCTAACAGGTCCAGGTGCTCACAGAAATTGTCATATAACCCTTGTGTGTGATATTTCAGTGAAATCATCTCATGCAGTTGATGAAAACAAAGGGGTAGAATAATGACAAGAGTGAGAAGGTGCTATCCTCTCCATTGGTGATGAGAAAAATACAGCCTAGCCACATCTACTGATTTACTGTTCACCCCACTCTGCCATTAGCAGTGTTGCCCTTTATTGTTCCGGCGAACAGTGATGATGTTATGAGAAAAGAGCAGATAGAAAACTCTCATACACTGTTGGTGTGAATTGATCACAACCAATTGTCAATGTGCATCAAAATGTATACCAAAGTGTAGCCTTAGGTTTACCCTTCAACCTAGAAATTTCCAATTCCAAGAATTTACCCTAAAGAGATAACACCTCTTGTGCGAAAAAGTTATAAGCCCATGAATCTTGAGTACAGCACTGTATAGATTAGTAAAAATTGAGGAACAACACAGATATTCACAGCAAAGTGTTGTGTGTACGACATGTGTATCAATGATACTGTGAAAACACTACAAGTGTTGAAGAACATCTACAAGTGTATCAACATAGAAAGATGTCCAAGCATTAAACTGACTACAAAGAAAGTTTATAGAATAGTATATATGTATATATATATGTATATATATATTACATTCACATAAAATTAACCATACGTACCTACATGTAGATACAAAATAAAGAAATACCTAGAAGAATGTTGGTTGAAATGTTAATGCTTTTCTCTCAGTGGTAGAATCTAGGGTGATTTTTACTTTCCTCAACATACTTTTCCATATTGCTTGAATTTTTATAATGAACATTCAGCAAATTTACAGGAATAATAAAGCTACTTAGAATACATGAATATGGTAAGAACTTTTCTGTGAACGCAAATGAGGCTGAGGCTGTTGAAAGTGTTCCTAGGATTACACCTTCATTCAGAGATGATATTGGTAATGATGGGTGAATTGCATAATAATCACGTCTGATAGTAAAAACATTAATTTACGGTTTATTGGCAGTAGCAATATGCACTCAGCACTACAGACATAATAGCAATAAACGGGCTTGGGACTGCAATTAAAGAAACAAGCATAAAAGCATTTGTAAGCAGATCACACCAGAGAGATGGAGGCCTTTCTGTCGTGGGGCGTACTGCGTTAACCCCTGGTTAGATCACCGAGGTTTAACACAGATCAGCAAAGCGCATTTGGCCTAACGTGCTTCAGGGAGAAATTGAACACACGAGGTGAGTTTATACACACCAGGCAGACAGCACGTGGGAGAGGAAGCCACATCAACAATTTGACGGAGCCGAGAGCAAAGCATATTTTTGCCTCAGGATTGCAAAGAAGAAATGTGAAAGGTGTCTCCTTTCTGTGGCTGCTGCCAAAGGCTGCAGCCTGCAGTCCAGGCGATCACACGTCCCTTCACATTCTTTGGCAGGTACATTACATAGAAGCCAGTGGGGAGAGACATCACTCCCAGAAAAATCACGGACGTGCATGCTTTGGGAAGCCTGTGTTATCTCTTTCAGACCACAAAGATATTACTGGCTACACAACTGAGATACAAAAGCAGTGTTTTTGCATTAAGGTATAACAGCTCATAGACGGGCTGGATCTGTGGCTGTGAAAATGATGTCATTTTGATGGTGTCAACCAGTTTTTCCCTTCCCCACCCGTGTTCTGCCAGAACCAATACCTCCTCTGAGTGATCCTTATGTATGTGTCAAGCTTTTCCATCTTTAGACAAGGCTCAACAAAAACAACCAGTAATGACCTGGTAAAGTTTATCAGACAATGGAATACAGAGACACAGGGCTACAATGAAGACATTTTGGTGGAGTTGGATGTTAATAACCAGTCCTTGGGTGCTGCCAGACTTGGTCTTTATGGGGAACTACAGAAAGAGCAGCCAACGCTACTTTGTAAAATGTATACTGTTTCAATATGTAAAATGTATATTGTAGATTTAATACAGGTATAATTTTGTTCAATTGTCAAAAACAAATGAGCTTGGCAGCTCACACCCAAACACCATGCTGATCACAATTTCTAGCTATTTGTCTTTATGCTATTGTAGTTGTGGGTATCTATTCTCTGCTTTCTCCTACAGTTAATGAACTCCTTGAGGGGTTAGATCTCATTCGTTTTGCTCACCTCTTCACTCCCAAAAGATTGTGTCTGGCATGTGGCCAGTGCTCGGTGATAGCCAATAATAGGATGAATGGGATCTGGAGTAAAAAAGGAGTCAAATATCCCAGCAACAGAGGAGTTGAGAGGAAACAGTTTTTGAGAAGAAGGGCATTGCAAGGGAATGACTTACTATGGGGTTTAGCCTACCTGATACCCACCAATATCAGTGGTCAGTAACCACAGGCTCTGGCATGCAAAGTTCCACATTTGTGAACTCAACCAATCATGGATTAACAATACTGGGAAAAGATGGCATGTGTATGAAACATGTATGGGCTCTTTGCCTTGTCAGTATTCCCTAAACAATGTGGTGAATTCACTATTTACATAGCATTTACGTTGTGCTGGGTACTCCAAGCAATCTAGGAAAAGACTTAAAGTGTCCAGGAGAATGTGTGTAGGTTCTATGCAAATGACACCATGTTATGTAAGGGACAAGAGTGCCAACAAATGTTAGTATCTGTGGGGGTCGGGACAGCTATATGTCTACCACCCTGATGTTCTAAGAAGTCAGTCACTATCTCTCCCTATGTCACTTCCAGCTCTCCTGAAAGACAATGTTGAGGTAAAGTTGTGCTCCTTCTACACAAAGCCCAGTGACTTACATTACCTAAGTTACAGAGAGCTCTGATTTGTCAAGGTCAGAGAAAATCTGAAGCTCTTAACTCCCCTTTCACATTTTTATTACGTGTATATGAGTTTAGAACATACTCAACATCCTTTCTTTGCTTTTGTTTTAAAACTTCAAAATTTTGTTACAGTGCATAGTTAAGCTTATTTCCAGTATGTAGATGATGTAGATTTCACTGTTTGTGTACTTCAAGTACTTGATAGTACTAACACATAATTCTCCCTATTTTCTGATGGCATGCCTTTGTTCCTTTCTGTGTTTCCTTTAAAGTGGTATGTGTGTGTGTTGTGGGAGGGTGAATATATAAGGGAACCTCCCCAAAACACACAGATTCATGTATTTAACAAATATTTAGTGGATGTGTCCTGTGTGTGCTGGGAAAACAGCTGGGAAAACAGCTGGGAATCAACCAAGTCCCCGAGAGCTGACGTCCTGATGCACTTGCAACCAGTTTTCTTAGCATTGGTGTTTGCTTCTTATATAAAAGTTTGCTAAAATATGAAAAATACAGCAATCTCTCAAGCATAGCACAGTGGGGCTTTGATTGCATTTCCCAACACCAAGAGGAAAGCTATGAAACAAACCCTTGTTGCAGGCCCACTCTCAACTTGCCCCTGTTTCCACTCACAGTGTTCAACTGCCTGGAAATATAAGTATAGATGCTTCTCAACTTACGGTGGAGTCATGTCTCAATAAATCCATTGTTGGATGAAAATCTGCATGAGTGCAAAACGCACTGGATGCACCTGACCTCCTGTGCATCCTCACTGGGAAGCATCCTGACCGCAGGGCCAACCAAGCTCTGAGCTCACTGCCACACCATGTCAAGGATCAGACAGCACAACACCAGCTCAGGAAAGACTCAAGTTCAGCACTCCACATATGATTCTACTAAACTAGGATCCCTTTTGCATCATCATAAAGTCAGAGAGTCATAACATCAAACTTTGTTGTCAGGCACCAACTGTACTTTGTTTTTATGCTGTGAGTATCTTTGACCCCTAGTGTCTAGGTTTGTGTTCCACCAGAAGCAGGTCCCAAGGAAAGGCATGGAGTTCAAGAGGTCTGTTTGAGAGGTGATCTCACCAACATGGTGAAGGGAGGGAGGAAAGGCAAAGCCAGCAGATTGCTATTCTTACTTTGGCTGTGGAGTCACAGTGCATGGCGCTCCTCAAAGCTGTTGTGGCTAAAGGCTGAGGAGCTGGGTACTTCCACCTGTGGAAGATTCTCCACCTGCTCTTCCTGGCCCCAAATGCAGTCTTTCATTAATCGCCGTGAAGAGTGAGGTCTATTTGTCCCTCACTCAGCCCCAGGAATAAGACATGCTCTTCCCAGTTGAAGGCAACAGAAAGTATGCCGGACTAGTGCTCAGTCAGTGAGGCATCTAGAAGCTTCTATGTCCATGCTGTCTGAGAGGCCAGTTACTATCCTGTGAAGATCCAGACACATGCATTTAAAAAATGAAACACCATGCAGAAAGACAGAGGCTACACGGAGGAAAGGAAGCCTTCAAGAGCCTTCCAGTCCTCTCACTGCTGGCTGGGCGCCATTGAGCCAGTGGCCCAAGGTTGCACAGAGCTGAAAACCACCCTGTGGAGCCCTTCCTGGGTTTCTGACCCACACAATGGTGAGAAGTAGCAAACTTCTCATTTCACAAAGTCCCTGTGCATTTCTTTAGGAAGCATGGATACCTGTTACACGACTGGTCAATCACTGACTGATTGTTGCTCCCAGGGGTGTTAATTTCAGGAGACATTGGCCTGCCTCACTGGTGGGCAAAGCAGACTTCTTTTCTTAGAGAAAGTCTCAGGAAAAGGAATGCATGTTCTGGCTCTTGGAGTGCAGGCTCCTGTGTGTTGATGTCTCAAAGACACACGGACACAGGTGGGAGCATCCAGAGGTTTCCACTGCTTCTGTCTTCATCCTTCCAGGTGGCAACTGGGATCTCAGTGTTCCTATGAAAATGCCTGCTTCCCTGGAGAATTAATATCTGGCTGTTCCCAACACCTGATCGTAAGCTGCCCATTTCTTCCTGAAACAGGTAACATTTCTGTGCCAAGTGTGTGTGTAGGGGGGATTCCTACTCATATAAAGTAATGCATTGGGTAGTACAGTGTGTGTGTGTGTGTGCACATCTGTTGGAAAATCAGATAATTCTATTTTTAACTTCTTTTCCTGATTTTTTTATTTGAATGGCAGAGTTACAGAGAGAGATTTAAAAAACAGAGAGAGAGAAAGAGATCTTCCATCCTCTGGTTCACTTCTCAAATGAGCACATTGGCTGAGGCTGTGCCATGTTGAAGCCCAGACCTTATTCTGGGTTTCCCACCCGGGTGCAGAGTCCTGAGCACTTGAGGAATGTTCTGCTGCTCTCCCAAGTGCGTTCACAGGAAGCTGAATCAAAGTGGGGCTGCTGGGTCTTGATCTGGCGTCCATATGGGATGCCGGTATTGCAGGTGGCAGCTTAGCCCTCTACACCACAATACCGGCCCCCAAAACAGGGAATTCTAAAGAATACAGTCTCTTCTGTAGCAAGAGAAAAAGACATGAACAAATCTAGATAGAGCTGCCACCGGGCAATGTTATCAAGCTAGAGCCACTCCATAAATGTGCTGTGTGAGTGGGTAGAAGTTATGCTCTCTCTACACCAGGATGTTGCCTATTTTCCTTGTTTTCCTGTGATGGTGATGAGGTCGCCCAGAAGACCCAGCCTTTCCCCCTCGTTGCCCTGGTAATCAAATGTGTGCAATTAAAAGCTGGCTGGTGAGAGCAATGAATGTAATTCTGTGACCCAAGAACAGTTTTTTTTCCTAAGTAAAGCTCATTAGACCACATTACATGCACAATAAGTTTAAAATCACAAAGTGTACACAGGAATGACACGTGAGGAATTTTAGCCAGAGAATTTTCTAAACGCTGAGGAGATCTGAGACCTGTTTTCTGAAAACAGTGATGAACCCAAGTAGAGGTTGGGTCTTCTAGCAATTGCACAAGGCAGGAATGAAAGAGGCACACAAAGGAGTCTAGTGTCTGGGAGCAGGAGGAGGGACAGTTAGCTGTCCCACCTAGAGGACATACAGTGAGGGGATGTGTGGCAGATCATCCCATGTGGCTGGGTTGGAAAGAGCTTATGACAAGATCACATTCATTTCTATGTCAGCAAGCCAAGTGATAATCTATTCAGGCTTTTTTATGCCCTAGAAATCAGCAGTGATGTTCAAGTACTTGAGTTCTACCACCCACGTGGGAGACCTGGATTGAGTTCCCGGCTTCACCTGGCCAGTCCCAGCGAATGTGGGCAACCTGGGAGGACACTAGTTCACAGGAGCTCTGTCTCTAGGTAAGCCTCTGTGAGTGTGTGTCTCCCTGTTTATTTCAAATAAATTTAGCATATAAACAACTCTTTAATGGAGATAGACATTTGGCTCAGCAGTTAAGACTTCACTTGAGATGTGCATGTTCCATATCATAGACCCTGGGTTTGAGTCTTGGCTCTACTTCTGATTCCAGCTTCCTGTTAATGCACACCCTGAGGGGCAGCAGGTGAGGGTTCAAGTACTTGAGTCTCTGCCACCCATATGGAAGACCCAGATCGAAGTCCTAGCTCCTGGCTTTGGTCTGGCCCAGTCCCAGCTATTGTGGCTATTTGGGAAGTGAACCATGGATGAAAGGTCACTCTCCTCTCCCCTTTCAAATAAAAAGAAAATAAAAATTAACGATAATTATAAATAACTTTTAATGGTTCTGAAATGCCAGGGCTTGTTCTTTTACTTTGAGCCCCACCTTTTGTTGTGGTAGTTGTTGTTTTTAAAAGAACATTTTGGGGGAAAGAAGCTATGTAAATCACACATGCCTTGTAGAAGTGGATCCAAACCCTCTGCTCAGAGCCTGCTTTGGAGGGCTTTCTAAGCACACACATAAACACTTCTGGAACTAACACCCCCAAACAGCCATTGGCATCCCCTTTCTCCGCCAGATGCTTACCTACAGGGTAATGTAGGAGAGTGGAGAGGATGGCACAGCTGCTCTCTCAGAATCCAGATGGTTGTCAAGAAAGCTCACAAGTGAAGGTGCTGGCGTCCAGATGGAAGTCGGCACGTCGCTCGGTGGCTTTGTACCCTCCTGGGTTTGAACCTGCTTGACTTAGAGCCAACTATTTAAACTCTGCTGGTCTCTACCTTCTCATCTGAACAGAGGTGTGGAAACAGGGCCTGTGTCAAAGAGGTGTCAGAGTACTTTGCATGGTGCGTGCAATTTAGCAAGTGTGCTTCCCCTGGGAAGGCAGCAGAAATGACCCACGTGCTTGGGGTCTCAGCTTGTTGCATCCATCTGGGGAGCGAAGCAGCATTTGGAAGGCCTCTCCTCTCTGTCACTCCTTTTCAAATAAATAATAAATAAATCTTTCTTTAAGAAGCAGTGGTTGACTGTCTACCTGAAATTCGTATTTAACTGAGACACCTGTGTTTTTGTTTGGTCAATCTGGCAACTGTATTTGAAGGGCACTTTAAGAACAAAATTAAGAATACAGAATTAAGTATGAATGGTAATGATTGTTACAATGATAAAAGAAACCATATCCATTACCAGAGTCACAAAGATTTAGCCCCATTTAGGCAATCTGAAACCCTACCAGGGTACCCGCATACTCACCCCCAGCAAGTGTGGGGCCCCCATGTCCAAGCTTTGTTTGCTTCAGGACCAGTTCAGCTCTACCAAGACATTGACATCTTTTCTAAAACTTTCTGTGTTTATTTCCTTTGTCTCACTTGGTTTCGTGAAAGTCTCTCAAGTTACACAACTGAGTGTTTTTGTAGTTCCATCTCTTCATCTCATAGTCTTTGGCCTCGTTTCTCTCTTCTGGGGGTTGGATTTTTAGCTCTCCAATTTCATGTAAAAACAGATCTTAAATAATGTTTATAAAAGCATACAAGCTTTCCAGATAAGACTCTTTTAGAAACATCATATTATTCTATTAATTATAAGGGTAACTTTGGTAACTTTTGTTTTCTACATTTTATGAAGTCTAAAAAGAGAAACAAGGAATAATAATGTTTTCTTTCACATAGAATTCTTTTATAGAAACATAATTTTAATTGTATCCTGTAGATATTTGACAGTGCTTCAAAAAGCCCATAGAAAATGTAATTAAAAACTAAGAATATCTTAGCGCAAAATACATTGAAATTCATGTATATGAAGAGTTTTTTAAAAATTCATGGAAATGTATATTATGAAAAAACCATGAAGGGATTTCAATTATTTGCCTTCAAATAAACTGACCTTTTAATTCTATTTTTCTGTCAATTTTTTTAAGCACCTTCATCAGTGCCTGTGCAAACATGTGTATTTATTGTATGTCTGGCTGCTACACAAACTTATCCTAAAAGCACAACACACTCCACAACATGACCAACTGAAAGTCAGTCAAATTACACAACATTGCTTTGTCATATCCTACATAAAATTTTATGGATAAAATACATGCATGTTTTAAGTATCACACATGAAGGGTTGTATAAGATATTTTGTTGTTTTTCATTTTGAATTTAAACCAGTCGGCTCATTTTTTTATTATGGAAAGACGGTACTTCTGCATGGATTTCACATTATTATGTCAGATGACTTTGATTTTGAAAATCCTTAACTCTCTTCCTAATAATGCTCAAAATTGACTAATAATGTAATGTGATAGAACATAAAAATGAGCATAAAAGAAAATAAAAGTAATTCAAGATGGGTAATAAAAGCAATGAGGGACAGAGAAGAATGCAGAAGCAGATCATCTAAGAGAAATAAGGACGAAATATTAAGAAAAATGACATCTACTTAGCAATTTTTGGAAAAGAGTTTGAAAAAGTTGCATAGTGTATGAATGGCTCCACCATGGTAATTGGATAAACTGCTGCACCATTCTGTGTAGATGTCTCATACAGTCATCATTTGTGCAGCCATTTGCTTGCTTCTTCTCTCTAAATTACTTGAGGTATTACACTGGGATGTGTTATGGGTGGAGAAGGATTTGTCTCCCCAAAACTCATGCAAGTTGTTGTCTTAAAGGTAATGGTGGATTAATTAAGGGTGGAGACTTTGTCTACTGATAGTGTCTGATGGGGCCTGTGGGAAGCTTTTTGCTCGCTGGGGGCATGCCCTTGGAGAATGGGAGTGTGAGTATTTCAGATCAAGCTGGGCCCAGGTTCTCTCCATCATGGCTCCCTCGTGCTGCACCTGCCATGATAAGCCTCCACCAGAGCTGGTCTATGGGGTCACTTGATTCTTTAACCTCAAATAAACATTTTCTCTCCCAAGAAACTTCTCTCAGGTGCTTTAGCTAAAGTAGCAAAAGGCAAACTAACACAGGCTGCAAGAATGTGCGTGTGTAAGTGTGTGATGGTGCTGATGGTGCATCTGATGTATTCACAAGCACACAGCAGTAGTGATGTGTGTGTGTGTGTGTGTGTGTGTGTGTGTGTGTGTGTGTGTGTGTCAGCTTCTCACAGGAGCAAGAAAGAAGAGTTCAAAACCTGATGTTTCTTGTGGGCATCAGAGGGTTAAGATGTTAACCTTTGACCATTCTAAGTTTAAGAGGGTCGGTAATACTGATGCGAGCTGCAGATGCCTGAGTCATGTCCGAGAGCCCAGCCCCTTCACTCCTAATACAGACACAATAGAGAAAGCCCAGCCCTTGCACCAGGAGACAGGTGCTCCTCACAACTGTGTCTGTCATGGTATTCCATCTGAGTACTAACCAGGCCCAACCTTGATCCTCTAAGATCAGAGTGGTATGACCCTAGACTGTCCTGTTCAAATAACTTCTTCCACTATTTGTAAACAGTAGAAGTTGAAATGGATGCTGCAGTTAGACGCATAAAACATTGCAGTATATGCATATAATGGAATATTATACACAAATTAATATGAATATAACATACAGATTAACAGAGCACAATATTAGAAATACAATTTTTGGAAGAAAAGCGAATTACAAAAGGCTAGGCTCCATGCAATACATTTCCATATAAAGTTTAAAGCCACAAAACCAGTGTTGAGAGTGTACCTGAAGACATAAAATATAAAATATGCAAGTGAAACCAACCATGAAACTAAAGGATAGTGGTTAACCCTGGAGAAGTAAGGAAGGCCCTGGGATCAGACAGGTTACCATGAAAGAATATCTTTGAGATGCAATATCTGTGAACAGCCCTCGTCTCAACTGTTGAGGAATAAGTTTTTTTTCCATACTATTTGAACTCTTTACTTAGTATAGAGTTAATCTTATGTGTATAAAGCTAATTGAGGATACATAAGTCCCCCCAAAAATAAAAAATAAAGTTAATTGAAAATAGATCTTTTAAAAAAAATGATGGGAATAGGAGAGGGAGGAGGAAGAAGAGTGGGAGTGTGGATGGGAAGAATCACTATGTTCCTAAAGTTGTATTTATGAAATACATGATGTTTGTATACCTTAAATAAAAGATTTCTGGGAAAAAAGAAGGAATATCTGAGAAAAGCAGCAAAGGAGAAAATAATTCAGTGCTCTCCTTATTGCAAATGAATGAATGAGAAATTAATAAATTAAAAAAATCAATGTGGATGAAAGCGGATGTCATTGATAGAGACATATAACTTAATTCTCACACACTTAATCTATTAGAGAAGAAAGGGAAGATTCCTACACCTGCTAAAAATGATGACTCTTCATTCCCTGAGGATTTAATCTGAAGGACTGCATTTGGTTGTAAAGGAGACAAAAAGAGAAAAAGAATGACTGCTGGGAATACGTCATCGAGACTGTGTCCTTAGCTGTACTAAGAATTTCTTGTTAATTTTCTGAGAATAATATTCCCTACAAACACGTGGGCCTGTGGTTTAACTCCATCATATTTGATGTTCAAACCTGTTTTCTGGCCACCTATATGTAAGGAATACACTAACCTGCCTTCTCTCCGAAGTTATTTTGTCACGAATCTAACCACAACGAGAGGGCGGTCCCAGGACCCTATCTAACCTCAGCCCTGGCTCTCCTCCTTTTCGCTGCCCCACTGTGTGTGTACATCACCAGCATGTGTATCACCCAGGCCTGACCCTTCCCACCTGACTGCCAACCGTGTGCCAGTCATGTTGATTTTGCCCCCCTCCCACTCCTTCTTCCCCAGCTTCCTTCCTTAGGCACCAGCCACACTAAAACACCTGCAGTCAGAGACCCCCCTAGGCTGCCCACGCCCTGGTGACTGTGCCCACCACCCCTCAGTCTGGCAGGCCTCCCCCCGCCCATCCCAGCATTTGCCAGCCTAACTCCCCCGGACCCCAGTGAGCTCCCTGTCATCTGTCATCTCAACTACACCCGTGCCCCTGAGGCAGGAACAACACAACGCCAGAGACTCCTTGGTGCTCGCATATATCACACTGGGGGGAGTGCATTGTGCGTGATCAATAAATTGAACTGAGGAATAACTGATAACCCAGACTTAGTACAAATTGTGCAGTTAAAGACTACGTTGGGGGCAGGTGTGTGGTACGGTGAGTAAGTCCCTGCTTGAGATGCCTGCATCCTGTATCTGAGGGGCTGGTTTGATCTCCAGCTCCTTCACTTCCAATCTAGCTTCCTGCTGATGCACACCCTGGGAGGCAGCAGGTGATGGTTCACATAATTGTGTCCCTGCAATCCATGTGAGAGATCAGATTCAGTTCCGAGATCCAAGCCAGCCCTGGCTGTCGCAGGCATTTGGGAAGTGAACCAGGGAATGAAAGATCTCTCTCCATCTTTTGCTGTTTCTCTGCCATTCAAATAAAAAGAAAAGACATTTATTAATTCACTGTTTAACTTTATTAAAAATACATTGTGCTGTAGTGGGCTTTTGGCCTACTAGTTAAGATGCCTGCTTCTGGGGTGGGTGCTGTGGTATAACCAGGTTAAGCTGCTGTTTACCATGCCCATGTCCCATATGGGAGTGCCAGGAATTAAGTCCCACCCATGCTTCTGATCCAGCTTCCTGAGTACAGCAGATTATGGCCCCAGGACTGGGGTTCTGCCTTCAGCCTGGTCCAGCCCTGGCTGGTGCAGGCCTTTGGGGAATGAACCAGTGATGGGGGCATTCTCTCTCTCTCTCTCTCTCTCTCTCTTTCCTTGTTCATTCTGTGAGTGTGTGTGTTTCTGCCCATCAAATAAATAAAAAATTTAAAAATTAGTGTTTTTCTATATCATTGGAAAAATCCTTACCCAGTCTCTAGCTGGGTCCTACCCACATCCTCATTTTCTGTTGTCATTTAGGCTCTTTTTTTCTTCATTTTTTGGGATTCCCTCTCTGGTCCAACACCTACACTCATCTGCACTAAAATATTCAGTTCCCTATATCTGGGCTGATAAAATAATTGCAGAGATTTCTCACGCAATTAACTCAAGGGGTAGGTTCTAAGTATTGTGCTGAGTTTTCTATAGTACCACATACTGCTCTGTCTAATTTGCAGCTATGCAAATTCGTGGCATGTTGGAATTTAAGGAGGTTCATTAGTTTACAATGTTTACTCTGCAAAATGTTTGCTGGAAATGGAAAAATAACTTCCCCACTTTACAAAAATCGTTGACTCCCTTTTATGCTTCTTCAGGGACCTACCCTCAGATATGCTACCCCGCCCCCTTCAGTGGGGGAACCAAGAATTTCAGCCACTTCATCATCTCCAGATATTTACGGGTGGACTGCAATGGGGCAGGCTTAGTGGTGGACAGAAAACCACGCAGAGCTGTAACCCGTGTGTCCCACATTGAAAGGTAGACTCATCTGGCAGAACTCGTTTTGGTCTTTGTCCCTTTGCTGGGTCTATTCCCAGGAAATCTCTTTGGAAATGGAGAAATATGTATGTAAGTCATGTGGTAGAGTGCCACCATTGCAGCAATTTGGGAGCTGGATACAGTAAGCTATAGGACAAGCAGAGTCCAGTAACAAGACTAAGCTGATGCACCCTAACCCAAGACGGCACACACACACACACACACAAACACACATAAACACAACTTCAAACATTTATGGAAAATAGAATAAAAATAAGCATACGTTGATGCAAAAAGGCTGAAACATGTTTTATGAGGGGTCTTCTAAAAGTTCAGGAAATATGCATGTTACAAAAAAGTTATCCATGGATCTTAAATGTTTTTGAACCAGAATAAACTCATCTTTTAATTCCATTTTCCATGAAGTTTCTGAAGCCCCTTGAGTATTGAGATTATATATTATTATGGAAATTACAGTTGTGACATTTAGTACTTCTGCTAAAATAATAATTGAGTCTATGTATAATACTTGAATGAATTTTTATATCCAGATGTAAATTTTTTAATCAAAGAGAATTTTCTCAGCTTAAACTTTAAAATCAGAGTGGGGAAATACAGTCCTTAACAGCCAAGGTGTAAAAATGACCAAAATTTTAAAATATAAAAAAATCTTAATATTTTAGAATATACAAATGCTGATTAGATTCTCCCTACAAGAAAGTAAATCTCACGTGTCCACAGACACATAATACAAAGTCAGCCACACTACTGGAGACTGGTCAATTGACTCTAAACGCCCGAATGTCTGTCCATTTCAATCAGGATGTGCTCGTCATTAATGTTGAATAAAAAATGGCCATGAACAGTGCAAAGGCCCAGGGATTGTAGACTTCTTAGGAAGACTCACAGGTCTGAATGTGCTCATATCACAATTTCCATTAAACCAGGAGACTGAGCATAGGACCTGAATCTGAATTTTTTAACTGGAAAGATGACTACAACAAAGATATGTATACATAAAAATGGAGAGAAGAGACAAGTGTTCCATAAACAAAGGCAGAATAAATAGGTATACCACTGACATTTGACTAAGAAGTTACTTTGATAGAATAAACTTTATTTTCCCTAGAATTGTTGTATTTATATTATAGCAATTTGTATGTTATAATTCTGTGAACCACTGTTATAATTCTGTGAACACATACACACACAATTTTTACAGACTTTGTATTCATCAGAATGTCAGTAACAGATCTATTACCACTTTATTCTTAATTTTCAGGGGACACTGCAAAGGATGCTCATCCACATCTGACATTTATTTGATGAGAAAAATCCAAATGCCTGTTCCATGAAAACCTATTCCAGTAATTTATCAAAACTGCCATTTCCAAAGTGGTACAGGTACCCAGATGTCGAGCGTGTCACACACACTACTATCATTTGTACCATTATTTTGTACCAAGAAAGTGCACACTTTTGAAAATAATGTCACCCTTTAAAGAATCAACATGATTAAATGCAATTCATGAAGATTTTTCAACATGTAACATTTGCAAAAAAGACTATGCTCATGCAGCTTCCACCATATGCTTCCTTTAGAACATTCATAAAAGTAGGACTAAGAACTAATATTGGCCAATTGTGTTCATAAAGAAAAGTATTCCATTATATTTATGCTTAAAATATTATCTCTTTGAAAATGAAGAAATAGGATAGGAAGGGGAAGATTAGCTCTACAGTGGTTCTCAAAGTGCAATGTGCAAGACTCCCCATGACCTTTAACCTTCATAAATGTCAATGTCTTGTCCCACAAGTGTGCAGTAATATTCCCCGGAAGCACACATGACCTGTGCTAGCACAGCAAACAGCTGACTACAGAAAGAGACGTAAGAATCAAGCTCTCTTCCCTTAAGCCAGATAGCAAAGAGATTTGTAAAAACATTTTTAAAATTGTCAGTCTTCTCCCTCATTCATTTTTGTTTGGGAAAATAGCAATTTTTCATAAAAATATGCTATTGATGTTAATCTCATAGTTTACTATTGTTACTGAAAGTTATTAAAAATAACTGTTTCAAATATTTCTTAGTAATAATTTTCAATATAGTAAATGTTGATGGATATAATCTACATCTTAAAAAGTTATCTGAAATCATCTATCTTTTTTTAAATATTATTTCTCAGTTTTATTTTTTTAAGATTTTTATTTATTTGAAAGGCAGAGTTAGAGAGAGCAGAAGAAAAGGCAGAGAGAGAGAGTGAAAGTTTTTCATCTGCTGGTTCACTCCATAAATGGCCCCAGTGGCTGGGGCTGGGCCAAGCCAAAGCCAGGAGCCTAGAACTCCACCCAGAAGTGGGGCAGATGGAATCTGAATGGAGCATCCATCATTGTTTTAAAAGGGTGTTTCTCAAGACCAAAACTCAACTAGACAGATGGCTGGGTGCACTCCTGTCTCAACATTCTCCTCCAGAAAACTTTTTTTTCAAAATGTTTCAAAAAGAGGTGTTCCGTGACCCAGAGGGGAGACTTTCATATAGGAACTTCTTGTTGGGCCATCAGTTGGCTGCACTTGGACCTGTTTGCTGCCAACCTTATCTGTGACATCCTTTACAACTCTCTTAAGGCAAACAAAGCGGAAGGAGGACTGGGGGGAGGGGTTCAGGCCTAGCAGCAGAGAGTTCTTGGAAACAATTTGCCTTGGGTCTCTGGAGTTTTAAGCAAATTCTTCCAAAGAGGTCCCACTTTCTCCACCTGCCTACCTAAAGTTTGTCATACTTGCGCTTCCCTTAGAATAAAAGCAGCCATTCCAGAAGATACCTCTGGTTTCTGTTTACGTAAGAATTACCTGGAACTTTTTTTAAGCATAAAGATTTTTGGTCCTACCCCGACCCAAAAGCCCAATAGCACAGGGCTGAAAGGAACACACCTGGTCACTATGACAAGTGCTCCTTCTCACCTCTGATGGCCACTGTGAACAGGAGGCCACAGCGTGTGCCTGGAGATCCAAGGAAGCCCACACTGGAGCAGCAGCACCTATGGTAAAGTCAGTCCTGGTAGGGGCCCCAAGCATCAACCAGCAACCCATGCAAGGAGAGGGAGCCCAGGTGCCACGGGGCCTTGGGAGTCTTGATTAAGAATGGCAAACGATGGAAAGGTAAAGAATGAGAAGGGGGAAGTGGGAGAAAGACCAAGTCAAGAGGGATGTCTCAGAAATGAGGGCCTAGGAGTACGAAACGATCAGCAGTTCCCACCCACAGATCTGCTTAGAGACCACTGCAAGCCGTGACTCGTGAAGCCCCAGTGCAGACTTGATGAGTTCCCCAAAGTCAGGATCCGATGAAGACTCTGAGAAAACAAGCAGAAAATGTAAAGGTCAGAGTGAACTCTGAAGTGGGAATAGAATGATCGTGTAAATAAGCATGGAAGTGTACATGGAAAAACTCGGAAGAGGGAACATCAATTACCTTCACCCCTACAGAGCGCGTTGAGAGGGCAAAAACCCTGTGTCTACACAGTCTCCCAGCCTGCTGAGTCAGAAAGCAGGTGAGAAGGCTCTGGATCTGGTCATTCCACCAGTTACCTGTTCTTGAGTATTATCTAGAACACTCCTTCAAGTGCTGGTAGCTTTTATCCACCTTTCCTTTGCTGTTGGTATCATGAATTAGTCAGTGACACTTTCATGCAAAATTGCTAAGACACAGTCAGGAACAAAAATCCAAACTTTTTCTCAATCTTTTCTCTCTCTCTTTTTAGAAAGATTTATTTATGTGAGAAGCACAGTTACAGACAGAGGGAGAGATCTTCCATTCACTGATTCACTCCCCAATGACCGCAATGGCCAGAGCTGGGCCGATCTGAAGCCAGGAGCCAGGAGCTTCTTCCGGTTTCCCACAGTTTGGGCCAGGGGCCCAAGTGCTTGGGCTATCTTCCACTGCTTTTCCAGGCCATAAGCAGAGAGCTGGATCTGAAGAGGAGCAGCCAGCGCCCATATGAGATGCCGGTGCCACAGGTAGAAGCTTAACCCACTGCACCACAGCTCCAGCTCCTCAATATTTTCAAGTGTCATCCCTCATAAGTTGTGTTCAATAAAGTTTCACCTGGTAGCTCTTTCATTGCTTGCTTCTATCCTTGAGCAAACTGTGAACACTTAGGTCATCCATGTATTGATAGTTTGCAAACTGAAACTATTGCATTTTTCAGCCAAGTCCTGAGGAATTTAGGAGACATGGTGAATAGGGCAAAATCCAATTATTGGGATGATTTTTGGTTTCCAAACTACTTTCAACTTTCACTTATTTTTATTGTACCAACAAGATGGGACTGTTCTAGTGAGGTTTTGTAACACATCTGTGTGGCAAAGAGCACTTTTTTTGTATCCCAAGCAGCTTTGGCAACAAGCAGAAGTAGAAGGAACTCAGTTTAGCACAATCTGTAGGGTCTTTGCAAAGCTCTCATCTCCTTAACTTTTGCCAGCCTCATGATAAGACAGGACAAAAAAGGAAAAGGAAGAAACGCTTAGCTCATACAGGCCTTTCAGAAGTACGAAATGGGAAGTACAATTCCTCCTTCGTTGGCTTGCTTTTAAGAAGGATCTATTGATCACGTTTGGAAAATACGAGACACTTTCGATGAATCAGATCCATTCATTATTTTCCACTTACTTTCTCATTGTTTTCTGCAGTGGGCACTACACAAACATTATGAGACATCTTCAATAAACATATTTTCCTCCCCAAATCAATTCTTAGTGTACCCATTAGTAATTCATCATGAGTTTCCCATTGGTTAGAACCATCAGTAGCACACATTACAATGAATTTTTTAAAATCTTTTTTTATCTGCACCTCAAAGGTCTTTCCCATGATAAGCACACATTGAAGAGAGATGAGGGGCTATGTGCCTGTGCCTTACATGGGAACAGTCTCTCAGGTTATTCAGGCAGCTGTCTCCAGATCACGTGCACAAGGCAGATGCGGTCCTCGGGAAGCAAGAGACGCACATCTAACGTGGGGAGGGAGAGTGGCTTCTTGGAACACCAAGAAGTGGACTGCCCTCCATGGCTGCTCCACCCATTGTCACGGTGGGACAGTAAGGACACGAGCTCCATGTTCTGTCTCTCGTGAGCTCACCTAGCCATGGTTTTTTTTCTCTCTCTCTCTTTTCTTTAACAGCTACACTGTTTTCTCTGAAAGTTTGTTTATTACTCTTATCATGTAGTTATGTCTCTTTTGTACTAATTTTTTATCCAAGCACCAGTTTGTTCATTCACTCAATAACTTCTATGGAATATCTAACTGGCCGTCAGTTGAGAATCTGGTAATTTCTTAATAACTGAAGGGAATATTTGATTCATGTGTTATTCTAGACTTAGGTTTGCATCTATGCTATTTATTGGTTTACATATTTAGCTAATTACTTGTCTATTTGTGAATTCATAATTAGCTTGAAGGCAAAGATTGATGTTTAATTCATTGTTGTATCCCCAGGTTTCCCAGATAGTAGGTGTTCAATAAACATTGAAATAAGGTTTAACAAACTACATCAACGTCCATAATACAACTGGGACAAAGTCTATTTAAAGTGCATATCACATCAATATGAAATTCAGAATATCCCCAAAACTCTCTTAGTGGGAAAGGGAAAGGCCATTAAGATACAGCAGCCATTGGGGGGTGAACCAATGGAAAAGGAAGACCTTGCTCTCTGTCTCTCTCTCTCTCATTGGCCACTCTGCCTGTCAAAAAAAAAAAAAGATATAGTTGGTGCAAATTAGCTGTCAGTCTCTGAGCTTCCTGAGAGGTCAAGTCCAAGGAAGATCTCCATAGGGATTGTGGGTTTAGCGGTGCTGAGTCCTGGATTTTTAATACATTTCAACTACTAATAAATATTTTATTATTAATTTGTCAACTTTGGGACCTTTCCAACTATAATTAAACTTTTTCTTGAGATAATTGATATTATTCCCACAAACTACATTTTTGTTTTTGCAAGCACAGAGGACTTAAGAATTAAATGGAACACAAATAATCTTTTCTTAAAAAGTTATTTTTTTCAAAGTGAAACTTCTTGCATCTTTTGTATTTATAAATAATCATATTATTTCATTTGTTTGAGATTTTAAACTTTACATATAAAAAGTGCCTAAAGCACACCAAAAGCCACTCCAAAGTCAAACCGTGAAATACATTTAAGAATAAGATCAAAATGCTTTCAGTGGTCAGGTACTGGTTTCTAGAGTCAACATAGGCATGTTATATGAGCATTTTCCCTAAGCAGCAATACAGAATAATTCCTGAGTCAGTAGAACTATTGGCACTCAAATGAGGAAACGAAACGCTTCTATGAACTGAGTGTTCAGATTGCTAATTAACAGCTGACAGTAGACTGATTTTTCCTTTTTCTTTGAACTTCTTGAGCATGTACACATATCAAGGCTAGGACTTGGTCTCCAAGATCACTAAGTGTCTGGGTAATCCTAAAGAGGTCATTGACCCTATGAAGCCTCAATTGCTTAAACAGTAAAACGAAGATCAAAATACAAGAAATCAATGCAAATCAATGAGATTATGTATGTATGTGGACAAACATCATGAACTATATAAAGGTATGATTTGGATCCTATAGATTCCAACATTTATAGCAATTAAATGATCAAATTCATTCATGTAACTAATTTCATCTTTGGCTCAGATTCACTTAATATTTTCTATTGCTCTATATGCAGTTTTTCTTTTAAAAAAAAGACTTATTTATTTATTTGGAAGGCAGAGCTACAGAAAGGCAAAGGCAGAGAGAGAGAGAGAGAGAGAGAGAGAGAGAGAGAGAAAGAGAGAGAGAGAGAGAAAGTCTTCCATCTGCCAGTTAACTTCCTAGATGGTTGCAATGGCTGGAACTAAGCTGGTCCGAAGCCAGGATCCAGGAGCTTCTTCTGAGTCTCCCACATGGGTTCAGGGGCGCAAGGACCTGGGCCATCTTCCACTGCTTTCCTAGGCCATAGTAGAGTGCTGGATTGGAAGTGGGGCAGCCAGGACTCAAACCAGTGCCAATATGGGATGCCGGCACTGCAGGCGGTGGCTTTACCTTCTCCACCACAGTGCCAGCCCATCTATATACAGTTTTTAAAAAAATCTATTCCATCCAGTTGTTCAAATATATATATAATATAGGATTTATTACACAACTTGATTTTGCATTTTAAAAATGCTCCTTTTGTGAGAGGCATGAATTCATAGGATCTATCTATAGATTTAATATCTAGTTATGTGTTATCATCACACAAGGCAAGTTACATGATGAACTTCTACTTCTTTTTCTAGAATACTTTTCTTTGGCTTTATTTACACTTTGCCTGTATAAGCATATTTAGATAGCTTAATGGTTCCAGTGATTACATTGTGCATTTGAGGTTTTATGAGAAAAAAATGAAGTGTATAATTATACTTTTAAGAAAACTGGTTTGACCATTCTCAAAACAAAACAAAAACCCTGACTCTCACTAATTTTTCAAGTGGCTGCACCAGCATGTTTAGAAGCAATCCATCAGCAGCCATCACAGTTCATATAAGCCTTCAGGCTAAGATGTCACCAAGGTGATTGGAAGAAAATAATTAGCTTTAGTGGACATGCAAAAACAAACCTTTTAAATGAAGGCAAAGATCACAGAGCCGCCCACCCCATTCCCTTGGGCTACAGAGTGAAAGAGGCTGGCAAGAGTTTGAGAAATACTAGAGGAACAACCAAACTTTCTCTTCCGGGTCTGCTGTGCTGGCATGCATGGAAGGCAAGGGAGTGGGTGTCAGCGTGGAGGCGGAAATGGGGACAGGATGTAAAGGTCTTGAGTGTGTCCACCAGCAGGAAGACGGGAACAGGAGGAATTACTGTTTCCTGACACTTCTTAGCAGACCGGCCACCAAGACGGGAAAAGCACAGCGGCTGTGGCATCTGGACACCAGGACACCTGCTGGCCTCTTTTCTTGATGACTCCTTCAGCAGGGCAGGGGGCACATGCATCAATTCTCCAATGAGCTCTCATCTCTCCCCTTGATTCTCCTGCAGAGAATGAGTAACAACAGCGATTTTTAGACTTTTAAAAAAAATTTTGGTACTTCATTTTCTTTAATCTACTTGGTGTCTCTTGCAAAGGGCATAGACACCTATATGAAAAAATATATGCAAATATATTATCTGCTTCTGCATAGACAAGTAACATGCGAGACTTCTGTAGTCAGCTTCCTTCACAGAGAAGAAAGCAGAGCCGAGAGTATGAGGGAAAGTCAAAAATTCCAAGGGAAGGTAGAAGTGAAAGTTTAGTTTACTTTGGTCCCGAAATGTTTGAAATCCATGCATTTTTTTATAATATGCATTTTTCAAAAACTTTCTGAATGCCCTTAATTGCATAGATCTTTAAAATCTTACAGGATTTATACACTACTCAGGTGTGAGTGTGCTGAAGATAGTAAATAGTGCTCACAAATATTTCACTTGTCCTGCTTTTCCCAGCCTCCTTGACAGAGTGCATGAGATGACAGAGACTTCGAAGTGAAGCAGCCTCCATTGCAAACCACTGCCTTAAGCAGTGTCCCAAACCCACAATGGACACAACACGAGTGAGAAATAAATTTTCACTATGTGAAGACACTGAGACTGGGGAGACACTTGTTACTGCAGCACAGCCTAGCCCTGGCTGGCCAGCACAGACAGTGACAGCTACACAAAAATCTACAGCTAGACTCTCAGGCATTTTCAACCTTTTCATTAAGGGCTTGGTGAGATAGAACAATGAGATTTTGTGGTCAGATAGTTATTGTCACAACAACTCAACTCTACTGTTAGAGCATATAAGATGTGATGACTTACAAAGCAATAAATATGCTGAAGTTCTAATACTGTTTTTGTTTGTAACAATGGCAAAGAGGCAGGATTTGGTGCAAAGACCACAGCTTACTGACCCCTGTGATGCAGTGGTTATCATTCAGTTGTATCTTTGCTGTATGAGTTTTCCAGGGCTGCCTCAGCACTACCGCTCAAAGGCTTAACAAAACCAATAGCTTTGACGCCCTCTCAGTTTTGCCAAACTTCTTGGCAGGGCTGCTTCCTTCTGAGGTTCTGAGGGACAGCCGTTCTACGCTTCCAGCCTAACCTCTCTCAACTCTTGTGGCACTCCTTGGTGTTCCCTGGCTCGTAGAAGAACGTCTCCAACTTCTACTTGACCTTCACACGACTGTCTTCTCCCTGTGTTGGTCTCTCTTATAAGGAGGCCAGTAGGAGGCCTCCCTCCCTCCTGTATGACCTCATCTTAACTCATTACAACTGCAATGACCTTGTTTTTGAAGAAAAGCACATTTTGAGTTACTGCAGCTTAGGATTTCAACACATATTTCTGGAGTACACAATTCACTGTGTGACACTTGTTTCTTAAAGAACACATTTAACTTAGTAAATTGACAATGATACAAGTGAATATTAAATAATCACACAGGCCTTGGCTGTACTCAGAGAGGTCAGTTCACCCACTTCTTGTCAAGATTGACATTTTAGATGTCTAACACAATCGTTAAAAGAAACGCAGCACTCAGAATTATAATAAACAGAACTTGGAATGCACATTGGCAATTTAATATTATTGTTCAGGTTCCTGTCTTTCCCAACTCACTGACTGATGCTTTAGCTGAAAAAATTAGCCTTGATTTCCATACTTTATTTCTTGAGACTATTATTAAAGCATGGAATTGAGGACATGATTATTCCTTAGAGTCTGAAGGCAGATATCTATCAGAATGTATTAAAGATAAAACCCACAATTTCTCTGACAGGTTATGGAACCCTAAAATGTAAAACAGTAGCACACAGCTGAGTAATCCATCAGGTGCTCAAGACTGTACATGTGAGGAAGTCAGAGAAAGGGATGATGGGCCATGGCCTAGGGAGGGGACCCCTCCAGGAGGAGAGGAAACACTTGAGCTGGGCTTAAATGATGGCCAGGGTTTGGGTAGATTGATCAGAGAGCAGCTGATATGAGCAAAACTGAGAAACGATGTGTGTCTGTGGGAAGAATCAGCTTGAGTTAAGGCAGTGGACACCTGTAGGGAAAAAAAAAAGCAGGAGTTGTGATAGCCAAACGATTGTAAAGTAGTCAACCCTGATATGAAGGACCTGGCGTGTCAGCTTCGGAAGAGTTCAGATTGCATTTGGGAACAATACATTTCCAAGCAAACAGCATGATCAGAGCTGCATGGAATAGTGTACAAGCTAAATAAGGCAATGGATCAATGAGGGATTCTCATAGCAATTACAAAAAAGACATGGTGGGGAGGGGTGGAGTGGGCTGAGGAGTTAAGTAATCAGGAATTGAGTTAAGTAATCAGGATTTTGAGAGGTCTTGGTGAAGCAGAAAACCATGAAGGAGAAAAAGATAGGCCAACGCCATCACAAGAGGGAAAGAGGGAAGAAGCAGGCATCACACATGAAGAAATACAGGCTATATTTTGTCTAATTACAACCAGAGTGAAGACCCATTCATCAGCTCCACTTGAGTTAGTAAGATAGGATAAGATATCCATGATTACAAATAAGCCCCCTCGATCAATTGCTGAAGAAGAAGATTTACGTGTGTTGGTCACTGTGTTCCTCTCCTAGCTTGGCACTGGCCTCGTGCTGCTCTGATTCAGGTGTGACTAGGTCAACTCTCTAATCTGAACCTCTTGTCCTCTGCGTGTAGAAATTATTTTTCAGTCACAGACGGTCGCCAACTTACAATGGTTTGACTCCCCAGTCTTCTACCTGATGATAGGGTGAAAATGATCCCAGGAAGTGGAAACTCTACTTGGAATGTTGAATTTGATCTTTTCTCAGCTGGTACTGTGTGGTCCAATCCTCTTCCTTGATGCTGGGCAGCAGCAGAAGGTTCAGCTGCCAGTCAACCCCAAGGTCGTGAGGGGACTCTCCCGCTGTGTTGCTGAGCGAGGGTGCACAGGAGTTCGGGTGCATTCAGTGTCTTCCACTTATGATAATTTCAACATAAGAACGGTTCATCAAGACATAACCCCATTCCAGGTTGAAGAGTCCCTGAGTCCTCTTCACCTAGACTTCAGCACAATAATTACCTTAAATATGCACCTCCCTTTAGTAGACTTTTGCTGATATTATTCCCTGATATGAATTGGAAAGAAGATGTGGGGAATATTACATTATAGAGTACTAGTCAGTCTTAAAAATAAGGAACTCTTGTCATTTTTGACAACAGGAATGAACCTGGTAGACATTATGCTGATAGAAATAAGCCAAACTCAGAAACACAAGTGTTACATACAAGTGGAAAGCTTCATGTGGAATCTAAAAAAAGTCTGACTCTTAAAAATAGAGCATGAATGATGGTTGTTGCCAGGGACTGGGGCTGGGAGAAGTAGGGAGATGTTGGTAAAAGGATTTAACAATTGAGTCACACAGGATGCACAGGTTCTAGAGATCTAGTGGAGGGCATGCCTACTGCAGCTGCATGTACTGCGCTGTACACTGGCAGTTTGCTGAGGATTCACCTTAGATCTCTCACCACCAAAAAAATCAGTACTAGCTGAAGCAATTTATATGTTAATTAGCTTGATTATGAGAATCATTTCAGCATGTGTATGTATATCAAAGGATCAGATTGTACATTTGAAAATACATAAGTTTTGGGGCTGGCACTGTGGCACAGTGGGTTAAAGCCCTGGCCTGCAGTGGTGGCATCCTATATGGGTGTCAGTTTGAGTCCTGGCTGCTCCACTTCCGATCCAGCTCTCTGCTGTGGTCTGGGAAAGCAGTGGAAGATGGCCCAAGTCCTTGGGCCTCTGTACCTGTGTGCGAGACCAGGAAGAAGCTCCTGGTTCCTGGCTTCAGATCAGCTCAGCTCTGACCACTGCGGCCATTTGGGGAGTGAACCAGTAGATGGAAGACCTGTCTCTCTGGCTCTGCCTCTCTCTGTAATTCTATCTTTCAAATACATAAAAATAAATCTTTAAAAAAATATATAAGCTTTATTTGTCAAGTACACCTTAATCAATCTGGAAAGAAAAAAACTTGAAGAGACTAATAAATAGTATATTGTAAAAAACACAGTTGCATATTTTTAAAACCTCTACCTCTTTGAATCACTGTTAACAAAAACTAAAATCTGTTTTAGACTTACCATCAGGCATTATCCTTTAAAAGAAGCTACATATGTATGCATATATGTATTTGGATTTTTATAGACTAGAACATAGAAATAAAAATATTAATGTAAAATGTGCCTATTCTACCATACATGTTTCCCTGGAGCCAATGTCACGGTGCAGTGGAGTTTTATAGCCACTTGAGACACTGGCATTGCACATCAGAGAACTAGTTCAAGATCCCACTGCTCTCCTTCCAGTCCAGCTTTCTGCTGTTGCATCTGGAAAGCAGCAGCAGATGCTCAATTTCCTGGATCCCTGTCACCCAACTGAGACCTGGATGAAGCTCCTGGCTCCCGGCTTCATCCTGGCCCCGCCTTGGCCATTGAGGCCATCTGGGGAGTGAGCCAGTGGATGGAAGACCCACCATATGATCCAGCCATCCCACTTCCTGGAAGTCATCAAACAAAAAAGAGATCAGCACATGAAAGAGTTATCTGTACCCCCATGTTTATAGCAGCTCAATTCACAATAGCTAAGATATGGAATTAACTCAGATGTCCATCAACTGGATAAAGAAATTATGGAGTATACACACTATGGAGTTCTACTCAGATATAAAAAAATTAAATCCTGCCTTTTGCAGAAAAATGGATGCAATTGGAAACCATATATTTAGTGATATAAGCCAATCTCAAAAGACAGATATTATATATTTTCCCAGATCTGGGGTAACTCATAGAGTATCTGAAATGCAGTGTATTGGAGTGAAAAGGACATTTTTGAAATTCAATGACTTTTTACAGCCCTTGTCTCTACTGTTGAGAAACTGTGTTTTTTTTTTCATACTATTTGTTGAGCTCTTTAATTAGCATAAGGTTAACCTTATGAGTATAAAGTATAGTGAAAGTAGATATTTGTAAAAACTGAGAGTGGGAATAGGAGAGGGAGAGGGAAGAAGGGAGGGGGCATGGGTGGGGGGGGGGAGTATCACCATGCTCCTAAATCTGTGTGTATGAAATACATGACATTTGTATCACTTAAATAGCATTTTTAAACATGAAGGGGAGAGAGAGAGAGAGAGAGAGAAGGAGAGGGAGAGAGAGAGAAAGGAAGGAAAGAAGGAAGGAAGGAAGGAAAGAAGGAAGGAAGGAAAGGAGGGAGGGAAAGGGAAGGAGGAAGAGAGGAAAGAAAGAAAGAAAGAAAGAAAGAAAGAAAGAAAGAAAGAAAGAAAGAAAGAAAGAAAGAAAGAAAGAAAGAAAGAAAGAGAGGAAGAAAGAAAGAAAAAGAAAGAGAGAAAGAATAACAAAAAGAAAGGCAGAATGACAAAAAGATAGAAATCTTCCATCCACTGGTTCACTCTTCAAAAACACTCAACAGCCAGGACCAGGCAAGGAACCAGGAACTCCATCGAGATCTCTCACGTGGGTGGCAGAAGCGCAAACACACATGCCTTCATCAGCAGTCTGGCACGGTGCACCTCTGTGGGATGCTGAATCAGAAGCAGAGTAGGGACTCAAGTCCGGGGACTCTGATATGGGATGTAGATGTCCCAGGTGCTGGCTTCACCCACGTGCCACAATGCCCACCCTTCCATTTCACTCTGAGTGTCTCTAGGCAGCATCTAGTGGTTTCCCACTCTCTTACTTTGATAAATTCTCCAGTTGCTAAGCCAGTTGGCAAATATTTCCCACAAAACTGGACCTGGGGAAATAAGAAAGTCTGAGCCTTGTCCATCAGAACATTATAGTTTAGTCCCAACCAGCAGGATGATGTGCTAGTATCCCGGGTGCTGTGTCCTCTGAAAAGGTGCACGCTGAACCCAAATCCCAACACAACGGCATGGTAAGGCACTGGGGAGGGTGCATAGGTTCCAAGGGCTCTGCCTGAACCTGTGGGATGGGCATCACTGTAAAAGAGGCTTGAGGAAGGTCTGTCCACCACTTGCAAGCACACAGAAAGCAACATCTCAGAGAAATGGTCCTCACCAGACCCCGATCTCCCGGCACCCCAATCTTGAACTTCCCAGCATCCAAGGCAATACATTTCTGTTGTCTGTGAACTCCCCAGTGTCAAGTCATCTATTGTAGCCACCTGAATGCACGAAGATAGTGAATGTCCACGGGTCTGAGGCAATGGATGAACTGATCACTGAAAAATTGTCTCTGGAATCTACAGCAATAATTCCATGTTGAACACAGATAAATGGGAATGCAAATAATGGATTTTTCATAAGAGTCTTAGAACAGAGGAGAAGAAAAGAGTGTCAAAGGATGTGGCTGACCTTGTGCCTATGGGGAACAAGAGAGGAAACCGATTTGCAGTGCAAGAAGACTTTTACAAAATAAGGCAGTCTTGGAATCCTGAGGCTGGAACTAAACTATAAGCCAACATGGGGCCAGCGCTGTGGCACAGTGGGTTAATGCCATGGCCTGAAACGCCGTCATCCCATATGGGCACCAGTTCGAGACCCGGCTGCTCCACTTCCTGTCCAGCTCTCCGCTATGGCCCAGGAAAGCAGTAAAACATGGCCCAAGTCCTTGGGCCCCTGCACTCATGTGGGAGACTGGGAAGAAGCTCCTGACTCCTGGCTTCGGATCGGCACAGCTCCAGCCCTTGCGGCCATCTGGGGAGTGAACCATCAGATGAAAGACTTCTCTGTGTCTTTCTGTCTGCCTCTCCTCTCTCTTTGTAACTCTGACTTTCAAATAAACAAATACATCTTTATATATATATATATATATATATATATATATATATATATATATGCCAACAGACAAAATACGAGCAAGTCCTTCCTCCCGCAGTCACTCCAGTTTCCAGTCTTACCATAAATCCAGCAAGGCCAGCCCCAAGAATCTCCTTGCAGGGAATGCAAAGGCAGAGCTGCACACGGCAGTAAACTCCAGGTCTTCTGACACTCCAATCTCCACGGCACAGTAAAATGACTCAGATTAACCATCAAGTCTTCTCCATACGTAGGAGTGATGGGATTCCCAGCATAACATGATAAAAACAGCCCAGCTTTGTAAAAATACAAACAAAAATAAAAGTAACACCCATCCTTTTGTTAGCCTAATTTTCTTTTTTTCATCCAAGGGGAAGTCTTGTGTGAGACATTTGGAGTAAGAAACTTACAGCATGAACAATGTTGGGAGGCTTCTTTGACTCGAGTGGAATTGTTCAGTAGCATATCCTACTTGTTTTCATGGGGTATGGCAGTGGGACCTAACAGGAGCAAACTTGCAGATTCACAGTTCCAAAATTCAGCTGTACCTGCATTACAATTTGGGCCACTGAACAATGAATTGCATGTGACATGTGGAAGTGGGGTTAGGAATGCTTTAAGTCATATCTGGTCTGGATGCTTATTGAAAATATAGCAAGTGACCAGTTCTGTGGCATACCAGGCTAAGCCCCTACCTGCAGCACTGGCATCCCATATGGGTGCCAGTTCAGGTGCCGGTTGCTCCTCTTCTGATCCAGCTCTCTACTGATGCACCTGGAAAAGCAGTAGAAAATGCAAGTGTTTGGGCCCCTAAGCACACGTGGGAGATTCAGGTGGAGTTCCTGGCTCCTGGCTTTAGATCGGCCCAGTTGCAGCCACTATGGCCATTTGGGGAGGGAACCAGCAGATGGAAGACCTTTCGCTCTGTCTCTCCCTCTCTCTGTAGCTCTGTCTCTCAAATAAATAATCTTACAAAGAGAGAGAGAGAATATAGCTAAAGAAGGTGTAGTAGTCTGCTCGAAATGCCGTAACAAAATACAGTGAACCCTTGGTGTTTGTGCCTTCCACATCCATGCGTTCAGACAACCATGGATTGAAAATATTTTTTAAAAAATTGCATCTGTATTGAACATGGGAAGATTTGTTTTTTTCTCAACAATATTCTATATATACCACTTACATAGCATTTATATTTTATTGGGTAATATGGGAAATGTGTAGAGATGATTTGAAGTACACAGGAGGATGTGAGATGGTTATATTCAAATACTATGCCATTTTACATAAAGGACTTGAGCATCCACAAAATACTCGAACCAATCCAATGGATTGGTTAACAGAAGTTTACTTCTCACTTTCTGGAGACTAGATCCCAGATTAAGTCTGACTCGTTTAATTTCCAGGAATGGCTCTCTTCCCGGCCTGTAATTGGTCACCTGCTCTCCAAGTCCTATATGGCAACCAATCCCATGAGATTAGAACCCTACTTTTATGACCTCATGTAACATTACCTATGTATTATGCACACTGGTGACCTCTTGTTCAGAGTTGAACCAACATATCCCGTGGACATCAAGCCTCCGCTGGTACCAAGAAGACCCTGATTGTCTCACTGTTGTGTTATTTCTTTACATGTCTGGTGACTGGTGGCCCAATATCCCAATAGGGACTAAGATTCTCCAAAGGTAACTTACCTCATAATGAATTGTGATGTCACCTGTGGTTCCATCCAGCTGGGAGAAGCCAGTGGATGCTTCTGTTCATTGCATGGCTGATGAAGTTCAGCTTAACATGTGTCCAGAGTTCTTGGAAAGTAAATGGAGTAAAATCTACTGGAGTCAAATTGTCAGGCTGCCTAAATAATAGGAGCAGGAGGGATATGAAATGCACACTCTTTTTTAAAAAACAACTCACTAAAGTATGCACTTAAATTCTTTTCATAATGCTATTTAAATATTTACACATATAAACATAGCTACAAGTCCCTAAGGTTTGTATCTCAAATCCTTTTACAAAACCATAAAAGTAGTAATTAAGTGAAAACAAAAATACAACACAATGAAATTAAAATTAAAACACTTTTAACCAGTTGCATACTGTTTTGTTGAATAGATGCTGGTATTATGACTGTATGTATCGCTAACTGAGGTAGCACAGGATTGTTTTTCCCCTAAATTATGAGAATTTTGTTGGTCTTATATTTTATATAGTCATAAATCATTTTATATTTGATCTAATAAAAAATGTACATTGCATAACTTGTATTTTAGATAAGATTATATATAACTAAATATATATTTTCTTATATAAACTAAATTGACATAACAGGTTCATTGTGTAAATCATTTTTATTATAAACTACAGAGTATAACATCAATTAAAATCAGCCAAAACTTACAGATGAGTCCAGTTTCATGTATTTCTTTCCTCTGTTTTTAAATGCACAACTTTGGAGGCCAGAAGTGGGAGAAGCAGGTCAGTCTATATAGGAACTTTTACATAACACCCCATGTTTTCCCTCTGGGTGACTAGCTGCCCCAGTTCGCCTGGGACTGTGGGTTTCATGAGACATGGACTTTCAATGAGAAAACCAGCATGGGCCTGAGCAAACCAAGATGGTTGCTCACCATACTCCCGGGTTTACCTCTAACAGTCTTCTTCACTGTGCACGTATTTTAAGCTGTAATTTCTTTGTCTTCCCTTCTCCAGTCACCATTTTTCCATTCAGTTTTCCCAAAATTGGTTGTAACAGCTGAACTTGAATAGTGCACCTTGTATTCTCTCTAGTGATCAAGACTGAGAACCATGTTCCAAATCCCGTTACTGTTGTTTCAGTGGACTCGGGACAGGGATCTGCCAGAGGGCGTGGTCTACCTGCCATCCTGAACCAGAATGTTTCACTCTCCCGAGTTCCACTTGTTTTTTCCTCCCAGGGATCTGTGATGATCTCGTCCTACCTCACCTCTCAAGAAGCCTTCTAAAACCAGTGTGGGCTTCACTCTCTAAACACGTCATCTACTACTTCCTTTCAGGTTCATTGCCTTTTGATAATCAAAGTAAAACTCCTTGGCTTCCATGCAATCCTACATCAAGCAAAAACGCTGAGAGCACATACGATATTTGATTGCAAAAAAAAAAAAAAAAAGGGTTGTCCAAGTTGTACTGAATGCTCATTTTTCAGAATATGATTAAAATAAATACACATAAAGTTTAATGCTCATTTTAAAACCTCTTGAATGACCAAAAGTGGGTCTGCATATTCAAGCGTGACTTCTCACAGATCATTTTAGTCCTCTGTGCTTATTCATGTTGTTGAGAGAACTGCTTTACAATACAGGAAAAAATACGAGAGACAGTTGGATTTTACTTGACATCTGTGAGACCCTTGGCACATCCTTTTTAGTGAAAATTGCCGACAGTTCAGACACTTCGGTCTTTTTCAGAGAACAATTTTCTGAGATGTTCTAAACAAGGTTGCACAATAAGACAACAGAACATTCACCTGACTTCGCATCCTAGGACCTCAACTCCTGGGTCAAAATATGTTTCCTTTCGGCATGTGAAATCTGATCCACATGCCTCTCCTGAATATTTTCAATTAATTGTGTCCTACTAGCTGCAGTTTTTCAAAGATTTATGCTTACCATCAATAGGTAGACTGTTTCTACAAATGTTTTCCCATACGTTCATTTATTCTTAACTGTGTAAAATGGATCAAAAATGAGAAAATGATGAAGGCAGTCAAATTTCCAGGACTCATTCTTGAACACCATTTAAACACACTCGGGACTTTTCTTTTCTCACTCATTGATATGAATGGGAATGCTAGGAACAAATTAAGCAATCGAACCCCTGTACCATGAAGAAAACCTTTATCATTCTAACAGAATTGAAAAGAGAGAAACGCACAGAATATAACCCACTTGGAGGATGATGTTTGCTCTTTTTATTATTATTGCAAGTATATGCTTTTAACTTGGCTCTTCACAAGCCCTTGCAATTTGTCTTGGTTGATGTCACAAATATAGTATCCTCTTTTTCTCTCAAGCTTATTTCTTTTATTATAAACATTTTAACTTTCTTGAAGGAAAGGGGGAAAATCCTCTGAGAATTACTTTTGTCCTTGATAAATAATAAAAAGGGTTCAGTAAGGTATCAACAGTGAAACATTCATGTTTTATGAAAAATACTTATTGTAATGTCTTCTGCAATATAAAGAATTTCTTTAAAGAGACTACTACTTATTTAGTGGTAAGATTTTTCATTCCATGATTCTTTAAGCAATAAATCCTTCAATGTTTTATGAGGTGGAAAATTTATAGGATCTCCTATTTGATCAAATAACTCAAAAATAAGTTCTAGTTCCTTGAATCACACAAAACAAGAACACAGTTCCCACATCTCTAGTGTTAATATCTACAAATGTCCTAAATTAAGATAAAGATTGGAGACTAACTCATATCCTCAGTGGGTGGTATTGGTTATAATCAAACTATACTTGCCTCTGCTTAAATCTTTGATTACGGCTGACATGAAGTTAGAATATATGTAAAATGCAAATGGTAGGAGTAAAAATTCCTAAGGATAACTATGCAGGTCTGAAATGAGGGAGAGGAAGTTGAAGATAATGAGGGAGACCTGTGTGTAAATCATTTTAGCTTCTCCTAGGGTTAACTAAACTCCACTTTCTAATAGAAAAAGAATCAGGCTCCACTAACCAGCTTTGCTGTGCTGCTCAGAAACCAAGGCAATGGCCCAATTTGCCATTTTCATGGGCACGTTCCAGCCAAGGCAAGGATGAACCATATTGAGAGTCTGAATTAAGGAATTAACAAATTATAAACATAAGAAAGGCTTTCCAAAATTCATGGAAAGTGCAGAGTATGAAAAAATATGCAGGAATTTTAATACAACTTAATGTACCATCAAATATGTCTTTAATTCCATTTTCCACAAACTTTCTGAAGTATGCTCATTTGTGAAATTTGTTTTAACTCACAACATGCATACATTAGTAGGCAATAGACACGGATCATCATATGCAACATTGTTTTACAGAACCAAAAGCTCTGTGGTTCAATTAAAAGATGTCATGGGTACCTCCATCTGTAGCCATTTTGACAATGAGAGCCAACTTCTCCTCTTTTCCCAACTTTCATGGAAAGACTCAAAGAAAATCACATCGTTTGATTAGAATCCTGGATCTCCACAGCAGAGGAGAGACAAAGCACTGAAGGAGCTGAAAAGTAGGGTTTTCAACATGTGATATATAATCGTCACTTTCCAGACTCAAAAAATAAATGACTTTCCAGGACACTTACTATTCTGTTCATCTAAAGTTTAGAAATTTCACTGTGAGTGAAATACTGCCTGAAAAGACATTATAATGATGATATTCATGAGAGAAAGAAGCAAAATCCTCTTTTATATCTACTTCACATAAAGAAATATATAAACTTTAATGACCCCTGAGAATTTGATTGCACCCATAATCATGGAAATTATACATGGTAATGGAATACTTGGTTCCTCCATTGTCCGGAAGCTGTCTTAACACCATATTTGTAGTGTGACTGATTTGTCTGGTCTTTGGCCATGTTATATACACAAGCCATGATGACCAAATGCTTTACTTTCTTAGCCAGAATGGCCTCACTTGTATATCAGTAGTAGAGGAAAAAACCGAATTACTGCTCCCTTTCAACAATGACCTGACATGACACTTCCTGTCCTTTCTAAACCCTCCTGTGAAATATACACAATATTAAATTTCAAAATCCTGACATTTATAATTCTCCTCTTCTAATAAGTTGCTTCTTCCCTTTGGCAGCTTAATCACTGTGGACCTGGATTTTCTCATTTGTAAAATAAGAGAATTACACCAAATAATAGTCAAGAGTTTTTCTAACTGAGAAAGTCCATTGGACTACTAATGTTTATACTACTATTTTATGTCGATACAATGTGAATAATGATAATCAGCTTTTTCATGTTGGGAGAAAAAAAAGTTATAAGTAAGGAAGGGGGGAGAGGAAAAATTCTTGTGGCTTGGGATTGAAACTACAGATAGTAGTATGAATCCATGTTTTTTAGTATCTACACAGATGGATAGACACCTGTATACGTATAGAATAGTTTACAATCATGTATTTCCTAGTTCTGTCTGCTCAGAAGGTCTAGAAACAATTACAATCCAGTAACAATTAGTACATCCAAAGCCTAGATATTGTTTCTAAATACTATTCTCTGATAGAAGAAACCAAAGCTGCATGGAGGTCCCACATCTGTGGCAAGGGACATATGAGTATAAGATGCATCCAGATAATCTGTGATAAAAAAAAAAAGTAAGGACATGTTTGAGAAATAATGGGGCCGTGATGAAACAACAGGAAAGCCAGTTTGGAGGAGCTGTGAATAGCCAAAGTTGGAACAAACTGAATGACAAAATAAATAATGACAGCACTGAATTATAAGCCATTGAATAAAATGCCCAGGTGGCCATACTCATATCAATCAACCAACAAATAGGCAAAAATAGCATTACAATAGAATTTCAATTAGTAAATGCGAAAGAAATGAGGGACATAAGAAATGACCCTTAGATCAACATAGGAACAATCCAAGAATGTTGTGATTAGTGAGCAAACATGATGAGTATTTATATAGCCATAAAATATCTCCTCACAAGGTATTTATTAATTTAAAGGGGGAAAATTCTAATTTTACAATAGAGAAACCCCAAAACTACCACCTTTGCCAAGCAATCAAAGTTAACGTCATTAGTACTACGACCTCCCAACGTGATTCATCTCATTTCCATCTAATTCTGAGAAAATAATCAGTGCTGCAATGAGGGGCATGTCCGAGCAGTATTCTCCCAAAGTGTCAACATCCTGAAAAATACTGAGGAATTGTCCCGGATTGAAGGAGATTAAGGAGAGTTGGCATCTAAATGTCACGTGGTTCCAGGACTGTAGGCTGTTGCAAAAACACAGACACGCGGGGTGGGCATCACGGCCACAGCCGAGAGTGGGAAGGCGGCGGGAGTGGGAACCTTGCAGCCCCAGAAACGAGGTCACTCCAACCCCAGGGAGGTCCACACGCTGTGCTACCCGGTGGAGCCCGATGAGCTGGACTGGTCTGAGCTACACCCGGAGTTCTCTGCTCCATTCACTCAAAATGAGGGCCAAGATGACCCAAAGGATGAGAAAGAAAAGAGAACGCGGGCGCAAATGGACTTTGCAGACACGGGCTGTGGCTGCGCTGGCCTGTTAGTGGAACTGGCCCTGCTGTCCACAGACACTCGGATTCTGGGTCTGGGGATGTGAGTCAAGGTCTCCGTCTATGTACAAGACCGGACCCTGGCTTTGCGTGCAGCTCCCGGAGGTGGTGTCCCGCACATCGCCTGTCTGTCTCGGTAGTAAGGCCATGAGGCACCTGCCTAGCTTCTTGTGCAAGGGCCAGATGCACAGGGACCCTGGTGGGCCTGGTGGGCTTGGCCGGCAGGCAGTGCCAGGAGCCAGCATCTCACAGCCCTGTTGGGGCATGTCTGATTTGCAGCTGACAACCACGTTCTTCCTCTTCCCCAACCCGCATTCCAAACGCACGAAGCGCGAGCGCCAAATCAGCGGTCCCACACAGCTTTCAGACTGTGCCTCCATGCTGGGAGCTGGGGGATTGGTGTAGACACAGCTGACGTGCAGGGGCCACACGGCCGGATGTGTACCCATGTCGAAGTCTGAGCATGTGCCCGCGGAGGAGGAGCTGAGGGAAGACCCCACTGTGGGACATCTAGGCGCATGAGCAGAGGAGGGAAGCATTTCCCGGCAATCTTCCCAAGAATACAGGATCCCACCCTCCAGGCAGCGAGCCCGGATCCCACCCAGCCTGCCCACTGACTGCTTAACCTGTTGGACCCCATATTCTAAGGACTGGAAGAAGATCAGGCCCCCGGGGCCTTCCCAGCTGAGCCTCTTTAAGAAGTTGGGGGGCAGCAGAGGGCAGAACCCTGGTGTTTACAACTGCCCCAGATCCTCAAGCTGACTGGAAAGTGTAAGGACCCTGGACCAGAAGGGATGGGGGCGGGGGGCGGGCGTGGGGAACGGGGAGGGGCATGGTCTTGCGCTCCAGCCCCTCCTCCCCCTGTGGGATGCAGTGGCTCACTTCCTATACTGCCTGCTAGGCGCACATCACTTGTCCACTAGTGTTCGTTTTGCAGTCCTGGGCACAGAGCCAGGTGGGAGTGGGGAGGCAAGGAGCCAAGAGCTAAACTGTGGAGGATTCTGAGGCTAAAAGCAAGAAGGGGCTGCTGCTCAGGAAGCCCCCCACAGGGAGCTGCATCCACCGTCAGCCCTGCTTCACCCAGCAGCCTCCGGAGAATCTCTGGACTTTTCTAACGTGCAGAACACGTTCCTTTATTTCTGCTTCTCAAGCCTCAAATTCTCATGGCTGAAAGGAGGGGGTTTGTCGACCTTACGGACACCCCCTCCCCAAGAAACACAGCTGAAGGTGCCTGGAACCATTTTAACCCCCAAAACCCGACATCCATGGGAAATCAGAGGAGACTGGAATTTTTCTGAAGTGAGTGGTCATAGGCTATCAGTGTTGCTTTCTTCCTTTCAATAACCCTGCTTTGATTATATAAGATGTTCATGTACGGGCCACCTGGGTAAAGGTATACAAGCTGGGCCCTGCACCTGCATGGGAGACCAGGAGAAAGCACCTGGCTCCCGGCTTCGGATCGGGGCAGCACGCTGGCCATAGTGGCCATTGGGGGGTGAACCAATGGAAGGAAGACCTTTCTCTCTGTCTCTCTCACTGTCTGCTCTGCCTGTCAAAAAAAAAAAAAAAAAGAAGAAGAAGAAAGAAATGACAACACGAGTAATAAAAAACCTATTTCACATTACTCTATAGATTTTATGTATTTCCAATATTAAAAAGTCCCTATAGAATTTGTATGGGGCTTTATTAGTTTATTCTAAAGTTCATCTTGAAGGTAAATATACATGTAAGAATATCTAAGGAAATTTTAATAATGACCCTAACAAGTATAAAGCTTACTTGAAATCTATGGCAGTTAAAATGATGATGAAAGTACAGGAAGACATCAATGGAATCTGATTCAGGACCAAAGCAGACTCATCTATTCATGAGAGTTTAGTATAGGTTATTGGTGATATTTTAACTTGGTGAAGAAAAGGGTGACAATTCGATACATGATGTTGGGATAATTAGAGTCTTTTGGGAAAACATAAACTCATTTATTCACTCTACAAATATTTAGATGCCTACATGTTTTAGAAGCCAAAATTAATCTCTAACCAATTCCATATAAATTAATAGACTTCCAATGTAATGAAAAGCTAAGTAGGTTTTCAATCCATAAAAAGCATTGAGATAAACACAGGGAACAGTCTGTATAATCTTGGGTTGAATATCTTTCTACTAATATGGAAAATCTACCAGCTATTATGAGAAAAATCAAAAGAATTTCATAAAACTTTAAATCTTTACATGATAAAAGATACCATAAACAAGCTAAAAGCTGTGGGGCAGACTGAAAAAACATTTTTATGGCTATAAAAGATTAATTAGAATATAAAATATAGGCTGTCTACAAATAAAAGTCAACTCAACTAAAAAAAATGAATTGCAATTTACATAAAAAGCAATAGTAAATATATATACCCAACCTATTAATAAATCAATTAATGCAAATTAAAATGATAGATACTTTCACCAAATTAGGAAAATTATTTGAAGATCATTAATAACCAGTGTTATGGTTGTACAGATATGAGCCAAGAACTCACTTAAGTTGTTGAGATGCATATTTCTTTTGACCAAACAATTTAATTTCTGCTAATTTATCAAAAATGTATAAATGTACACATGATGTATATATAAGAAAGATAATTTTAATATCTTTTCTTAACAACAAAATATTTGACAAACCTCAGTATCTTTAAAGAGAAATGGTTAGGAGCCGGCGCTGTGGTGTAGCAGGTTAAAGCCCCAATCTGCTACACCAGCATCCCATAGGGCCGCCAGTTCAGGTCCCAGCTGCTTCACTTCTGATCCAGCTCCTTGTTAATGCATCTGGGATAGCAGTAGAAGATGGCCCAAGTGCTTGGTCCCCTGCACCCATACAGGAGAATCAGAAGAAGCTTCTGGTTCCCAGCTTCAGATTGGCTCAGCTACAGCTGTTGTGGCCATTTGGAGAGAGAATGAGCTAATGGAAGACCCCCCTCTCTTTGTCTCTACCTCTCTCTGTAACTCTTTCAAATAAATAAAATAAATCCTTAAAAAAAGAGGAATTTTTCAAAAAATTATCGAACATCTAGATATCAAAATACTTTCCACTTGTTAAAAAAATAGTATTGCATATGCAAGAATATGGAAAGATCTCCAAGAAATTTTGTTATTTTCAGCAAACAAGATGCATATCAATCAATAGAAGATAATTACATATATTTTTATATATATATATATATATATATATATTTCCATGCACACACATATATATAGACAGAAAAATTAGAACTTAACATATTTTAGTCTATATCTGTTCCATATAATTCATGGTTTGAAGTTTTACACTGGAATAGATTCATCTATGATATATATAGCTAAAAATTTAAAGTGATAAAACAAGCTTCCAAATGATTTATAGTAGCTCTGCATAAATATCACTATTCTGTCCAACTTTTAAGGTCAGACTTAAAAAGAAAAAAAATGGGCTAAAAGTAGAAAAAGAAACCAAAAATGTGTATTTCTTAGATTAAACTAAGCAATACCTCTTACAGCTTGAACATGTGAATGACTCTCCTGAACACTATTCTTTGAGCTATAGGTCATAAATTGCTTGAAAGAATATCTGTGCAACTTTATGTTGGAGGATGATGTGGGGAGGGTGGAACCAAGGGTCCCTCCAGCTACCGGCACACACAGCATGTTCTAAGGACTGATACAATCTGAGTTCTGGAGTTCACCACATTAAAATGGTAACAGCAAAGTGATCTTCACCACTTGAATGTGTTTCTTGTATGTAATGGAAATAAGTATTAGACTACATGAAGAAGAAAGCTATACAGATTCTGCAAAGCCAGATGTAAACAAACTATCAGCTGAAAACTAGCGAGGGAACCAACAGAACCAACACAACACCAGAGGAGATACTTGAGAAGCAGTGACATCATTGTAAAGCAAGCATTTCAGTCCTCTAAGAAAACCTGTGCAGGAAGTCTAAAAACACAATTTTCCAGCCATCGACCAGTTGCTCCAGTCAGAAATTGGGGGTCATTTTTGATAGTTCCCTTTCTTCTCCTTCATGTCCAATCCACCACTATAGGAAAATGATTTGATCAACTCAGCTTCCAAAATGTTTCTCAGAACTTTGCACTGTATGCTACCTTGAGTGATTCCACCCTAGTCTCACCACTGCCGTATTTCATCAGGACAGCCACAGTTACCTCCTAACCCTGCTCCCAGCTTTACTCCTGCCCCTCTGGCCCTTCCACAGAGCAATCTAAACAGCCCTTTCTCCTTCTCTCTAATGGGACTGCCTAGCCAGGACCTTTGAGACAGCCACTTTTGCCAGGACAACACCCCAGCCTTTCCTCCACCTTCACCGGAAATCCCTGCCATTATTTACCAACCAGTCTTGTTTCCTTTCTCTCCCTTCACCCCTCTCAAGAGTCTTCATACAATCTCCACAATTTTTGTTGCATTGATCCCTTTTTATCATCGGTTCTCTATGTACATATTTAGTGTGTCACATGTTGTAGTGCAGTCAGTTAAGCTGCACTTGGATGTCCTCACCCTAAATTGAAGTGCATATTTGAGATGGGGTTAATCCGTGCTTCTAATCCAGCTCCCTGCTAATGCACCCTGAGGAAGCAGCAGATGATGGCCCAAGTACTTGGGTCCCTATCACCCATGTAGGCGATTCCCAGCTCCTGGCTCTTGCTTCTAGCCTGGCCTAGTCCTGACTGTTGAAGGTATTTGGGAAATGAAGCGGCAAATGGAAAATCTCTCTCTCTTTTTCTCTCCCTCTCTCTCTCTCTTTTTCTCTCTGTGTGTGTCATTCTGCATTTCAAATAAACACATCTACAAACAATAAAACACATAAATATTTAGCAATAGATGCGTCTCTGACTACACAATCTAAAAAAGCCCCAACCTCCACCATTTTGGTCTCCAATCTTTTCCTTTGTAACAATTACAGAAATGTGTAATTAAAGACTTACTTGAGTGGATGCCTATCTAATGTAGCTCCTCTTTGCTATACAGATGCAGAAAGGGCAGAAACCATACCTGTCTTGTCCACTACTATGTCCCCAGTGTCTAGCTCATACCTGGTATGCAGGAGGTCTTTGATAAATGAGTAGATAAACAAGCCAGGGTAATCAGATCCAGAAATAATTTGAAAGAATAAAAATACCTGGCAAGAGGAAGACTAATAGGAGTTACCCTTGTTTGTGTGATTTAAAGCTAGAAATGATAATATAAGGATAGATACATGGCCCTCTATGGAAACTAAATGGCTGCCCAGATGAGCAATGTGGTAGGAACACAATGTGGCCACCATATATGCTCATTGTATATTGGGTCTAATAATTTTCTAAAGGTACCCCTGGTGATTGGCAATGGATTCATACTGAATAAACTCATAATAAGTTTGTGCATTCATTACAATGCCAACATACTAATTTATAATAAAAATATAAGTATCAAGCTAACCTGATCCTTATTTCTTATTCAACTCCATCACTCCCTGTAGGAGAGATAGAGAGCCACATTACATTCAAATGACTAACTGAAGCTGAAAAAAGATTCCTGGTCACAAATTACTTATGCCTCTGAGGTACCAACACCTTACACTAAGCCATTCTGGATTCTCACAACAGCTTTCTGAGTCTTCTCTGGGCTTCTCAACTGCACAAAGCACACAGAAGCAAGTTTTTCTTTGACAACATACATCCGTTTACAGCCCCCCTCTATTCAAAGCCATTCAATGGGTCTCCATTGCATTAGAAGGACACTCAGCTACCTATTTGTGATTATAAGGTTCTATGTAATATGAGTCCTGTCACCTTTCCCAAACTCATCAGATGCCCCCTGCCCAACACTATAGATTCCCCAACAGAGCAGTGGACTTTCAGATTGAGATCCTAAATATACAAAGAGACAATAGTCAGGCCAAGTATGAAAAATGACTCTGCTAAGCCAGATAGTACGGTCAGATTTAATTTAGAAAGATCCTTACTGATTGTCCAAAGATAATAAACTAGGAAAAAAAAGACAAAGAAGTAAGAAAAAGGTCTCTGAACCACAACTTGCAGCCACCAGTACACAAAGCCAGCGTATTACCCAGTAACCAATCCAGGAAGCCGTCCTGCAATTTATAGGCAGACTTGTAGGAAGTCAGACCTCTATTCCTAGCAACTGATCCATAAAACAGAACAAAAATAACCTGTCAGGTGTTGTAGCACAGCAAGCTAAGCCACTGGCTGCGATGCCAACATTCCATATCCGAGTGTCTGTTGGAATTCTGGTTACAACACTTCTGATCCAGCTCCCTGCTAATGTGCCTTGGAGGGCAGAAGAAGATGGTCCTTGGGTTCCTATGGCCCACGTGAAAAACCTGGATGAAGCTCCTGTCTCCTGGCTTTGGCCTTGCCCAGCCCCAGCCATTGCAGCCAATCGTCGTCCAATAAATGGACGACCTCTTTCTCTCTCTCTTCCTGTGTCTGTCCCTCTCTCTGTGTGACTCTACCTTTCAAATAAGTAAAAATAAATCTTAACAACAACAATAAAAAAAACCTGTCAACAAGAAGATCAAAATGGCAAACTATATTAATAACTGATAACTTCCCATTTTTTTTCCCCACTTCTAACCAAGCACCAACAGGAGAAAGTCAAATATGTACCATAACCAATCACATGGGATGTTCAAGGGAAAACTGGAAGCACCAAGCTTTGTGGTGAAATCAGGGGTTCATTTTTGAATGTGTGAATTTTGATATCCAAGCAGCGAAGTCAACTATTTGTGATAACAAAGCTCTGAAAATGCGTATGTGGAAGCCATCAACATGTAGAAGGGAAAGCCACAAGACTGACTGAGCCAAGAAGAGAGTGAGTGTGGATGGATGAGAGAGCCCATGACTGACCTCCAGGGCAATCCACAGCAAGAGAGAAGAAGGTCAGGCATCAATGAGGGAGGAGGTGGGGGGGCAACCAGGTGAGTGGAAGGAAGAAGCAAGAGAATGTGGGGTCCTGGGCAGCACTTGAGCAAAGCAGTGTTAGTCTGTTTTTCATTGCTATAATGGAAGCGCTGAGGCTACTTCATGAAGAAAAGAGGCTTATTTTTATTAGTTTGTTTTTATTACTATAATGAAACACCTAAGGCAGGCTAATTTATAAGGAAAAGAGGTCTATCCCGGCACACAGTTCTGGAAGTGCAAAGTCCAAGGGCCTCCTCTGGAAATGACCTTTCTGTTGGCTGAGTCCCAACACAGCACAAAGCATCACACGACAGAAACAAGAAGCATGTGCGTATGTGTTTCCATCCGGGACATCTGTCTATTTTCTTGTAAGCCACTGGGATTCAATAATGAGGGCTCCACCCCAGCGACCTTCTAATGGAAATCACTTCCCAGCTGGATCAAGTTTCCACCCTCTAAATGCCTCTTAAATTTCAATGCAGGAAGCCCTAGGGGATATACACAAACCATATCCAGACCACAGCAGAAGTGTGCCAGAAGGGAATGAGTCACCACATCAAAATATTGCTGAGAGACCAAGTCAAATCAGAGTTGAGAACTGATTCCTATATTCCGCAATATGGAGATCCTTGGTGACATGAACAACAGGGCGTTGCAAGGTGAAAGCCAGGCTGAATGGGTTTAAAAAAAAGGAATTAGAGTTAGAAGAATGGAAGACAGAGAGAAACAAATCTTTCAAACAGTTTTGCTGCCAAAGGAAGCACACAAATGGAGCAATAGATGAGAGAGGAGGTTCAGAGAAAGCTTTTGTTAGGCATGAGGACTATCACAGCACAGGCTCTTAGGGGAAATGATGAGGGAGAAGACTGCTGGAGCAGATGGAATTCAGGGCAGCAGAAGGGTCATCATTACATAGGACCTTGGCCAGCTCGACCGTGGCGAAGGGCAGTAACAGCTCGCAGACACGTACTACTGCACCACTTGACGCGCCCTCTGAGATGGGCTGTGAGCGTGACAAGAGCAGCCAGACGCTGGTGTTGCTGTGGAGCGCGTTTCTTCCTGACATCAAATGTCCTTCGGGACCTGTTCTGCAGGTGGCCTTTTTCCTTCAAGAGGAGGCCAAGGGCACAGTGTTTCCACCTCAGCTCCCTCGGGCAGACACCCCAGGGGAATCTGACGCCATCGCCTAGGTCTCCTCTGGGTTGGTGTACAAGCCATTCTACTCTGTTTCCACGATGTCACAGCCCTGTCCTTGCCTTCATCTCAAAGGCTGGTCCTGTTTGGATCTGTTTTCCTGGTTGGATCTCAGGACTCCCTACTGCCTTTGGCTAGAACTAGTCCCCTGACTGCCTTGAGCTGCACATCATGCCGTATTGATAGATAGATAGATAGATAGATAGATAGATAGATAGATAGATATCTCACATATATATGTTCCTCAATTCATGAAGTTATATTCCAATAAACTAATCATATGTTGGTAATATCATAACTCAAAAATGTGCTAATACACCTAACCTACTGAACATGATAGCTTAGCAAGCTAAGCTCAGAACACTTTCAAAAGCCTACAGTTGGACAAAAGCATTGAACCCAAACCAATTATATAATAAAAGGGCATTTCAAAAATTTATGCAAAATGTCTGATGAAAATCTATGCAAGTGCTTCCAAATTTTTGCACCAAATTTATATATTAATTCCATGCTTTCACAAGCTTTTGTAAGTATCTTCTTGATGTATTGACTATCTACTGAATAATATACTGAAAGTAAGAAAGAAAAGGGTTGGATTGGTTTGCTTTGAAACCATTGTAAAGTGAACAATCATTAAACCAAGTCATCTTAGTTTAATTCATAATTGTTTAATATAATGTAGCCCAGGTCTTACATCAATAGCAGCTAAAAGTGTCCTATTGATGAAACAAATTACATGGGATGCTGTGATATGCAGAATTCTGAGGTGGTACCCCAAAAGATCCTGCCCCCCCCCAGTCCCCCTTGTACAATCTCTGGAATTGAGAATGTACTAGATTTTCCCTTGTGATTTGTTTATACTGAAGGAATACTTGAAATTACAGGGGAGATCATCTGGTGGGACGTAACCTTCTCACACAAGCCCTTTAAAAACACTGAAGAGCCGGTGCTGTGGCGCAGTAGGTAAAGCCACTGCCTGCAGTGCCGGCATCCCATATGGGCACCAATTCGAGTCCTGGCTGCTCCACTTCCAATCCAGTTCTCTGCTATGGCCTGAGAAAGCAGTGGAAGATGGCCCAAGTCCTTGGGCCCCTGCACCCCTGTTGGAGGCTGGGAGGAAGCTCCTGGCTCCTGGCTTCAAATCAGTGTAGCTCCAGCCATTGAAGCCATTTGGGGAGTAAACCAGCAGATGAAAGACCTTTCTCTCTTTCTGCCTCTGCCTCTCTGTAACTCTGCCTTTCAAATAAAATAAATAAATTAATAAAAAACAAAACAAAATAAAACACAGAATATTCTGCAATTTCCTCTCAGAAGAAGAAGCCAGAGATTCAAAGGAGGAATCCAGGGACATGATGTTGCTGGTTTTAGGATGATGGCGGGGGGCTGAAGGAACATGAGCACATGTCTGAGGAACACAGGTGGACACTGGGAGCTGTGTGGCAACTACAATTGACAACCAGCAACAACAAGAAAGTGGATTCTGTCAGCAACAAAAATGATCTTAGAAGTGGATTTTTACTTAAGACCTCCAGGTAAGAACTCAGTCTGGGTGGCATCCCAATTTCAGCCTGTGAGACCCTGAGAAACCAGTTATGCTATGGCCTGTTAGTGACCTAAAGAACTCAGTTTTAAACCTAAGCTGTTACTCAGCAATAGAAAACTAACAGAGATAATTCAGATGCCATTTTTTACAGCACTGGGTGCTTGGCAATTGGGCCCTGAAATTCCCTCCTGCTCTACACAGATAGGATGCAAAAAGGTAGCTACAGAATGTTCCAGAAGACTCTGGGAAGGGCAAATCTATTTTGTTTTTCCTTTACTCCAAACCCTCAGATCCTGTGGTCTGTCCTCTCACCCATAACCCTATTCTCTCAGCTTTCCTGACCATAGCACCAAGCTAGTGTCACTTAAACTTGGAAAGTGAACCTGGATCCAGAACAGCAGGTTCCCATTGGTTGATTAAGGAAGGAGATTGGGACTGGCCAATGCTGAAGTTTACAGAAGGAAAGCACTGAAACACGCAGCTGCCCTGGGAGAGCTAGAACTCCTGTTGTGGTTGTTGAATTAGGCTCACCTCTTTCTTACTTTGAAGGAATTAATAACACCAGTAGTATAGATGTGGCTTCCTAAAATGATGACATTGGATGTTCCAAATTCTCTCTTTTTTTTTTTTTTTTTTTTTGCTTCTTGGGTATCTATAAAATGACACCGAAATTCTTGGAGTTCTAGATACAGAAATAGCTCCTTAGAAACTAAAGGCCTTAAAATGATGGGATCATTTTCAATCCCTTGGATAAGTTGGTGAGAATGAGCAGGCAGAGCTTGGGCATGAAACATCCCAAGTCCCTAGTGGGTCAGGGCTATTGTGACTTCAAAATATCTTCCAGATCTGGCATTCCGTGAGTGGGCAAGAGAGGCCAGAGTCAGAGCGGAGGAATGAGAAAGGAGTAGAATGCCACATGGGAATTCAAGGCTAAGAGCCATTGAGTTGACTTATCGAGGTTCAATAATAAGTGGGCCTGAAAATATTTGGGACTATAGGACAGCTGAAGAAAACCACAAGAAGCTACAGCAGGGAACTGCATTTAGAGAGTTCCTTCATCCCTCCAGGTGTCATCACAGGTCCTTCACACACTTCTTCCCAACTGCCTTACCAAATTCAGCATGATGGCCTCCATTTTAGAAACGCAGAAATTGAGAAGGACACATGACGTATCACTGTATTTTGTTACCCATAAAGTAACAGGATTAGCTCAAACGACTTCAACTGACATCACCTGGCATGCTGTTTTCTCATGGCTGCTCTTTTTATGTAACAGAGACACCACTGTCTTCATAATAAGATGCCAGATCTCTTCCATGAAAATACTCTGGGCACCAACTGTCTACCAGGAACTCCACATGGTGCTGAAGCTATTTACCTCTCAGCTCTGGAGCCCATGGGCCAATGGGAACTCGCTGTAGAGTGGCAGTGGTGGTGAGCAGGGGTTCTTTTTGGTGAACTGTTTCTGTATCATGTGAGTGATCAAGATAAATCAGGAACACTGAACGCCAACTATGCTCCAGATGCAGTGGTAAATGTCAGGAATGCCATGGCGGCAACACAGAGCTTTTGTTTCATGCCTGTGCCAATTCCCTGTTTTCACTCTGGGAACATCCTTTGCAAACTTCAAGAATGGGCTCATTCTTGAAGTGAGCCCACTAAATGAGGTATTTGACTTGGGCTCCAAAAGTGAAAGTAGACCAATTGGCCCAGGAGGATTGGCAGAAAGAAGCCAAGAAATTTCCAGCAAATACATGGCAGAAGAAGGTGAGCCAGATGCATGCACAGAAAGCGTGTCTCAAGTCATCTACAGAAAGCAGGGGAAATATTATAACTAAGAAAGCTGGGACCTAATCAATATACCCTCTCTGAACTAACATGTAAAAGAAGATGGCCTGATTAGAACTTAAAAGTGGGATGCTATAGTGGAGATCAAGAACATGTTAGTATTAATACCAGCAATCAAAGCCAGTATCAGGTAACACAAGTCACTAGAAGACAAATGTGATCTTTTTCCTGACTTGTATGAGTCTCTTAAAATTATCCTACTCTTCTGTTTTCATGTGCATAGGCAATCTTTTAATGAATTTGATGTTGCTATCAGAAATCAAGGTCTGAATTTCAGACAAGCTATTAAATCATGAGTCTCATGTATACATCAATATTTTAGAAATGTGATTAATTATAAACTCAGATAAGCTGGATGGTTATTGAGAAAAAGCTCTCTAAGATGGTGATACCTGAGTATGGGTATTTCCTTAGGTTTAAAAGTAGAAAGTAAATAAATTGGATTTTGAAGGTTAGGGAACACACCAAGTATCACCATCTCAAGGGACACTTCTGAGAAATTATTCTGCTCTTTTTTTGTCATATTTTTATGATTTTGCTGCCTGCAAAAATCTCTAGTAGAGAATTGTTTGAGAGTGAGATTCCTAGTGAATAATGGGCCATGACTGAAATTTACTTCTGTCTTCAGCTCTGAAGTGTTCCAGAGAATCACAAGGCCTTTCGTCCTGGAACCTACAGGTAGAAAACAACTCCCGGAACTTCACTGCCAGGGATACTTTGGTTCTGTCCCTTAATCTGGTCGATTTTGAATGACATCTTCTATCTTAGCACACTCCTTCTTCTTAAAGAATTGACTTGCCACATCCTTGAAGTTGTAAAATTGGATCTACCCACATGGAGCTGGAGTCCGTAGTGACCTGTCAAGCTTCTGAATCGTGTTTCCTTGTATCCTCCTGAATCCTGCTGGAAGCCTGCTGTTTAAGAGGCAACATCTGGATTAAGAACAATGGCCTTTATTTTTGTGGCAGAATGTGAGGGTCTCTCATGGAGGGTCGGGGGATGAGGAAGCAATGTCAGGTGATCTGAAACATCTTCCAGAGTTCAATGTTGAAGTACGTGACTACAATACAAGAGCAATAGCAGCAAATCGTGGATTCTGTTTGATAAAAAAAAATGTCTGATTGATAGCCAATGGTGCTTCTCAACAATGTTCTTTTATATTTTTTACTTTTAGTTATGGTTAAAATTACATGACTTAGAATTCACCTTTGTATCGATCTGTAAGTGTGCAGTTCAGTGGTGTCAAGTACATTCACATTGCTGTGAAACCCACCTCTAGTACTTTTTCATCATACAAAACTGTAACTTTAATCCCATTAAACTGTAACTCCCATTCCCCTGTTCTCCCAACCCCTGGTATCCACTATTCTACTTTCCATTCCTATCAATTTGACTATTATGGGTAACTCATGTGAGTAGAATCATACAGTATGTGTCTTCTTTTGTGACTGGCTAAAACATGGTTTTGTAACACCTGTTCCTCACCTGCACATCACTTCAGCTGAGAAGCACTAGTAAGCTTCACTTAATATCACCAATGGTTAATCTTTGCCTGTGTGTCAGTCAGGGTGCTAAGGCTTCCTAGGCAAGACCTCGGTTGGTCCTCACAATGGCTCTGAGAGGATTAACTCCACTTGACAGATATGGACCCCAGACTAGAGAGATCAGGTTACCTGGCCCAAGGTCACACAGGTAGTAAGTGTCAGGAGTTGACATTGACACACAGGAAGTCAGACCTCTGAGCCTACAATGGTAACTTCTACACCACTTTGCCTCTCAGTATTGTCTGTAAGTTGGTCTGTAAGTTGGTGATATTCCATTCCAGACAGGACAGACGTTTCTCAGGGCAGAACCCTGATGAAGCTATCTCCGGGTTTGTAATACCTTCCCAGCAGCCATCCCAAGAGCCCTACACCTGAGCTCACTTGGGTCTGCAGCAATAGTCCTTGTGCACCTGATGCCTCCTCTCAGCTGCTCTGCATGAGATTTCCTCAGGTGCCCAAGCTAGGCCAGCTTGCTCAGTAGCTTGGTGGGAAGCTGGCAGCTCTGGGGTTGTACCTCCCTCCCCGGGGTGGGAGTAGGGGGATAAATGTGACCCTGGGTGTGACTCCTCCCTTTGCCCATGCCCTCATTTGTATCTCCTAAGACGACTCAGTTGGCACTTCCCAAGTCCTTGTCTCAAGTGCACCAGGGAATCCAAACAAGTCACTTGGCAAACGTGAAAGTGGAATTGCAAAGCAAACTACTCCCCAATTTGTTCTTGCTGTTGTTTTTAACAAAAACACGTCCTTGGACCAGATGTCTGTGTGAGCAATAAGGGATTGCAGCCTTGAGAGTGGGGAATTGGGCAAATATGACACTGAGCTGACACCTGATTTTCCATAGCACAGACAGGACCTGGAACTCACAAGCAACTTAGCAGCCTTGTGCAACAGGGTAAATGGAACAGATACTGTGTTGTTTTAAACAACAAACAGCATAAATTAAATTTGAACTGAAATGTGTCATTGTTGACTCTTTTCAGGAGAAATGAAATGCAAGCTGAGCAAATCTAAAAGGCAAATCGTTTCTTCTGTTTCTGAGGAAGCCACCTGTGGGTCTCTGTTGATCGGTTCTAAGCCTCACCCTCGGAGCACCATAAGTCGTTAGACAATGAGCCTCCATGTCGTGCTCATTTATGCTACTATTGAGATAAATGAAGCATTCAAGAGAAAATAAAATGGCAAATGCACATTACAAATTGATTTTATGAAAGAAACATTTCACTTCTCAAAAAGAAAAACAACCACATTGAACTCATTAGAAAAGGATGAAAACACGATTTTTGTCACAGTCCTAAGCAGCTGGTTCTAGTCTAAATGATTAGGTGGAAGTTAATCCATCATAAACAATCAAGCAGATACCATGTTGGACATAGCCTTTAACAAGCAGTAGCCTGCAGCGCACCCTACGACGAAACACGGCAGTGGGGTGAGAGAGAGAATGCGTTCCTTTTTCAGGAGTCTTGGAGGTAAACTATGCCAAAGATGTGAAGTCTGGCTCAGAAACTTGAGAGCGAATAGCAACTACCCAGAGCTAATGCAATGCAGTAAGTGATGCAAAATGAAAAACCAGGACTTTTAACTTCTCAATGTTTGTTTCAAGGGGGAAATGTAACAGCAGAAAGCAAGACACATGTAGAAATGTAAAGAGGGTGGGGACCAAATGATAAAGAAGTTCCTCATATAAAGAGTTAACAGGAGTTGGGAAATCGCCATGCCATCATTTGTACTCCTTTCCCTTAATCTCCTGCTGTCATGACAACGATGGGAGAAAAAGAATGATGGAGGAAGGATAGGAGAAATCAACAGGTGGGGTCAAATAAGTGATCTCTTTCCTTCCATAAAGAAATGGAAGAAACAGCAACAAGGGAACTTTGGGAAAGAAGAGAGCTAGGAGTCCCTTAATTTAGTTTGGAATGTTTCCATTGAAGTCGAGTCAGAAATACTCAGTTTGTCAACCTTCTTATCTCTCTCTAGGTGTGTCGGTCTTACCTATTTTTAGAGTAGAAGATTTCTGAGAATAAGAATTATGACTTATTTATATGAGATGCAATAAAAATTGGTGGATAAACCCAGAGATCGTTCTCCATGTGCTAATCTGAGGTGCTATTGATTAATCTTTACCCTCTTACACAGAGTGCTAATTATTGGAACGAACATGTCTGAGAACATTGATGGTCTGAACGCGGTCCTGCTAGACCTAGCACTCTCTGAAGGCTTGGAGGGTATGGTAGGTGCTACCTGACAGGAATGAGCACATCTGGCCGGCCAGGAGAGCCGAGGAGTCCAGCAGAACTCAACTCTGCATGGCTGTTAGGAATCAGGCCTTCATATATTTAGGCCAGGATTGTTGATCATTTATTTGGTATTAACATTTTGTATCTTGATCTTTATTTTTAAAATGACATGAAAATGATTGAGTGCTCAAATAGATAATGTGAAATACAAGTAAGCCTTCTAAGGATATAAAAGTATTATTACAGTTCACAAAACACTCATTATGTTATGTACAAGGCAATGCACAAAGCATTGGATGTATAAACAATTGGAATAAGACTTTTTTTTAGTGAATTTACACTCTGGTAGAGTACATATGGCAACCTTTTTTACAGGAAGAAATAAACAAAGACATATGAATGTATATGTTTATATCAAACATGTTCTCAGACATACACATGCTGATAATTATACAGCACTACATATGAGAGTAAAATTAACCAATGACCCCTACTTATACAGATATATGTATTTATATAAATATTTACATATAAGATATTTCACTAAAATATTTACTGTTTTTTGTAAAAAAATTGATATGGCTACTCTATCATAGTGTAAGCTCACTGAAAAAAGCCTTATTCCTGTGGTTGGAAGTTATATATAATATAATATAATATAATATAATATAAAATATGAAAGTTGTTGTAAAGGTGCAAAAGACAGAGAAATGTAGAATTACTCCTGGGTTTTGAGTCCAAGTTCCTGTGTAGATTGTGAAGCTATTTGCTGAATTACAAATGGAAGGACCCACAAGGAGTAAGCATTAAAGAGATACATACAGATGAACCCATCTGTGAGTTGCTATACATGATGAGGCAGAGGGGGTGGAATGTAGGGTCCCAAGAGTGACCCTAAAATTGACTTATTTTAGAATTCATTGATCCTAGCACTTATTTTTAACATCCGGTTATTGCTATAAAAGCAGAATGAATCTTTCACACACCACACACAGACACACACGTCTCATGGGACTTTGTGTCTGAGCCAGGGCAGGTGGCTATGGGTGTTGTCAGACTGTGAGAGTACGTACACCTGCCCTAACTTCCATGTCTTCGTCGAAGGTCATCATGTCCTTTCTGGTCAGAAAATCACCTGTTCACTGCTCCTCTGACCACAATGATTTGCTGCTGGAGCTAAAGATACCATTCAACCTCTTCCAATCTCCACTGAGTTATTTTTTTTCCCCTTGGTCTGTTTCTTGCCAAACTTCTAATGTTTCCTGGGCTCCAAGTTCAAACTAACAAGATTGCTCTTTTCCCAGTGTCAGCATCAAGCACAGTACTCTTCTCAGAAGCCAAGTGACCTGTCCCACAACAGGTTCTCACTTTGCTGGTTACATCGACAGTTGTCACTTGTAAGTGGGTGTCCATGCACTGCATTCCTGCCCCCAGAAAGACCACGCTGGGTGATCTGGTCCTTGCCCTTCCCAATGTAAGTCATTTCACAAGTCCAAAGTGTTCAACAACCTCAACTTCTGAAAACCATCCTTTTATTACATGGCTAATTCTGAGTTTGGTGTTTTTATTGAAAACAAACATGCTCAACTATAAAAGTTATCTTCTTACCTTAATTTCTGCCAAGAAGTTTTTGAAATGATGAATCTTTTGCCAAAATAAATCCGGAAAAATAGCAAATAGACACTACACTAATTTCATAATATGAAGGCCTTAATGTGCAGGTTCTGGAAGCTGGAGTAGATTAAGAAAGCAAAGTCAAGTCCTAGAAGGTTTTGGATTGAAGAAGATGATGCTTTCCTCTGCTCCTTGCTCTCTTCCCTTCAAGATGCAAGAAGCTGGTAGAAGACATTTCACCCCAGAATGAAGCACTGTGCCCTGGCCTCCACTGTTCTCTGAAAGTGAGTTTCTATAGAAGCCAAGAGGATGGCCACTCCAGTGAGATCAGCCTGATTGGCTTCTTTTTTGCATTGTCCACAACCAGACTATTCTCTGAGTGCCCTATGGTTACCAACTTCTCTGGGGCTCCTCCCATTTCTACTTTCTGTATGCTCTTCTCTCTCCTAGTGGACAAGTGTGACTTCCTACTCTTCCCACTCAGCTCAGCTGAGGCCCTTCAGAAAGAAACATTGCTTCCCAAATCTGAATGATTTGATACCTGCCGTACAGTCCTTGAAATACAGTGTTGGGTTGCCGTATGTGACTGTCCCACGATCAGGGAAATCCGCAGAAAACTGCTAGGGAGTGGACACTTCACAAAGGTGCTGGGTGTTTGCTGAATGTCATGGAGCCAACTGAATTCAATCAGGATAACTTCGCTGGCGTTTTTCTTTCTTCGAGCATTTCAGCCAGCTTCATCAGAGCTGAGCGATGGTGGACAATGAAGCGTACACCAAGTCCCTAAATTTAGATTGGTGTTCCCTCCGAGATTCAAATGATACGTAGCAAGGAAAGGGAAATTAAACCAAGGGAGGAATTAGGATTCATAGAAAGCAAATACTAGGAAAAAAGGAGATAAGTTCAATATCAATGAAAGGAAAAGACTCTTCTCACTACCATTGACACCAGCTCAGATACAGTTTTCTCCCACAATTTCCCTGTTAGCTTTTGTATGAGGTTCTGTCTCACACAGACCATAGGGTAACTCCTGGTCATGCCTGGACCAGCATGGTGATCATCTGGTTCCTCTGCCTTTAGTTCCCCATCTCAAAAGGGCTTCTTCCGCAGGGTCCTGGAATGCATTTCCTGTCACTCATTCTCTGTAACTTTGTCAACTTCCTTAGTTGTTTTAATGTGCTGCTGTCTATAGGATAAGTGGCTTTCTTTCTAAATGACTAGTTGGAAAACACAGAATTTTCTCCCCAATACTTTTGAACAATGGGTTCAGACACAATTAGGGCAGGATTTATCAGTTACTTTATACATGTTAAGAAAATTGCAAATTAGTAAAGACACTTGTGACTTAGCACTTCTTTTTCAAAAACTAATAGTTGTAAATAATTGTAATCCGTTTTGGTGCCTGATAATCTATGTTGCACAGAGACCAGCATCATGGCACAGTGGGATAAGCTGCCACCTAGGATGCAGCCATCCCATATGAGCACCAGTTGGCCTAGCTGTTCCTCTTCTGATCCAGCTCCCTGCTAATGCACCTGGGAAAGCAGCAGAAGATGGCCCAAGTGCTTGACTCCTGCCACCCACATGGGTGACCCAGATGAAGTTCCAGGCTCCTGGCTTCAGCCTGGCTTAGCCCTGGCCGTTTGGCCATTTGGGGAGTGAAACAGCAGATAGATGATCTCCCTCTCCCCGCCCCCCCCAACCTCGTCTCTTCCTATCTCTCTCTTTCAAATAAATAAACAAATCTTTAAAATATATATATATATATATATACACACATGCACACAGGTAAATACACATGTGTATATACATACATATAGTATTGAGATGTTGTGTGCTACAAACACATGACTTTATATGCTTGTCATTCATACACACACACGCACCAGGCACACACACACATTTGGCCCCCTCTGTATCTGTAAATCCAACCAACAACAGATTGAAAATATTTGGGGAAAAAACATGCTTCTGAACTGAAATATGTAAAAACTTTTTGTTTTCTTGTCATTATTCCCTAAATAGTACAATAGAGGGGCCAGCGCTGTGGCATGGTGGCTTGAGCTTTTTCTTATGACACCAGCATCCCATATCAGAGTGCACCCTTGAGTCTCAACTGCTCCACTTCTGATTCAGCTCCCAGTGTGCCTGGGAAGGCAGCAGATATGGCCAGGTAGTTGGGTTCCTGCCACCTGAATGGGAGTCCAGCATGGACCTCCTGACTCCTGGCTTTGGTCTGTCCCGGCCCTGGCCATTGAGGCCTTCTCTCTGGCCCTGTCATTCTGCCTTTCAAATAAATAAATAAATCTTTTAAAAATCACAGTGATAGAATATAACAGCTATTTATATAGCATTTCCAGTGTATGAGATCTTACAAGTAATTGAAAGATGACTTCAAGCATATGGAAGGTATGTGTGGGTCATATGCAACACTACCCCATTTTATACAAGGGATTTAAGCACCTGTGAACTTTGGTACTCAGACTCCTGGAACCTTTGGGTTCACAGATACCAAGGGATTCTATGATCAAACTGGAGAGTAGGAGCAAATGCCTATGTGAATTGTTTATTTTTTAATTAATGCATTTTCTTCTGAATCAAGTATCTATATTCAATATTATAGTGTTGATATGAATTATTCATTATATTATTTATATGAATTATATCTGTGGTAGAAATTTTGCCCACTTGTCATTGCCTTTTAGCCATAAACGACATCTTGCATTGTGGCTGTTTATCATGTGTAAGCTGTTTAACTGATGAGCACAGAGTGCTGAGCTTGTCTTTGTGTCTAGAGAGGGATCTACCAGGGTTCTAGAAGGAGCCCTAGTAACGTGTTGCCCCAGTCAGAAAACTTTCAAAAGTCACATGTTCTAATCACAGTCAGTGTTTTTTCATTCTCACTTCCCCTTCAAACACCCAACTTTGTGTTAAATGGCATCTGAGACACCAGTAAGAGACTTGGGGCTCTAAGGAAGGGAAGCTGTGTTCCAGACATGTTGAGTTTTGTAAGATGTATTTCTGCGGCCTGCTGTCACTTCTCCATATGAGCCAGGAGCTATTCTGCAAAATTATATGCACAGGGTTTGCTTCTCATCAATGCCTACTCATAACAGAACTGTCTTCTTGATAATGCATAAAAAGAACTGAAACTTGATCATGAAGTATATATAATTTTAAATTTTCTGCAGAATAAAATTATGTTGTGGATTTCTGAATGGTATCAATAGATTATTGACATTAAAAAGCGAATTGTAACCAAAGGAACTCATCTAATGAAAACATAATTGGTCAAAAGAGATAAATTTGAAATAGATGTTATAAATAAGCCTTACAACTCTTAGATTTACTATTTAATGGTAAAGAGTGAATCAATTAACAAGGTTGAAGAAGAAACAGTTACATTTTGTTGCTGATTTGTCAGGAAATCCAGACATCAAAGAAGATAACTGACATAATTCCGTATCACAGCATCATTAAGACTAGTTGGTAAATGAGTACAACCAATTCAAATTGTGATACGAGGTTACACGCCACAGAAGAGGCCTGAGATTGTCCAAATACATACGAAAGACTTATTGGAGGTGTTCCCAACTCAACAACAACACTACAAATTATATGTTATTATCAGTTATGAGTTGTGAAGCCATCAGAAACTTTTACAGGCCATCAATTTAGACAAAGTACTTTGATTAACCATGAGAAAAAAAGACGAGCTATTCTATTTTTTTCTTTTGAAAATGATAGTGAAAAATAATTATCATGGGAAGAGACACTCACCTGACAAAACATGTAGGAAAAGGCTTTCAGAGTGTGTTCCTGAGCCTTGTGTTCATTTCCCGGGTTTTTATGATGCCTGTGTATTTCTCAGCTTAGTCTTCTCACGCTAGGCAGACATTCCTCATCCATCCCCCATTTTGCGTTCACATTTTTACATCATTTTGTTTAAGGAAAGTCTCAAATTCATTAGGCTTCATTCCCACAAACACTGGCTCCAACCCTCGCCTCATGCTTAGAGAATTCTCCCTATCAACACGATTCACTTTCCCTATTTGAAATCTTATCTGGAATTTAATTTAGATTATGTGATGAGCTGGGAAATTTGCCTTTTATTTTCAAATTTTATTTGAAACACCATTATTAAATAATATGTATATTTCCAATGTATACTATCATTTTAGCACATAGAAGCTCTTTAGAACTTATGAAATTCTTTTAGGATCTATATTCTGTTTCATTGTTTTATTCAAGCAGCATCATTTTAAGTATTGTATTTTGGTACTATATTTTGAAAACAAAGCAAATCTCTTAGTTTTCAAAAAATTGTTGAGTATTTCAGTCATTTATTTTTCTGGTTGCATTTTGAAATCATTCAGTTATTTGTATGTTATAAAAATCCAGTAGAATTCTGCTGATGTAACAAATTTAGCAACAACTCATTTCCTGGTAATACTGAGTCCTCTTATCTGGCAGGATCAAGTTTTGTTGGTTGTCTATGTCGTTTGCAAAAGGATACAAATATTTTTGTGTGGATTCTGTACATTTCAATGAAGTGTCTGTCCAGGTAGTTTGTATTTGTTGCTGGAAAACTTCCTAAATAATATGTCTGGATGTGTGTGTGTGTGTATGTGTTGTAAATGGCCATTTTACTGAACGTTCTTATTTAAAGAATTTTTTAACTTAAACATTATTCCATTGTATAACTGTCTACACCAAGTATGTATGACTTCAATAGGAATGTCTTTGAGAGAGAGAAGGAGCCATCATAATGCCTATGTTTTTGTCTGCATATACATGCAGTGTAAATGGAATATTCCTCCTGGGTCCCTTAAATACAATCATGTGTCACTTAAAGACCGGGAGGCTGAGAAGTGCATCACTGGGCAAACACAGAGAGTACTCACACAAACTAAGATGGCAGCACTCACTACATGCCTATACACGCCTAGGCTATATGACATATGCCATCATGCGTGTGTGGTCTGACATAGCATATGACTGTCCTTTATCAAACATGGTGGTTAAATTAAATTGGATATTTTGGAGGATATCTATTAATATGATCTCTTTTCAACATTTGTATCTATTACATTAATAAATTTCTTTATTCTAAACCATTCTGGACTCCAAGAATAAACCCTAGTATGGTAGTAGTTTGTTGCTCTTTTAATACATATGGGTTGATGATTTTATTTAGGGTTTTTTAGCCTCTATAATCATAAGTGAAATTTAGCTGTAGTTTTCTTTCCTTGTGATAATTTTATCAGATTTTGATATGAGATTAAAATAAACTGGGAAGATTTCCATCTTTCTTTATGCTCTGGGACATTTTAAATTCCAAAAGAAATCTATAATTTCAGAGTCTAAAATAACATCCATAAAATCATCTGGTTTTGGCAAATTTGGGGGGATAATTATCGTCTTTTTCAATTTTATTCAGAGTAGATCTTCTACATATTGAGCCAATTTTGGTTATTTATATATTCCATGCAGACAATCTATTTCATCAAGACATTTTAAGTCAGTTGCTTAAAGTTTTACAGAGAAATGGCTTCCAATGCTTAGCTCTTGCATCCCATCAGTTAAAAATATTGAGTGCTCACCCCAACTTACCTATTTAATACTTGTACATACTAGTTATCCTCATCAAGTACATGAAACAAATTTAGTAATAGAAAAATGTTAAATTTAAGACAAAGGCAAACTTCAAAAATTTCTGGTTTTTAGTTAAATAATAAAATAAAACATCTTTTTTGCTCCAGTAAAATCGTTTTAGGAGACAGCGCTCGGTGCAGCAGTTAAGATGCTGCTGGGGATACCCACATGCCATGTTGGAGCGCTTGGGCTCAAGTCTCCGGATTCCAACCTCCTGTGAATTGGGCACCCTGGGAGGCAGCCCGTGATGGCTCAAGAAATCAGGTTCTCTGCCACGCACATGGGAGACCAGGACTGAGTTTCTGGGCATCTGGGGAGGGAGGAACCAGCAGGTGTGAGATCTCTCCCTCTCTGTAGTGTCTCATCAGGGTGCTCACAGCCCATTTCCCAGTGCCTGGGTTCCGGCCCCAGTTCTGCTGCCCATCCTAACTTCCTGCTAGTGGGAACGCTGAGAGGCAGCGGATGATGGATGGCTCAAGTAGGAGACCTGGAACGAGTTTGCTACTCCCAGTTTCAGCCTGGCTCAGCTCTAGCCATGCGGGCATTTGGGGAGGGAACTAGCAGATAAGAGCTTGCACTCTCTCTCTCTCTCACTCTCTCTCTCTCTCTCTCTCTTTCTCTCCCTCCTTCCCTTCCTCTCTCCCTCTCTGTCAGCCTCACAAACTATATTAATTAATTTTTTAAATCTTGGTTTAATACTTCGTGATCATGAGTGAGTACAGTTCTTTTTCTTAAATTCAATTTATTTTGAATTTATTTTAAAAAGCTGTCCTAGCTATAAAGATACTTCACAAATCTACATAGCTCCAAATTGTAAAAATAAAATGCATTATTGGCTGGCCTACTAAATCATTATATTCATTTTTCTCAGATGCATGCACCAATTTTGTAGATATTAGTTGCAAGATTAGGAAATATTCACCTTCCCTGATGCCAATCAGTTGGTCTTTTAAAATAATCAGAAGCTATTGAATCTTCGTACTTTAACAAATGACATTAAAAGCCACCAGGACTGTGTATTACAGGTGACAGGGCCAGTCAGATCATTTTGTGTTCATATTTTTGGAGTACAAATTTTATAAGCAATCCATGTTTGCAGAAACCAAAGTTGCAAACACGTCCAAACACTGATTCTCAAAATGTGGTCTCTATAGCAGACGTTTCTTTCAAAATTGTTTGCTTTGTGCTTTCTGGTCTTGAAAAACATCATCTTTATTGTTCTGCAGACTGTGCTAATATTTTTCAGCATGTGCTGGACAGATGGATGTTTGCTGACCACGTCTGTGAGTACTGGTTTCCATAAAGGAAGCATACGAAACTCACCAATAGCTGATCACTCAGCTGAAATTAAAATGGCTGTATTATACCTCCAGTTTAAATCTCATCTCCTGCAAGATGAAATAAAACCTGTGTACTATTACGCTCATTTTGAGGGGAGGGGTTGACATCTCACAATTTTCACCAAGAATTTATAAGTTTGTAAAGATGTAACTTGAGGGATTTGATACCTAGTGACATTTAAAAACATAAAGCTTAAATCATAACATATCCAATGACATCCTAAGACCAGAATACCACCACCATCACCACCACCACCCGTTCTTAAAAACATGTCAGATTTTATTTAAGGATGAGAAATTTTGTTTTGTTTCTTTTCTTTCTTAGACTATCCCCATCCCACTTCAAATGCTTGCTGCAGGAATTTATCTTACTGTATATTTATTTTTGAAGCTTGTTATTACTCGCCATTATTTGCTAAAAATATGCATATAAATTGAAATATTAAGTTTTTAATTGCCTGTGAACATAAGGCTGTAAGTGTTAATTGCCTCCTAGATACAGCTATCACTGCAATTGTTAGTCATACATATTTAGTCAAAACATTATTACAAATTTTCATAAATAATTATTAAACAGAAATTTTAAGTTATTGGAAATAAAGCTTGTCATGAAGTAAATAGGACCAGGTTACTCTCATGTGTCCACAGATAAATATTACTCATGGCTTGAGAGAGATGGGTTTACATCCACGCTAGTCAAATATTTCCTGTAACCAGGGATAAGCTCTGGGGATCCTTGTTCATAAATACAGATAGAAATGGAAGTTTTGTTAAATCAATATTGCTCGCTTTGTTTAACCACCTCTGTCTCATGACATTAATGTCTGATGACATTAATTTTAATAACCTATTTTTTGACACATCAAATTCATTCTTCAATTTTTTTAAAAGCAAAGAATGGGTGTGTTACCCAGTCCTTGGAGTTTGTTCTCTTAGGCTTTATTGAGATTTACCCAATGACGATTCTTTTAGCCTTTCCCATATAACCAGCAAAATCTCATTCAACATAGAAGCAGCCACTTCCCTCGTTAGCAAGTGAGCCAGTCAATTGGGGTAAACCTGGTTCTGCCTGCAAGTCTGTTCTTCTCTACTCCTTGTTCCATTCCGGAGTCCAGGAGGAGGTTGCCATGGCTACCTGGAGCGTGCTGTCTTGTGTCAGAAAAGCAATATATTAAACAGACTGGGAGGCTAAGAGGCATGAGGAAGCTTCTGGGATGCTGGCAATGTCTTTCGTTGTAACACCTGAACAGTGGACACACAGGTAGATGCACTTGGTGACGATTCGGTGACCTGTGCATTGACAAGCCGAGCACCTTTGTAATCACATTATACCCCAAATGAGAGATTGCTTTTAAAAAAGAATCAAGAGAGTAAAATTGCTTCAAAACTTTTTGAATGTAATATTTTTATAGTGATCGATTCTACCTTATAGGCTTTAAGTATGTACTTTAATCAATATTATCAAGAGGGATGGATTTAAAACATTTAACTTCTCAACAGTGTCGGCTCTGAAACTCATTTAGCAAAGCCATTTCTTATTTCCAAATCTATCAACTTAATTCAGACTTACTTTGCACCAGAAAAACACTCACTGCCTTTTCAATTCAAATAAATATGCTAATATTCATTTACAAATATTATAAATAACATTCAAATAAATATGTTAATGTTTTTCAACAACATTATGAAAGCACTGCAAGATACAGTATGAAATATATTTTGTAATATAATGAATTAAGAAGAAATTAAGATTAAAATTGTGTTGTTCAATATAATGAAATTATCCACTTTTCAAGTAAAAGACTTTTCTTATTTTCTAAGAGTCAATGTAACACACAGATATGCTATTACAAAGGGGAGAATATGATATGAATATATTTATTGAATGTGTGTGCATGCATTGAGCTTTGGTATTTGGTTTATGGAATAATTAACTGAAAATAATGTGTCAACATTCAAAAACCGTTTCATAGATTTTGTTCACATCATTAACAAACATTTCCTTCATTTAAGAAAAGAAACTTTATATACTGCTAAAACAATCATTATGCTAGTAGCTATCACATAATTAAATTTGTTAATAATAGGTGGATAGTATAAAATATTTTTTTTTTGACAGGCAGAGTGGACAGTGAGAGAGAGAGACAGAGAGAAAGGTCTTCCTTTGCCGTTGGTTCACCCTCCAATGGCTGCTGCGGCCGGCGCTTCTGTGGCTGGCGCACCGCACTGATCCGAAGGCAGGAGCCAGGTGCTTCTCCTGGTCTCCCATGGGGTGCAGGGCCCAAGCACTTGGGCCATCCTCCACTGCACTCCCTGGCCACAGCAGAGAGCTGGCCTGGAAGAGGGGCAACCGGGACAGAATCTGGCACCCAGACCGGGACTAGAACCCAGTGTGCCAGTGCCGCAAGGCGGAGGATTAGCCTGTTGAGCCGCGGCGCTGGCAGTATAAAATATTTTTAAGACATGACTTGAAAAAATATATTTCAACCACTCATTGAATAATACGCATCAAGTGTAAAAAGAAAAAAAATTCAGTATCACTTAAAAAGTCTGGATCCCGATTGCTTTCAAGCAAATAACTAGCCTGTACTAGTCTAGACACTAGACACACACCTGTCTTCCCAGTGACACCTCCTAGAGATGAGGAGCAGAAGTACTTACCTGTGAATAAAGACAAAAGAAGCAGTTCTCTGTTGTGGCCTGGGAAAGCAGTGGAAGATGGCCCAAGTCCACTGATTCACTCCCCAGATGGCCACAACGACAGGGCTGGGTCACACCGAAGCCAGAAGCCAGGAGCTTCTTCCAGGTCTCCCATATGGGTGCAGGGGCCAAGCACATGGGCCATCCTCCACTGCTTTCCCAGATGCATCGGCAGGAAGTTGGATAGCTAGACGGGAACCAGCGCTCATATGGAATGCGAGGATCACAAGCAGTAGTTTAACCCACTCTACCACAATGTCAGGCCCTGTTTTCCATTCCTTAAATCAAAACATAAAAATCAATGTTCCAGTGTTTTACTTGTGCGCCCGCAGCACTTCAGAGAAAGCCCAGCAACTGTTGTCTTCTCAATCCTAATTCACTCTTCTTTCAATCTGCAATGAAGAACTCTTCAGCATTCCCAAGTTTAGGTGTTGGTGGCTGTGTTTTTGTTTTTCCTTACTGAACTTGGCACATATTTGTCAATTTTACTGGACTGCTGGAAAACGTGTCTGGGTATTTCTCCATTTTTCTATTCTGATGTCTCACTAAGTTCTAAATTTAATATTCATTTCCTCTTCCTTTTCTTAGGTTGATGTGATATCAGCTTTTTGAGTTAAACATTGCAGTATTTTTTTCTGACTGAAAGATTTTAAAAGGCATTTAAGATTTTGTTATGGTACACTCGATAAATAAATATTATATAGTACACTGTGTGTAGTGCGAGATTTTGCTAACCATATATCTACAGATACGTAGATAGTGACACGGTTGATAAAGCTGAACAACATAAGCATCACCTCATGAGTTAGAGAGAGGCAGAGACAGAAAGAGAGAGAGAGAGAGAGAGAGAGAGAGTGAGAGAGAAGAGAGAGAGAGGTCTTCTATCTGCTGGTTCACGCTCCAAATGGCCTCAATCACCAGAGCTGTGCCAATCCAAAGCCAGGAGCCAGGAGCTTCTTCTGGGTCTCCCACGCGGGTGCAGGGGCCCAAGGTCTTGGACCGTCTTCCACTGCTTTCCCAGGCCGTAGCAGAGAGCTGGATCAGAAGTGGAGCAGCTGGGACTCGAACCAGCACCCATATGGGATGCCGGTATTGCAGGTGGTGGCTTTCCTGCTATGCCACAGTGCCGGCCCCTCACATAGTCATTGTTACCCTGTGACTAGAACACGGCTAACATCTACTCTCTTAGTAACTGTCACATACACAATATATGAACTATTGTCCCCATGCGATAAATTGGCCTCCTGGACTTGTCTGTCCTGTCTCACGGCGACTTTGTCCCCCTTGGCCAGATCCTGAAGACATTTATTCCGCAGTGTACAGTTTGAGTTGTATTGATCAGAAATGTTTTCCTTATATCCATGTCCAGATACATTAATGATGTTTTAATCTATGATTGCATATGTAATTTCTTTCTGGACTCAAATCTTACTTGGGAAGATATTTTAATATTTCCGGGGGCTGGCGCTGTGGCTCAGCGGGTTAACACCCTGGCCTGAAGCACTGGCATCCCATATGGGTGCCGGTTCTAGTCCCGGCTGCTCCTCTTCTGATCCAGCTCTCTGCTATGGCCTGGGAAAGCAGTGGAAGATGGCCCAAGTCCTTGGGCCCCTGCAACCACGTGGGAAACCTGGAAGAAGCTCCTGGCTTCAGATCAGCGCAGTTCCGGCCATTGCAGCCATCTGGGGAGTGAACCATCAAATGGAAGACCTCTCTCTCTGTCTCTCTGAGCCTCTTCTCTCTCTGTGTAACTCTGACTTTCAAATAAAATAAATAAATCTTAAAAAAATATATTTCTGAATAGACTTCAGGGGGGAAGGAGGGGTTTTTTAATTTTTTTTTTTTTTTTGTAAACCTTTGGTTACACTTACAGCACTGTGATCAGAAAGTCTCTAGCCCACTTCTGCTTTGAAGAGTTTATTAAAATTGTTCTCACTGATAGGGGGAAAGTTACTGATTTGAGAAAGGTCCTGGAGTTCAGGCTGAATTTCGCGTTCTTTCGCCCTCTGTCTAGGAATGGCATAATTCTTATCCCCAAACCTCTCAGAACCAGCATGGAATGAGTTTCCCTGCTATTTGCTGAAACCACCCTTAGAGATGTCTGCTGTGTGGGCAGCAGAGTGAAGACCGCAGCTCACAGCCCCGCCATCAGCCGGGGTGTGGACCCTTGTGCTCGGAACATCCAGACAGGAGAGCCCCTGGCTGCCCTGGAATTGTCACTCTCGATGACCAGGCAGGACAGCTGCACAGGGGTCTTTCCTGCGTGTGCCAGGCTGCACAGCTGTGACGGATGGACAACTGGGGTAAAACACTGGCAGCTAGTGCGACAGAACTGTTCATACCAGCCTGCCATCTCAGTTCCCTGTGGACGGCGCCTCCCCGGCTGGGATGAGGGTTGGCGTTCTCCAGCCTTGGAGGCAGCACACCCAACCACGCAGTCTACCTAGGGCTCCACTGCTCTCCAAAACAGCTTCACTCAAGAAAGTAAAATGCAGCTCTCCAAAAACACCTGCTTAAAATGTTGTGAACTGGTTATAAATGTTTTTTTTCGATTTATTTATTTGAAAGTCAGAGTTACACAGAGAGAGAAGGAGAGGCGCAGAGAGAGAGAGGGAGAGAGAGAGAGAGAGAGAGAGAGAGAAGTCTTCCATCTGCAGGTTCATTCCACAAATGGCCACAACAGCCAGAGCTGCACTGATTTGAAACCAGAAGCCAGGAGCCAGGAGCTTCTTTGGGTTCTCCCATGTGGGTGCAGAGCCCCAAGGACTTGGGCTATCCTCCACCACTATCCCAGGCCATAGCAGAGAGCTGGATTGGAAGAGGAGCTGCCGGAACTAGAACAGGTGCCCATATGGGACGCCAGCACTGCAGGCGGTGGCTTTACCTGCTACGCCATAGCGCTGGCCCCGAACTTTTGTTTTAATCAGCTTTGTTTAAACCATTCCTTACCTGTCATCCATCCTGAGGGAAGGGTCATTGGGGAGGACAGAGGAGAGGAGGGGATGTGAGGGGAGGAGAGAAAAAACCTTGGGATGGGCCAGTCCGAAACCAGGAGCCAGGAGCTTCTCCCACATGGGTGCAGGGGCCCAAGGACTTGGACCATTTTCCACGGCCTTCCCAGGTGCATTATCAGGGACTTGGGTCAGAAGAGGAGCAGCTGGGACTGGAGCCAGCATTCTGATATGAGATACCGGTGTTGCCAATGGCAGCTTTTAATCTGTTGTGCCACAACACCGGCCACCGGAAGCAATATACTCATTGATTATCATTTTAGTGACTAGCCTACAGGTTAGATCAGGCTCCAGTACTAATAACCTTTATTTTCTTTCTGGAAAACACAAGAACAGCAGAACACTTAATTCTTTTGTCCTATTCTCAGCCTCTTCCTTTTCTATCACTTTATATCCTTACTTTAATAAATATAATGTGCTCTCAAATCACATTGGCAACACAGATCAGGGATTTTAGAATACTCTTGTTTCTTGTAGTAAGTGAAGAAGTCAGTGAGGAAGAGGAGTTTGTTACTCCAACTTAGTCCCCTTTTGTGAACTACCAAATCTTTTCAAATACCCAGAGGGGCTTTTTGTGATGTTAGTTGTTTCTGGCCAGCTTTTCCCCTCAGAGACATGCCTTTATTTAGCCAATATTGATACTGTGCATAGGTTTTACTGGATGCTCTGTGATTGCTTTGGTGGAAGCAAATTATTTCTCTTCTTGCATTCACAACCCTTTGCTTTATAACTTTGCAACTTCTCCCATCAAAATTTGGAGTCGATTTCTCTACTTGGCTGGCCTTATGATTTGCTTTGACAAACAAAATATGTCAGAGTCATGTACCATTTCCAAGCCAAGACCTCAAGAGAGCTTGTGCATTCTGGTTCTTTCTCCTGCATTTGTTACAGCCACCAAATCCAGATCAAACGAAGAGCAGGCTGGCCTGCTCAAAGAGAAACCTCGTGAAGATAGGAGGCATCCAGCTGAGGTCATAAGCCAGCTTCCAGCCAACCCAGCAGCTGACCACACGCACAAACGAACTCAGCCAAGACCAGAGAAGCTGCCTCAATAAACCTGTTGAAGCTCTACGTGTAGGATGAAAAGTTCTGTAGATATCTGTTAGATCCATTTGGGCTATAGTGTTGTTTAAATCTACTGTCTCCTTGTTGATCTTCTGTTCTGTCGATCTGTCAATATCTGTGAGTGGAGTATTGAAGCTGCCAACCTGCAGGATCGTGGGCTCAATAAATGAGTATTATTCCAAGCTACTGGATTTTGGGGGTCATTTGTTATGCAGCAAAAGCTAACTGACACAGTCCCTACTCAAAACCCTTAAATGCAGTAGAAAGGAGAGAGAAAAGGTGTAGATTCTTTTGTGTCTTCCTTGGCAGTTCAGAATTCTAACACTCGGTGGGGTAGAGCAGTAATCAGGTGGCCTGGGAGCTCCCCCGTTATTCTTAGGCTGTAGTGAGGCTATGCTGACCTTATTCTCAAGTAGTGCTAATTAATGCAGTGGTAGTTAGGAGAAAGTCAGTCATCCAGAGAATAGCCTCCATTGGAAGACCAGAGAAAGCCCATTCCTCCCCACGCTAGAGTCCATAGCACCAAGTACCGGGAAGGTGTGGCGAGGAAGGAAACTGAGTCAAGGAGGGAGCACCCATTGCCCAGTAGCTGCCTCTCTGCAGGGTTCCATAAGGCGGAAGGACAGCAGCATGAGAGGAGGGCGGCGGCCAGTCCTGTGTGGACAGCAGGTGACCGTGGGACACTCCAAGAGAAAAAGGAAATGACTTACTCTTCATCAAGCCGTCACAGAGAGTCCAATGGAATCCTGTTCAGCACAGATTTCCTCCTAGCACACAACACACACACACACACACACACACTCATGCACACACGGCGACAGGTTGGTCAGTGAAGTAGCCGCACGTGCAGCGTTAGTCCGCTAAGATCACATGGCCCCGTAGCCCTGCAGCCTCCTTGCTTTGTGTGATGTAAATGCAATGACGCAATCACCCAAGGATGGATTTCTCAGAGTGCATTCCTGGTGCTAAGCGACGCACAGCTGCACATGGTTTTACCGATCCTGCTCGTGAGGCCAAAGCCATGTAAGAACATGAAACCTCGCCAGGCTGTGGCTCCCTTGCCTTACCTGTGTTAAATTCCACCATCTCTAAATTTCCTACCCATTCTAAAATGCCGTTGGACCTGGAACAAAGTGCTTTCATATTTTAAGCACTTAAGGAGACTTGTAGTCATTGTTTATCTTTTACAGCATATTGTTGGTCATACCCTTGCTTTATTTAGCATCAAGTCCTTGTGTGTAAATGCAAGAGCTAACTATGACCATGGGAAGATAGGATTTATCTACAGTAATATTTTTACAGGAGCTCTCAGAAGGCCTTGTGTGAACAAAATAGAGACTTTATGCATTAATAGCATGTGGAGTAGAAACTCAGAGTTAATACTAAGGAGGAATGGAACTGTTGGGACCAGTTATAAAATGAGGATAAAAGCTCTAGGAAGCTGTGATTATAAATTGTAAGAAAAAAATTTTAAATTAACAAGACACAAAGCAATGTTAGCTTAAGTCTGAAAATGAGAGATATTGCAGAGAGAGAGGAGTGAGAGAAAGAAATAAACTTTTTGTACAAATGTGTCTCATGATTTGGTTAGTTTCAGATCTTGGTAGTCATCTTTAGCTTTGCCTGAATAAGAATAAAATCAGAAAGAAGTGAAACTTTGAAGTCACACTGGTAAGAACCAAGGCCTGCTTGCATGCATAATGATCTCTGGTCTGCTCTAACTTCAGCGGAGCATAAAACCATAAAAATATATTCAATCATTATTATTCAGTACAAATAATGTTGAACCTTTGAAAGTGTTTTGATGACATTTCTGATACTTCTAAAGGTATAATTTAAATTCAAGTATATAAAATATTACTGAGTCCACATGTATATTAAAGGCAAGTGTGATGTAATTTTACATGTTCTCTCACTTCCTCCTGAATCCTGTCCTTCTCCCAATAGACTGCAAAGTCTGAGATTAAAGAAATTCAAGTTAAAATGTCATTTCACATTAAAACATAGTTTATTGATTTTTTTCTTATTTCTGGACCCTGTAAGAAATCAAAAGATCTCTGACAACAGGCAGAAGGTAAAGGCAGCAGAAAATCACTAATATTTGGAATTCTTATGTTGAAAGAAAAAATAGATTGCCCAACATGTAATTGGTTAAAGGATACATTCCTAGACTGGATAATCTAGACATAAGTAAAACATTACACAAAGGAGGTGGACTCGTGTTTTTTTAATCAGACATATAGACTTTTCCTATCCTGAAGCATATTTGTGTCTGCCAGCAGACAAGCACAGGCAATCGCCTCCAGGTGTTTGCCTGCAGGAAGTCATTGAAATGCAGTGCTGGTAATGGCAGTTTTCTCAGCAGCAAAAGCCAACCTGCAGGAACCTCATAGGCACAGGTATATTTCAGAATAGTAATGCCAGCCAGCAGACAGCCCGTGACCAAGAATGCCCAGCTCAACAGTGTACAGATAAAGTGAAAATAAGTGAGAACACGTTTTATAACTAACAAAAATTTAAGATTGAATCTTTTTCCTTAAAGATTTTAATTTAAAAAAAAGTTTCACTCATTTATAACTGCCCCATAAATATCTTTTTCGCCCAAAAAAAAAATGTGAGTTATAAGAATAATTACATTTGGGTCCTGCTGTGGCATAGCGGGTAGAGCCGCCACTTGCAGTGTTGGCATCCCATATGGGCACCAGTACAAGTCCCAGCTACTCCACTTCTGATCCAGCTCTCTGATATGGCTTAGGAAAGCAGTAGAAGATGGCCCAAGTGCTTGGGCCCCAGCAACCACGTGGGAGATCCAGAAGAAGCTCCTGGCTCCTGGCTTCAGATCGGCCCAGCACTGGCCGTTGTAGCCATTCGGGGAGTGAACCAGTGGATGGAAGTCTTTCTTCTCTCTCTCTGCCTCTGCCTCTCTGTAACTCTGCCTTTCAAATAAATAATAAATCTATTTTTTAAAAAAGAATAATTACATTTTTCTTAAAGTTCTGTTTCTATGGGAGCTCATGCCTGAAAATAATATATAATTAGACAACAACCTAGATCTTTTTTCTACTATGAATTGATCAGCTAGGACATTTACTTCAAAATGGCAGATTGACCATGAGAATTTTGCTAACTTCTACCACTCAAATGACAATAATTCTTTGAAAGACACAAACCTACCAAGACCAAATAAATAAGGAGACAACAGCAACAAAAGCTAGGGAGCTGGGAGCAGATCTGTGCAAGCTGCATTCTCAGCCCATTGTGGAGAGGGCTGAAATGTAGTTTGATTAATTTTGTAAACCTTCAAATAAAGGTATAGGAAGTGGGTGGGTATTGGGCACAACAGTTAAGATGCCATTTGCAACATATGGGGAGCCTGGATTCAAATCCCAGCTCCCATGCTGATCCCAGCTTCCTACCAGATGCACCTGGGAGGTAGTAGTGCAGGTTCAAGTAGTTGGGTTCCTGCCACCCTCAGAGAGACCTGGTTGAGTTCCAGGCTCCCACCTTTGGCCTGGCCCAGCCCTGACTATTGTAGCCATTTGGGGAATAAACCAGAAGATAGGAAATTCGTTTCTCTGTGTGTCTTTCAAACAAATTAGTAAGTAATTGAAAAAAAGAAGGTCCAGGAAGGGACGTCCATCATTCAGGTACTTTTGGAGGTCCTGTGGCAGCTGGTGTTGGTTAAGAAGACCCAGGACCTCCAGGTCTCCTACCTCAGGCCACTGTAACAAGTTGACCACTGACCCCAGCAGAAAAACTGAGATCTATTTCCTGGAGACAGACACCCAGAGGCTACAGCACTTAAGACAAGGGCACTGCCCTTGCATACTAAGTGCTAACACTGGCATTATTCCCTGCCCACTTGTGGCCTGGAACACTGGTTGCCATGTACACATCCCCCAGGCTGGTGATCTGCAGGTTTCTCGGGGAAATTAGACAGCCCAAGAGAAAAGATCTGACAATGCTGATTCTGAGAGCTCGACAAGGAAGAACAAACCCAGGTCAGCAGATACTGAAGTCCCTGGCCAACAAAAGGGAACCACACATTCCTCTTGCAATCAGCTTTGAGAGTGCCACTGGGAGTAGGACGAGGATCGTTCATCCCTGATTCCAGTGAGAGACTGAATATAAAAATATAAAAACTGAGAATAAAGCGCAAATACTAGGATTAAAACATTCAAATAAGAAAAAGATGCTGGTTTAGAAAAAAAGAATATTGTGGAGGAAAAGAACCCTTATAAAGACAAGACAGAGTCACAGAAATGAAAAACTCAATAGAACAATTGGAAGAAAAATGAATTTTCCAAAAGAGGAGAAAAAATAGAAAATTGGGGATAAAAGATAAGAAAAACAGAGCATGCCCAGGAGGTCCAACAGCCGAGGAGTTCCACAAAGACAGAAAATGAGGGGAAATCATCAACAGAATAGCTCAACAATATTGTCCCAAATGACAGGAAATCATCAATGGAATAACAATAATATTTCACCAAATGACAGGACATGAGTTTTTAGATCAAATTAAACCACCAAGAGGCCAGTACCAGCAATAATAATTTTAAAAATTAGCATCATTGTGAAATTCCAAAGCTCTGAGATAAAGAGAATGTGCTGTGACCTTCTAGAAAAAAGAGATTTCATGACAGAATCAAGATTCAGGGTGGGATAAAATTAATCAATAGCAATGCTGGAAGCTAGAAACAATGAATTTAATGCCTTCAAAATCCTGTGGTCAAAATCTTTCCGATCTATAATTCTCTAGCCAGCCAAGTTATAAACGAGTGTGAAGGTAGAATAAAGACATGTGTACAATTTCTCAAATAATTTTTGTTTCCCAGAACTCTTTCTTAGTTCTTCTCTGGACTATCTGAAATGGCACTCCTGAAATGAGGGGGCTAATGCAGACAGAGGAAGCCATGGGATCCAGGAAATGGTGTCCCACATAAGAAACAGGGGAAGGCAACTCCCAGGAACATGGTGAACGCGACCTCATGAAAAAGGACAAGTCAGGCCTAGCATGTGACTCTTGACTGTAGATCAAAAAGCGCTGAGAGAGCAATTCCATAAGACAAAATTTATTCTGTATCGAATGAGTTTGAGTGTAATGGTGAAATTTATCCATCTGAGGTTGAATTAATAAGTTTGTAGAAGCCAAGCAAATATACAAACCAAGCAATTATTTTCTCTGGGGAAATGCAAAAGGGAAAAATGATCATAGTATACTACATGGCTTAGCTATGAGTCCTGTCCCTAATAGCATACACAGTCATAGTGACAACGTACCCAACAAACTCTACATTCTCCACAGGCTCACTGAGGGATGGGCAATGAAAAGGGGTGCGGAGGGAGTAGTGATGAAAGAGGGCCAGAGTCTTGTGTTTCAGAGTCAGGAGTCAATGGAGCCCGTCTAAATTGTAAAGTCAAGTTAGCAGCACACAAACTTATGGTAGTTAGACATAAAAATGTAACCATTAAAGAACTGGTACAAAGACTTGAAAATATTTTCATCTAGGAAATGAGAAAATAATGAATGTGGCAAGAAATTTTTTTTCTTTAACATACCTTATCACCATCTGGCACTTTAAACTTTGATTTTAAAAAGTATACATTAAGGCCGGCGCCGTGGCTCAACAGGCTAATCCTCCGCCTTGCGGCGCCAGCACACCGGGTTCTAGTCCCGGTCGGGGCGCCGGATTCTGTCCCGGTTGCCCCTCTTCCAGGCCAGCCCTCTGCTGTGGCCCGGGCGTGCAGTGGAGGATGGCCCAAGTGCTTGGGCCCTGCACCCCATGGGAGACCAGGAAAAAGCACCTGGTTCCTGCCTTTGGATCAGCGCAGTGCGCCGGCCGTGGCGGCCATTGGAGGGTGAACCAACGGCAAAGGAAGACCTTTCTCTCTGTCTCTCTCTCTCACTGTCCACTCTGCCTGTCAAAAAAAAAATTATACATCAATTTAAAATACACATACAAATTCAGGTAAAAATTATATACTCCGGGGTGGGCATTTGGTCTGCAGGTTAAGCAATGGGTTCTCTCTCAGCAAGACACATCAGCATACCTTGGTTTGAATCCTGGCTCCACTCCTGATTCCAGCTTTCTGCTAATGTGCACCCTGGGGGCAGCAGGTGACGGCTCAGGTGTTGTGTCTTTGCCACCCATATGGGAGACCTGGATTGAGTTTGTGAATTTGGCTGAGCCTCAGCCCTTGTAGGCATTTGAGGAATGGGCCAGCGGAGCCAAGCACACGTACTCTCTCTCTCTCAAATAAACAAAAATAAATAGACAATTTTTAAAAAAAGATTTATTCCCAAATCTTTGGGAAAAAAACATTTCAAGTGATATGGCTAAGGTGGATAATTTATTTGTCAATGATTGTATCTTTCTACTTCTCAATTCATTCACATAGCAATACAGTGAATGAACTTCAATTAAACGACCACTATGTGCAAAGTTCCATGAGAAAGGTGAATAGGGAGTATACCATGACATTCATCCTTCAGTTACTTACTAATGAACATGAAAGATAGGTAAAATATGCTTTTATACCTTTACAGGAATAAATGAAAAAAAGGACTAAAGAATCTAAACATGACAATATATTGGGAAAAAATGGATCAAAAAATTCTCCTGTTGAGTGTGGCAATTTGAATTGAGCACTGAAAAAGAGGTATACCAGATAATTGAGACAAACAGAAAAATCATAGTTTCGAAGGTGGCAAATCTTTCAATAAACTAGAGAACAAGGAATGAAAATGCTAACTCCAAGAGAAACAGGAATCTTGAGGGCCTTGTTCATACATGTATTCCCAGCACCCAGAACATTCCCTGACATATAAAAAATACTCAATAAACATTGGCCCAATGAATGGATTGGTAATAGTGGAGAGATAAGTTAGAAGCTGACAGATGGCCTTGAACTTTGTGTTAAGAAATTTAGAATTCACAGGTAATTAGGAAACTATTTCACAGAGGATTGCCATGGTTGCAGTTTTGAAGGTTCATTTCAGAATAAATGGAAAACATGAGAAATGTCAGATCTTTTAGAAAGAAATGAAAAACAAAGGTTTGAGTTTTACCCCAGCCCCTAAATTAGAAAGAAAGAGACATAGGCCAGCTATTGTGGAAATTCCATGATTTTGTGGAAATGTACTAAATTTGGGGTTGGAAAATCTGAATTTAAATCCTGTTTCTATCACTTAATGGTTGTCATCATCTGAACCCCTTTTATGAATGCCAGTTTGCTCATACTGAGATCAGAAATTTTTAAAAAATATTTTGCCTGTGGTCAAAAGGGTATCAGATAACTCAAGGATATGCAAATACAAAAAGGCATTCTAAATTAAAGTGAGAACAAAAGAGGAACATAAAGCATTTGTAGGAAGGAAGCTAGCAATCCAGGATCCTGCACACAGTCAGGTGGAGGCCTTTGCGAACTAAGAAGAGATAAATAAGCATTAGGTACAGTTGACCTCTGACATTTTTGACTCAGTGGAAACTTGAAAGACTTTGCCACCAGTGAGAGGAGAAGGCTTCGTGCTGACACAGAAGGAATGGCTGTAGATTAAGCTTTTACAAAGGCTGGTGGTCGAGAGAAAACTAGAAACAGGACAAGTTGAGAATACTGCCTCTGAAATGCTTGGGACCAGAAGTGTTTTGGGTTTCAGAGTTTTCTTCCGGAAGATGGTGAGATATCTTGGGGATGGGACCCAAGTCTAAACCCGAATGCATTTATTTTTGATATACACTTACACATATAATCTGGAGTTAATGTTATGCAATATTTTTAGTGTGTTTGCATTTTAACCCATCACGTGTGGAATTTTCCACTTGTAGCATCATGTCAGCACTCAAAAAGTTTCAGATTCTGGAACATTTCAGATCTTGGATATTCAGATTGGGAATTTTACACCTGTATTTATTGGGCTAGGAAACCAAGTTTAAGAGAAGTTCTATTGAATCTAGGTGGACTTAAGCAGGTATCAAGTAGATGAAACAAGACTCTATGGAGTAAGAGAGAGAGAATAAAGAGAGCAGAAAATGGATGGATAAAGCCCAGGAAGGGACAAAAGGCCACACACCTGAGGAAGAGGGATTGGCCTCCGTGGAGAACAGATCCCACTCCAAGAGCAGGAGAGCAAAGGGAGGAACAGTGAGGTAAAGCAACTGCAGCACCAGGGAGTTAAGGAATTTCCAGTGCGATAGCATATTAGTCTGTTTTCTGGTACTAACAACACAGTACTATAGATTGGGTAAGTTTGAGGGATGAGAGGTGTATTTTGGTTCACAGCTCTGACGTCCAAGGTCGAGGGCCACAGGTGGGGCAGGGAGCATGTGAGTGTGTCTGTGTGGTCTCTCTCCTTCTTCTTATAAAATTCCTGGGATTTAATTGGGGGTCCAGGGGGCTCCACCTGAATAGTATATTTCAAGGTCAGAGATAGAGTCAACCACGACCATCAGATGCAAATTTCCCCAACTCACTGAGAGCAAAGAAACACATTAATAGATCACAGTTATCACGTGTATAATACATTGTTTTTGTTGAGTAGCTGGTCATATAATTTATTTGATTTTTTAAATTTTTGATGAATACCCAAAGCTTGACATTTTTAAAGGGAACAGTGGTGATACTGAGCATTTTATTCATGTGTTTGTTGGTGTTTGTATTTCTTCTGGGAAATGTCAGATCCCTTGCTCTTTTTTAATATAGACATCTTTTTAAAAAATTTCTCGGGGGACAATGATGTGGCATAGTAAGCTAAACCTCTGCCTGCAATACCAGCATCCCATATGGGCACTGGTTCAAGTCCCGGCTGCTCCAATTCTGATCCAGCTCTCTGCTAGGGCCTGGGGAAGCAGTAGAGGATGGCCCAAGTCCTTGGGCTCCTGTACCCATGTCAAGGACCTGAAAGAAACTCCTGGCTCCTGGTTTCGAATCTGCCCAGCTCTAGATGTTACGGCCATTTAGGGAGTGAACCAGTGGATAGAAGATCTTTTTCCGTCTGTAACTCTGCCTCACAGATAAATAAATAAAATCTTTTTTTTAAAAAAGATGTTTCTACTATTTCCTTAAAAAATGTTTATTTGGGATTGCATTGTAGCTCAGCCTGCAATGTCCAGCAACTCTTATTGGAGTGCTGGTTCGAGTCCCAGCTACTCCAGTTCCCATCCAGCTTCCTGTTAATGTGCCTAGGAAGGCAGCCGATGATGACCCAAGTGCTTGAGCCCCTGCTGCCCATGTGGGAGGACTGGATAAAATCCTGTCCTCATGGCTTTGGCCTGGCCCAGAATTGGCTGTTATGGTCATTTACAGAGTGGACCGGTAAGTAGAAGATTGATCTCCCTCTCTCTGCCTCTCATGCTCTGCCTTTCAAATACATATCAAATAGATATTTAAAAATACTTTTTATTTTTATCTACCTAAAAATCAGAGAGACAGAGAGATTTTTCCATTGGCTGGTTCACTCCCTAAATGCCTACAACACTGAGGCCTAGGCCAGGCTGAAGCCAGGAGCCTGGAACTCCATCTGGGTCCCACATAGGTGGCAGGGATTCAAGCACTGACCCAACAAATTCGACCTCCCAGGACGCGTTAGTAGGGAGCTGGATCAGAAGCAGAGGTACCAGGACTCAAACCAGTGTTTCAGTGTGGAAAACCAGGCATCACAGTGGCCATTTAACCCACTGTGCTGCAACGCCTGTCTCACTTTGCACAGCACTTAACTGAAATGCTTGTTTCTGGTGTTTGTTGCTGTTTTTCAGTTTCTTATACATTCTGGATAGTAATCCTTTGTCAGATGCATAGTATGCAAATATTTTCTCTCGTTCTATTGGTTGGGTGACGCATCACTTTGTTGGTTGTTTCTTTCACTGTGCAGATGCTGCTTAGTTTGGTATAATCACATTTGTCTATTTTTGCTTTCATTGCCCATGCTTTTGGGGCCTTATGGGAAAAAAGTCATTGCCTGTGCAATGTCTTTAAATGCTTTCCCTGTTTTCTTCTAGTAGTTTCACAGTTTTAGGTCTTACATTTGGATCTTTGATCCATTTTGAGTTTATTTTTATAGAGAGTGATAGTTAAGGGGCAATAGATAGCCAGTTTTCCATCAATATTTACTGAAGAGACTTCTCTTTATCCAGTAAATGCCCTTTCCCCAGAATATGCTTTTGGCACCTTTGTCAAAGACCATTTGGCAGTAAATGTGTGTATTAATTTATAATAAATCTATTCTTGAAGAGTTGTGATTTAAAATATATGATCTCACTAGTCTTTATATGCTATCACTGTATTACAAATGAGGAAGTTGAAGCCAAGAAAGAAATACGTTGCCAAAGATGATGGGGCAGGTAGGTTCTTATCTTGCATACTAAGAATTTTAAGAACCGTTTTTGGTCAGTAGGGAAAGGACATCATGTTATTTCACTTATGAAATAGGTACTCTTTCTTGGATAGTTTGTTGGACATCAACAAAGTTGAAAGTTTCACAGGGCTGACATAAAATCAAATTGTCCAAAATAAAGTTTGGGTTTGTAGTATAACATGTCTACCTTGCAATGAATGAATGTAAGCTTCTAGCAATTGGATAGAAAAAAATTTTTCTAAAGAGACTGTATTGGGGCCAGCGCTGTGGCATAGCAGGTTAAAGCCCTGGCCTGAAGAGCTGGCATCCCATATGGGCACTGTTTCAAGTCTTGGCTGCTCCTCTTCCAATCCAGCTCTCTGCTATGGCCTGGGAAAACAGTAGAAGATGGCCCAAGTCCTTGGGCCCTGCACCCGCGTGGGAGACCTAGAAGAAGCTCTTGGCTCCTGGCTTTGATTCAGCACAGCTCGGGCCATTGCAGCCATCTGGGGAGTGTACCAGTGGGTGGAAGACCACTCTCTCTGTCTCTACCTCTCTCTGTAACTCCGTCTTTAAAATAAATAAAATAAATCTAAAAAAAAAAAAAGAGAGAGAGGGAGAGAGAGACTGTCCTAACACCAATTAAGTATTAAACATATTTAACTTTTTCTGTTGGCACATAGCTGGGACTCGAACCAGCACTCCAATAAGCGTTGTTGGGTGGACATTGCAGTCTGTGCTATAGTGCGGCCCCAAATTTTCATAGGAATTACAGGGCACAATTGCACTGAGGAGGCAAAGATTTCCTAAATGGCATAAACAACATAAAATAAGATACAAACTTCTTAAAAAATAGACTGAACCTTTCAGAGCAGAATCAGGTTTACAGGAAAGATCCGGAGTGCTCCCTCTGCCAGCCCTCGCTGAGTGTTTTTACACCAGTGTGGGACATTTGTTTCCCTGAGGTCCATGGGTCACATTAGACTTTGCTCCTTGAGCTGCACAGTTTCGTGGAACCCACTGCCTTTTTAATTGCATCAGCCTGAAAATTATTTTGATTTCCTGGCTTATAAATTGAAGAACACATTCAAAGGACTAAGTAATCATTTAGATTTTGGATTTGTGGAACTGTGTCTAGCCAGGATTGCAAATAAATCATGGATAATTTCCTGGGCTGATGTTGTGGCACAGTGGGTACAGCTGCTGCCTGCAGTACTGGCATCCTATATTGGAGTGCCGGCTCAGGTCCCAACTGTTCCACTTCCAATCCAGCTCCTTGATAATATACCTGGGAAGGCACTGGAAGATGGCTCAAATGCTTGTATCCCTGCCACCCACATGGAAGACCTGGGTGGAGTTCCTGGCTCCTGGCTTCAGCCTGACCCAGCCCCTAACTTTGTGGCCATTTGGGAAGCGAGACAGCAGATGGAAGATCTGTTTCTATGTCTTTTTCCTCTCTCTCTGCCGCTCTGCCTTTCAAATAAATAAAAATAATTCTTAATAAATAAATAAAGATAAAAGGAGTTTGTGTGCTTTACACTACTTTTTGAAAATGTACCAATCAGTAGCCTCTAGTCAGATCTCAGTGTGCTCTCAGAAAAGCAATATAAGAAAATGTGTTCATTTTAATTGTTACTGAAGTGCATGCAGCAAGGTTTTGGGGCAAGTGAAACATGATTCTGGGAGACTTAACAAAATTATATAACACAGATGAGGAGCACAAAATGCACAGATTGATGTTTCAAATTGATAGTGTCCAGTAAATGCGAGGACTTCAAACATGTTATCTCAGGCTGAAAAGAGCCTAGAATACATCATCCAAATGTTGTAGCTGCAGATTGCTGAGGTCTGGGTCAGAAATGAGAAGGGATGTTGGGCAGGCTGTCTCAGGGAGGTCAGAATGAAAAGGAACAGAAGGAAGGAGCCCATGGAAAGAGAATGGACTTCAAGGGGAGAAAGCGTGAAAGTAAAGGGGTGGCCGGCGCCGCGGCTCACTAGGCTAATCCTCTGCCTGTGGTGCCGGCACCCCGAGTTCTAGTCCCCGGATTCTGTCCCGGTTGCTCCTCTTCCAGTCCTCCTGGCTATATAGAATACTAAGACAGAGTTGTCTGTCCTAACCAAGCTACACCAGAATATAGAAAAAGTGTATAAAAAAAAAAAAAAGTGCAGCATTTAAAAAGAAGGACATGAGTAATGAGCTAACAGAGTATTCCAATTTTATATTAGGTACAATATTATATTAGGTACAGGATGTGGAGGGGCAGGGAGGGTAAAAGCAGGCCATGATTAGAACGGGAGCAGGGCGAACAGAAGCACAGACTGACTGTGTGCACAGTGGGTGCAGCCCTGTGGCAGGAGTGGAGGCCTCACTGGGGGAAGCAGCCGAAGACAACGCTGGGACTGCAGACTCGGCTCTCATTGAGACTTGAGCGTCAGCTGGGGAACACGAACTTCACCTCCGGGTCAGGGCGGAGCTACTGCATCTTTTCCGGGAGGGAGTTATATGATGGGAGCATTGTCTTTAGGAGATCATTAGGCCGGCCTGACCGATGAAAAGGTGCCAGGAATGCCTGGACTTTTGTCAAGTTCATGTCAGCGGGCAACTGTGCTCTCCCCAGACCCCTTCAATGTGAACACTGGCAGAGCTCAGCTGCCCCTGGAGCTGTCTGTGGAGCAGTTTTTGTGAAATGGGAAATGAGACATACTCATAGACTTGCTTTGCATCTTTGGCAAATCTTTTGATTTCCTAGGAAAATAATAATGAAATCTCAAATATTCCAAATGTGAGAAAAAGGCAGTTGGAGCTGAGTAAACGGCAGGATGGTGTTGGCTAAGAGAAAACCTGAGAGACTTAGAAAGGATGCTGTCGAGAATGATGTCAGAACTGTGGGCTACACGTGCTTGGAAAGGGATGGTTCTGATTTTAATTAGAGACTCAGTTCAAGAAGGGACAACAGAAACTAGTAGGAGAGAGATGGCGTAGTAGTCTCCATCCAAATAACTCAATGTAAACGTAAATGCTAATGAAAGTCAGCAACAGTGAATTTAAGAGGGCATGAGTGCCAATCACCATGCCCACAGAACTTTTAAAAATTGTCCTATGTTTAAGAATAGGCTGTCTACTTGAAAGAAAGAAAGAAAGAAAGAAAGAAAGAAAGAAAGAAAGAAAGAAAGAAAGAAAGAAAGAAAGAAAGAAAGAAAGAAAGAAAGAAAGAAAGAAAGAAAGAGAAAAGAAAGCAGACCAGTAGAATGGCAAGGAGTTTCAAGTATGGAAATGACTGTTTACTTAAAAGCATCCAATTCCATGCAAGTGAGGCGAGGCTGGAGGCTACAGTGTGAAGAGACAGAAGCACCAGGTAAAGAAGATACCATTCATGGGAGGAGGGTAGAGAAAGGAGCTGCTTGGTTACATATTTACAGAAGTATATACTTCCTAAGCACTCACGGCTCTCTATCAGGCTTCCCTAGGAAGTAGATGGTCATTTTCACCCATATTACAAATAAGGACACTGTAAAATGTCCCTTAGTGCTTTAGCACATTAAGCTTATGCTGCTAATTAGCAATATATCTATGTTGGAACTTGGCCATATAAGAAGCATTAGCATTTCTTTCTTTTTTTTCCCAGAACCTTTAATTTAACCTAACATAACAATTTATTTGATTTCACTGTGATACAACTGTTCAATACAGCTCAATAATTTCTCAGTACGGCCAAGTATTAGATTACCAGATAAAAATCTAGAAGCTGCAAGGAAATAGTAGTAACAAAAAAATGCATGGGACTGGTGCTGTGGTGCAAGAGGCTAAGCCACCATCTGCAGCACCAGCATTCCTTAAGGACACCAGTTCGAGTCCCAGCTGCTCCACTTCCAATCCAGCTCATTGCTAATGCACCTGGGAAAGCAGTGGAAGATGGACCAAGTGCTTGGGGCCTTGCACCCAAGTGAGAGACCTGGAAGCAGCTCCTGACTCCAGGCTTCAGACTGATCCAGCCCTGGCTGTTGCAGCCATTTAAGGAGTGAACCAGAGGGTGGAAGATTCTCATTTCTCTCTCTCTCTCTCTCTCTCTCTCTCTCTCTCTCTCTCTTCCTCTCTCTCTACAATTCTTTACAATAAATAAATAAACCTTTAAAAAAAAAAGAAATCCATACTCTTCAACAGCTGCTAATATTTCTGCTCCACCCTAGATTTTCTCATTTACATACTGCCCAATCTTATTTTGTGGTTCATTGAATTTATAAGAACAGACGCAAGAAAATACTGTGTTGTGATTTACTGCAGACCAGTGGCTTGACCTTTTAAGAATATGAATCATGGACCATTGTCATAAAATAACATGTTTGGTAACTTTTTTTGTACAATAATTGGCTTGGAGTAAGTCCTCTTATTCTTAATAAGAAAACAGGAGTTCTTATAATAAGAAATTTCACTAGAGATTTGAATGAAAGAGAGGTGTAAATTTGTTTACAGTATGTCAAAATGGATACAAGATCACCAGTTGTTTTGAATTTATTTCTGAAATGATTACTGAGACAGTTAAATAGATCTGAGGAAAATTTGCAAGCTCACCTTCCTCCTCCTCTGACTCAAACTTTAGGTAATAGAAACCTATGTTTCTAGAAGAATAGAAATAGTAGGAAAATGTCTGCTCTACCTTTCTGTAAATCACTTTGTTTTGTTCCAGAAACAAGAAGGGTGGACTGTGGAACTTTCTGGAGAACATGGTTACAGAACTGTTGTGTGATCAGAACCCAGGAGGGAGGGACTGTTTTGACTCCCTTGTTACTATGTGAGGGATGGAATTTTGCGACCAGAAGGTTCCACAACAGTTGGGAATGACAGTTGTATGAGTAGCAAACAAAAGACAAATGTGTGTGTCCTGTTACTCCTGCTCTGAACGCTGCAGAGCTCAACTGTGCCAAGATTTCCTGCTTACATCAATATTTTTATAATTACCAAAGCTCGTGTGTGTAATCCATTAACAGGAAAAAAAATCTTAGAAGTGCGCTCTGCACTGTCTTTAGGTTAGGCAACCATCTGTCTAGCTGATGTACCCTGCACATGGAGACACAGAGAATCTTTAAATGCCTTATTGTAACCTTTGCCCCACTTTCAATCATCTGTCATACATCAAGCTCCACCTCCTCTTGCAGAAATGCAAATAGCAAAATTTAAAATGCAGTCAAATGTGTTCAAGCTTACCCTCAGCAATTATTGTCCTGTCATGGGCGAGGGGCGTGCTCTGATCTTTTTGTTCTCTTTCTGCTCCTTTTCCTTGTGAATGAATATTCCTTTTCATATTCTTGCTTCTGTGATGGCCGTTCTGTGGACTGCTCTTCTACAGCTTCCTCCAGCTTGGACTTGGACTGTGCTGGCTTGGGTCCCTTTCTACAGATCCCCCTGGACATTCAGGCACAATGGCACCTACCCTGAAAAAACAAAATGCCTGTTAAGTTCAAAATTTGCAAATTTAACCACGGGCTTTTACAAACAGAAAATTAGATGAAACAGCTTCATACAGCACAGAATGTAGGGAAGGGATGGATGGAGGACTTAAGAGTTGTTTACCAAAAGCCCAGAGCTTACAAAACCTCTCAGTTGCAAAATCTGATTCCATGAGCAGTCATCTGGGGAAAGCTGCTTGGAGACCCACAACATACTCAGAGAGGGCGTGGCTGGTGAGTCCGGGGCATGGCAAGGTTTGGGGAAGCAGAAACCTGAATGTAGGAAGTAGACACAGGGAGTGAGGAGGTTGCAAACTGTGGTCACATCGAAAGCTGATGGAGCTGAGTGGTGGGGTTGACAGTTGATTGACAAGGAGGAAAGCAATGTTGTAGAAGGAAAACTCAAAATACTTTCATGTTCCACTGACACCTGTTGCCTGCTCCACACACCTGACGAATCACCTGCTGATACCAAAACTCCACCAATATGGATACTGACCCCATTAAGCTAAAAATATGCCCAGGAGAAGATCTGCTTTATGTATACTTTGATATTTTAAACATTTGTGGAAACCTTTTTTGGAATCCAGGCACTTTTTCATGATACACATTTTTCCAGGAACTTTTTGAAGATCCATTTAGGAGTCGATTTCAAAATATTTTTGCACAAAAAAATGAATCTATCTCTTATTTCTGTTTTCCACAAGCTTTTTGAAGTATCCTCATATATGCAGATATATATTAAAATATATAACACACATATATATGTAGACCTACATAGTTACATATATTGTAGATGTATATATTTTTTAAAGATGTATTTATTTATTTGAAAAGCAGAATTACAGAGAGAGGGAGAGAGAGAATGATGATGGAGAGAGAGAGTGTGTGTCTTCCATTAGCTGGTTCACTCCCCAAATGACTAAAATAGCTGGGGCTGTCCAGGCCAAAACCAGGAGCCTGGAACTCCATCCCAGTATCCCACATAGGTGCAGGGGCCCAAGTCCTTGATCCATCTTCAGCTGCCTTCCCAGGCGCATTAGCAGGGAGCTGGATCAGAAGTGGAGCCACCGATAGTAGCCCTGGTGCCCTATGGGATGCCAGCATCGCAGGCAGAGGATTAACCCACTGAGCCACAATGTCAGACCCAAGTCTATTTTTCATGTGCATATAGACATATAAATATAATTTTTTAAACTTGAAATCCTAGTTCTACTAGAGATACCACCAAGGAGAGAATTAAATCTTAAAGAAAAGAAGGGGAACTTAAAGAAAAACACTATGTGCTTCATAACTGTTCAGGCCCCACCTGCCTTCCCAGATCCTATCCTGCTACAGATGGGAATATAAAGAGAATCTCAGACTCACCGGGAGGCAGGATGGCCTAGGGGTTAGGCCATGGGCCCCTCTGCAGACTGTCAGGTCCCGGTGAGGCCATTTTTGGATATACCTCGGTCGTGACACTTAATTTCTCACATCCTGAGTTTCTTCAACAGTAAGACATGGATTATATCAGTACCTGTGTTAGCAGGCTATTGTTTCTTAAAACAAGCTTCCTTTTGGAATAATTTTACGCGTACAGAAAAATTTCAACAATTGTACAGAGAGCGCCATATATCCTCTTTCCCTCATTGTTAACATCTTACAGTACCGCGAGACATCTGTCAAAAATGAGAAACTGACACTGGCCTGTTATTATTAACTGGACTCCAGACTTTATTTGGATGTCGCCCATTTTTTCCATTAGCTTCCCATCCAGGGTGCATGTGTTACATGGATTTGTCAGGCGTCCCCTGGATAAGTCCCTGGAGACTTCTTTCAAGGCTTAAATGGCAACAAATGTGTAACACTCTTAGCAGACTGCTGGGCATGGAATCAGGGGTTGGTCAGCACGCAGCCATGCAGTCACAACTGTGCAACACACACTGTTTTAATAAGCACTTCTGCGGCATCAGCTCAGCGTATCATGGCAACCCCCATAAGATCCCAGTTGCATTCATTTCTGAGATGAGAACACTGAGGCACAGGAAGGTCCAAAGCATTTGTCCAAGATTATGCAGCTGGCAGAGCTAGGCTGCCACCCAGGCCTGCCGGCCCCTGAGTGCTCGCTTTGATCACTGTGGTACCTCGTGGTAAATGCTGACAATCTGCCATGGATGAGCTTTCTCCAGGCCAGTGGGGATACCACTAACTAGCTGTTTGCTGGTGCCATCACTTACTGAGCACACGCCTGCTTTTTTTTAATTAAAGATTTATCTTTATTTATTTGAAAGACAGAGTTACAGAGAGAGGTAGAGACAGGGAGAGAGAGGTCTTCCATCTGCTGGTTCACTTCCCAAATGGCTGCAACCACCGGAGCTGAGCGGATCCAAAGTCAGGAGCCTGGAGCTTCTTCCAGGTCTCCCACATGGGTGCAGGTGCCCAAGGACTTGGGCCATCGTGTACTGCTTTCTCAGGCCATAGCAGAGAGCTGGATCAGAAGTTGAGCAGCTGAGACTTGAACTGGCACCCATATGGGATGCCGGCACTGCAGGCCAGGGCGTTAACCCACTGCACCACAGCACTGACTCCTTGCCTGCTTTTTACCCTCTTTCATTCAACAATTTTAGCAACATGGGATGAAAAAAAAATAAGGTAAAGAATGTGCCCTGCATTAGCCAGGAGCACTTGGCGCATTGCTTTTCATATAGATCACTTTTTTTTTTTTTTTTTGGACAGGCAGAGTTAGACAGTGAGAGAGAGAGACAGAGAGAAAGGTCTTCCTTTTCAGTTGGTTCACTCATCAAATGGCTGCTACGGCCAGCGCGTTGCAGCTGGCGCACTGCGCCGATCCGAAACCAGGAGCCCAGTGCTTCCTCCTGGTCTCCCATGCTGGTGCAGGGATAATGGTGCATCCTCCACTGCCTTCCTGGGCCATGGCAGAGAGCTGGCCTGGAAGAGGAGCAACTGGGACAGAATCCGGCGCCCTGACCTGATTTTGAACCCAGGGTGCTTATAGATCACTTTTTAACACTTATATTGCCTTATTTTTTCCCAATTACATTTGTTCCTGCCTCCCTGCCTTTGATCCTACCTTCCTGCCTTCCACATAAAATGCTCAAGCCAGGAAACCTCACAAACCTGTGGCAGAGGAGCAGCCTTCTTCATACCAGGAAGGAAGATTAACAGCAAGCAAAGCGCAGGGCAGTTGTTGCTGAGTATCAGGGAGGACATAAAAAGGAAAAAGATTTGGGGGCAGCAAGAAGGGGAGAGGAGGATGGGCTCGGTATTCTCTAGCGCAGCTCTGCCAGCAGCCAGCCGGCGGCATTGTACAACACACGGGACTGCTCCGGTCCACAACACGAGCAGGTTGTTTTTCATGATGCTGTCTGATGATAGGTCACTTCTAGGCCAACAATGTCAAATAAGGGGTTTAATGAAACAACGTGAAATCAAGGAAACAGTGGATAGGAAATCAAGTGGATATGAAAAGCGTAGGAACTAAACTGGAGAGTAGGACTCAGAGTCCAACATTCATTCAACATTTATTTCAACACTGTTCTAAAGGGGTTGAGACATGGAGGAGAACAAAACAAGGCCCCTCTTCTCATGGCTCTCGTACTCTACTTGAGCAATAAGAAACATGGAAACCAATAAAAACCAGTCCAGCTCTCTGCTGTGGCCCGCGAGGCAGGCAGTGGAGGATGGCCTAGGGCTTGGGCACCTGCACCCGCATGGGAGACCAGAAAAGGGTCATGGACAATGAGAATCATGAAAAAACTACATTTAGATTTCCAAAAATTTGCATCAAAAGAACCTTATTATTATTTTTTTTTGACAGGTAGAGTTATAGACAGTGAGACAGAGAGAAAGGGGCCTTTCTTTTGGAAACTCCTGGATGTAAATTAACTATTATCCTGTCTAATGTGTCTGTCTCATCACCCCGGTAATTTCCTTTATAACATCTAACACCCTACAATTTTTTATTGGTTTCCAGGAAGAAGCACCTGGCTCCTGGCTTCAGATCGGCGCGGTGCAGGCCGTAGCGGCCATTGGGGGGGGGTTTCCTTCTGTTGGTTCACCCCCCACCTGGGCCACAGTAGAGAGCTGGACTGGAAGAGGAGCAACCAGGACTAGAACCTGGCATCCATATGGGATGCCAGTGCCGCAGGCAGAGGATTAACTAAGTGAGCCATGGCGCCGGCCCCCCAAAGAACCTTATTTTTAAACTCCACTTTCCCAGAAACTTTTTGAAGTGTTTTGGTATATTCCAATTGTGAGTATAATGGGGAAATGGAGACCCTTAAATCCTTCAGTAATCAAAAAATGGCTGTATTTACGGCACAACGAATGTATACACCAAGATGGCTTTGCACAGGAGGCTTGAGAACCATTAAGTAGGAATGTTAAAGAATAGAGCATGCAACAATATTTCAAGATGCCTGTAGAAGTAATTCTAAGGGGAATCAGAGAGCCTAGAATGAATTCCTTTTGGAGCTCCAAACACCTGACCAAGCCCCTCTCCTAGGGTGGCATTAACACCACCTGTAATTCCATGGAAAATACTGTTTGCCCTGGATTGAACTGCTCCACCGGCCCTCCCTTCTCTGACACAGGCTCGTATGCAGAAGCCCTAACTCCTTGCGTGACCATACCTGGAGTTGGCATCCAAAGAGGTAATTAAGGTTAAATGAGGTCGACGAGACAGAGGCCTGATTCCATAGAATTCGTGTCCTTACAAGAAGAGATACCAAGGAGCTACCCCCTCTATCTTTCTCTGTCTGCAAACCCACCCCACACCCAGGAAATGCCAAGCGAAGACCCAGTGAGAAAGCAGTCAATCTGCAGACCAGGAAGAGAGAGCCCTCGCCAGAAACTCAACCTGCTGAAAACTTCATCTAGGACTTCCCCAGAAGAGAGGGGAGACAGGTGTCTGCAGTTTGAGCCCCCGTTGGTGGTGTCTGCTCTGCCATGGGCGCTGATGAGCGGGCTGTTGCACACTGCTGCGCTGTCCCACACCACTGGGTCACGGGAAAGGCTGCAGTTTTTCCTGCATGCTGCTGGCTCCCCGGGAGGCTACATGAGGACATGGCTTACAAGGAATTCTTTGAGGAACTGTATGTGTCACTTCCATCAGCCAGGTCCAGTCTCTTCCTCCTCACCAAATCATACTCACTTGGCTTGGAACTAGGTGCTTTCCCATGAAGCGGGAACGCCCAGGCTCCTGGAACAGCTGAGGCTAACAGTATTAGCACTGGCATGCACGTGGATACATCTTCCTACTTCACAGTACACATGGTTCCATGAAGTCAGTCTCACTGCCCCAACATCCCATTTTCACTATGCAGTTCTCAAAACTCAAACTGTGAACTTTTAAACAAACTCCTTTTCCCTCCTTTTGTCGCATAGTCGTGGGATGTTGGAAAGTGATTTTAGCCGTTTTTCCACCCAGGAAGTTTCAAGCCGGCCATCTGGATTCCAGTCACCGATGCACCCTGTACCAGCTCTGTGGCTTCTGGCACACAGTTGAATCTTTTAGAAATGTGAACCAATTGCAACCTCTGCTTCTTCATCTGTCCTGTGGGTTTATGACGAGGATGAAATGAGTGCACAAGGAAAGCAGACCGCAAGCTCTGGGTAAGCGCTAATCACCGCCCATCGCCACGGTCACCGTTACTGCTAACACAACACTACTACGGCGGCTTTGGAGCCAGCTCCCACAGCTATCTGAATTCATGAGCGACAACGACTTTCCTTAAAAAGACCATTCGCAGTCCAGATGTCTCCAAATGCCTACCAACTGTTTGCACCAGGATGCCTTCATGCCTTCCAAATGACGAGGGACTGGGGGCTCTTCTCTGGTTGCCTGTGGCTGCCTGTTGTCCTGTGTGGCTCCTGGCCGGACAGCCCACCGTCCCGTCAGCCTGGGCCAGCCCAGGTGTACAAGGACGTCTCCGGTCTCTGCATAGCTTTTGCGTAGCTTCCTTTTCACTCTCAGAAGCACCGTGGTTTGAGCGTCACTTGTTTCACTTGGACTTTCTGCTCTAGGCAGTAAACCCACCACCCGCAGTTCCCTTGCTCTGACCTTCTGGCTCTGCCCCAGGAATGTTGTCCTCAGAGCAATGCCAAAGCCCGAACTTTCTCTCCTCCCAAATCCTACTGGGAACTCAGCCTCAGGAGGGAACTTCCTCTGATAATCCTGCCCTCCACCCAACCAGAACCCTTTCAGCAACCATGTAAATAACCCTGTATAACTTTAATTGGCTCTGTTTATAAGCTGCTTCTTGTATCCTTTCCCCCCCTCTAGGTATTTTTCCATGTGTTAATCCTGTCTCTATTAATTTGTAAACTCCCAGAGGGCAAGGCCTGAACCCAGGCTGGTGTTGGCATCAACTGGATAGACGGGTACAGCTGAACTGAAGACAGGGCCATCCCTCTTGGCTATTAACCTGCCTTCTTTTTAATATTTATTTTTTTTTAAGCAGCCTTTGTTAGCAATTTGTCAGTGTTGGTCCTCAGACTGCTAACCCAACGCAAAAACACAACCAGTTTCTATTAAGGTCCAAACAGGATCAAACCCACAGTTCCAAGGTCTCCACACTGTTAGAGAGAGGGTGTGTGACTCATTCTAACCCACCTGGGGGGTCTCAGCGTGTCGGTGTGCAGCTCACTCGTCCCTTCTAGGCTGCTCTGAGACGGGACTAAGGCTCACTTTCAACACCGAGATCTGAAAGCCCAACAAGCCCTCGGAAGCAGGCACCACCACCATGTTCTAAGTTTGTGGTGTGAGTGAGGCGGGGCGGGGGTTGGGGAAGATGACTTTAAGCTCATTTTTCAGTCCTAACACATGGCACAGGGGCCCGCTCCGCAGGGCCAGGAGCTGGGCGGAGAGTCCACTTGCAGCGCAGGTAACAAAGGCGAGCGGGCGGATGCGGCCGGGTCCCCGCGGCGGCAGGGGCTCGCGCCTCGGGGCCACCTGCTCTCCGCGCGCGGGGCGCGGGCGGCTGCACGTTCGGCTCCGAGCCCCAGGTAGAAACCCGTGTAGGCGGTGCGCGCGATAAGATCAAAGCCCCTGGCCGGGGCCGGCGAGCGAGCGGGGCCCGGGCCGGCGAGCGGGCGGGCGGGCGAGGCGCCTCCCCCGAGCGCTTCCTCTCACGCCCACTTCCAGCCGAGGGGAGGCTTCGGGTGTCTGCTTTTGTTGTTTTTAAAAAATTAAAAGTTGAAGCCTCGGAGGAAAGACTTTGGCTGTGGCCGTTGCGGGTAAGTTCTGGTCCCCGTTCTTTTGTCTGGCGCTGAGCTTGGCAGGAGCCCGGGCGTGGCGGGGGGCAGAGCGGGCAGCGCGTGTGGGGATGGTTTCTGTCGCCAGGTCGCCCGGGGGAGGGGGAGGAGAGGGAGGAGGGAGGGGAGGAGCAGGGGGGAAGGAGGAGGAGGGGAGAAGGAGAGGAGGGGAAGAGGGGAGGAGGGGAGGAGCAGCAGGGGAGGAGGGAGAGGAGGAGGGGAAGGAGGAGGGGAGGAGGAGAAGGGAGAGGAGAAGGGAGGAGGGAGAGGAGGAGAAGGGAGGAGTGAGAGGAGAAGAAAGGAGGAGGGAGAGGAGGAAGAGGGGAGAAGAAGGGAGGAGGGAGGGGAGGAGGGTGAGGGGAGGAGGGTGAGGGGAGGAGGAGGAGGGGAGGGGACTCGGCCGCCGGACGGGGAAGCCCAGCGCGCCCCGGCTGCAGGGCGCAGGGCCGAGGGGAGGGCCGGGCGGCGTGACCCGGCGGCGGCCGGCGGGGAGGAACCTCCGGGATCTCCGCGTGGCGGCGGCGGCGGCGGGCGGGCGCTGCGGGGCCGCGCGCTGGGCGGAGGGCCGGGGCCGCGGGGCCGCGGGGCCGCGCCAGGGGGGAGCCCGAGAGGAGCCCGGGCCGGCCGCCGCGTGGGAACCCAGGCCGCGGGGCGGTTGCGGACGTGCAGCCCACCGGCTGCCCTCCGCAGTCCCCTCACCCCAGCGCGGGGTGGGTAGAGGTGGAGCTTTGAGAGCCCCCAGAGCGGTCCCTGGCCACCTGCATTTGTTCCCTGGGTTTTGACAGTTCGGACGGCAGTCGCCCATTCACTTGTCCACTGCGGTTCCAATGACGTCTTCTCCACATTCCGCTTGTTTTGGGAGGCTCCACTGCTTTACCAGGAAGTCCATACAACTGCCTTATAACCTAGCTGGGCAGTTTTTCTTTCCTGATACTTACGGATTGAGAGTTGTCGAATTAAGAAAATCATTTGCATTTAGAAAATTAGAAGACGTCCTCGGAGACTGTTCAGTGGTGTGTGTGCATTGCAAAGCCAACTCGAAAGTCGGCTTGCTGCCCAGGAGAACGAATTGAGATGGCGAAATTAACCTCTGATAATTCGAAATTGTACGTGTGGGTTGCTAAGAAGTTCAGGGCAGTGTTCAGCCTCTAATAAACACGGCGCTTACGGTGGGTATCTGTGTTGTGTTGGGCAAAGCTGGATCGGTTCGCGTTTTTAACCTCCCAGATTACCAGCTCGCCTCTCTATCCGGATTCCCCACCCGGACTGCCAGGCTGCACTTTCTCATTGGAGAGCATGGTTGTTTTTTGATTCAAACCGCCCAGGTGGGAAGTTGCCCTAGTCTGCTATCGCATGGAAAATTAAAACTGCATATTTCACTGTAGGCTCAGAGCATCTAGAGGTCATTTAAAACTGACCCATGTGGACGATCCTCGCTCCTACCAGCAAGTCTACTTTTTTTTTTTTTTTAGCAAGCACATTTCTCCTTTTCCGTAGCATTCTTTGTGGCTACAAGATCGCCCATTACTGCGTATTCCATTTTTAATCGCCCCCACTCCGGCGCTCTGAGTTTAGGATTTCCCTGGTCAGCCTTTGTAGGAAAGAATCTAGACTCCTTTGTGGAAGCCCAGGGGAGCGCAGATGGCCCGGCTGTTTTAGTGGCTGTATGGCCGTCAGCATGTTTTAATTCCTTAAAAGGGGAAAACAGTTTGGTTATTACTTTTTTTTTTTAAGCATCCAATTTTCTACTTTACCACCATTGCTGCTAAGTTCAGGGCGGCTGGCTAAGCCACTTTTGCCTGCTTCTTTGGGTGTAGCGTGGGGTCTCTGAGCTCCAGACTCCTAGCATTCTTTGGGTCCGAACCCCGAAAACCGGCTTCGCTAGCCGCCTTTCGCAGAGGTCCCCCACGGCGCTCCAGCAGCCGGGGTCCCAGCGCTGGTTCCTCGGAAGGGCTCCTCGCTGCCCTCCCTGGAGCTGCGCGCGCGGCTCTCCGGCCCCCGAGGTCCGCGCCCCCGCGCGCCCCCGCCCCGCACGGGCCGGCAGGGGTTAATCGCGCTCGCAGCGCCGGCCCCGGGAAGCACCCGCGGGCCCGGGAGCGGCCTCTGGAATAACCTTGGCTTTCCTCTCTCTTTTAATAGAACATCCGCCACCCCGGCGCGGTTTCGGTTCAGGGTTAAGCGCCAGCCGCCTTTCCACCCTCTACACCGGCTCCCCGCCCCCTCCCGCTCTGTGTGTTTTTTTTCCTCTTAAAGTTGTTTTTCAAAGTTAATGAGTTTCGAGTTTCACAATGATTTTCCCCAGCCCTCCACGCGTTGCTGAGGAAACCCCCTTGGGGTCCCCCCCCCCCCCGCCTCCCCATCCCCCGGGCCTCCCCCTCCCCCAGTCGGCCCGGGCGAGGGGCGGGGCTGGGAGACCCCATGACGTCACCGGGCCGGCCCACATCCTGCTTCCGAAAGTAGAGAGACGGTACAGAGAAACTACGGCCCCGCCCGGCCCCGCCCCCCTTCCCGGACCAACCGCCCCCCGGCCGCGCGCTCCGGGTCCCCCGCCCGCGCCAGTCCCCCCGGCGGCGGCGCGACCCCGGCTCCCGCCCCTCCCCCGCGGGCCCCCCTCCGGTCCCTGCGGCGGGTGGGCGGCCGGGGGCCGGCCCCGCCGCCGGGGAGACCCGGGACCCCCGGCTGCACGCCCGGGGCCCCCGGGGCCGAGCGAGCGAGGAAGCGAGCGGCCGCGCCCGCCCAGCGGGGTGTTCCCCGCCCCTCCCCGCCCCGCGAAGCCCCCTCCCCGCCTCCGCCCCCGGGGATCCCCTGCCGCCCCGCCCACCCGCGGGAAAGCCTCCGACCTTCGCCCTGCCTCCCCCGCGCCGCCGGGCCCGCGCGCCTCCCGCCGCCCCCCAGAGACGCTGAAGGCGCCCTCCTGTCCCCCGGGGAGAGGTAAAGCCCGCGCCCGCGCGCCCCCCGCCCCCGGCCCGCACCCCGGCTCGGGATTTCGGCGCCGGGCGGTGCGAGCGCCGGTCGCCGGCCTTCGGCGTGGCCTGTGCCGGGCGGGCGGCGGCCGCGCGCGGGGAGGGGCCGCCGCGGGGCCGGGGGGAGCCCGCCGCAGCCCGCGGAGGTCATGTTTGTGTTTGGGGTTGTCAAGTGAAGCCAGGCTCGCGGGCGCCCTCGGCGCGCCGCGCGGGGGTCGCGGAGGTCCCGAGCCGCGGCTGCCGCCATCAGCGGCGCAGCCCCGGGGCCGGCTGCAGCGGCCGCGGCTCCGCCGGGCGTCCAGGCAGCAGGTTGGGTGCGGGCTCCGCGGCCAGGGGCGCTGCAGCCGGGGCGGGCGGGCGGGGGGCTCGCGCGCGCGCGTGCGTGCGTGTGTGTGTGTGTGTGTGTGTGCAGCCGCCGACCTTGCAGAGGGGATGCGTGCGTGCGTGCGGCGGGCACTTGCCACTTCTGCGGCCCGGGCTGCGGTCCTGCGAGCCGAGCAGGTAACGGGGGGACCCAGCCTCCCCCGGCCCCCTTCCCCAGCCGCAGCCGCGTTGTGCAAGGGTGTGTGCGCGCGCGGGGGGCGGGCGGTGTGCGGGAGAGACCAGGCCTCGGCTGCCCAAACCTCTCGATTTGGTGGCTCGCTTTCCCTTTCGTTCCTTTTTTTTTTTTTTTTTTGCTCGCAGTGCCTGTGCTGTGCAGTCCCGGCCACCTGGGGTAGTTTCTTTCCGGGTTGGGAGCGCGCGCCTGCAGCTGTTGGGGCCGGGGGCGGCGGGTCGCGGCGCGGGGCGAGGGCGGCACGGGACCGCGGCGGTCCCCGCCCGCGCCCCGCAGCCCGCTCGGGGCTGCTTCCCGAGCCGGCACCTCCATTCCCCCCTCCTCCTAGCAGGCGCTGCGCTTTGTTCCGCGCAGCGTCGCGAGGGGTTTTCCCAGGCTCCGCCCTCCACATTCATTCATGTTTTTCCTCCCCGCGACTATCTGTACGCGTCTTGATCGTGCCATGGTTTTGCTCCTTGCAGCGTGTGGTTGTGCCTGTGTGCCGGGGAGAGGGCCGGCCGCCTCGCGGCTGCGGGCTCTGGAAGTGCCCACTTGCCCGCGCCAGGGTTGAGCCGTGGGGTGGGCAGCAGCGGGCCGTGACGGATCGGGGATTTGCATATTTTACGCTTGTGCCCCGGATCCCGGGCGGTCACGTGCCCGGGCTGCAGTCGGAGTTCACGCTTTGGAAACTTGGGCTCGCCGTGGTCTGGGGTGCGCTCAGCTCGCGCGGGCCTCGGGTGCCTGCGTTCGCCATAGCATCAGGGTCTCTCTGAATGCGGTAGCGGGTGTTTTTCTGCAGGAGCCGCCGCTTCTCCACGGTGCTGGATGAGCGGCGTAGTTATTGGACCGTCATTTTTCATATGCAGTTTAAAAAAAAAACGCGTGCAGTTAGAAATGCAAATATTTGCTTGCCGTGCTGACTGGGAGCTCTATCAGGAATCAAATACAGAGGTTGACGCTGGCCTGATTTCCTCCTGTTTGGTTGCTGTAATGGAACTCGCTGTAGGATAGGAGATGCGTTCCTGGCCCTGGAGGCTCTCGTAAGGAGAATCGATCCGTCCGCACTCCTGTGTGGCAGGCGAAAACACCCACGCCGGGTTAGGTTGCTCCTCCCAGCAGCCTTCTGAGAGGAGGCTAGCGTTTCCTGGTTGAACGGTCGAGAAATCGGATCTTCAGAGAGGTTGGGTATCTTGAACAAGGCCACAAAGCCTGGCTTTGAACCCCGGCTGATTTGACACCAAAATATGTTGTCCTGGCTTGTGGCGGGCAGTGCTGGGGCAGCCTCTTGGAAAAACCCCTGGGAGGAGGCATGCCCTTTCATCATCATCTCCAGAGAGGAGGAAGCAGTTCTGGGAGTCCCTGGGGCAGGGGGCTGGAGCTTAGATGTGGACTCTCCCGTGTTGTTTTCTTTTTTTAATTTATAAAACAGGCACAGGATAGCTGCTTTCTCAGCTCTTGTCAGAATGAACATAGGTAACCCCCCGGGGAAGTACTCAGACACAGAATAAGAGCTCAGTGTCATCTCTGTTGGCTTCTACAGTTGCTTGTGCTTCTTCACAAAAGTCCTGAAGAAGCATTTCTCTTCCATTCCCGTGTTTGCTTAGTGATTAAACATTGTTTCGTGTTTAAAGTCAACCTAATGGGCTTTGCTTGTGCTTATCGGCTTTATTGCAGGAAGTTAAAAACTAAAATTGAGACATTTAAAAGCTGACTTGGGAGTGGGTGATTTTTTTCTTCTTCTTTTTTTTTTTTTAACGTGTAAGCCAGGACAGATGAGGGTGTGCTGCAGTGACAAAACAGTGACGTCTGTCCTTCCTTCTGCTGCATGGCCATCTGGGGTTAAGGGGGCCCACTCCTTGTTGCTGATGATGGGCAGTGCCGGTGCCACGCGTGGCGCAGGGGGAGGGGAGCTCCGAGGATTTTGCTTCCATGACAAAAGTCTCCAGGCCGCCACCCAGCTGGTCTCTGCCACTTAGTGAGGCACAGGAAGGCTGAATGTGGGGTCCTCCCATGAGCCCACAGGGGAGAGCTGGGGAAGCCGCGAAGCAGCCAGAACAGTGGCCACTCTATTAACTGAACTCAGAAACCAGGAGAGCCGGCTCCGGCCCCTGTGCTTGTGAATGGGCAGGTGTACCTGAGACAGCGGAGTCTTACTTTCGTCCTATCTGGTACTGTGATTTGAAAATACTAAGTGAATTCTTTCACTCGCATCTCAGGAAGGTGGTGATTTTTGTTTTCTGTATTCTCAGCGAGAAGGGCCACCTTTGGGAGCTGAGCTCTGTGCTGTTTAACTGAAAGTTAGTAAACTTTTGAAGCCATCTGAACTTGGATACTTTTGCTTGAGTTTCCATAAGGCTGTGTTAAGTTGTAACTGTTAATGTATCTTTTTCCTTTGAAGTTGGTAAAATATGCTTCCTGTTTTTTTTTTTTCTTTTCAGCGCATGGATTAATTGATGTACAAAGTTTATGGAGCCATCTTTTGTAACCCGCTCTTGCTACAGTTTGTAAACACAACAAGGAGCCCCTGAATCAAAGAAGATGCCTCGAACAAAACAGATTCACCCCAGAAACCTACGAGGTAAGGCTGGGAGTCGTGTTTGATGGAGAGGCTTTTTGGGACAGGAATGGCAGCTTGCTGGACATTGACCCTGCTTCCTGGCCAGCCCTCCCTCTCTCTAGTTCATGTTCACTTGCCCTGCATGTGTCCTGTCACTTAGGGGATACTCAGTGAGGGTCTGTTGAATGAATGAATTACATTTGACAGAATTATAGTGCCTTCCCAACCAGTCAACGTGAGTGGTAAAGGCAGAGAGAGGCTTGAGTGTTTCTTGCCAGGAAAGATGTTTGGATCAAGTAATCGGAAGTGAATTGTTGCAAGTCTGTGCCAGTTGGATACCAGGAACCTGGTGGGTTTTTTTTCACTTCCACCCACACATACTTCTTTTGAGATTTGTGTCTGGACTGCTTTATAAGTTAAATCAACAAGACAAGAAGTGGAGAGAGTTGTAGGTGACATTTACTCAGGTCATTGAGTGCAGAACTCCGAAGCAAACTGAGAAAGCAGTGGGTCAGAAACATGTGAATAATGTACATTTCAGACAAAGACCGAAACAGGAGTGTTTCCCTCTGAGCTGTGAAGAGGTGTCTTCATATTAGAAAAGTAAACATACTCCTTGTTTGTTTAAAAAGATTTGAATTGTTCTCACGCATTCTATCAACTGGGACTAGCAATTATCTTTTACATGTAACTTGAGTAGATAAGCAGGTAGCAGTGCTAAGCAAAGAATTATGGAAGCAAATTATTTCAAACTGATAAAGTCATTTATGAACTGCGGTCACATGTTGCCTAATGACAGGGCTGCATTCTGTGCAAACATTGTGGAGTGCACTTGCACAGACGTGGATGAGTGGCACAGAGCCCTCCCTGCACCTGGTGGCGTGTCACTGTACAGGGTACCTGAGGCAGTTGTGATACAGTGTGTTCAGTGTTTGTATGGACTAAAAGTGCAGAAGCAATACGGTGTAAAAGGTAGGCCATGGGACACCTGTGTGGGGCGCTTACTGTGCATGGAGCTTGCAGGACTGGAAGTTGCTCTGGCAGACTGAGTGGACGTGATGGCCTAGGCCACGCCTGGTGCCTGCTGTAGACTTTATAAACACTGCACACTGAGTCCACACCATGTGTATGAAAGTCTTTCTTCGATAATAAGGTTTCCTTAGCTTACTCTTAAGTTTTTTTTTTTTTTTTTTTTAAGATTTACTTATTTATTTGAGAGCTAGAGTTACAGAGAAAGAGAGGGAGAGATAGAGAGAGAGGTCTTCCATCTGTCGGTTCACTCCCCAAATGGCCACAATAGCCAGAGCTAGGCTGATCCAAGGCCAGGAGCTTCTTCTAGGTCTCCCACATTGGTGCAGGGACCCAAGCATTTGGGCCAACTCCTGAGGCTTTCTCAGGCCTTATCAGAGAGCTGGATCGGAAAGAGGAGCAGCCCAGACACAAACCAGCGCCGGTATGGAATGTTGATGCTGCAGGCAGAGGCTCAACCTACTGTGCCCTGGTGCTGGCCCCACGGTTAAGTTTTCAACTCTTGTAATAATACTGAGCTTAAAATGAAATGCATTGTATAGCTGGACAAAAATGTTTTCTTTATAGCATTATTCTTTAAACATTTTTCTATATAAGCACTTGTTTATTTCCTTACTTGAAAGGCAGAGTTGCAGAGAGAGAGGAGGAGTGAGAGCAAACATTTTTCTATCTGCTGATTCACTCCCCAAATGATTGCAACCGCCAGGACTGAGCCCGGTCAAAGCCAGGAGCCCAGAATTCCATCTGGATCTCCCACCTAGGTGGCAGTAGTGCAAGTACTTGAACCATCTTCCACTCCTTCCCTGGGTACGTTAGCAGGGAGCCAACTCAGAATTAGAGCAACCTGGACTCGAACCAGTGCCCGTTTGGGATGCTGGCATTGCAGGCGATGCCTTAACCCGCTGTGTCACAATGCCAGCTCCACTTTAAGCATTTTTTAAAATGTTTAAATGTTTTTGCTATAAAACTAAGATACAAACATGCACATTAGCCTAGACGTTCCCGAGATGCAGATCGTCAGTCAATAATCTTCCACTTCTGCATCTTGTTCCACTGCAAGGGCTCCGGGGCAGGTGGCCTCATGGAGCTGCCATCTCCTGTGTTGACACTGCCTTCTTCTAGAATGCTCCTGGAGGACCTGTCTCAGGCCATTTTGCAGTGATTTTTTTTTTTTTTTTTGGTAAATAGAAGAAATACATGCTAAGATAACGAATAAACTGTGTAGTATAGCGAGCATATACATCAGTAAGATAGTTACTCATAATCATCCAGTATTACGTACTGTAAGTGATTGCACATGCGTAGCGTAGTGTCACTGGCAGGGTGGTAGGGCTGTGTGCACCAGCCTGACACAGCTGGACACATTTAATTGCACTGTGTTGCAGTGGTTGGGTGGCTGTGGTGTCACAAGCATAGCATTTGTGCAGCCTGTTCTAATCTTTGGAGACCTCCATCATGTTGTGTGGCCTTTTGTTACTGGACACGTTGTTATGTGGCACAAGACTTTTCATTTTAGAAGTTTTTTCCAGGGGCTGGCACCGTGGCTCACTTGGTTAGTCCTCCACCTGCGGCACTGGCATCCCATATGGGTGCCTGGTTCTGGTCCCGACTGCTCCTCTTCCAGTCCAGCTCTCTGCTGTGGCCTGGGAAGGCAGTGGAGGAAGGCCCAAGTCTTTGGGCCCTGCACCTGCATGGGAGACCAGGAGAAGCACCTGACTCCTGGCTTCGGATCAGCGTGGTGTGCCGGCCGCAGCGCTCCAGCCACAGTGGCCACTGGAGGGTGAACCAACGGAAAAGGAAGACCTTTCTCTCTGTCTCTCTCTCGTACTGTCCATTCTGCCTGTCAAAAAAAATTAAATAAATAAAAAACAAAGCCTCCACATTTCAAAGTGCCAGCGGAGCCCTGGGCCCTGATTTTGCAGCTCATCCGTCCAGAGCAGGGATCCTGTTCCGGTTTGCACAAAACACAGCAAGCAGGTGGACAGCCGCTCAAGCCAGCTAATGTGAGCCCAAATATTTGTTGAAGTAACGAACACAGGTTTGACCTGAAAGTATTACTCATTAAGTCGTGGAGAGCAAACACTTTGCATATTTGAAATATATGCCGTGTTGTGGGGTACATCGCATACAGGAGCACTTGCCGTCGTATCCCAGGTCTGCTCTCCATTCACCTTCTGCGCTCTGGGAGGCGGCAGGCGGTGGTTCAGGTAGTTGGATCCCACCACCCTCGTGGGAAGCCTGGATTGGGTTCCCCGCTCCTGCGTTTGGGCTGCCCAGTCCTGGTTGCTGTGGCCATTTAGCAGGCAAGAGATCTCTGTCTTTGTCTGCCTTTCAAATAAAATTTTTAAAAGTTTATAAGAAATAGATAGATAGATAGATGCTCTTTAATATTATAGATAAAATGGCTGTCCTGAGAAATACCCGTTGTCAGACCAGAGCGTCTGCTTTCGGTGTCAGATGTCCAAGTCGGCAGACATTTGCTGGATGTGTTTATGCTCCACTGTTCTAGGTGGCAAGGATACAGTAACAAAGCACAGACCTTGGAGGAGTAGGGGTCGGGGAGGGAGGGTGTGGGTAAACAGGTGAGCCTCAGGGCAGAGGTGCTGAGAGCCCACGGGGATGGGGATGGGGGATCATTTCTTGTCCACTCTGTGGTGGCTGGGAGAAGAAGTAGCATCTGAGCTGGGCTCATAAGGCCGGGAAATGATCCCAGGCGCTGAGTAGCCAGACGGAGCGTGTTTCACCCAGGACCGGGGCCGGGGCCGGGGCTGCAAGGGCCTGGGTACTCCCGGCTGCTCTGCTCAGTCCACAGTGGGGGGCATCAGAAGTTCTGTCCAGGGAGAGAGAGGGGCAGGGGCTTGGAGTGGGAAAGTCAGGAGGAACCTGATCATGAATGGTCCATAAACTATGAGTCTACATTTAGGATGAGGAATTCAACTTTTTGTTTGTTTGTTTAAAGATTTTTTTTTTTTTTTTTTGAGAAGTGGAGTTACAGACAGTGAGAGGGAGAGACAGAGAGAGAGGTCTTCCTTCTGTTGGTTCACTCACCAGTTGGCTGCAATGGCTGGAGCTGCGCCGATCTGAAGCCAGGAGCCAGGATCTTCTTCCCGGTCTCCCACGTGGGTGCAGGGGCCCAAGGACATGGGCCATCCTCCACTGCTTTCCCAGGCCATAGCAGGGAGCTGGATGGGAAGAGGAGCAACCAGAACTAGAATCAGCGTCCATATGGGATGCCGGCGCCACAGGCAGAGAATTAACCTACTGTTCCATGGCGCTGGCCCTGAATTCAGCGTTTTAATAGGAAAAGCTGCTGTTTTCAGGGGAAATTTGGAATAAATTGGGTTCTAGCCCTTCAGTGAGAGTCCTCAAAGTTGCTTGACTATGGCACTTAGGGGCGGTTAGCCCTTAAAGAAAAGGTCAGAGCAGGTGGGCTCTACAGGCAGACTGAGGCTGGGTTAGTTGGGAGCAGGGACTACCCATGGGGCAGTAAGGAGGACTTCCTGGAAGAGGGGGGTATCTGAGTCACTTGAACTCACTCAGCAGGGGTGATTAGGAGTGAAGCTTCTGGCTCCAGCTGGGCAAATCTGGATCAGCAGAGGAAGGTAGGAGAAGGTGTGAAGGTGTAGAACCTTCAAGTTGCCACTCAGGGTCTGTAAGTGTGGGCGAGGGTGCTGTCCAGGAGGAGTTTGAGGGTAGAGAGTGAGTGCTGGCTGGGGAAGCCAGTGAGCTTGTGAGGTACCAGGTTGGTTTTCTCTCCCTGGGCCGGCTGAAGACATCTTTCATACACCACATGTGAAATGGGGAGAGAGGAATCAGACAGGCAGGCAGGGGCCTGAGGCAGCCTGCTCACTCTGCTGCTGCCGCCGCCTTAACAGGTTCCACAAAACCCCTCACTACTTCTTTTTTTGTTTGTTTGTTTTAAAGATTTGTTTATTTGAAAGGCCAAGCTACAGAGAGGTAGAGGCAAAGAGTGAGGGACCAAGAGAGAGGTTGGTCTTCCATCCGCTGGTTCACTCCCATGGTGGCTGCAGTGGCCAGAACTATGCCGATCTGAACCCAGGAGCTTCTTCCAGATCTCCCATGCAGGTGCAGGGGCCCAAGGACTTGGGCCATCTTCCACTGCTTTCCCAGGCCACAGCAGAGAGCTGGGTAGGAAGTGGAGCAGCTGGGACTTGAACCAGTGCCCATAGGGGATGCCGGCACTGCAGGCGGCGGCTTTACCCGCTACGTCACAGCGCCTTCCCCCATCACTGCTTCTTAAGCTCCCTTAGAAAATAGCGTGAGCGTTATGTGTCCCGTGCTTGACAATGAAGTCATCATTAAACAAAACTGGTATCTTAAAAAAAATCTCAGATGATATATTCATTGTGCTTGCTCGGCAGTTTTAACTCTTGAAATACCACCGTGGAATGGTGTGTGGTAGATCATTCCACTGGAGCACGTCTGCAGAGTGGGGGATAAGCAGTCGTCTCTGTGTGCGGTATGAATGCTCCACAGGGGAATGTGTGTGGACACAGGCACGTGTGGATATGTGTGCATATATGCATGTTAAAACACTGGGTGTAACATGCCCCAGTCATGGGGTCTGTCATAGAAGAGCATCAAGTTCATGTGGATTGCAGGCTGTGCTCCAAAGGGAAGTGGAATTTGTACTTCCTGCTCTTAAGAGGTTCCTAAGTAGAATAGTAGGAGAAGTAGAATAGGACGAGAGGAAATCAGTTTGGGGCATGCATGAGGCAGAGTCAGACCTGCCCCATGACCTGTACGCTTTGGGGGGGCCTGGCATTCCGTTCAGTCTCTCCTTGGCCGAGGAACTGGGAGAGGACCATTGTCTTTGATTCCTGTGTCGCATTTGCGCTGTGCAGGTGGGTGGAGTGTTAAGGCTGAGCTATCCTTGGGTGAGGTCAAAGCAGAGTTCTGGACAAGTGAAAAGAAAGGCATTCGTGTTGGGCTGTATTCCTGGTCACTTGTGCCCAACACCAAGGCCCAGTGCCTGCGTGGTCTTGGAGGACCAAGAGCAGGTGCCATCCTGCCCAGCGGTGGCCAATGGGATACTTGCCAGCTGCACTGTGTGAGTACGTGTGTGCACACGCATGCGCACATGTGTGTGTGTGTGTGTGTGTGTGTGTGTGTTGGGGGGATGTCCTCAGTACTTTCTCAGGCCCTTGCTTGGACTGCTGCACAGAATGGAAGCCCTGCAATGTGCAGGGCCCCTGCCGGTCCTCTTGGTACAGGGCTGTTCTTGTGTTAGGCCGGTCATTATTCTGAGTAGGTTTCAAAGTTTGGGAAAGAAAGGAGTTCCCTGTCATGGTTGTATTTGAGTCTAAGGTTTCGTAGCTCAACTACTTCAAGATTTAAGTCCATGTGGAAAATGCTCATATTAACCTCTTGCAAAATGTATTTGGAGAATTGGGCATAGCTGGTTTTCAGTTGTATTGGCTGAGTGTGTTTGGCTTTGAACACACTGCAAGAAGAACTGTTCCCCTCTGAGGGCCTGCGCACTTAGGAGGGTGGCGTGGTCGGTCTGGCCACGTGGAGCCTGTGGGTGCCCCTCGGCTGCCCGTCCTGGGGCGTGCGGGGTCTTGAGCAGCTTGGGAAAGTAGCCCTTCCTCTCTGTCCTGGTTTTCCCCCTGGATGTAGGAGAGGTCGTTGCCAAAGAAGCTCGCGCCTCTCCCTGGAGTGTTTTCCAACTCTCTGCTTGTCTTCTCCGCTTGCCAAGACCCCTGCCTTCAGTCACCTAACACCCGCCTCCGTCACGTGCGTGCATCCGCCTCGAGTGGGAAATGCTTCCAAGAGTTGGTCGCCTCTGATTAAGAACTTTGCAATAGTGTAGCTTTATATTTGCCTGCGCAGATGAACCAAGTGGCTCTGATTCACGTTTGTTCTTTCTGAGTGTCACCATGGGATTTCTGGGGTGTACGGCTTGGGTCCATTGAATTACCACCAAGGCACGGGTTTGGCCCCCTGCTCCGAGTGACAGGCTGTGTGGTCTTGGGCAGGCTCCTGGTGTGGGATTCCTCACGTGTAGAATGAAAGTGAGGATCGGGCACATGGAAGCGTTGTCCCAGTGCCTGGCACGGGGCTGGCACTCCGGGAGAGCAGTGTCTGTGCATGGCTCACCCCGGGGCCCCGTGTGTTCCCTACACACAGGAACGCCTGTGTAGAACCTTGCCCCGACTCTCATGCCTGTGGGAAGCCACACCTGTGTGCTCAGCAGGCATCTCCCATGTGTCCCCTTGCTGTCCCCACTTCCCCAGGCCGGGGATCTAGAAGAGAGAGGTCAGTACAGGAGATCTGGGAAGGAAGAGACTTGCCCAGTGTGCCCAACGTGCATAGGGTGCTGCCGCCTTGGTTCTTCCACTGGAACTCATTAGCATCTTGCCTCATTTTCTGACAGTTTAAAATGAGGTTAAACAGAATGTATGTCTTCAGCTCATATTCAGGAAACTGATGGCTAAAACAGATTTTTAAATTATATTTTAAAGATTTATTTATTTATTTGACAAGCAGAGTTACACAGAGAGAAGGAGGGAGAGAGAGAGAGAGAGAGAGAGAGAGAGAGGTCTTCCATCTGCTGGTTCACTCCCCAATGGCCAGGGTTGGGCCAGATCAGAGCCAGGAGCCAGGAGCCAGGAGCTTCATCCAGTTCTCCACGTGGGTGCACCTGCACTGCCTTCCCAGGCACATCTGCAGGCAGCTGGATTGGAAGTGGTGCAGCTGGGACTTGAACTGGCACTCAAGTGGGATACACAGTTTGCAAGCGGCCTAACCTGCTGCGGCACTGCGTCAGCCCTAGCCACAGTCTGGTTTGTTACAGTGCGTGTAAAGGGCTGCATGAGATTGAGGCGGGGTATTCTGTCTGGGTTCTGAGATGGGCGCCGTCTTTGTCCCCTGCTCGGCGTCCATGGGGGATGCTGAGAAAGCCACCTAGGTTCTGGGGATTCATCTCATTAGATGAATGTTTCTTACCAGTGTGTGGGCCTGCTCAGAGATTGTTTTACAAAATCTGCCATGAATAACATTTACTTGTTGTGCAGGGGTTAGCTTGTAGTTGATAAGTAAGAAGCGGTTTGATTTTGCTGATTTTCATTTGGAAGTCCAGCTGCTTTTGCACCGTTTTTCACGTTAGAATGTTAGATCAGCAGTTCCAAGATGACAGCCTTAGGATTTGGGAAGTCAGGAATGGTACAGGGAAAACAGCTTCCTGGCTTGATTTTTTTTTTCCCAGAAGAAATTCTTTCTATGACTGTAGCTAAAAAGGACGTAAGTAATAATTTTAAAAAAATAGTTTTTGCTGATTCAGGTGAAAAAGCCGTTGGAGTTACTGGGAGCTGTCATGTGAATAGCTGACATTACCTAGTTTGACTAGGATAAAAATATGATAATAGATTTAATGTAGCAAGCTTCTCTTTTTTTCAGATAATTATTGTTCAGCTTACGTTGAGAACTTATTTGATGCTTTTGAATGCTTATTATACATTGACAAAAGATTTTTTTAAAAATAAATACAAAATGTAATAATATGATTAACCAGAGTAATGACTTTATTTTAGAACAGCTTTGCACAAAATATCTTCTGATGAGGTGTAATTTTATCTTAGCATAGAATAGAAAAATACATACTGTACATTAAGTCTCCTGTCACACACAAACATTTTAAGCTCCACATTGGGAATATAATAATTTGAACAAGGCTAAGATTGGTTCTTGTGTCATGTAGGGGAATATTTTATGAATCAGCTAAGTGCTTTGTTTCTTTTTTTTCCTTATGTTTCTTTAAAAGCTGATTAGCTGTATTCTTCTGCATATTAATTAGCAGTACTCTTTTGCATACTAACTGTATTGCGGCTACAAGAGATGCCAAGGTGTTCATTCAAACCGCCTGGTTTCCTGATCGCCACGTTAGCTGTTGCTCAGGGTCCCACAGAGACTTCCAGCCAAGCAGGGCCATCCCTGTCAGTGCCTCCGTCATTCTTTCAAGAAGAAGGTCTTTCTGACTTATACTGGGGGCAAGATTGCATTGTTTGGGGCTTTTTCCTTTCTTACGACTTACAAAGGAAGGGTTCTTACAAGTTGTCCACGTTGAACTTTGTTCTGGAAAGTATTCTAACGCTATGCTGCTTCGCAGAAGTACTAGAATAAATGAATAGAGTGACCGCACAGTACGTCGGCTGCTGCGTGATGAAGTGGAGGAGCAGCCCCGAGCGTGAAGTGGAGGCGTGCAGTGTGAGGTCTGTGGACGTCCTCCACAGAGCGCGGCTGTTCTGTGCACTCGGCGTTCCCGTGCACGGCGTCCCTGTGGGCCTGCGCGCCCGGAGTATGAATTTAACCACACACACGGATCGAATTGCGCCTGTGTGTGCTTGTTGTCCAGCTCTGTAGATTTGCCAGTGAAGACGAAGATCAGATCAGCATAGAACTGTGTGACAGCAACCCCATAGCAGTAGGTGAAGTGTGCACTTGGGACGGCATTTGTTAGTCTCCAGGTAAATGGGAAGGAAAAGCAAGCTGAGTGATGCACAGGGACCTAGCAGCTGGTGCCAGGCTGCCTGGGGAACCCAGGGCATTCCCCCTGATGTGGCTTGTTTCTCGTGGGCTCTCCACAGGAATCACATGAGTGGGCACTAGAAAGTTCTGTAGTTTGGGATGATTGGCCTAGTGTTAAGATGCGCTGGCCCGTGTTGTAGGCCTGGGCTCGGGGCTCAGCTCTGGTGCCTCAGTCCAGCTTCTTGCTCATTCAGATGCTGGGAGGCATCAGTAATGGAACAAGTGGTTTGGCTCCTGTGCCCCACATGAGTGATCTGGATTGACTTCTGGCTCCTGGGTTCACCCTAAGCTACGGCCCAGTCCTGGCCGTTACGGGCATTGCAAAGTGGATCAGAAGATGAGAGCTCACTCTTTCAGGTCTCTCTCTCTGTCTCTGCAACGTGGAATTAAAACATAAGTTCATTTGGATGCAAATAATTTAATTTTTTAATTTTTTATTTTTTTAAGATTTATTTATTTGAAAGTCAGAGTTACACAGAGAGACGATAGGCAGAGAGAGAGGGGTCTTCCATCTGATGGTTCACTCCCTAATTGGCTGCAACGGCCAGAGCTGTGCCAATCCAAAGCCAGGAGCCAGGAGCTTCCTCCAGGTCTCCCATGTAGGGGCCCAAGGACTCAAGCCATCTTCCACTGCTATCCCAGGCCATAGCAGAGAGCTGGACCGGAAGAGGAGCAGCCAGGACTAGAACCGGTGCCCATTTGGGATGCCGGCACTTCAGGCCAGGGTGTTAACCCACTGCGCCACAGCACCGGCCCCTGATGCAAATAATTTTGAAATCCACGCGTAGATTTCTGATGAGAAGAGATACCCTTTCTGCAGACCTGTGTGGTAGCTTGGTTCAGAGCGCTTCCTTCGTATTTGTTCGTCTTCTCCCTACAACCATGTGAGTCGGGTCCTGTTACTGCCCCATGTTATCTATATAGGAAGGAGACATGTAACACAGAGGTCATGCAGCTCGGTGCGTCTCCAGCCCCTGCACTCCGGACGGTCTTGCTTCCGCTTACTGATGAGTACCATGTGTAGCTTCGGTCTTTCCCAGTTACCAAGCGAGGCTTGGAACGTGTGCTGTGCGGAGCTGAAGTGGCCTAGGAGGCCATTATTTGAAGCAGGATTGTTTTTTCCCCTTCTGAATCTAATTGTTGCAGATCCGTTCTGTGTATATACTACTGCAGTTCAGTTTGGTGCCACAGTCAAGGGTGTTTCCAGGCGCTTAAAGAGAGAACGAATTATGGTTCCATTGGAGTGTTCGCTTACAGCACTTGCCTAGTTGTATGTCGTGGAGAGTAGAGACACCTTATTAAAAGTGGAGAATGTCTGTATTTAAATGAGAGTTTCACCATCAGAGTTGAAATTTAAGGCATGAAGGCCTGGAAAATATTTCTGGAGGCACTAATGTGAAAATATTAAAAGTTGAAGCAAAATATAGCAGGTAAAAGCCAGTAAAACTTCTTCATGCAGTATATACAGCAGAAGAGAGAAAAATCCTCCTCACAAGTGTTTGGACTCTTCCACATTGCAGATGTGGCAAAAAGGGGAAACGCAGATCCACTTCCACAGGATCAGTTTCAAAGGGGAATTTATTAGTTTTCACTTTAGTTCTAGCAATAGTGAAGTCGGTAGTAGACCATGCCTGGAAACGAACTGTCGTGCCCGGCTTGTCAGTTTTATATAACACGCCTTCAGGCACAGGGAGAAGATCCGAGAGTAATGTAAAGCAACAGGTAGGGTTTCAGGATCATGTGGAATTCCCAAAGGGAACTGGAGCAAAAACAACAGCAGCAAACCTCAGTGGAGTAAGGAGATAGCGTCTCCGTGAGAATCCGAGGGAGGAGGGCTTTTACCAAAGGGCAGGGGAGATCGGCGGAAAAGCTGATTTGCGTTGAGACTGTGGCAGGAGAAAGCCGTGGCCTGACAGTTGGTCTAGCGTGCTCGGCGGTAGGTGGTTTTCTATGAACTTGAAACTTTAAGGAACGGAAGAGGAAAGGAGGCTGCTGCTTTTTTTTTTTTTAATAGAAAGCTTTTATTTGATAAATATGAATTTCATAAGTACAACTTTTGGATTATAGCGGTTCTTCCCCACGTACCCACCCTCCCACCCCAAACCATCCCACCTCCTACTCCCTCTCCCTTCCCATTCTTCATTAAGATTCATTTTTAATTATCTTTATATACAGAAGATCAACTCTATACTAAGTAAAGATTTCAACAGACTGCACCCACACAGACACACCAGTATAAAGTACTGTTTGAAGACTAATTTTACTATTAATTCTCATAGTACAACACATAAAAGACAGAGATCCTACATGGGGAGCAGGTGCACAGTGACTCCTGTCGTTGATTTAACAATTGACACTCTTATTTATGACCTTAGTGATCACGGGAGGCTCTTGTCATGAGCTGCCAAGGCTATGGAAGCCTCTTGAGTCTACAAACTCCAGCCTTATTTAGACAGGGCCATAATCAAAGTAGAAGTTCTCTCCTCCCTTCAGAGAAAGGTACCAAGGAGGCTTCTTAGATTCTGTGTGCGTAGTTTCTATTTATAGTAATTATAAAATACCCAAGTCCTTCTGTACTGTCAGGTGGGTGATGAGTATTTAAAGACGATAAACAGGTAAAGAAGCTGAGAGGGTAGATACCACCTGGAATACAGACGTTTCTCAACTTGTGATGGGGTCCCATCCCGGGAAACCCGGTGTAAGCTGAGTGTATTCTAAATCTAAAGGACATTTAATGCCCACGCATTCCAGCCCAGCAGCCCAGGGCGGAGCCTCAGCAGGGGCTCCTCCCCCGAGACCCTGGGGCTGGCTGGGAGCTGTGCTCGATGCCCATCATTGCCAGAGAGGATCAGGGCTCACTCAACACTGTCCGCCTGGGAAAGATCCAAGTTCAGCGTACCAAGAATGGGTTCTACTGAACACATACCACTTTAGCACTTCTGCAAAATCAGAAATTCATACGTCACCACTGTGAGCTGGGGACTGTCAGTCCTTTAAAATGCAACCCCCACCTGGCCTCCGCATCCTTGTCGACACAGGAAGCAGGATGGCCGGTGAAAAGCATGGACAGCCATTTAGATGGTCTTCCTGTTTCAGGAATTCATCCTACCTGAGCCAGTCAGCAAAAAAGCCTTGCGTGACCACGAGCAAATAACCTTTAGCTGCTTCTTTGCGAACAGTGAATGGGTGTGGCCAGGGGTCGGTGGGGGTGATGTTTACTTTCTGGTTCTGAAGAGCTGTTAGTCTAGGGGTCAGTCTAGGGCCACCGTCTGCTGGCCAGATATAATCCTCCACCTGATTCTGTAAATAAACTTTTATTGGGCCATAGCTCTGTGTTCTCATTTCCATACTGAGTGTGACTGCTTCCCTGTAGCAGTGGCGGAGCATGGTCTGGGACAGGGGCGGGGAACACCTGGCCCACGGGCCACGCGAGGCCTGCAGCAGTATCTGCTCGGGCCCTGCCAAGGCAGCTGCAGGCAGGACTCGAAATTCAGCCTCCAGCAGGCTAATTTTTACGTCGATAGCTTTGTGTGGCCTGCAGGTGATGTCGTAGATACCCAGGTGGCCCTTGGCAGAAGAAAGCTCCCCCACCCTCGGTCCCGTGTAGTGACTCTTTAACCCTTCACAGAGAGTCTTCTCAGCTGTGTCTAGGAAACAGAACTGACTGACTTATAAAGCTCTTTGGGGATAGATGAGGGTGCTCCAGCTTCCTGTAGGCTGCTGCCGTAGGAATGAATTACCGGACAACCTAGGGATGCTGTTTGAGCCTAGACCTCTGCCACCTGCCAGGCAGAGTGCGGGGATTCACGCTTGTTGGGAACAAGCCCTTTTAGTTGCTTCTGAAGTGAAGGGCCGTAGAAATTGAGTTGAATTCAGCAAACCCTAAAGGCTTCCATAGCCTCGGCAACTCATGACTAGACCCTAGGGAGATTCCTGACGCCATAAACAAGAGTGTCAAATTGTTAAATCAACATCAGGAGTCACTGTGTACTTACGTCTCATGTGGGATCTGTCCTTAATGTGTTGTCCAATGTGAAGTAATGCTATAACTAGCACTGAAACAGTATTTTTACACTTTGTGTTTCTGTGTGGGTGCAAACTGATGAAATCTTTACTTAGTATATACTGAATCAATCTTCTGTATATAAATATAATTAAAAATGAAAAAAAATCTTGGTGTTAAATTGGAAATTGCATAGAAAATTAATCAATTTAAAAAAAATATATCATGTAGAATCTCTGTCCTTAATGTGCTATACATTGTGAATTAATACTATAACTAGCACTCCAACAATATTTTTCACTTTGTGTTGCTATGGGAGGGCAAACTGTTGAAATCTTTACTTAATATATACTAAACTGATCTTCTGTATATAAAGAGAATTGAAAATGAACCTTGATGTGAATGCAAGGGGAGAGGGAGTGGGAAAGGGGAGGGTTGCGGGTGGGAGGGAAGTTATGGGGGGGGGGAAGCCATTGTAATCTATAAGCTGTATTTTGGAAATTTATATTCTTTAAATAAAAGCATTATAAAAAAAAAGAAATTGAGTTGATCTTACAAAAAAAAAATCCTCAGTGGTTCTTGGTCCGATGCCACGCTCGTGGTGTCCACCTCCAAGGCCGGGCTGTGTGGCAGGTGGAAGATGGTCCTCTTCCCGACTGCACCAGTGCTGTGTTCAGCTCGAGGGTGGGAAGCTCCAGGAGGCCACCGTTCCCAGTGCCTGGGCCAGGCGTCACGGGAAGGTTGATCCCCCGCAGAACAGAGCCGACTTTGCTAGCGGCACCTCCTGAACAGTGAGACCTGACCGGGAGTTCTCCCTTCCGCATAGAGGGCCCGAGGGTGGCAGCAGCGCAGCTGAGGGGTCCTTGCACTTAGGCTCTGGAATTCGGCCCTCAGTTTGCGGGAACAGGGTCTGACTTGCGGCCTGGCTGACGTCTCACTATTCCCCACGACACTTCCTTCAGTGTCCCGAAAGCCCTTGACTTCTTATGGTGTCAGGGCAGCGGGTTGAGAGGAGGTGGCGAGACTGTTATTTCTGTGTCCTGGTTTTGTTGGACTTTATCTCACTTGTGTTTGAAAACGTTATGCGTAGGGCCAGTCTCATTGAGGCTAACTGTTTCAGTAGTGTGAAGTACTTCGCAAAGCGATGCCGATTCTCCAGAGACAAGTTGGGTCCTCAGCCTCTTTATTTTGGTACGTGCTCACGCAGCCCCATGGCTCAGGAACGGTGTGAGAATCAGCACCTGCTACCGGGCCTCGTTTCTCAGTGACAGGAAGGGCCTGTCGTGGCTGCGATGTGTGCGGGGAACTACAGGCCACCCAGGCCACCGTCGTGCGGAAGCGCCTGTCTGGTTCCCGTGGCCCTGCTGAGTCATGGAGTTCGGCAGATCTGCCCCTGTCTTCTAGGAAGTTTATAGTTGAAGACGTAAAGACCATAATGGCTTACACATGCAAGTCCAGACACCTGATGAGCGAACAGACACATAAACGTTCCGTGAACATACGTGGAAGCGCACGGCCGCATAGCCGAGGGGTGAAGCGTGTCACTTGGTGTTCTGTATGTCGCTAGTCTACGTTGGTCAAATTGATGCCATATGTATGCCTAGCTACGTTCACGTTAACATGCTGGAGGGGCTAGGGTTGGCAGTAAGTTAGTGTTTAACAATAGTCTTTCTTAGAAAGATTACCTTGTTTTACTCTCTAAGTTGAAGTTTACTGCTCTAGTCGTATACTTTATACTTTTTTTACAGCTTTACTAAGATATGGTTTATGCAATACAAGTCACCCATTGCAAGTATGCAATTCAGTGATAACGTGGTAAATCTGCAGAGCCGGGCAACCATTGCCACAGCTCGGTTTCAGAATGTGCCCGTCACTCCCAGTCCCGGGCAGCTGCTGGCCTGCTTTCTGGCTTTTTACATTTGTATTTTCTGAATGTTTAATAAATGGAATCATGTAACATATGGTTTTTACACTTTGCTTCTTTCATTTTGCATAATGTGTTTTATTGTAGCATGTATCAGGACTTTAATCTTCTATAGCTAAGCACTGTATGAATAAACCGTACCACGTTTACTTACCCATGCACTAGCTGATTGTTTTCAGTGCTTGGCTACTGTGAACCATGTTCCTGTAGGCAATCTTGCACAGTCCTGCAGTTAGGTGGAGTGTTCTGGAAACTTTGAGTCAAGTTGGTGGATAGCATCTGCTTTGCCTGCTGTTACTCGAGAGACAGGAGCTCTCTTAGGATCAGGGTTCTGTGTGATGTGTTTCCTATCCTTTTACTCTGAGTCTTGTTTCTTTGAGACTGAGGTGTATATCTTGTGGACATGAATGAATGGCTTTTTTTTTTTTTTAACATTTATTTAGTTATTTGAAATGCAGAGTTACACAGAGAGAGGAGAGGCAGAGAGAGAGGTCTTCCATCTGCTGGTTCACTCCCTAATTGGCTGCAACAGCCAGAGCTGTGCCAATCCGAAGCCAGGAGCCAGGAGCTTCTTCCAGGTTTCCCACACAAGTGCAGGGGTCCAAGGACTTGGGCCATCTTCTGCTGTTTCCCAGGCCACAGCAGAGAGCTGGATCGGAAGTGGAACAGCTGGGACTCGAACCAGCACCCGTATGGGATGCCGGCACTGCAGCAGGTGGCTTTACCCGCTACACCACAGCACCGGCCCCATGCTGGGGCTTTTTAAAAAGCCCACTCTGGACATGTGCCTGCTGGATGGGTGTTTCATGTCTGTGTTTGCTGCTGCTTTTCTGCCAGCCTCATACCTTTCTTCCTCTGTGCCTCCTTCATCCCCTTCTTCCATGTGAAAGAAACACACATGCCTTTTTTTTTTTTTTAGTGTAAGATTTTGATTTTTTTTTTAAACTAGACTTTTGGATAATTTTCTTAGCTGTGACTCTAGAGTACAGTCAGTAGTTTAGATGTAACTGTGTCAACTCGGGAGTAATTCTTCCTGAGTGCTGGTGAAATGTGGGAACTTTGTTTCAGATCTCACTCTTCCTCCTTTCCTGCTGTTACCTTCCTACGTGTTTGACCCTTACTGTTATGAAATGGTTATTCAGGACTAAATTAGTGCATTGTACAAAAATTTGTACAAATCAGGTAATCTTAGGTTTTTGAAAGAATACAGGGAAGAGAAAGACTACTTTTTTAGTGAGTTTTATATCAACCCACATATTTATCATTCCTGGCACTCTTCACTTCTTGCTGTGGATTTGAGTTGTCGTATATCTTGCTTGCAGTCAGCCTGAAGGATTGTATATAACATTTCTTATGAAGCAGGTCTTCGAGCTGGGAAGTCTCTTTTTAAAAAATTCATGGAATGTACAGTTTTGAAGAATACTTTTCTGAAAATATAGAATTCTTCTTGGGTCAGGTTTTTTGGGTTGGTTTTAATTTCTTCTGTGCTTTGTCCATTCCATTACCCCCTGAGCTGTTATTTCTCATGAGAAGTCAGCTGTTTATCTTCGCTTTCATTTTTTTTTTTTCTATATCTTTGTGAGATGAATTGTTTGTTTGGCAGTACTTTTGGTTTTTTTCTCTTTGTCTTCCAACAGTTTGAGTATGATGTGGTTAGGTGTGGAGCTCTTTGTGTTTATCCCATTTGGAGTTTTATTGAGCTTCTTGGATATATAGATTAATGTGTTTCTTTTTATCAAAGTTAGGAGGTTTTTGACCATTATGTCTTCAGATATTTTTCTCTGCCCCCCCTCTTTATGGAGTTATCCCTTGGTCTCTGTGCATGATTAATTCCAGGACCTACCCACCCCTCTCTGTAGCTAACCAAAATCAGCAGACGCTCAAGTGTCTTATATAAAATGACACAGAATATGCATGTAGCCTATGCCCATCCTCCCATATACTTGAAGTCATCTCCAGATTTCTCGTAATACCTGATGTAATGTGAATTCTATGTAAATAGTTCTTTATTGCATAGACAACAGTGACAAGAAAAAATGCACATGATCAGTGTAGAGGCAGGCTCTTAAAATAGTATTTTTTGGGACTGGCGCTGTGGTGGCATCCCATTCCCGCTGCTCCACTTCTGACCCAGCTCCCTGCTAATCCACCTGGGGAAGCAGCAGCAGATGGCCCACGTGCTTGGGCCTCAGCACTCATGTGGGAGACCTGGATGGAGTTTCAGGCTCCTGACTTGGCCTGGTCCTTGCTATTGCAGGCATCTGGGGAGTGAAACAATGGGTGGAAGATATTGTTCTTTCTCTCTCTCTCTTTTCCCCTCCTTCCCTATCCCCCCCCCATAACTCTGCCTTTCAAATTAATAAATAACAAATCTTTAAAAAAAAATATTTACTACCTGCACTTGCTTGAAGCCGTGGATGTAGAACTTGCAAATAATGAGGACTCCTGTGTCTGTGTCTGATGTTTCACAGGTCCTACTCTCTCTTCTCTGTGTTCCTCTCATCAAGGTGTCTCTAAATGTGCGACTCTTTATTGTGCCAGTCGCAATTTGTGGTTGAGCCCCTCCAGTACAGCTTTCTTAGATTGTTTTTGTTCTTCTCTAACTTGTCCATATTAAAACCCATTTCTGCAAAACCCATTTCCCCCACGTTTTGTGGCTGACGCTCCAATTTGTTTTTCCCTGTTTGTTGATTGTTTGTTTTCCCTTTAAAACCCGGGCTCCTGTCACCCTGTGCAGTTGTGTGTTCAGAGGCTGTGAGTCAGCAGAGCTCTCCCTCTGCAGTGCTGGATCTGTGTGTTGGCAGGGAACACTGACACGCTACTCACAGCCCCACGTGTGCCCTGGCTCCTGCTTTCAGCCAGGCCCTCTTCATGTCTCCTTTGGATGTGTGCAGCCTCTGCTTGGCGAGGGGTGCGTGAATGGCGGGTGTTCCCTCTGGTGTCCGTGACAGACGTGCGGTCTTTGTCAGCCTGCAGCATGGTGGAGAGTTCGTCACATGCACCACACACCATGTCACAGCTCCCAGAACCCCTGGTTGATGGCTGGAAACCTGCTGGTCTCTCACTGCCCTGAATAGGAACTCAGCCTCAGGCCAGCGCAGCCTCTGACCTCCCAAGTTCTCTTGCTGATGGGACTGACACTTAGGTGACCGTGCCCTGTGAGCCTGTCTGCCAGTTTCCTTTACTCTCTTTCTCTCTTTCATTCTCTCATTTATTTATTTGAGAGAGAGAGAGAGAAAGAGAGAGAGAGAGAGAGAGAGAAATATCTTCCATCCACTGGTTCTCTCCCCAGAAGGCTGCAGCAGCCACGGCCGGGCCAGGAGCCAGGAGGGTCATGCAGGTCTCCCACATGGGTGCAGGGGCCCAAGCACTTGGGTCACCTTTTGCTGCTTTGCCCAGGCCGTTAGCAGGGAGCTTAATTTGAAGTAGAGCAGCCAGGACAAGAGCTGTGGCCCAGGCTGCAGCTTCACCGCCTGCTCCATCAGGTAGGCCCCACAGCTGCTGCTTGTGCAACCTGCTCCTCTTGGTTGAATTATGGCACTGACAGAGTTGGCACAGATGGCCAGGAGCAGCCCCAGGCAAAATCACCATAGGCTCCTGCAGGTGCTGATGTCGCTTGAGGTTGAAACCTTCCACCAAGAAGCACGTCCCAGTGTGGGAAACGCCCTGCTTGATTTCCACAGCACCAACAGTGGCTGCTTGTGAGGTCCTTCCCCCCCCCCCCCAAGGCTGCAAGGTTGTGATTTGGGTAGAGAATTGGTCCCCTCTTCACTTTGTCCTTGCTGCATTTCCTATGAATGTATCCTGAGCATCCCCCTGGGACAGGCAGCATCAGGGCCTGAGAACATCAGGTTGTTACAGTGTATTCAAGACTGCTTCTAGAGACCCATCCCTGCAGAAGATGCAGGTGCTGTTTGAAAGATAACAAGAGTGAGACGAGGGTACTTGCACTTGTGCTATTTGGAGGCCCTGTGGGTATTTAAAATCCATACCAGTCCAGATATTAACCCACTTTTACATTTAAGCTTTTTCAGTTGTGGGGGGAACAGGATTTTGGAGTTATGGGATAAGACTTGAATTCTTCTCTGTGCCCCACGAAATGCTCTCAGTCTCTCTAAGCCCCTCTTTTTTCACACTCAACTGAGGCTAGTAATGCATATGTTATGGATTATCTTGAAGACTAGATATTGCATAGGTAGAACATCTGGCACTTAGTAGGTACAGTTGTTCCTCGGTACCCAGGACCTCCAGCCCCCACCATGGATACCCACATCCAGAGTTACCCAGGTCCTTCCACAAAATAGGGTGGTGTTTGCATGTAACCTCCATGCAGCTCCTTGTGCCTTTGTCCTCTCTGGATCACCTGTGAAACCTGACACCCTGTACGTGCAGTGCTGTTTAAGGAATGGTGACAGAGGAGAAAGCTGTCCATGTTCAGCACTGCTGTGCCCCTGCCGAGGTCACAGGCATCCGTGGATAAGGGGCTCGCAGAGGGTCAGCTGTGTGCCAACACGTGTCAGCCTGCCCAGCCAGCTGATCCACCTCCTCCTTGTGCAACCTGCCTTGCTTCTCGAGTTTTCTCCCCTACTTAGAATATTTGTTATCTATGCAATAATTGAAGCATAACAAAGTATTTTTCTGAGAGTACATTTTGGGTTGGATGATCTTTTCAGATACCCAAATGTCCCCAACGTTTCATAGTGATTTCCTTTCTAATGTCTAAATTTTATGTGCTTCTAAGTGACAATGAAACTTTTTACTGCCACTTTGTGGTGAATGGGCTACCGCACGCACACGTGTTTGTGTATGTGTGTCTGTATAAAGAGCATCCGGTGAGGAGGATTATCCAGCAGAAGAAAATAGAATCATTATGCAGACATTTGCAGGCCCTCATTGGGATGGGAAAAGCAAGGTCTCCGAAAGAGATGGTGAAAGGATTTACCACGAGATGTTCTTGTGTCGTGCTGGCCCGGGGCCCACTCGGTGGAGCTCTCAGGCCCTCTCCTGGGCTGTGTGAGCTAATGTGGAGGAAGGGGTGACTTTGCTGACATCGGGGCTCAGTTTCTGTGGTTTTGGGGAGCCCATGAATTGGATTCTGGCACAGCCGGATGCTCGTAGGAGTAGCTGTATTTTCATAGAATTCTCCTAGTCTACTTAACTCTGGCAGAGGTACTTATTGCAGAGTGTTTTCTAAATGATTTTCATTACATTTTTAAAAATTTAATTTCTGGGCACTGCCTTTTCTTTGGAAGCCTTTAATTTTCTCCTGCGGAGAGTATTTGCTTTGGAAAGGGTTAACGAGAGTGATTATTGAAAATAAAGTACTTGGGTAGGTCTAAATTTCGCAATAGGGACGTTGAGAAACTTGGACAAATAGGAAATGAGGATTAGAGCTCATTCACAGTCAAGGGGAATCAGGAAATCACAGGTTAAAGCCGGATGAGATCATGCGATGTTTATGGGCAGTCGCCTCACCCTTGGAAGCGCAGCCCTGTCCTGTCTGGGGTGAGGTCAGATTTAACAACTCACACATGCCAGTAACATACATGAGACAGCCGAAGTGCTTGGCTTAATCGTGGATTTCATAAACATTAAGTGGTCTTTTCGCACTTGGATTTGTTGCCAAGAATCAAGTGTGGAGTTATCCATACGCTTGTCGGTCTGAGTACTTCTACTAGTCACGGATATAAATATATCTTTTCAGACAGTTCTAGAACAGGTTTATAAAAATGATTATTCTTTCTCCCTCAGGCTTTAAAAATCCATATTTTTGGCAACAGTGTCTATGATAAAAATTTTAGGAGTTCTATTAAGTGAAGCAAACATTTAAATTCTCTGGTCTTTGTAGATGGGATTTTTTTTCTTCTGTGCTCAGCAGACGTTTGGTACACAGCCCTGCAAGGCGCTGTGCCCGTCAAGGGCTGTGGCGGATACCAGAGTGGCTCTGGCATAAACCTGAGCCTCAGCCATCGTAGTGCATTTAGTGGGAGAGAGAACAAGGGCCCTGGACTATAACAATGAGTACCAAGTGATCTGTGCCCTGGAGAGGCTCGGAGGGGAAACAGAGTTTTCTGATTTGAGGGGAAAGCTATCCACTCTACCCCAAATATAGAGAGTTTCTTGAACCAATTCTTCAATTCCCAGTTTCATAAAACCTGTAAGTTTCTGAGCTCCCCTCCCTGTGGGTACACATGAAAGATTGAAGAGGAATTCTGAGGATGGGAGATTTGGTTAAGTCGTGTGGATTGGTAGTGTAGGTTCTTGACTTGTGGACTGGACCAGGTTACAGGGTGCTGCACGTAGTATCGTGACCTGACATCACACTGGAGCAGCCTGGCAGTGAACATGTAATGGAAAAAATACCTTGGCTAAGCGTGGTGCTGAGAACACGTTCAGTTTGGGGGAAGTAGCATTTGTATGAATCAAGCCCTTGGTACCAAATGTATGAAGAGCTACTGACACCTCATGGATGTGGATGTTATTATTTTTGGTGATAGAAAGTGTGTGAATGTAGCAGAATTTGCATGTGGGTAAATCTATGCGCACACGCGTGTAGTCTGAATCATATCCAGCCCTGGGCTTGGTCTTTGACTAAGCGAGAGCTCTGCAGTGCACCCTCCAGTGAGTTGAGAGAATAATGTGGAGGACATCTCTCCCGTGGCATCCCTGATGGATCCTTCTCCAGGAAGGGTGGTGTTTACACAGTGCGTGGTCCATTTCAGCTGTACGCATGCTGCTGTGTTAGGAAGCATCACGGCCATGCTTTTCTCTTTGAAATGAAAAGACAGCGTTTGAGAAGTGGGTTATGAGGAGGACCAGCTGACTGTAGACATCTGATGTCAGCGAAGAAAGGCTCAATTTCAGTGAAGACGTGCACGTGGGACATTTTGCTTCTCGTGCGTCCCTTGTTCAGTGGACATGGGTTGTTTCCAAAATCTATTTCTGAAGTGAGTTTTACTTCCTAATATTTACATTTTTAGAATGATTCTTATTCCCACATGAATGCATGCATGCAGACAGGGTGGATCTCTCAGGAGTGATGTGATGGATGGAGTGGGCGTTTGAGGTGAAGGAATCGAAGTATTTTCCCACGGATCAACGTACATTTTAAAGAGGGGGCATACAGAAAATCAAAATATTGAGGAGCATTTTGACCTCTGGAGAGATTACATTCTCAGGTTTAGAGAAGTAGAACTCACAATTAGAGACCTTGTTGTGGCGCAGGGGCTTAAGCTGCCACACTGGCATTCCTTGTGAGCACTGGTTCAAGTCCTGGCTGCTCCACTTCCTATTCAGCTCCCTGCTGTGCGCCTGGGAAAGTGCTGGAAGGTGGCCCAAGTCCTTGGGCCCCTGCCACCCCTGTGGGAGACCTGGATGGAGTTCTAGACCCCTAGCTTCAGCCTGGCCCAGCCCTGGCCATTGCAGCCATTTGGGGGGAGTGAACGAGCCGATAGATGATCTCTTTCTCTCCCCTTTTCCCCTCTCTCTCCCCCTCTCTCACCTTCTCCTTTTCTGTCTCTCTCTGTAACTGCTTTTCAAATAAAGTAAATCTGAAAACAATTAACAAGAACTCACAGAACGCAACATATGTAAAGTATTTCAAACTGACAGAGTTAATATTAAAAGGTGCTTATTCTGATATGCAAGAAAAGATACCAGGTAAATGGACAGAGGAAGTTACAAATGATGAAGTAAATATGGCAAAGTAATTATTCTTGGTAAGGAACGTGAACGTGCAAACAATGTGGAGCTAATTTTTATTTACCAGTGCTTTCTGAAGAAAGCACACGCAGGGCTGCCGAGGTTGTAGGGAACAGGATGCTCATGTGTCGCTGACAACAAAGTCGACCTTGAACGGGCTTTACGCTGGGTCTATGACGTCTTTCCCTGGATGTTCCATTTTTTGTAATTAACCCCAAGTAAATAATTCAACAGAGACAAAAAGATACTTTCTCAATAGAGCTCCGTTTTGGTGACGTCTTGAATAGCAAAATGCTGCGAATGCCGTGGAAACCAGTAAACTGATCTTTGGCACTGCAGACATACAAGACCATGATCACTTGAGAGTCTGTGGAAGCGTGAAAACCACTTTCCCTATGTACAAAGACATATGGGAATGTAATACAGGATAGACGCTTGTGTGGGCCTTTTTTTTTTTAAAGATAAATTTGTTTGTTTGAAAGGGAAAGTTAGAGAGGGAGAGAGGGGGAGGGAGAGAGAGAGAGAAAGATTGATTTATCTTCCACACACTGGTTCACTCTTCAAATGGCTGCAACAGCTGGAGCTGGGCTGATTTGAAGCCAGAAGCTTCTTCCTGGTCTCCCATGTGGGTTTAGGGGCCCAAGCACTTGGGCCATCTTCCACTGCTTTCCCAGGCCATTAGCAGGGAACTGGATCAGAAGTGGAGCAGCTGGGGTATGCACGTGGATTCATGTGGGATGCTGGCACCGCAGGTGGCAGATTTACTTGCTAAGCCACAACACTGGCCCCACTTATGTGGTTATGTACAAAGACATACGAAGATGCAGGGTGGAATATATGATTATATGGGCTTGGTAGAATGTTTTGTTAGGGCGGCAGCAATATGAAAATGTTTGTGGTTATTTCATCTGTGGATTGAGCACTGGCTCTGTAACTCTTCATTTCATCAGTCTCTGTCCGGCTCTGCAGTTGAACCTGGGAACACCAGGCTCCCTTGGTGATTTCATGAAGTTCTGTAAATGGGCACATAAACAGCTAAGAAAAGTGCTTAAAAGGGTGGCTTTGGGGTGGGTGTTTGGCATAGCAGTTGAGTTGCCACTTGCAATGCCGGCATTCCATAATGGACTACCTGGGTTCAAGTCTGGCTCCTGCTTCTGCTTCAGCTTCCTGCTGATGCACACCCTGGCCGGCAACAGCTGATGGCTCAAGTAGTTGGGTTTCTGCCATCTACCTGGGAGGCTCAAATTGAGTTTCTCACTCCTGGCTTTAGCCTGCACAGCCTCTGCCATGGTGAGCACTTGGAAATGAAGCAGTGGCTGGGAGATTTCTGTCTGTCTGTCTGTCTGCCTCTCCCATTTTCTCTGTCTTTCCAATACTTGTTTTTTCTTTTAAGCGTAGCTGTCCAGAGAAGATGATTTGGAAATGGGGTTTTTGGAGAATGAGCAGAAGTTGGCCAGCAAATGACGAGTGATATGGGAGACAGGTGTGTGTGTGTGTGTATGTATGTATATGTGTACATACACATTTACCAGGGCCAGCTCATGTCTAGGGTGGATCTCATCAGGAGGAGCAGCAGTGGAGGGGACGGAGTGGGTGCTGAGGACCGTGTCACAGAGTGGGGTGTGTGTCGTATGTGGGACAGAAGAGGACTGCCTCCTTGTCATTCTTTGCAACTCTTTCAGAGAAGAGTAAGCATCATCTTGTGAGTGATGCTCCATTCTAGTTGTTGAACACCTCTGGTTAGGTTAACAAGTATTTGTGACAGTGTCTTTGTGTATTTGCTATTGTGGTAATTTATATACTGATTAATGATTCTTGAGCCCGTACGTGAATCAGTGACAAAGACTAGATTTGCCAACTCTTGATCCATGAAACCATGTGCTTTTCTACAATTTGTTGTTGAGCTGTGGGTTATGCTAAATATAATCATATTTGTAGATAACATAGTTTTCTGTGGTTAGGAAATATGTATTAGGGGAAAGAATTTTATATATGAAATAGCTAGTAGCAGTGTCTTGCCATTATTTTAAAATATTCTTCAACATGAAGAATGAGGTCTAAATGATAAATTCTACAGTTTATTGTTTTTCTTTTTTTTTTTAAAAGCATTCTGTGTAGGAACAAAACTAAGGAACATAATCTATCCTTTAGACGTTAATATTGTGCAGATCCCCTGTGTTTAAATGTTTGGATCTATTCATGCCCTTTCTATTGAAAGCAAATCACAGCTCAGATCTTTCTGGATGCATTCAGAAACACAGATATTGCCATTTCTCAAATGTGTTTGAGTATTTGAGAGCTGTATGTTGTGTAATTGTTCACCTTTAATCCAGTGTGTTGTATGCATTTGGAAACATTTTGAAGATGGCCGTCTGTAGATTTCACAAACTGCAAGGAATTCGTATCCCATAGAAAAGGATAATTAACCCCAATCCCCGGAGCCCCCACATGAGGTCTTGCGTCTCTGCCTCTGTGAGCTCTGTAGATGGACAGTTATTACAGTGCGTCTGTCCCCTTTGCGATGAGGAGGAAAGCCGACATTCGGTGTCATGCCCACGTGCTGGGTCGGGTCGCTTTCAGTGGAATCAGCGCTGTTACCCCTGGGTCCTGACTCTTACTAGGCAGTAGCTCCATGTCCTTGAGCAAATTACTTATCCTTTCCTGATCTTTGCGATGAATTTCCCTACCAGGATTTAGATTTGTCTCTTTCTACTTCAACTAGAAAAATGAATGAATCAATAAGTAAATAAAGCCGTGTGGTGGCTTCTAAAGCCAGGATTGCCTGCTTCCACTGGAAGGCTGGGTCAGGAGTAGCAGGAGTGTTGGTGTGCCTGCCCTTGTGTGGCGCCCTCCCCTCCCCCGGGAAGAAGATGTATACCTAGACATGCGTCCAGGATGAGATCCTTTACCTGAACTGCCTGGGAGCAGAAGACTTTGAGATTCTGTATTTCCTTTGGGTTTTGGAATAATTGACTTTCCCGGTTGAGCATCTTGGATCTGGAAATCTGAACCCCAAATGCTCCAAAACCCAAACCCGTTTGAGCTCCGTTTGTGTTTTAGGGGAGTTAAGCGGGTGTCCTCTTCTGTTCCTTTGCACCTGGCGTTTCTGCTCCAGTCTCCTATCATTAAATGCTCCCCCCGCACCTTGCGTTGAAGCCATGCCGTTTATCAAAGATCACAATTTAAAAGCAAAGCACAGTTTACCTTGTCTCAAAACCAGCCAATCCTGTTGAAGCTATCCCTGTGACCGCTTTTTGGGGCCGGATCGCAGGAATCCTGCTTCAGTTCTAATAGAACTGGTAATTCTTGCCTTCTGGGGACAGATCATTGTCTCTCCTTGACTCTGCTCCCAGGGGCAGCTTTTCAAATCGAGTTGGTTCCACGGACGCTGAGTTGGTAGGAAAGCCGTGGGACCGGCTTGTGTTGGGGAGGAGGTGGTGGAGGCTTAGACAGCAGAGGTGGAATGTGGTCAGGCTCCAGGACTGCAAAGAGCACAAGCAGATTCTCGTCCCCAGAAGGGATCCTGCAGGGAATCAGGTTGCTGGCAGAATTCCCCACTACGGGAGAATTTCTGTGAGTGGAACAAGACAGCTAGGAACAGGGCATTCTGCAAGCCAGAACCTATGAGGTCACCACCCAGGAGCAGCCTGGAACCCCGGAGGGTCCCTCAGTGCCTGGCCAGGGTGTGGAGAGGGTGAGCTGCTGTCCTGGTTGCAGCAGACTCTCCCTGGCTCCTGCGCGAGGATTCCGGTGCTGGGCAGCCAGGGGGCTGGGAGCCCACAGATTGACGTGGTTTCTGGTGGCGTGTCCGGAGCTGTGACCCCGCTTCCGTCTGCGTGTAGGCGTGGGCGCCCAGCCGGGTATGCACGTGTGCGTGTGCCCGCTTTTGGACAGGAGGCGAGCCTGGCTTTCATCAGTAGGGGTTTTGGATCCCAAGGGAGTTAAGAAACGCTCTGTAATAGAGATTTCACTGTGCTTGGCGCTTTGCTTTTTCCACCAGGTGGTGCAAATCTTTTATGATCACAGAAGTTAAATTCTCTTAGAAAAGTGAGGAAAATTTAAAACAGAATCATTTTTTCCCTTCAGCGTTGAATTCTGCTGCACTGCAAGGAGGCATTGTTGGCCCGCTTCTTGCTTTCTTCCTGTCTTTAATGAAGAATATATGTGTACTTTTGCAAATACTGACTATAGATCTAAATACTCTAGGTTTTTGAGGTTATGTTATTTTGTTCTTTGTAGAAAGAGCTATAACAGCTAAAAAAATTCATTGTTTCATGCTCCCTCATGGAATTAGAAATACTCAGTTTTTTTAAAACTTTTGTGATGAAGAAGTTCGTGTGATTAAATGATTTGAGTTAGGAGTGATGTCACGACATCTTAGCTGCCTAGGGTGTGGCTCTGGGGCAGGTGGGCTAGATCGGGTGGCAGGAAGGGAGGCTGCTAAGTGAGCAGGTCCATTGGTGAGCGCGTGCAGTGTGGTGAGCCATGACGGTGGAGATCTGGTCCTTGGGGGGCCAGCAGAACTACGTCACGGGCAGGATAAAGTCATTTTGCGTTCAACTGCATCTTAGAATTATCTCAGAAACTTGGAATTTTTCACTTTGGGCATGCTCTGAATATTTTTGGGAAAATATTTGAATACACTTGCTAAATTTAGTTAAATACTATATACACATAAGTAGAGTTGCTTAAAACATGCGATGCTAAAATTAGCCTTTAACAGTTCAGTAGTAGTTTCCCATTCGGATTCAGCTGTTTGTTGCTCAGGGTGTTTATGCCCGTGGTTAGCTAGCGACAGCTGGAACTTAGACCTGAAAACAGTTGAAATGTTCCAGGTTGGAAGGAGAGGCTCCCAGGCAAGGCGCGAGCAGTTTAGGTGAGAGCCTGGGAAATCAGGGTGTCCTGATGGACCTGCGCACTCTACAGGTACCCGGACCACGGGTTCCCAAACTGCTTTCATTACCGCCCCCTGGGAGAAGAAAAAATTAACTATTAGTTTAAGATTAAAGTAAATTTCCTCCTGATGGGGAGAGTGAGATACGGAGGCATAAGGTTTTGATGGTAGGGCTGATCGCAGGGCCGCACACCGTGGTCAGAGCTTGGATGTTTTCTGACCCTGAGCCTCTGCCCGGACCAGTTTTCTCCCTTGTTGGGGTGACACTGCCTGTGCAGCATGCGGCCCCAGCTCGGCCGCACTCAACGCCAGCGCTGAGCGTGGGCCTGCTCTGCACTAAGCCAGCGGCACGGCTGCTGCCCAGGCGTCGCCAGCAGGGTGCTCTAAGGGTGTGTGTGTTTCAGGGGCTGGCCCTGAAGTCCGCTCTTCCCTTGGACCCAGAGAGTGCTGGTGACAGCCTGAGTTTCACCGATCCAAAACCTGAACACTGCCTTGAACAATTTTATTTGTTGGAGAAACTTTCTCAGATGGGATAGAGGTGGGTGAATGAGTTCCTGTGGTTTTCATCTCCATTTTGAGTGAACCGTCCTTGAACTTGCGTGCAGAACAAAATCATAGAAGCAGCGGGGAAAGGTTCTACTTCTTTTTCAGTTTTAAACAAGTAGAGTAGAATATTGAAAATGGACCATGTAATCCAACGTTCTCTTTATTTTTAAAAGATTCGTTTTTTATTGATTTTGAATGACATAGTTAGACCTTCCATCTGCTGGTTCACTCCCCTAATGGCTGCAGTGGCCAGGGGAGCCAGAGCTGCTTCTTTGGGCCATCTTCCACTGCTTTCCCAGGGGCATTAGCAGGGAGCTGGACTGGAAGTGGAGCAGCTGAGACTCCAACCAGCGCCCGTAGGGGATGCCTGCGTGGCAGGCGGAGGCTTAAGCTGCTGCACCACAGTGCCAGCCCTAGTGTTCTCGTTCTAAATGTGACTCGGAAACACAGAACTCGGAGTGCAGAGAAGGGTCCCGGTTCTAGAGGGTAGACTCGCCACATTGCAGCCGCGGAGCTGAGCAGGCGCACACTGTTGGATTCTCGCAGGTTCTGCTGTTTCTTGCCGGGCGGTACACATCATCACTCACTCTATTCTCTGCTCCAGAAGAGGGGACGCCTCAGTCTGCGCTTCCCGTGTGAGGGCTCTGCCCTGATGCGCTCTGTGTTGTCTCTCCAAGGCCTGTACTCAGGGTCTCTGGAGTGTTGTCCTTTTCGCGTGCATCCCCGGGGTCCTTCTTCCTGGGAAGAGGGTACTGAGTCCGGATGGTGTTAATGCTGGCTTGGTGTTAATGCTGAGTCGGTGGTGGTATTCACAGCGATCCTCCGGGCTGTTGCTGGTCCTGTTGCTGGTGCCTGTTCACCCTCCAGAATGTTAAAACTTTCATTATGTTATATAATCGAGTCTGTTAACATTTTTCTTATCTTAACCTGCGATTACAGAAATTGTATCCTCAAGTTTCTTCTCATGGACATAGGGGTAGATTATCAAGCGATATTTTATCAATCTAAATGGCTGGTGTTTTTCTTAAACACTGTCATATCTCTGAGTTTCTTTATCGTGGCTTAGCCAGTAGTATCTTTTGTTTCAGTTCTATATAAAATAATGGTTTGTGTTACAGCTGGCGCCTCAAATTCTGTGTAACTGCCATTTCACGCATTTCTGTTTTTAATACTTTTCTTTGTATTTTTGTGTATATTTTGAGCCAGGGAGTCTATTTTTTCCCCCAGAAATGAAAGCGGCTGTCCAGGTTTGCTTATGAAATGAAGAATCCTTTTCTCGCAGAATTTCTGTAAAGTAACTTCCTGTGAATACATGGACTCCTGGCCTGGCCCCCTCGTCTGTTCCTGTGGGGGTATGAGCACTGTGCCATGAGTGTGTTGGTCACGGAGGTTTTTTAAATGACTTTCAAATTCCAGAGGGGTGAACCCAGCCTCACCCTCCTTTAAAGAAAAATGCAGTTGTAATGTTTACCTTCAGCAGCCTCACTTTTGATTCTGAAGCCTCCGTCTTGACCTGTTCACTCTCCTCACAGACTCGGTTTTGTGGGGGACGTGCAGGCGGCCATGCTCACCCGGGACGGGGATCCCCATTGTGTCCCCCCCCCCGTGTGCTCTGGTGCTGTGGGGGACGTGCAGGCGGCCATGCTCACCCGGGTCGGGGATCCCCATTGTCCCCCGGGTATGCTCTGGCGCTGTGGGCGGCAGAAGTTCTCACAGTGCCACACCTGGCTCGCCAGCACCCCCTCCTGCCTGGGAGAGGCATTTCTAGAACGTGGCCTGAGAGCTGGCCTGGGCCTCCTGGGCTTTCTGGCCCATCTGCTGTCTGTCCTCCAAGCAGTGGTGGCAGCCCTAGGAGTGCTGCAGAACCTGGGGTGCTTCCGAGGGGTGAGGGGGTGTGGTCCTGGCCGCCGGGGGCAGTGAGAATGTGAACACAGGGTCACACTGGCCCCTCTGCTTCTGTACACACTGGGGAGCATGTACCAGTACCTGTGAGGGGTGCAGCCCGTCAGTGGGCTGGCCCCGGCTGAGACCACTGTTCCCTACTGCTCACGCTAGCCACGGGGAAGGCGTTTGTGGCTTCCTAAATAATGATTCTGTGACTCCTCCTAATTGGATTCCGTATTAAAATTTTATTATTTGGGAGGGCAAATATGTGGACTTTTATGAGCTGGTCAGGACAAAGCAAATATGTGGGTTTTTTTTTTTTCTTTTTTTTTTTTTTCCCTAAGGGAAAATGTGAAGTTACTTCAAAAAGTTTGCAGCAGTGGAATTGAAAGATAAGTTTGTGGGGCTGGCTGTGCTGCTACATCACTGGCAGCCCATGTCAGAGTGCTGCCTTGAGTGACCGCTGCTCCATTTCTAGTCCAGCTCCCTGCCAATGTGCCTGGGAGAGCAGCAGAAGACAGCCCAGGGGCCCTGCTACCCATGGGGAGACCCGGATGGAGTTCCGTGCTCCTGGCTTTGGCCTGGCCCAGCCCTGGCTGTTGCAGCCATGTGTGGAGTGAACCAGCAGATGGGAGATACCTCTTTCTCTCTCTCTCTCTCTCACCTCCCTCCCTTTCTGTCCCTCTCTCAATCTCTGTTAACTCTGCGTTTCAAATAAATAAATCCTTTTGCACCCAAATAAACATTTTTTAATTGCATTTTCTACAAACTTTTTGATATACCCTCACGTATTAGAATTTCTCAACAAAGATTTGGAGTTGGACATTAAGACAACAGCTTTTTAATGAGGGACTCAGTGAGGTGGGGGCGCCAGGTGTACCTCGGGAACCTGTGTCACTCCCCATCCCAGCACCCTGCTGGCTCTCCTCCGAGTGCTCAGAGCCAGGGTGCCCGTGCACAGCCAGGTGCTCTGCCTGCTCCCTGTGCAGGAAGGGCCTCAGCCCCTGCCCCTCTGCTCCCCTGGCAAACTCACCATGCAGCCCTCTCGGAGGGGCATTTCGGAGCCTGTGCTGCAACGCTTGCCCGTAATCCGACCGTAGCGCTAAGTTAAATTTGCTTTGTCAGAAGGTTCGTGTTTATTTGCTAGTTCTCCGGCCTCTGTGGCTATTTTAGATAAGCCGTTGAGAACAGAAGGCTCATGAGGTCACAGGGTGATGAAACGTTGTGTGGCTCTTGGCTTGCTGTCAGCACGCTCAGCTCTGGGCCTGACCCTCCTCATCTGCTGGGCGTTTTGTTCACGGGGTCTCTCAGAGGTTGAATTGATGAAGAGTGTGAGGGGACCCAGTGTGGCCACCGTCCATCTCAGAGAAGCCCCCAGGGTCTCCTGGATTGCTCAGTGGATGGAGGGGCAGGACAGCGCTGTTCCACGTTGAGCACCGATGTCTGGGATGGCAGGCTAATCCAAAAGGAAGACGGAATTTCTGGGCTGTGTGCTGACATGTCAGGGCTGATTGAGTTGTTTGTATAGTTTCTTTAACCCGTCATGAGTTGGGTACATTTTTAAAGATGCTGTCAGGGCCACTCTGCTGCCACCTCTAGTGTGCAGAGTAAATGGTTTCCCCTGGGCTCAACCCAGCCCATTAATTTCTTCAGTAAATTTAGTTTGAGTTAATGCTCGTTAATGAAGCGTACCCCTCTATGTTAAGGGAACCTTTGTTAGTGGAAATTGTCTTAGAGAATTTGTTGGCATAGTTGTAGCACGTAAACGCCTTTTTATAACAAATTTCAAACCTGATTTATTAGGTTAGAGTTGCGCGGCAGCAGGCGGTGAGCCCTGTGGGTAAGACGCCTGTGTCCCTCATGGAAGAGCTTGGGTTTGAGTCCCAGCTGCGGCTCCAGCTCCTGTTTCCAGATGCCCGCTGCTGCAGACCTGGGAGGTGGCAGTGATAACTAAGGTGATGCGGTGCCTGCCTGTCACATGGGAGACCTGGATCGAGTTCGTTCCCAGCTTCCAGATCTGGTCCTGAGCCAGCCCAGACCATGGCAGGCGTTAGGGTAGTGAGCCAGTTCAGTGGATTAGAACTCTTTCTGTCTGTCTGTCTCTCTGCCTCTCAAATAAATAAAAACATAAAACTGTGCTGTAATTTTACTAGTACACGTTTATTAGAACACTCCATCTGTAGTACATACATGCTAAGAAAAATTTGATAATCCTATTTCCAAATATTTAGAAGCCTTGTTTTATAATTATCCTTTAAATTCAACCCACTTGAGATTGGCAGTAAATTTGTATTCTTAGCCTATGGAATTCCTTCCTATGAATGGATATGACTTTCAGAAGAGCAGTGAATATCCTCTATGAAACATCAAGATAAGAGATGAAGTACGTTTCTAATAGTTAGTAGGGGTGATGGCCAACACTCACGGGCTTCTCACGGCATTTCTGGGCGTATCCTAACCTCACTTCCTCATCTGATCCTGCAAGAATTCCTGTGGAACCCTCATTGTACCTGTCTTAGGGAGAGGACAATTGAGGCCTGTAGGAGTCAGATGCTGCAGGCCCCACAAGAAGTGAACCTCAGAGCAGAGATGGAGCAGGGATTCGGGTCTGCCTTGTCTAGAGCCCGACCCTTCATCTCACTGCTGCCTTGCTGTTAAAGGCATGAAATGCTCTTCCGATGCTATTTAGCGATAGCTTGTAAATGAGGTCAGAGTGACGTCATTCTGAATAGCTGCCAAATGTGTGTAAGTCTTCGCAAGAAGACATTCTGGGGACGTGCCAGTGCAAGGGTCGCCCTTCTGCAGTGGTGCACCACGCTGCTGAAAGACCGCGCTGTGTTAAACCCTAGAGCACTTCGCCAGAGTCGCTGTTGGAGGAAGCAGGAAGTGGATCAGTTGCCCAGCAGGAGTTTGTGGAAGGTATCTCTGGGAAACCACCTTGCCAGACGGCTCACTTTGCCCCAGGCCTTGTGCCCAGTGATGTCATGGCTGGGGAGAAGGGTTCAGAATCCCCCCCAGGCAGCTAGGTGACTTGGCCTTGGCCACGCCCGGTGCCTCAGAAGCAGGTCTGCTACTGCAGACTTACCTGTGCACACGGGTTCGCTGCCCCTGCTCTGCGGCTGGGTGGGCTTGGCTGAGCTTTTGTTCTCACCCCTCGGTTCTCCAGGTCATTCCGAGCAGGCCACGTGATTCCTACGGGCGCACCTGTAGTGTCTCCACTGCTGGAGGTCTGCTGCACACAGGAGCATGTTTGCTTTTCTCTGCAAGTCAGCTGGGAAGGCCTTTCAGGGCTTGTTTTGGGTCCCTGACACTTGACTTCAGGACTGTACACTCCTTGCTTTTCAGACCCGTGTCCTGAGCCGGTGGTGTAGTTTGGGGCGTGGCCATGGAGACCCTCACTTAACCGGTTGTAAGTGAACGGCTGCTGACTCCTGTGGTTGCCAGGGAGGAGTTAGGATGCGCCTGGACCCTCCGCTGCCTCACTGGCTGTGTGCCCATCAGCACTCCCTGCCTCTTCCGGGCTTTGTGTTCAGCAGTCGTCTCCATCTGGGCCGGGTCTTCGTGCTGTGTGGCAAGTCGGGACTTCTGGATGTCAGGAGCAGAGGACTGCACAGGGTAGGGCTGCCCACGAAAGGCCTTTCAACATGGAGAATGGCACATTGCAGAACCGGCTCAGTTCAAGCCAAAAACCAAACCCAAAGCCAACATTTCCTGCTCCTCCTAGTAAGAGAGGGATACTGCTTGAACGGACAATGATGCTTGGAGGCATGGATTCAGTCTAGCAGCTGCTCCGCTGTGCCCTGTGTCCAGATGTCTGGACTTGGGCTCCTGGTTCCAGCTCCCTGCTAGTGAAGACCCTGAGAGGCAGTGGCGTTGGCAGAAGCAGTTGGATTCCTGCCACCCGTGTGGGAGAACCGGATTGAGTTCCCAGTTCCTGGCTTATGTCTTGGCTGAGCCCCAGCTGTTGCAGGCATTTGGGTAATGGACAGGCAATTAGGAGGTTAATCAGTCTGTCTGTCTCTCTTTCTGTGTGTCTCTCTTCCTCTCAAATGAATAAATAAAAAATTTTATACAACAATTACATTTTTGGGTCCAGTGCCATGATGTAGTGGGTAAAGCTGCCATCTGCAGTGCCAGCATCCCATATGGGCACTGGTTCGAGACCCAGCTGCTCCACTTCCAATCCAGCTCTCTGCTATGGCCTGGGGAAGGAGTGGAAGATGGTCCAAGGCCTTGGACCTCTGCACCCACATGGGAGACCCGGAAGAAGCTCTTGGCTCCTGGCTTCCGATCAGCGCAGCTCCAGCCATTGCATCCATTTGGGGAATGAACCAGTGGATGGAAGATTCTCATTCTCTCTCTCTCTCTCTCTGCCTCTCTGTAACTCTGCCTTTCAAATAAATAAATAAATCTTGAAAAAAAAATCACATTTTTCTGAACTTTGTCACCTAAACGCTAAATGATCATCATTTAGGATTGAGAAGAAATGATGTACGTTTTTGCCTTCCAACCAAAAATACCTAGCACCCCTCTCCGAAATCTTGCTTCTGTTTTTCCTCAAGTAATCAGGTGCTCCTTGTGGCCCACAGAGTATTTGAGAACAGACATGAGCGGTCTTTGTCAGTGACATCTGGATACATTCTCTGTTTGAAAATTCAATAGAAAGGTCCAATGTGGAGTGCTTATTAAAAAAAAAAAAAAAAAAGCAAAGGCCAGGCTTTTTCCTTCTTAGTATTATTTAACCAAAGAGGTCCTCAGTACTCGGGAAGCTGAGCCGCAGGCTGATTTTGTTTGTGGTGTTTTCTTCCCAGGCACCCGCTCACCTCTGAGCAAAATGATGAAGCTGTTTTTCTCTGCTCCATAATCTGTGTTATTATTTTCTCACTAGTTCTCTGCTCAATTCAAACCAAAAGTCAGACTGCAAAGTGTTTCTGTGTATCTCCTGAGCGCACTTGGCTGCTTAATTCCTTTCAAGGCGAATGCTAGTAAACAAAAGTGTTCGATCCATTGCTGTGAGGCCTCAGGTTCCCAAGACAGCCAAGCCCTGCCCACCCAAGGAGAGCCTGCAGAGTGGTGTGGAGGGGGGCCCTCGCAGACCCTACACAGCTGTGGCATTCACTTCGGGGTCTCAGGTGTCAGATAATAGGAGCATCCTTGAAACGTCTGGCTAGGATATTGAGAGGAATGGTGCTTTTCATAGTGGGCGTCAATAAGGTGAAAGATAATTTTTAAAGAGATTTTTATTTATTAATCAGAATTACAGACAGAGAGGGAGAGACAGAGAGAAAAGTCATCCATCCACTGGTTCACTCCCACTCAGTTGGCTGCAACAGCCAGAGCTGCACCGAACCAAAGCCAGGAGCCAGGTTCTTCTTCCCAGTCTCCCATGTAGGTGCAGGGCCCAAGCACTTGGGCCATCTTCTACTGCTTTCCCAGGCCACAGCAGAGAGCTGGATCGGAAGTGGAGCAGCTGAGTCTCAACTGGCGCCCATATGGGATGCTGGCACTGCAGGTGGCAGCTTTACCTGCTAGTCCACACACGCCGGTCCCATAGGGAAGGCTTTTAATACCTAAACTTTACCCAATTCTCTGTGAATGAGCACAGATAGCCAAAAATCTTGTTTTGTCCACTTGCTTGGGTCATAAACGCTATGGGCTCATGGACAGAGAGACAGAAGAGTGACTCCCCACTGATTCGGGACTCCCTAGAAACCTGTAATTTGCAGGTTTCCAGCAAAGAAGCTCCTACTTTGCTGCAAGTGTTAGTGGTTCCATTGAGTGAGCTTCGTGTTTCTAGAGTAGCTTATTTGGGACATCAGTACTCTGTTAGGTAACAAGGGAGTATTTCTTGTGAAATTTTGCTTCCTTTTTAGACGTAACTGCTGTTAGGAGAAAGGGAGTTGGAGTTTGATGAACTGGTTCCTAACAGGAACACAGAGAGGAGCAATAATCTGGGATGCCCGGGGAGATCCTGGATGCACGGGGAGATCCCGGATGCTCAGGGAGAATGCTTGTGCCTGCGGTGATGCTGGGTCTGCTAGGCACTGGTAAGGGTATAGATCAGTCTCTGAGAAAATGGGAGCTCTGCCTGGCACCTTCTGTCCTATCCTTATGTCACTGCCACTGTCCCAGACTCCAAGCCTTCCTTCCCAGCAGCCCAGTGGCACATCCCGTTACCTGCAAGGGAGCGGCTGCACACCCCAGACCCGGTGTGGGAGCTCTGTGCTGCTGTGACCGGGAGCTGGGAGTGCCGGGGCTGCAAGCTCCTCCAGGGTGGGTTGCATATACTGGGCGAGTGCGCTGGACCAGGGGATGACCACTGTCCTGGGCAGGAGGGAGGGGCCGGCTGGAGGTTTCATCACGCTGCTCAGAACACTGAGCAATCGAAAAGTTGCATTTCTGGAACTTCTTGTTTAATGTTTCTGGACTGCAGTTAACTGCGGGCAACTGAAACTTCAGAAAGTGAAACTGTGGATAAGAGGACGTCTGCTATTTTAGGAAGCCCTGAGGGGCTTAGAATCCTGTGTGTGCTAGATAAGCCTGAACATCCGCATGCGCAAATGAGGAGGGAGGCGGGGCCTGCTGCTCCTGGGGCTGGACACAGGGAGCCAGCCCCAGGGCCATGCACTTGCTCACTGAATCTCTGTCGCCCTCCAGCCTCTGGCTGGGTGGGTCATTTGCGCATCTGAATGGTCATTTGCGCATCCACAAGCCAGACACTTAGGTGTATCCCTGGCCAGTGGATGGACACCATTTCTAGGCCGCTCGGTGAAGTGTGTGTATGTGTGTGTGTGTGTGTGTTATTTCGCCTCTTTGATCTTACACCTTTATCTCTTCTCTTGCCACGGTGTTGATTGGTGTTCCCAGTGACTCCAGGAATGATAGGATTACATACTTGCTCCATCCAGATACACACACATCAATTTCCGCCCAACACCACCATCAGCATTTTTCTGCATTTTCTTTGATCTTTTGCATGTGTCCCCCTAAGGCTAGAGTTAATTGATGGGATTTGATACCACCCTGTTCCTCTCTGTGTGGTTGTGCCCCAGTTCAGTACATACTGAAATTCATTGGCCATATTTTATTTTTTGATCTTTAGAGATTGTTTTTATTTTATGATTATGCAAATTTAGTTAGTCCCATAGGGAAATCCAGAAATATTGTCGAAGAAGTCTACCTTCTCTCTCCGTTCTCCAGTAAGAAACAATTTTAAAATATATTGTCTTTCGAAAATATCGTATTGTCTTATTGTGTAACATATAAGCTATATGTTACATAGATCTATATTGCTGCGTGATTTTTAGGTGAAATATAAGCCTGTGAGTATGAGTATGATAGTTTACATTCCCAAACTAGAGAATCTGGCGCGGTTGCCATTTATGTACCAACAAGCAGATTCTAACCATGTTTACCAGTGGGAAGGAGACTGGGGGGGAGTCTGAAGCATGAAAGGGTGTTACTAAGTTACTGTTTTGGATGGGGATGGACTGCAGTGTTCATTTGTTAGTTCTGAACCTTCATAAATTCATATGCACTTTTGCTTCTCTACTTTTGTGTAGTTAGCATCTCGATCTGTAATTACACTTCAGCAGTCTCGGGAGAGCCACCGTGGCTTTCTGAAAAGCTGTTATTTTATATGAACTGGCCCAGATGAGTTACGGGAGGAACTGACCTCTCTGCTTTCAAAATGAGTTCAGACATGGCGAAGGGACTTTCCAAATGAGTAAGGCATGCGGTGGTGTGTGGTGAGCCAGTCTAGCTCGTAGGGATGGCGACAGCTGGTGCTAGCTTGTGAACCGTGCCTTTAGGTTGAGAGCAGTCTGGAAACTCTCCAGCTTCCATTTGCACATAGCTGCAGATGAGTAGAGAGATGTCTTTGGATGGCAGCAAAGCCGTGGTGTGTCCAGGCAGACGGTGGATGTGGAGTGGTTGCTCTCTTGGGTTGGCTTGTGTTGACCTGGCAAGCACACACGTCTATATAACGTAAGGCAGCTACAGGAAACACCTGAAGGGGGCAGATACATATTCTATACCCAGGGATCGCTTGGTGTTTTTATTAACTTATTTTACTATCTTAAATACTATTTTTTTAAAACCATGCTGCCTGTAGTACATGAAGCAGTTGCACTCATTTCTGCCCATTGAGTGTGTAAAGTAGGCACCGACCTGCCTGCTTCCTGCTTCAGAGCTCCGTGGGTCAGTCCCTGGCTCTGTTCCTGACTCCAGCTTCCTGCTGCCACAGACCTGGGACACTGAGTAATGGCTCAGGGCATTGGGTCCTTCTCTCCCACATGGATGGAGCGCCTGGCTCCTCCTTGGCCTGACCCACCCCTGGCTGTTGTCAACATTTTGAGATTGAACCAGTGGATGGGATCTCATTTGTGCACATTCTCTCTCTGCAGATGGGATCTCATTTGTGCACATTCATATTCTCTCTCTCTCTCTCTCTGTCTTTCTCTCTCTCTCCACACACTGCCCAATACATTTTAAAAATTTTAACTTATTTGGCCAGTTTAGAAATCTGTGATGATGACTATGAGTGCTAACATACTTTGACTGTTGACTATCTGGTACATTAAATCCGTTATCTCTTTCAGGAATTAAAACCATCTTGGGAGGCAGATGGTACTATTTAAATTTCTTTCTTCCTTTCTTTTTTGGGAAGGAAAAAACCAAGATGAGAGATAGTCACTTGCCTCCTATCTTGCATCTGGTAAATGGCAGAACCAGGAATCGAGCCTCAGTTTCTCAGCGAGAGAGTGAGAGTCAGAGGGAGAGATACCTACTAAATCCAGCGCCTTGTTGCCACACATTATTTTTTTTTCTTGTCCTAAAATGAAAAGCAAGGAACTCATGTCAGCAGAGTAAGACCAGGTAACAATTTATACACTAGGAATCTTAGTTGATAGGACAGTTGTTCCTGTGCTTTGAAAATGCACACTAAAATGGTTAGTTAATGTTACCTTTGGAAGACGTGCTCAGAAAGCAATTTCTTGGAGTGAAGGTGGAGGTTCTTTTTTTTTTTTTTTGGATTTTTTTTAAAGCTTTTATTTAAAGAATAAAAATTTCCAAAGTACAGCTTATGGATTACAATGGCTCCCCCCCCCATAATTCCCTCCCACCCGCAACCCTCCCCTTTCCCGCTCCCTCTCCCCTTCCATTCACATCAAGATTCCTTTTCAATTCTCTTTATATACAGAAGATCAGTTTAGTACATATTACGTAAAGATTTCAACAGTTTGCCCTCCCATAGGGACATAAAGTGAAAAATACTGTTGGAGTACTAGTTATAGTATTAACCCACAATGTACAGCACATTAAGGACAGAGATCCTACATGATATTTTTTTAAAAAAAATTGATTAATTATCTATGCAATTTCCAATTTAACACCAAGTTTTTAAAATCATTTTCAATTATCTTTATATACAGAAGATCAATGCAGTATATACTAAGTAAAGATTTCACCAGTCTGCACCCACACAGAAACACAAAGTGTAAAAATACTGTGTCAGTACCAGTTACAGCATTAAGAAGGTGGAGATTCTTATCACTGCAGTTTTTTAAATAATTTGATTTTCATGATTGGAAAAGCTGTGTAGTCCTGTAATTGACCATGCGCCGTTACACAGCACAACTGTGATTTTCCCTCCGAGCAGAAGACCGCTCTGTGATGCTGCTTTTTTTTTATTTAAGTTTTTTTTTTTTTTTTTTGGACAGAGTGGACAGTGAGAGAGAGAGACAGAGAGAAAGGTCTTCCTTTGCCGTTGGTTCACCCTCCAATGGCCGCCACGGCTTGCGAACCACACTGATCTGATGGCAAGAGCCAGGTGCTTCTCCTGGTCTCCCATGGGGTGCAGGGCCCAAGCACCTGGGCCATCCTCCACTGCACTCCCTGGCCACAGCAGAGGGCTGGCCTGGAAGAAGGGCAACCGGGACAGAATCTGGTGCCCCGACCGGGACTAGAACCCAGTGTGCCGGCGCCACAAGGCGGAGGATTAGCCTGTTGAGCCACGGCGCCGCCCTGTGATGCTGCTTTAATTCACGTCTCCTTTCTGGGGAAAACCTAAAATGCTGCGTGTCCATAGCGTGCGGTGCTCGAGAACGGAGGTTTGCAGGAGACGAAGCGTGACGTCATTGTGAAATTTTCCTAATGGACCAGGGAGTTCTGTATGCAGGCGTGTTCTGTGGCCTGCGCGGCTACGGCAAGCATTGAGAGATCCTGACTGTCCATTAGGGTCTGTTTAAAAAGAAGGGTGGGATTTGCTTCCAGGCAAGATAAAAGCCGCAGTTTCCAAAGTGACAAATAAGAGAAGCAGACAGGAATGTGTCGTGAGCCTCCGGAAAATAATTGATCACAAGAAACATCATCGATTGTAAAGTCATCTGAATGTTAGGATGTAGCAGAAAAACAGAGAAAGAGAGAGAGAGAGAGAGAGAGAGAGAGAGAGAGAGACACCACGGTCTCAAGGGACAGCAGTCCCCTGGGAATACTCCAAGGCCTTGGCGGGGCGTGGTGGGGCGCACTCAGAGCTGGGTTTGGGCAGCAGGGGTTCTCTGTCCTGACCCACGTGGGGGTGGGGCTGGGGCGACAGGCTGCTTCAGCCAGGCTGGGTGTGGAGAGGAAAGAAGACACCCACAGCTCCCCACGAAAACAAGGAGTGACGTGGAAACAAGAGGGAGAAGCGCGTGGCAGCTTCGGTTCTTCTCCAGAGCGGGCACTGTTACAGGATGAGCGCCCGGGGCTGCAGTGCTGGCTGTGTGTCTGAGGTCATTATTTGTCCAGTCCAGAATGTCACAGGTGGGGTCACAGAAAGACAGTGCACATTTGCATCATCCGCTGTATGGAGACAGGGGCTGTCAGCGGACAAGCGGGCCCGCCTCCCCGGGTCCACTCGGGTAGGGTCTGTGCATAGCTCTTAGCTCTCAGCAAGGCGGAGCGCCAGCCCTGTATGCATTTACTTTAATCTAGCCATTGTGATGCAGTCTGAGGTGTTTGCCTGGTAACTGCCTAAATAATTGGATTGCTATCCATGATTTACATTTTGGAATGGTTATATTGCGCATCTCTTGGTCCACCTGTAAATGTAGATTTCCAAGAAAACGTATTTTTTTTAACTCACATATATATAGCAGAAAAAAATTGTGTGTGTGTATATGTGTGTGTGTTTATAAATAAGAAAATTTGGAAGGTCCACACTCATAGAAATTATACTCACTTGTAATGGTACCAATAAGAGTAACTGTTAATTTGATGTATTGCATTTATAGATATATCTGTTTGCATACACACACACACACATACACAAACACATGTCTAAACCTGCCAATTTATATACCTGTACGTATGCACAAATAATTGGACTTGTATCAATTTTAAAACAGTTGGTACATACTGTATAACTGCCCCAGTGTTGCCCATCACTGGTCTTTCTCAGTGTCATTAAAATTTCTTATAGACACCAATTTCAGGTAACTTCACAGTATTGCCTTATCTGAGTTTACTAGCTAATGTTCTCTTGCTGTTACATGATTAGTTGTTTTCATTTTATCTAATGGTTATGTCATGGAATCGTTTAATTTTTCTAATTAAGTTAAGGTATCTGATTTGCTGACATGGCATATTACTTGGTCAAAATTGTTCTGCTTCACTGCGTTCTTAAATTTGTATTTATTAAATGCATGGAGTTTGTATACCTTAAATAAAAGGTTTAAAGAGTAAAAAAAAAAAAGGCAAACTGTAATGCTTCTTATTCACTAAGAGTCTGAACATTTCCTGAGGACTAATATCAGGATTGTAATATTCCATTTTTATAGGTATTCTGCAATAATTTTAAGAAAAAATTCTCTACACTCTAATTCAAAAGGTTTCTGGAAAAATAGAATTGTTTGTTTTGGTGTAAGAAATCCTGAAGTCTGTGTATAATTTGTTTATAATATGCATTTTCCATGAACTCTTTGAAGACCCCTCCTCGACACCCATGGGTTGCAACAACATAAACTTACCTTGTAATTCCATTTTTCATGGCCTTGTCAGCACTCTCCAATGTGAGCTTTGTTAACCCTGGTTAGTTTCAGCCTGATCTTTCAGGAGCTGTAGGTGGAGCTGCTTCCTGCTCTCAGAACTGGGCAGGCCAGCCCCACTCCGCTCCAGCCCTGCTCCCTGAGCAGGAGTTAAAGTGAGCGCTGAGGATCGTACTTAACAAGGCGCGTGCACTGGGGAGAAAAGGAAATTCTTCAGTTAAAATCATCCTCATGCACTCTGTGATCTTTTGGAGTTTCTGTTTAAAATAGTAAGCCTCACGACTTGATTGGAGGAGCTGCTGTAGCTCAAGGGAAAGAGTGTGGACACTGTATTTATATTTTTCTCTCACCAACAACTCGAATGCAATCTAGAAGGGAAGAAATCATCAATCTTTTTGGTTGACTATTTGATTTCTGAACTGGAATTTTTTCTGAGCTAGCACATTTCGGACTACAAATTGAATTATTTCTGGCAGCATCCAGGATTTGATGCAGGAGAACTCATCACCATGATTAAAAAGCCTATCTCTGCTCACAAAGCCCAGTTAAACAAAATAAGCAAAATGATACAGATAAATATACTTAGGTCATGAAGCCCAAGGCAAGCATCCTATTAAGCCAACGCTGCTTATAAGGCAGGTGCGGTGAGATATGGAAGGGTGTTGTGCACCATTCTGGGGAGCTGTACCTGTGGAGTATTGATGCAGAAGATGAACTGTACACTCCTTGCTTGTACCTTTGATTGCTCAGCAGCCTCGTTAGAAGTCACGTGTTAGATTTAAAGGGCTAGAGGCAGTTGTTCTATGGGTCTAGATTAGATTTAACCGTGATCTGGGACCGAGTTTGGAATAAAAGCTGAGGTGGAAAGGGATTAGCTAGTGAAGAACTGGAAGTGAAGAATCCAGAGCAGAAAATAAGTTGAATACTCTCGGGCTTTGGGAATCCATGAAGGTGAAATGGCATCGAGAAGTTGCTGGGGAGAGCCAGCCACTGCGGGGCTCTCCAGAGAGGGAGAAGCGTCTTGAATTGCCTTATTTTGCTGTGTGGAGCCTTATACAGAAAGGGATGTGATTTTTTTTTTAAGGATTTATATATTTATTTGAGAGGCAGAGTTACAGACGGAGAGGGAGAGACAGAGAAAAAAGTCTTCCATCTGCTGGTTCACTCCCCAAATGGCCATAGCAGCCAGAGCTGAGCTGATCCGAAGCCAGAAGCCAGAAGCCAGGAGCCAGGAGCTTCTTCCCGGGTCTCTCACATGTGTGCTGGGGCCCAAACACCTGGGCCATCTTCTATTGCTTTCTGAGGCCACTGGAAGGAACCTGGATCAGAAGAAGAGTAGCTGGGACTCGAACCAGTGCCTCTATAGGATGCAGGTACAGGCAGAGACCTAACCTGTGCCACAGCGCCAGCTCCAAGTGTGGGGTTCCTGCAGGTTAAAAAAGTAAATGAATCCTTGTGTTTCCTTTACTTAAATGCACAGCCATGAACATCTTGCCCCGTTTGCCTTCTCTGTGCTAGTTTTGTTCTGTGGTATGTTTTAAAGTACGTTAAAGCGGTTGATTTTTGTAAGTGACTCCCTTACTCCATTCTAATTAATTCCTAGTTATTCAGTTGATTTTCTTGGATTTCTCTATTTAGGTTGTCATACCAGCTGCAGATCAAATGATTGTGTTTCTTACTTCACGGTTTTTCTACATCTTTTGCCTTTTTTCTTGTTTTATTGTACTGCTCAGGCCCTCTAGTGAGTTATTCAATACAAGCAGAGAATCACCTGAAGTGCTTGGAACTAGAGTATTCTGGATCTAGAATTTTTTTTAAGAAAAATTTCGGAGTATGTTATCTTGGGGATGGGACCCAAGTCTAAGCAGAAAATCCATTTATTTCACGTAGATGAAAGGTAATTTTATGCATCATTTTTGATTGTTTTGTACGTGGAACAGAAGTTCGATGGTGTGGAGTTTTCCCCTTGTGGCATTATATCAGACGTGGTTTCAGATTTCGGTGGGATTCCAGTTTTTGGATTAGGGATGCTCAGTCTGTAGTGTCAGGGGAGAAGTGCTGACTTTAACAGGAATTCATCTGATTGTTTACAGTTAATTAGGATGATTGCAGTTAATTATTTGTGTTTATTGCTTATATAGTTTTAGAAATGACCTTTTAATTGTTAACTTTCTGAATATTCCACTAAGAAGAGGTATGGGGAATGTCTATCACTGTTTTGGTTAGATATTGTCTATGCAATGAATTATAAGAATATATTTTTTTCTGATGTCAAACTGTCCTTCCATTCTTGAGATAGATCTGAACTGGTGGTATTTGCATCATCTTCTATATCTTGTTTCTACCATGTTTTAGATGCTGTGTGACTGATGAAGTGCAGGTGCATTTAAAAGTAACACTCATATATTTTTATTCTATCATTCTTAAGCCAACAGATGCTAAAAGTACACCTGTTGTCACCTGGAATACTATACAATTCTTTGTTTAGAAAGGTCCTCGTTTCTTGAAATGGTGGTGGATCAGCAATCTAGGTACTTAAACAGACCTGTTGCCCACCTCCACCTCTTTGTGGTGACTTTGCATGTGATTCTGTTGTCTAGGAGATGATATTGATGTTTGCCTGCGTAAACATAAAGCAGACTGGAAGAGGTTATCTCAGCCATCCCTCGGCTCTCTGTTAAGCAGAGTTAGTAAAGATGATTGTGTTACAGCCTCCTGGAGTAAGGGATTCGAAAGCCCCACCTCCCAGGGCACAGCTTCCGACTTGAGTACCCTGGGCTGTTCCAGGTTGCTCCCTGGTAAGCTCAGGATGAGTTCAGATGCTTGCCTCTTCCTTGAATATTTGATATTACAGTTCTTCCCAAATAGGTTAGAATGGCAGCTAGAAAGCTTAAAAATTCTTTGGAAAGTACTAGAGGAGTTAGCATTTATTCAGCACCTCTGCTAGATATCAATCATCAAGATAGTAATTGTGAGAGATGCAGACAGGTAGGGTTAGAATGTTATGGCCCTGAAAGCAACCTGTTGGATCCTCCCATCTCCTCGTTGTGTGTGGGAAGGGAGGAGTCCTGGTGAGGAGGCTTATGCTGGTAACCAGGGCATCTGTTTTGCATCGTGCCTCCCTCTGTGTCTTTGGGAGGTCTGGCTGTATGCCTCCCTTCCTTTTACAGAATCCACAAGGGAGTGTGTGTGCATTCTAGAAAGAAGTAACTTCCAAACCAAGATGCTGCTGTAACGTAAGGGGCTTGGATCTAAGAGCGTTTACCCCATGTCAGCATTCCCAGTGGCGTGCAGCATGTGGAAATTGTGTGCATACTGTGTATTAAGTGTGCAGCGGTAATTAGGAAAGTGGTAGTTTTCTGAAAATACCTTTCACTCCCTTGTTTGGAGAAAGAGAGATAGTCGAAGTTGAAGAAAGCTTCAATGATGTCTCGCTTTAGGGCCGTTCCCAAGTTGACTGGCTTCTTTGATGTCGACTCACAGAATCTCGGAATCATGGATCTTGCTGCTGAACGGGGCCTGGCGGACAGTCACTGACAGCGTGTGGCAGCCTTTCGGATGGAGCGAATACTGTGCTCGATGTCGGGGACAAGCGCGTGCACAAGTGTGCTCTTGCCGTGGAGTCTGCCTTGGGAAACAGAGGACCTGGCAGGAAAGCCTTACTTCAGGGTGCTCAGCTCCAGAAGAGGCCCTCCAGGAGGGGGTGGACAGTCCGTGTTTGTAGGTGTGGCAGGCAGCACCGGTGCACCCAGCGTTGTCTTGGGGTGGTGCTGCTGGGACCAGTTACGTGGCCTCTTGGCACCAGTCACACAGGGTTGGCCCATTAAGCACTGGAGGCGAGAATTTTGCCTAGCAGGTGTGTGTGTGCGCATGTAGATACATGTGAAGTTAGCAGCTTGCTCTGAGCCATTGGCAGCTGTTCGAGATACATGGGGATGCCTACGTTCTTAGCCTACGCTTTTTAATGTAGGGGTGGGGTAGGGATTCCCACCATACATTTAGAACCAAAGGCAATGAATAATTTCAGTAATTTTTAAAATTTCTGTATTTTTTTTATTTGAATGGCAGCGAGGAAAAGAGACAAAGAGGCAGATGGAGAGAGATCTTTCAGCCATGGCTCTGGGTCACTGTTCAAAGGCCTGAAACTGCTGGAGCCGAGCCGGGCTGAAGACAGGTTTGGGAACTCAGTTTGGTCTCCCACATGGCAGGGATCTGAGTACTTGAGCCATCAACTCCCTTCCCAGGGGTGCATTAACAGGAAGGTGGGTTGGAAGAACAGTGGGTGGGGCTAGAATCAGGTGCTCCATGTGGGATGCGGATGACCCGAGAGGTGACCACCACTGCACCATGTGCATGTCCTATACTTTTAAGTCCAGTTGTGTCCCTGGGTTACCTAAAATTATGTGCCACAACCCTAGGCCTCAGGATGAGGCTTAGAGCCGTGGCATTGCGCACCCCTCCCACCACATGCTTCCCAGGGCTCCCTGCCTCGCACTTAACCTTCAGACATGCTCCTTGTCACTCACAGGGCGACTCTAGCCGGCACACTTTGCCCTGACCCTGTTGGGAGGTGCTTCAGAACTGTGTGCTGGACAATTAAATGAAAGATTAATCGGCAGTTTTTAAATTGCCCTTGTTCGTGTTATCATTAACCTAGCATGTCCCTATACTTTCGTACGTTGTTAAAGATGTGCTGCTTGTTTCATTGTATTTTCACACAAACCCAACTTTTGGATTTCCGTTTTTGTTTTGTTTTTGGAGAAAGCATCCTTCAGAGCTAGCACATGTCTGGTGCTCACCAGCCGCTGTCAGGAGCCTGCTCTGTGCTGTTTTGAGTGGAATTCCTACTAAACAACACGTTGGAAAACAGTTTGCAGAATTTGATGTTTTGGTGAAACTCATGGATTAAAACATTTACAGTATTTATTTTATCTATGCAAACTTGCATTATTACATAGCTACTGTTCGTCATGGTGTTCTGGCTGGGGAGTAGGTGTGTTCCATCTCTGTGAAGTGTATGCTGGTCACAGACTCTGCTTTTTTAAATATGTAAGAAATGAAACCTCAAAGAACTGCAAGCTAAGCTAAACCTGGTAACAGTAAAAGCATAATCTCTTCAGTTTTTTTTTCTCTCCTGAAGGATTATTAATTGATAATTGAATATTTGGTTCCAAAGTTAAAAGAAATAACCCTGACTTTTTCAAATAAATGAAATCTGTGATAGAAACAGTGTGTATTGAATACTGATTATTTCTTGATAATCATAATGGATTCTTCCTCTCTCTCTCTCTTTCTCTCTCTCTTTCTCTCTCTCTCTCTCTCTCTCTCTCTCTCTGTCAAACCAAATCACAGGATCTTCATTATCTTAAAGGACTCTTATCTAGAATGCCAGGCACCAAGGGGGGTTGCTGTGATACTGGGTGGGTAAATGAACCGGCAGATCGCATCGGCTTGGGTTCGGCTTGGGTTCCGTTAGGTTATGTAAGTGGACACACCGATGGATTTTTAACTCTGATTTCCCTACGCTGCTTTCCTGATCCTCAGAAGGTTGGGAAGGTGTTCTCAAATGCAGAATCTGGAGAACGCACCACTGTGACTTTAAGAAGGAGACTAAGCAGGGAGGGAGAGGGGGCTGTTGTGGCTGCTGACATTTGTGGCCTGCTTTCATTTGCGTAAGAGGTGGCCGGGCTTCGCTGGGCTGCGGTTGCCATGGAGAGGTAGTGGGGGAGGACTCCCAGGACCGCAGCTGAGAGTGAGGCCGCCGCCCGAGCTGCTCGGAATGTGAGTGTGCCCAGCAGGGCCAGGAGCTCAGGTGCACCGCGGCACACAGATCAGGGATGGCTGACCCGCCAAGGCTGGTAACCCCGCTGTGCACCCACCCCTGGGTGTGCCGCCTGTTTGTGCAAGTGCCTGTGGATTCTCGTTTGTGCAAGGACTGTCACGTTGTATGTGTCCCCACCCTTCCGTGTGATTTCCTACACTTGGTGTTATTCGATGAGAAGAGTTTAAACAATTAAACCAAATGCACACCCTGGTTATCATAATAAACTAACTTCAGTCAGCGTGGCGTGTTTGCACCTAGATAAACGACAGCAATAAAAAGTCAAATAAATTATGATGAGAATAATACACTCAGAAAATCTAATATGGCAGGTTAAACTGTAACCAGAAACGAATGTGTTACCAACCTGGAATCATTAATATAGCCGCGCTAATACAGCAGCATAGCGAGCTAGCTAATGTAAGAAAAATGGAACAATGAAACTTGCAAAATTTTTTTCTGCATAACATTTAGCAGAAAACCAGTTGAATGTTTTATAGATAAATAAGTTTGCATCTTAAGAGATACATTTTGAGAATTTTTATGGTTGCTATTAGTATTTTTATTGGGAGTACTTTTATATCAAATAGAAGCTTGTCAATGAGTTTATAGTATGATTGGTCATTTTATGGCCTTAGTCTTGTTTTCTTTACGTTAATGGTGAATAGAATACGATGATTATGTTAATGTCTTTTTCTTGTGGATGATGTCTGTTTTTAAAAAAACAAATGTGAATGGTAATTTTAACATAAACTGAGCTATGGCTTAAGAAAATTCTTCTAAGTAAATATATATTTTTCTTGAAGAAATCATATCATGTGTTACATTTAGTGGATTTGAAGAAATTTATTTGACTTTTCAATTTTCTGATGAGATCTGAGAGCTGAATATTAATAGCGCTTATAGTAGTAGAATCGGAAATGAAAGAATACATTGTAAGGTTGTTACAGTCATTTCCTGCCTTATGCATATTGCAGCTTATTTTATTTTAGGAATTCTAATTAGTGGCTAATTTAATCCATGAAAGAAGTACCAAACCAAGTTTTCTTTTTTAAATAAAGATAGTGTTACGTGAAATTGAGGCGGTTACTTTATGTAGAACCACTGGAAAGGTATTTATTTGGGAAGTATTATTTTAGGTTAAAGTATTTCACAAATTCTACAATCAGTATTAGAGATTTTGCATATGCAAACTATTCCTTTAATAATAACCCTTTTGGTTTCCTAAAAACTTCTTTTGTGTTTAAGATATTGCATGTAAGTTTACTTTTTCAAAATAATATCTAAATGTATAAAAGCTTATGAGTTATTAGATGCAGATTTTTAAAATATATATTTGTTTATTTGAAGGGAAGAGTGAGGGAGGCAGGATGAGGGGGGAGATCTGTTTGCTGGTTCACTCCCCAGATGGCTGCAGCGGCAGGTCTGTGTCAGGGGTCCACCACATGGGTGACCCGGATCCAAGCACCCAAACCCTCTTTATTGTTTTTCAAGGTGCATTAGCAGGGAGCTGGATCAGAAGCAGAGTGGCTGAGACCCGAACTGCTACAAAATAGGATGCCAGTGTGGCAGTGTCGCCCCCACTGTGCCGGAACACCGGCCTCTTCGACACAGACAGTGATGAAGCTGACATTTTCATTATTTTTCTTAATTTTCCCATTAATTTCAAGTTGCATCTATTCAGCAAAATACCAGAATTAGTTTTCTGGGCTACTCATGCAAGTCAAAATTCTGTGAGGCATAAAATGTTTGAGTATTTGTCAGATAGTAGTAATCTGTAATTAGTGATGACTACATACTGAGTACTACTCCAAACATGCTTGTTGCCTTTTCTGAATCTCACACAGCTTTGTTTTCTTAACCCTTTTACAAGTGATTACACTGAGGTTTAGAGGGTAAAATCACCTCTAATTTCACGCTGATAAGACATGAGCCAGAGTTTGGCCCCTAGGAAGTTCTTTACCAATGCACTTTACTGTCTGCGTATGTTAGAAGCATGGTGCAATCCAATAGAGTGGGAGAAGCTCTTTTTCTCAGGTATTCTGGGATGGAATCCCAACTTTCTGTTTTAGCCAAGTGGTATAACAGAGGTTATTCTTCTTTATGTCTCAGTTTTCCTTTGAAGACCCTTCCTATACATGGATTTCAAAAATTTTGGCACCCAAATAAGTGTATGTTGTAACTCTGTTTTCCACAAACGTTCTGTGGTACCCTCATGCATGTGATGGTAGTGCTCAGTGCCAGCCCCGAGGGCAGTGGCTGCTGCCAATGCGTATGACTGTGCATAATGATAAAATGCTCTCGAGACAATAATCCAGATTATGCTCTATTGCTCCGTTTGGAAGCAGTTAATAGAATAAGAGCAGGAATAAAAGGGATGTGATTGAAGTGATGTTGAGTCCCTCTTTGGGTAGCATTCAAATATCTATCAGCTTTGTAGCAAGGTTTTCGACTTCAGCTCTATTGATGATTGGGCTGGGTGTCCTAGGATGTTGAGCAGAATCTCTGGGCCTGCACCCACCGGGTATGAGTTGCTGCCACCCTTCTCCCTTAGTTGTAGCAACGTAAATGTCTTCATTGCCAAGGGCCCTTGGGAACAGAGGGCCCAGTCAACCCTGGCTAAAACCCCTGAGAGCGTTAGGTAGGAATTAAACCAGCAAATCTGCACACGGTGATTGCAGTTGGAGGTGAA